>CM021102.1:567108847-567800180 GCA_007115665.2 Sequoiadendron giganteum | reverse complement strand
GGGGTCTGATAATTCTAAAGACATTTTTAAAGCATCATAAACATTGGCATATGCTTTGTTATGCAGTAAAAAATGTGGAGGAAAGATACCGCCCACATAGCCATCACCCCGTGAAAATACTTACTTCTGAGCACTAGTAAGAAGAGCCTCATTTTGCAGGAAGATTTCATTTACCATTTTTTCTACAATGACACTTACTAAATTCAAACATTGTAGCATATCCATGATGTTAGATAAAAAGATGGAAAGAACATTTGACGGAAAAATCAGTCTTCTTGCTCTTGGCTGAAGAACTTCCTTTCCAATGATGCATTTGAAACATCTATAGTCACAAGGGCAGTGAAACTTAAAAATAATCTATAACTATTGCATATCAAACTTACCAGTAATCGGGGATTCCCAACTTTGCACAGGGAACCACATTCTCAAATTCTGTGGGAGATAATCCATAATGCAATCTGCTCAAGACTTTGGATAGCACACAAGTGCACAATCTTTGGTTAGAGCAAAGACTGAAAGAATAAAACAAACTTCAACCAGCTTGACGGAGCTTAAATGACAATTCAATCCATATATATAAGTGAAAGGAAGCCCTGTTTCTTTCATAATGTCCTTACTATCTTATCAAATTAATCTTGAAAAGACATCACACACCACTCCAATCATGTTAAACATAATTAATAAATTCACTTAACACCAATTGAAAGGTTGCATATTATCCTTACTTCCTAGAGTGCCATGATTTATTTTTCCAACCGGCCATGTGATATTTTCCCTACACTACTAGATGTCTTAAACGGGCCATAAATATTTGTTATTCAAAAATGAATACCAGTACCTGACAAAGTATTTCACGATGGCCACGATAGATACAATTACTACCTTATTCTGGCAACAGATCTTTATGAAGCATCATTCACTTGTAAGCAGTTGTCAATCAGAGGATAGATGTAAACTACACATACATCATATGCCATCACAATTTTGAATGCACTATAAACAATGAGTGGCATGTAAATCAAAGATTTGAAATGGAAAGTACTGAAGATTTGACATGACTTGTACCAAATGATATCAGCAAGCAACATCTCCATCCAAATTTTTATTTGCCAAAAATTACTTCAAAATACTTAGAAATAAACCTACACATGAAATTATCAACAACAAATATGCAAGTTAAAAATATGTATCACTTGTAAAGCACAAGTTATATTTTAAACTAGCACATCCATGGCTAACAATCCCACTTGTAAATTATTAGCTATTTTGAAAAAAAAATCACTTGATCAGCAACCATTTTCCTCTCTGGAAATTATTTTTTCCAAAGCAAGCTCAACTTTCCCAAGCTTAACTATATGAACCACTTATTTTTCAATTTGATCACAGCTCAGATTAGCTAAATAATCTGCCACCAAATTTCCTTCTCTATAAGTGTGCAATAAATGAAAATGTGTTACTTTTTCTAACAAATTCCAGATTTGCTTTACTATATATGCCAACTTCCAATTTTGGATTTTTTGATCCCTACAGGCATTGATTAAAATAAGTGAATCCCCTTCAATCTGTAGGTTTGAAATTTTAAAATCTAGAGCCAATCTTAATCCAAATAATAACCTTTGAGCTTCAGCTTCATTATTTGTTCCACATACCAACTTTATGGATTTGGCACATAAAACTAAACCTTTATGATCCCTAATGACTATTCTTGCCCCTGAAATTCCTGGATTGCCTCTTGAAGCTCTATCAAAATTTAACTTGAAGGTTTTT
Organism: Sequoiadendron giganteum; assembly: GCA_007115665.2. Classification (NCBI taxonomy): domain Eukaryota; kingdom Viridiplantae; phylum Streptophyta; class Pinopsida; order Cupressales; family Cupressaceae; genus Sequoiadendron; species Sequoiadendron giganteum. Next base: position 567,798,413 of record CM021102.1, on the reverse strand, counting down.
TAAAGGTTGTGTTAGCCAAACAACCTTTGATCTATCAATTTTATTAACTTTATGAAGGCTAACTTTGAAAGGAAGTAAAAGAAGAGGCCAAGATTTAAGAATTATTGAGGCCCAATCTGAAAAAATTGATCTTGTGTATTTTTTTTTGGCAACATACGCATTGACTAATTCTGAAATTGAATTTTCCAGAGAAATCAAAATATGATCAATACACTATTTTTCCTTCCTAAAAATGCACTTATTCCTTGCCCACCAGATAGACCACAACACAGAAGCAGGGATCACTTCCCAAATGCATGCAAAAAGGATGTTGAATAAAGTTGGGGCCAGCTAGAAAATAAATCCCATATAGTCTTGGGAAATGTTGTCTGCAACTTTAATCTTGACAAGACAAAATGCCAACAACATTGTGCTATTGGACAAAGAAGAAAAAGATGATTTACATCTTCTAGCACTTGATCACAAAGAACACAATTGAAAGGAGCATAAATTTTCAATTTTGATAATTTGTCACTTGTTAGGATTTTACTCTGAATTGCTAACCAGGCAAAACAACCTGCCTTAGGCAAAACTTTTGAATTCCAACAAAATTTCTATGCTCTTTGAACAGGATTTTGGGAGACTCCTTTAGTTAGGGAAATATACCCTTCTTTGATAGAATAGTTACTATTATGAGCTCTGGACCAAATTAACCTATCTAAAGAAGAGCATACAAAGACTATTCTTTACCTCAAAATTGATGAAATGATAGCCTTATGGTTATCATCAATTGTTTCATTATAAAAATCTTTCCATTTGACTTTTCCTGTTAAAAGATCCACATTGTCAAAATATTGATAGACATATAAACCCTTTTTTTTGGGAAAAATAAGATATTGAAGAATCCAAATTGTAGCTTTTTAATTTCTTATAACCATTCCATGAATCTTCCCAAAAAAGAGCTTGTTTACCATCATTAATTTCCCATGTTAAATATGGTAGTATTATTTTTCTGCAAGACAAAAGGAAATTCCACATTGCAGATCCAGAAGGAGTATTAGAGACAATGAAGATTCTAGATGAAGACTGACTATCCAAGAATTTATTTTGCATTAAGCGACACCATTTAAGAGAAGGATTTGTATACAAATGCCAGACCATTTAGCTCCTAAAGCCAAATTTCTTTCTTGAATACTTTGAAGGCCTGCCCCACCTTTTAATTTATCCAGACACATAGATTCAATGGAAATTAGAGGAATCTTCTTTTTGGTATCAACATTACCATAACAAAGAATTTTTTTGATAATTTTTTGAATTTGAAATAAGATAGACTTGGGCGCTTTCAGAACTGACATAAAGTAATTTGGAATAGAAGAAAGAATTGTTTTGATGAAAAGAATTTTTCCTGCTAGGGAAAGCCATCTTCCTTTCCACGAGAGCAACTTGGACTTAATACTTTGGATAATTTTGTGCCAATAGGAAACCCTATTATGGCCTGAAAAAAATGGGATTCCTAGATAATTACTTGGTAGTTGATCTTGTTTAAAGCCAAAAAGCTTAACAATAGATTTCTCAATTAAAGGCTTGGTATTAAACAAGCAAATCTTAGATTTTTCTTCATTTATTTTTTGACCTGAGACACTAGTATATTTATCCAAAATATATTTTATGTTTTTAGCTTTTCAATAGATAAGCTTTACCAAAATGCAATGTGTCATCAGCAAACAAGGAATGAGTTACTGATATATTAGTATTTGGAAATGAAACTCCTTTAATTTTCCCTTGAGACTTAGTTGAAAGGAATGATCTACTCAATGCTTCAGCCAAAATAATAAATAAGAATGGAGACAAAGGATCACCTTGACGAACACCTTGTGACGAATTAAAAAATCCCACAGCTATACCATTTAGTAACACAGAAAATATTGCACTTGAAATACAAGCCATTATCCATTTACACCATTTAGGATCAAAATTAAACTTCAAAAGCACTTGATTTAAGAAACACCAATCAACCCTGTCATATGCTTTTTGCATGTCAATTTTAATTATCATAGCTGATAATTTATTTAATGCTATTGTGTGCAGAGTTTCATGAGCCACAATTGCTCCTTCTGGAGTTTCTCTACCAGGGACAAAACCACCTTGCTCTTCTGAAATTATGGAGGAAATCAGAGGATGAAGGCAAACATAAATGGCTTTTGTGAAAATTTTGTAAATTATATTACAAAGCGAGATAGGCCTAAAATCTGAGAAATATTTAGGTGCTCAGATTTTAGGGATGATAGCTATATTTGTGACATTAAATTTTTTTAACATACCCCCAGATTTTTAGGACTCCTCCAAAGCACTTAAAATATCAAAGCCAATGAAATCCCAACATTTTTGATAAAAAATAGCTGTGAAACCATCTGGGCCTGGAGCCTTCTCGAGAGACATTGAAAAAATAACCTCTTTTAGCTCTTGAAGAGAGAAAGGAGAAAGCAACCTGATATTGTCTTCATGAGAAACCAGGGAGGGAATATGTTGTAATAGCTCCTCTTTTTTCAGCAGCTAAATTCTCATTATTATTAACACTTGAAGATAAAAGATTAGAAAAAAAATTGATCACTTCATCCTGAATGTCTTTCTCTTTAACAAGAGTAGAGCCTGACATGCTATCTTGAATTGAAAATATTGAGGCTTTAGATTTTTTGGTTTGAGCTGAAAGATGAAAAAAATTGGTGTTCTTGTCACCATATTTCAGCCAAAGTTCTCGAGATTTTTGTCTCCAATATTCCTCCTCACGAGATAGTAATTCTTTCCAATCCATTTGCAATTTATTTTTTTCTTCAAATGATGAGTTGTCAAGACCATTTGCAATGATTTTTTCATTAACTTCAACTAACTTTTTATACACCAAGTCTTTTTGGGAGAAAAAATTTGTTGAAAACTAATAGATTCCAAGTTTTTGGATTCTTCTTGACATGATCCAATTTTTTACTTAATTGAAACATCTTTGACCCTTGCACAAAGGGAAAAATTTTCCACCATTTATTTCAACTGCTAATTAGACCAGGGTGCTTGAGCCACTTAGACTCAAATTTAAAAGATGAATGAGACTTTGATTTGATTGTTTTATAAGAAATGAGAAGTGAGATAGCAAAATGATCAGAAGCTACCAAATGAAGAATTTCTGAAGAAAAAGAGTGGTCTGAACCGATCCGATTCGAAGAGATTAAGAATCTATCTAATCTTTCCGTAATTTGTAAGAAATTTTTCCTTCTGTTGGTCCAAGTGAAGATATCGTTTAATGGAATTACATCCACCAAAGCATTATCATGAATGAATGATGCAAAATCATACATTACAACTTTTGGAGGACTAGTTCCTCCTTTTTTACCATGTCATTGGCGATTGCATTAAAATCTCCAGCTAGAACACATTTTTCTTGACCAAACAAATCAATTTTTAACTTGAGAGTATCCCACAACAATTTTTTAGCAGTAGTGCTAGTTGGACCATATACATTGAGAAGCCAAAATGAAAGCTCAAAATGAGTGACATGCATTAACTGCCAATTTTTTTGAAAAGAAATATTGGTAATACTAATGGACTTAGTATTCCAAAAAGTTATCAGACCTCTCGAAGCACCTTCAAAATGTGAATGGGATGCTTCCCAATTGTATCATTTTTTTTATCACTAAAAAGGATTCCTAAGAATATTTTGTTTCTTGTCAAACAATAATATCAGCCCCTGAAGCATCCAATTGATGCTTCACTTGGGACTTTTTGTCAGAGGCATTTAGGCCTTTGAAATTCCAGGAAATAAGTTTCATTGTAATTCAGGAGAGCAACAAGCTCTCCTTGGCCTTTTTTGTTTTGAGGAGAAACCTAGATTAACACCTAGAGTGGATTGAATCCCTGCTAAAATTTCTTCTTGTAGCTTCACAGCTAAAGACTTTCTTCCTCTTTTTGCAGGTGACTTTTTACTACTAGGTGGGGAAAACTTTGACTGGGAAATAGAACAAAAATCATCCATAGGAACAACTTTACCAAATACATCTGAAGCAATGTCCTCTATCAATTGCTCACCTACAGAGACTAATGACTGGTCCACAAACTTCATCAGATCTTCTTCTGAGGGCAAGTCATCATGAGCAAAATTTTGTTTCGCTAAGACTAATGGATTTTGAGGGCTATCAAAAAAACTTTGCTCAAAAATGCGAAGTTTACTATCACTATTATTTGTCACACACAAAGTTAACATGGAAGCACACTGATTTGCTTGATGAAAGCTATCAGAAGTAGTTTGCGATGTTAAAACGTTTAAGGAATAAATAAAAATCTTTATTGGAGACCGCAAAGAAAGAACCCAACCCGAATCAACAAAGACGACAACCTGATTAAACATAGAGAGACACAAAAATTTCTTAACAAGATCGCTACCTGAAATGAAAGATTTATTAGTAACAAAATCCTCATCCAACAAAGCAATATCATTAAAAGAGGAAGCATCTTGAGAAGCCTCTGATTCCTCTTGAAGGAGAGATTTAAGACGGCCTGAGTGAAAAAATGGGAACAATCCCTTTGAAGCAAAAAAATGAAACCTTTTTGATCCAACAAAGAGGGACCAGTTAAAGAAAAGGTCAACAATCTTCCCGAGAAGGGAGAAGTCAACCAATAACCTATCATTCGAGAACCATTGCAAACGAAGGGGCCGAAACTGAAGATGAATCAACAGGTTTTGATTTGCAACCAGAGTTCTCACAACCAAACTGCTGACATTTTTTAAAAGGGTGAAGAGGAAAATGACATAAAAAGAAAAAAAGCTTGGGATCTTCCACAACTACATTTTGATCCCACAAGCCATGCACTGTGTTAATTTTAACACTTGATGTAACGCTTTTTGAAACATCCATTAACACCGAAAACCTAACTGGTAAAGAAGGATTTGAAAAAAACTCCATATCTTGATTTAGAAAAATGCCCAGTTTATTACCAAGAATCTCAATGATGCTTGAATCTCTATATTCCAAAGGTAAACCCTGAAGTTGAATCCAAAAAGGAATAAATTTTTCCTTGACCCGATTAGGGTTAAATTCAGAGTCCACAAAGTTGTAAAGAGACCATTTCCCTCACACATCCAAGATTTTTTACGGTAAACAATATTTCTAGAATCTTTATCAGAGAAGATAACCACAAAAAAACCTTCCCCTTTATCTAAATAAAAAACTTGGTTGGAACCGACCCAAGTATTAAACACCCAAGATTGTAAAAATTCAAGCTATGGGAGAAAATTCCAAAACTTACCAAACAAGGCAACATCCTTTAGATCTGAGATCTACGGATCAAGCATGGAATGTGGCAACGTGACCTCAACCTGAGATGGACATTTCTTCCACTTTTTTCCCTTTGATTGCCGAGACTTACCAAAGTGTTCCTGAGCAACAAATTGTTCAAGAGGATGATGAATGCAGGAAAATATACTGCCACAACTTGAAACAGCAGAAGAAGGAACCAAATTCTTAGAAGCTAATTTTTTCAGATAGCATTTCTACACAAGAAGGGTAATGGTGTTGGGAAACGTAAGAGGGTTAAGAGCAAAAAAAATTGAATAGACAATGGAAATGGTATTCAGAAAAGTGGTCGGAACAGGTTTCGGCTTTGGAATGAAGGGAGCTCCCAAGGAAGCAAGGGGCGAGAGATGGTCAGCCGCAACATCAGCCCACGAGCGAGAGGAGGAAGACGTGAAAAGCGATTCACAGATGTAAAAAGTAGGTTGCTTGCCTTTGACAAGAGATTTCTTACAGCGAGCAAGAAGGAAAGAATGAGAATCCTGAACCCACTTCCCATTCCTAAAAATAGAACTAGGAGAGCCATAGAGATAGGGGCCTTGGCCACCAGAGAAGAACCTAGACCTAGGTCAAGGGCCAACAATACTGGATTCAACCTTTCGAAACGAAAACCTTGCATTTTCAAACCTAGTTGCAGAGCGGAGATACCTAGAGGAACCAGAGGCCTCGGGAAGAGGTAGGCGGGAAACCCTAGGCAGGCCAGAAGGGCCCTCGAGAAGAACAGGACTTGGCAGAATTTTTGAAAATGGAGAAAATCTATTTTTTTGCCTCTGCATCGTGTGGTCCCACTTTTCCATTTTGTTTATGTTGCTCAATAAATTATACTTTTAATATCCTTTTCTATTTGTTAATGATTCATATAAGGATCTTACATATTTATCTAGATGTAATACTTATTGTATAAGTAATATGTATCACAATTATTAAAAGGTAGGATTGGTCTTTTCATCTTATGGTTTTATGGTTAGTATAAATCTTAATAGACATAACAACCACTTTACAATCCATCATATTACATTTCTAAGGGGTAAAAGCACAAATTTGTGTCACACTTTCGGCCAACTAAATGATTCTAAGCGAACCGTTTCCAACCAGAAAGTATTTGGTCGAGAGGGTTTTAGCCAAAACCACACGGTAGTGAGATGGTACTAACCTGGCAATATGTCTTTGGTCAAAAGAGTTTCAGCTGAAACACTTTCAACTGAATAATGTTCGACCAAAATTAAGGATGATAAAATAATAAAAGGGGGGCCCACCCATTTTGCATGTTCGGGCAGAAGCAGTGAGAACGAGTCCTAGTTGATCAAGCAAGGGTTTCAACGTTTATAAAAGACAACCTAACGACAAGTTCCATCGCTATTTTTTCCTCTTGCTTGGAAAATGTTGTTTGTGGTTTTGGTAGGTAGTTTGGCATTTTTGTTGTGTGTTGAACATTGCAAGGATTTAGTGATAGTTGTGGTTATATGATAGGCACACATCATTGTGGCCATATGAATGTTTGCATTTTTGTGAATAAAATGTGTAGTTTTTATATTGCATTGTGAAATTTTATTGTTGAGAAGCTGTGAATGGTATTGTGATATTCAGTTTTTGTATGATTTTCAGTTTTGGGTACATGAATCCTTGTAACTATGATTTTTGGTTTTGGGTACATGAATAAACCATTATTTACAATTTTGGGTACACAAATAAACCATTATTTACAGTTTTGGGTACATGAATAAACCCTTATTTACAATAGGTATATAAAAAAACCCTTATTTACAGTAGGTACATGAATAAACCCTTATTTATAGTGGGTACATGAATAAACCCTTATTTACAGTGGGTACATGAATAAACCCTTATTTATAGTGGGTACATGAATAAACCCTTATTTACAATTTTGGGTACTTGGATAAACTCTTATTTACCCCAATTTTAGTGTCCATCCACACATTACAAATTTGTTTTTAAGATAGACAATCTAGAAATTTATTTTTAAGTTAGGCAATCTAGTTTGAGTATTTTTGCATTTCATGACTTGATGGCAACATGCACCTTCTTGTACATTTCTTCTATATCTTTAGGATCTATTCCTTTATCAAGGTATTTAGTGAATTGAGATTGATACTTACTTGGTTTACCTCCTTTCAATGGCCCCTATTCCCTGGAAATTTTTCCTCCTTTGGCTTTAATGAGATCATTTGTTTTATAGACACTCCATATATATATCAACAAATATGTTTTAAGGCAGGCAATTTGGAAATTTGTTTTTAAGTTGAGCAATCTGGTTTGAGTATTTTTGCACTTCATGACTTGATGGTAGCATGCACCTTATTGTACATTTCTTTTATACCTTCAAGCTCTATTCCTTCATCAAGGTATTTACTAAATTGAGATTGATACTTACTTGGTTTACCTCCTTTGGCTTTAATAAGATCAACTGCTTTATAGACCTAATATAGTAAAATCATTTAAGAAAATCAACAGTTTATTCTATTCAACAAACTAAACACACAAAAAAATTGAATTACATTTGCATGAGAAGCTATATAACTTTCATACTGAGAATCAGATAATTTAATTTTAGGGGCTAACAAATCTTCAAATTCTCCACAATATAAATGGATTTTTCTTCATAACATTTGACTCAAAAATCTATTTTCTAAGGACCTTTAATTTATTTCACTATTGTAAAGCTATATCCATTGGTGCAGTCATATTCTAATACTTTGTTTGGGTGGTCTTTCTTTTTTGTTCCTCATCATCACTCAAAAGTAAACATGAATGAGAAACTGACATATTAAAAACATTGTGGATAAAAAGAAAATTGAGGTAAGTTTATGCTTTGAATTTTTACAATAGCCAAAGAATATCTCATTAAAGATCCAAAAGCAACAAACAAGCAACAAGCTAGCTTTGATGTCATCTATCTAATTCTCACATACTTTTCCCAAAAGATGGTAATTTCATATCTATGCATGCTGAGAAATCCTTACAATACAAGTAAGAACAATTCTCAAGTGTGTTGATACAGGATGAACAAAAATCTTAAACACATTAAGCAACTGTATCCTTCCTTCCCTCAACATCTACAATGGGAGAATGCAATTCCACTAAGTGTAATTAGATATATGGAAATAAAACATAATCCCAATATGATTGGAAGTGCAACATAACCAAGACATTGGGATCACTTAAACATCTCATTTGTGCTACTTAAGTGCTTAGTGATGGAATAACACATAGAAATGACTCTTCTAGAGCTAATTCAAGTTTTGATAGTTTTTTAGCAATTGCAAAGATTAATTTTTTTTATTATTAACCATCTACAACATAATATACTTATACATAAAACTAATTGTTTTAATGAGACAACAGTCACTGAATTTTGCAACAGTGTTCCTAATGATAAATGTATTTATTGATACATGAGTTGCTCCTATTAGCTTACCCTACATCCTCAATATGTGTTGACTAGCATTGGGTGCATTAACTCCCATATATACTTCTTTGACAGTACCCTCAATCATCTGAACATCTTAAACTTGTAAAATCTTTATCTATGTGTATAGGACAGTGAGATTTATTATGATTTGCTAATAAAGCATATTTAAGAAAATGGCACCTTGTCTTAATTTTTTGTTGTTGTTGATATGTATATGTATGTATGTATGTATATATGTATGTATATGAATACATATGTATGGATGTACACATATGTATGTATGTACACATGTATGTGTATGTATGTATGTTTGTATACATGTGTATATGTATGTATGTATGCATGTATAGGACAGTGAGATTTATTATGATTTGCTAATTTAAAAGCATATAAGAAAATGGCACCTTGTCTTAAAAATAAATTTGTTGATATATACGTAAGAGTTTATTCATGTACCCAAAACGGTAAATAAGGGTTTATTCATATGTGATATATATATGTACATTTATATATGCATGTATGTATGTATGTATGTTTATGTGTATGTATGCATACATACATGTATGTACATATATGTATGTGTATGTATGTGTGTATGTATGTGTACATATATGTATAAATGTACATATGTATAAGTATGTATGCATGTATGTATGTATGTATATATGTGTACATGTGTGTATACATATGTGTATGTACATGTATGTATGTACATGTGTACATGCGTATGTGTATGTACATGTATACATACATACATACATACATTTATATATGTATATACATATATACATACATACACATATATACATGTGCATACATATATACACATTTATGTACATACATACATGTACATATATATGTACATGTATATATGTATATGTATAACTTTGTGTGTCAACATCAAAAACATGATTAAATGTTCACCTAGATGTTTAAATTTTTAAACTGATTCAATTAGAGAACATGTACTAATTTGTGCATGGTAAGTTCACTAAAGCTTTGAACTCTTAAAACCTACTAAATATGTCATCCTTGGTATTTAAGAAGTATCTATCCATGTCTTGCAAGAGAAATCATGTCAACAAAAGAAACATAGAACATGCTTCCTACAATTGATCCTATTGACATTAGTCCTCACACATCCAAATGCTCCTTGCTTGAGAAAGCAGCAACCTTGGACTAAATCAGTTCACCTTGTAACTTGTAACTTGGTTTCCTTCTCTAACCCCTATAACTCGTATTGTAATAGGCATATGTTTTGGTCACTAAAGAATCATATGGGCTGGTCATGTAACCTTCTTCAATATTATAGATATATTGTGCACCTTCATGTATTTCTTTCTCATTGTCTCTTTGGAGTTGTCATTTCTTATGTTGTTCTAAGTTGTATAAGGTTCTATTTCATAGAGATAAATTTCTATTCCATTAGATATAAAGTTAAAAATGTTTTAGTTTAGAAACTTGATAAATTTGCAATTTAAAAATGTTTTAGTTTTGAAACTTGATAAATTTGTAATTTAAATATGTTTTTGAATTGAAACTTGATAAATTTATAATTTAAATATGTTTTAGTTTTGAAACTTGATAAATTTGTAATTTAAATATTTTGTTTTAATGATATATGCAGATCTCTTTATTTATATACATATATATGGATGATGATCAAACATATCACCATTCTCCTCAGTCTGAGTGTCATACTCAGGCTAGATCAAATTTATATGAGGAGAATATTGGGAGATCGAAAAATGCCTTAAGATGTTTAGATCAAACAATTCATAACTCTCCTAATCTAGCTAATAGAGACAAACTAGTGAATATTAAGGATGAGATATTATGTATGATTGTGAAATGAAGCGATTTCCCAATTTAAATGCAACAATGAAATTGATTTCACATATTTATTTTCCAAAATCAAGTGCAACAAATTTGATTTATTTCTCAGAATTAAATGCAAGAAATTTATTATATTTTTTTTATTAATTGAATTGAAAACAAAATGAAAAGAAACAGATTGAGCAATAGACAAGATATCATATTTTAATTTCCAGAAAGAACACAATATAATACGTATCTTTTTGAAATTTGTAGATAGTCCCAACGATTACTGGAATGGGCCCTAGTTCAGCCTCTTCCTTCTGTGAGCAATCTAGGAGGAAAAGCGTATTTTTCCACTCTTCATGATGTGTTGGTTCCTCTAGAACAATGCTCAACACTCGTGGCAAACCATGCCCTAGCTAGGATTGTCCTGTGTGCACCCTCTTGTACCCCGGGTTGGACACACACTATAGATGTGCCCCCTTCTTCATCTTGCTCACAACCTGCTAACATGGAATCCTATTCTCGTAATGTACTGTGCTTGATTATTTCCTCTTTTTTTCTCCCTCTCAATAATTTAGTTTCATGGGTTTTATACAACACAAAGGGTAGTTCCAACCAACACAACCTTTCGATAATAATTAAATTACAACATCCCATGAAAACCTCAATTATTATTTTATTACATTTATTTATTGAACTATTGCATTAGTTCTATTTCACTTTTATTCTTTTTTTTTTAATTTTATTCCACGGGGAAAAGTCTCATAAAAAATTGGAACCATTCGATCATATAATCTTTACAATGATCTTAGCATTGAGTAATTTTATTTATCTCTTTCCAGAAGTGTTACTAGCATAGAGAAATGGAGATCTGTCGGTAAATTAGTTTAACAAGATAATGTGAATGGCATGTCCCCTTTTTATAAGGGAAAGGATAGAATTAGAGGATATATAATGACTAGGTGTGTAGATAAACTTGTTTCTTCATTCATATATCCCATATGGTTGGCAACTCATCATAGATTCCCTCAGAGTGATGAGCTGCCACTTTATTTTGTCAAATACTTATATGTAGAGTTTCATTTACATATAGATGTGGACTACACATCTTTTCCTAAGCATGTTGGATTGGGTAGAGGTGGGTTTTCTGAAAAACCTCAGTATAGATGTCAGTTTTCCATTGCCCATGAACAAGAGGGCATTAGTTGGTCCAAACCTTTTGGTTCTACCAAAACATTTGGAATTAGCAGCAGGGGATACCAGATCTCAAATTTTTGATAGTATTTCCCCCATTACCACATAGATTGATCAAATGCCATTTTATCGCATTGGTAGATATTTATTATGATAACGAATTAGCTTTCCTACTGAGGCTACATCTACTACTTATGATCCATTCATTTATGTTGATCTACCATCATCGTCAGATGTTTCTCATATGAGTGGCACGACTATGCTTAATGCGTGTGCAATCCTCATTATTGATCTGCTAGCAACTTACTAGTTCACCGGTGAGGAGCATGGGATCCCTCTTGATCATGTATCGGCCCTTATCAGACATCGACATCCTAATGCACATAGGATCCAAGAGGTGGTAGCTTCATTCCACACCATCCTACAGGCTCCCATGTGTAGCATGTTTCTATTGATCTTGCAACTTGTCCAGGTCCTCAACATGTTATAGATCACATTGAGATTACTACACCACCTGATCTTGTTTGTGGCACATATAGTGCACTTCCTTTTGGCACTGATACAATTGTACCACCTACAAATGTGGACCCTAAGGTATCTTTGCGCTCTTGTGATATTAGTGGGATTGGTAGAGCCCTCAAGGATATACGACAAGTACTTGAATAATTTAAATATATAAATTGTGTTCTAAAAATTTACATGTGTAATATATTTTAAATAAATTTGATTTTAAAGTAGTGAACTAACTCTTGATTGAAATCATGTATTTGAAAATTTCCAACAATATGGTGATTTTTTAGAGTTTGGAAATTTGGAGCATGATGGTGATCACATGCATTATACAGTTGAGGTACATTTAAATAATAAAAATTTAAATTACTTGATGTAAATTTGAACATATTGAACTTGTACATTGTAAGTTTTAGATAATTTTACATATATGTACACATGTGTATTAAATTAAATTACATGTACTTTAATTTGTGCAAGGCTTGGGATGGGGCACAAGACAAGATCGAGATAGCTTGGATCAGGAGAGGGATCGAGACAACTAAGATCAGGACATGGATCGAGAGAGAGAGATATCAGTGTAGGGATCAAATGATTCTATTCATACTATATATCCTTCTATTTGAGTTGTTTTACATGTTTTACAGTATTATGGTTTGAACTCTTATTATGCCAGACACTTGTTATGATTTACATCACATTACATACATTTACATTATGGTATACACTTGTTATGATTTACATCACATTATTATGGTTTAAACACTTGTTATACAAATTATTATGGTTTGAACACTTGTTATGATTTACATCACATTCATACATTATTATGGTTTGAACATTTGTTATACACATTATTATGGTTTGAACACTTGTTATGATTTACATCGTGCATTATTATGGTTTTATTTATTTAGCAAGTTTGTACCTTAAAAAATTGTTTCCTTAAATATGTTCTTGATCAAAATTAGAGTTACACATATTAATTTTTTCTTTAAAGTCAATCTTGATTAATGTTGAAATCATTCTTTGATTAATTGTAAGCATTGAACCTTAGAAATAAAAATGTTGGACTAGAATGGTTGCTCTTTGTAAATTTAAAAAGATGGATGTAATTAATTATAGAAATGAGTTTCTTTAAATAGGTCAAAAAATAGAAATAATTTGAATGCAAATATGTAAGTTAGGTCAATTCCTAAGAGATGATGTTATAAGTGGAGTTGAACAAATGAAATTAAATATTCTTGAACTGAAGAATTCCACATTAGAACAAATTTGCAATTGGAAATAGATGATAAGGAATTTAGGCAAAATGAATTTTTAAAGTCACTTGGTTTTGTATTGCATATGAATTTACATGTGCTTAAGTAAAGAAATAGAGATTCAATGAGCTATAAGTGGAATTTAAAAAATGAAATCAAAGATTCTTGAACTTAAGAATTTCATGGAAAAAATGCAATTGGAAATAGATGATAAGGAATTTCTAGGCAAAATATTCACTTTTAAAGTCACTAGGTTTTAAATGTATTACATATGATGCTACAAGTGGGGTTGAAAAAAAAATCAAATATTCTTGAACTTAATAAATATGTATATAATCTAATACACATTAATTTACATGTGCAAGCAAAGAAAGTGATCTAGATGATGCTATTTTAGTAGAGTTGAATGTAAATGAAATCAAAGATTCTTGAACTTAAGAATTCCATGGAACATAAAAATACAATTGGAAATAGATGATAAGGAATTTAGGCAAAATGATCATTTTTAAAGTCACTCTAGGTTAAATGTAAATTGCATATATGATGCTATAAGTGGAGAATTGAACAAATGAAATCGAAGATTCTTTAACTTAAGAATTCCATGGAACATAAAAATGCAATTTTGGAAATAGATGATTTAGGAATTTAGGAAAAATGTTCATGTTTTTAAAGTCACTAGATTTTGTATTGCATATGATAGCATATAAGTGTAGTTGAACAAATGAAATTAAAGATTCTTGAACTTAAGATTTCCATATAATCTAATACACATGAATTTGATTGTGCATGCAAAGAAAGTGATCTAGATGATGCTATAAGTGGAGTTGAATGTAAATGAAATCAAATATATTCTTGAACTTAAGAATCCCATGGAACATTTATGCAATTGGAAATAGATGATTTAAGGAATTTCTAGGCAAAATCAATTTTTAAAGGTACTAGAGGTTTTGTATTGCATATGATAGCATATAAGTGGAGTTGAACAAATGAAATCAAAGATTCTTGAACTTAAGAATTCCATATAATCTAATACATGTGAATTTGATTGTGCATGCAAAGAAAGTGATCTATATGATGCTATAAGTGGATTTGAATGTAAATGAAATCAAATCTATTCTTGAACTTAAGAATTCCATGGAATATTTATGCAATTGGAAATAGATGATTTAAGGAATTGCTGGGAAAAATGATTTTTTTAAGTTACTAGAGGTTTTGTATTACATATGATAGCATATAAGTGGATTTGAACAAATGAAATAAAATATTCTTGAACTAAGAATTTCATGGAATATAAATTTATGCAAAATTGGAAATAGATGATATAGGAACTTCTAGGCAAAATTAATTTTTTAAGTTACTAGGTTTTGTATTGCATATGATGCAGTATAAGTGGAGTTGAAAAAATGAAATAAAATATTCAAGTGAACTGAAGAATTCCATGTCCAATATAAAAATTCAATTAGAAATATATGACTTAAAGGAATTTAGGCAAAATATGAACATTTTTAAATTCACTAGGTTTTGTATTGCATATATGATCTAGCATATAAGTGGAGTTGAACAAATGAAATCAAAGATAATTGAACTTAAGAATTTCATATAATCTTTAAATACACATGAATTTACATGTGCAAGCAAAGAAAGTGATCTAGATGATGCTATAAGTGGAGTTTCAAATATAAATGAAATCAAAGATTCTTGAATTTAAGAATTCCACATGGAAAAATTTAAATACAATTGGAAATAGATGACCAAGCCTTTAAAAAAACTCTTTCTAAATCATGTCACATGTCCAATCAATATAGATATCTAGATCTATAAAAAAATTGAGTATATATATCCAGTCATACATATATCTAAAAAATAACTTAAAGCTCCTGGTACATATAATCTGGATCCTATCTATCTTTAATTATCTCTAAAATATTTTCATGATCTTCAAAAGGCAACCTCCACTTTTGTTTGGCATGTTCTCTTTTAGGTAAAGTTTCTAAATTTATTTTTGTTGATATAACTAAGTGACTATAATGTAGAACCTTTTGTCTTGGCATATAATCAACAAATATAATACCATTTTTATCTATCTTTATTTGTTGATAATATGTGCCTTCAATAACGACTGATCCAATGGGTACTCTTGCCCATCACCATTTATCATTGATTCCACCAATTTGAATTTCGGTTGCATGCATCTTAGTAGATAGTAATCTACACCTTATGCATTTTCAAGATCTACAATAACAACAAAAATATCTCATGTACACACCATGTAGTATAAATTGTAAATATTTAATATTTATACATATAAACATGCTTGAAACTTACTTGTATCTAATATATAAATCATTTTTAATTTAATCAATGTATATACCTGTAACAACTAAATCAGATACATGTTCATAATCAACTGAATATAGAGGGTCATAGACATCGACAATGTTATTTTCTTCAAAAGGAGACATTGGTACTAATTGTTTCATTTCTCATCCCGAAACATACCCATCTCTAATATTCTCACATTGAACAATATTTGCATTGTCCTCAATGCAATCAACACAAAAACATGGTTTTTCTCACTTAATTGCATAAGGCTTGCTACCTCTCGTTGTCATGATTTGATGCACACTTCTAATATACCATTAATTGTTTGACAATTATAAGGATTTGATTGATTGATATTTGTAAATTGTAACAAACATCCAAGTGATTAAAAAGTGAATATATATATATTTGAAAATTTAATTAAATCATGTACACACTTTGAAACTCAAGTAACAAATTTGACTAGATGTATTTGTAACTTCCCAAAAATACTGTGTTGTATGTTGATTCGCGAGCGGAAAAATGACTTTTGCACCATTCAACAATTTCATTTGAATTTTGTATGGCATTACCTGCAAGTACATGTTGGAAAAATTTGTCACATGTTACTTGAGGTTTAAGAATTTAATTTAGTTTAAATAGATTATTTTTTAAAATATCTATTCCATATATATAGTGTTACCTGCAAGTTCATGTTGACAAAGTGCACACTTCACACATGCTCCTACTCCATCATTCTCTCCTTTTTCATGTCCACTCTCATAAAAATTCCACAAAAATTTGGTGTCATGTCTAGCATGTTGTTGGCTTAACCAATCAAAATATTTTGTAGACTTAAGTTGTCCTATGAAGTTACAAATAATAATATTTGAAAACCAAATTAGTTTAAAAAAACTAGATATATATGTACATATATATAAATGTATATATGCATGTACACAACATATATATATATATATATATATATATATATATATATATATATATATATATATATATATATATAATATAAGTAATTGAACAATTTAAGTTTCAAAGTTAAGAAAATGGATTTAAAATTTTAAAAAATCAACACTTACCAGCACATCCATCAGACCATATCCAGTTTTGTTCAACATTTATGGCATGCCTCTTAGGTCTTCAAAAAACATTCTGAAACAATGAGTTACATAGTTTTTATCATGACCCATATCATCACTGATATAAAAGTGAGCCTCTTTGATGATAATTCAATCATCTTTGCTACTTTTTAAACCATCTACATGTAACTCGGCATGCCTATAGCAAAATTGCACAAAGATTGCAACTTGCTTTGAATGATAATATTGACTTTGAATCTCAGTTTGAGGATTAAATGTATAGTTCTTAGAGAAATCTACAATAGAGAGAATACAACCTGGTGGAAAGCAATTCTTTGAATCATGAAATTGCTTAGCTTGCCATCTTGCATCATGACAATATGGAATATGTGGATGTATGATATTGCAAAATTTATTCATAAATTTATTGCAAGGCAATCCACTCTGTTTGAGAACAATTTTTTTGGCCTCGACTCCTGACTTTTTTGAGTATTTCTCATATTCAAATATCTTCCAAATAACTTGCACTAAATAATCAATATTGTCAACTTGTAAAAGATTCTTCGAATTTCCACAATCATTACATATATATTTTATACATTGAACATTGAATTCATCTAAATCTTTTGATTTTTCGCATACAAGAGACTTCACAAATTGTGTTGTGCTTCTAGGGATGGTTGTATTTTGATCAATTGCTACCATCTTTTTTATATGATTGTAGGTGTAGATCAAATTCAACATGATTTCGACAACAAAAAGTTTTGCGTACTTTGGTTGCAGCCTATCATGGTCTCAAATTGGCTCAAAAGAAGGGTTTTAAGAAAGTGTGGCTCGAAGGGTATTCTTTGAATATCGTCAATAATTTAAAAAATAGTGCCACTGCCTCTTGGACTATTGAATCTATGAAAAAGGATTCTATCAGTATCCTTAATTCCTTTGATGACTATTATATTTCACACATTCTTAGAGAAGGAAATAGCTTAGTTGGTCTCTTTGCTAACTTAGGGGTTAGTGGGGCCTAGGAGTGGGTTCTCAATGACCCTCTTCCTATAGAGGCAATTGTAATCATTAATCATGAATCCAATAGATAATAGAAATAATAGTGGTGTGTGGTGTTGGGTGTGTATGTTATTTTCACATGGAAGGCTATTATTTGGAGTGATATTAAGGCCTCGACTTGTTTTGATGATATCAAGAAGAAAATTCGTAGGATGTAGATTACTATGCCTATTAATTTTCTTTGTCACGTCCATTATCCTACATGGATTGTGGGTATCCTTTTCTTGGCTTTATCGAGAAGTTTTAGCTTTCCTGTGAAGATTTCTTTTTGCTTTGGCTGTGTGAATTTGGCTGCCATGGGTGGTGACATGAACCGAGCGGATCCCTTCTCCTACAATGATGTTAGGAAAAATGAGGAGGTTTGGGTGATTTTGGAGAAGGGTGGTTTGACTCCCTATATTGAGAAGTTGCATGGGAATAATCCCCAAATTATTGCTAATATCGCGAAACATTGGAAAAATAAGGTGTTGAAGATTGGAGGGACGAAATTCGACATTACTCAAGATCTCATCACTCATATCACTGGCTTTCCTATGGAAGGCATGAAGTTCTATAGGGATAAGAAGGAGTCGCAAAAGGCCATGATTTTTTTTTCAAAGGTGAGGAAGCTAAGGACTTGATGTTGGTGAAGAGTGGGGGTTACCAGAGGAAATCCTTAAAGGCTCTATGGGCTGATGTTGTTGACGAGTTAATGAGGTAGGTGTCTTTGGAAGGCTGTTATTCTATTGTGAATGCCTTTCACTCCGTTCTTCTCAACCACTTTCGTCACAAGAGAAAAAAATTCCTTTTCTTTTTACTTATTGACTTTGTTGGATACCGGTATCATTGACCACAAGAAAAACTAGAATAACCTTGTTCTTCATGTAGGATTAATTCTCCTCATTTTCGACTATTGTAAAGCCTTTGAGGTGGTTCATCTTGTTCTGAATCCTAAGGATGTGAATACTAATAAGGGTTATGATACGGTTTCGGAGGAGGAAGTGGCTTGTAAGAATAGGAAGAAACAAAAGTTGATTTTGTAGAAGGGTTCGGATTCGAGGGATGTTGATTTTGATCCAGATTCCCTTGCTACTGCAAGCGAGGACATGAGATCCCCTTGCCTTGGGGAAGTGTAAAAAAGAGGGGTTGAGACCTGACAAGGGTTATGATACCAACAATGGCAATCCTGCAAATGAAATGCTTAGTAGAATCAAAAATGATGTGAAGGATTTATTCAGGGAGGTGTCGTCTCCTCCTCCACCTCTAAAAAATAGGACTCTACTTGTGGGGGATAGTACGAGGAAGGTGTTGCGGTCCTCTATCGAGTTGGATACTCCTCTTAAAGGGGATGACAGATAGAATGTTGTGGGGTCTCCAGATGGGAAGGAAGTTGGGGTTTCTTCTAGTGGGCACTGAGTAGGGCATGCTGATGGGACACTCTTGAGGTGGACCCGAAGAGGCGGATGAAGAGGATGGCGGTTACAGTTGATATCGTGGAGTCCATCCACAAGATCAAATCACCGACAGTGATGCCAATTGTTGCTGAAAAAGGTAAGGGGATTATTGTTAAGACTGAGAAGGTTAGCTCTTTCATGAGGAGGATGTTGAGGGTAGAGAGGTTTTTTATATTGGGAAAGACAATATTGTGGATGTCTTGGGAGCTACTAGGGAGGGCTCTATTCTTTTTTATAAGCTTTTTAAATGGGTCTTCCATGAGATGAATATGACTAATGTGAAAGTGAGGGATATTGCTAGTAAAAAGGAGGATTCCTCTATTCAGGATCAAATTGATGATTTGATGAACTCCCTGAAGATTGTGGTGGAGGAAATGCTTCTGATGAAGCAAAATCTTGAAGGTAGAATCCTTAATCTGGAGAATCTCATGGAAAGGATTGTTGTTAGCATGGAGAAAGGAAATGAGGGGAACAAATTTATTGTTGAATCTATTGGTATGATGTCCCATGTGGATAATGTTATTAAGGTTAATGATGTTGTTGATGATGTTGCTGATGGGAAGTTGATGGAAGGCGAGAATCTGCTGACAAGGGTGAGAGTTGTGTTTTGATTAGGTAGGTAAATTCGAGTGGTCCTGGGGTTCAAACCCACAACAAGACCAAGGTTCAGGGTGCTGCTACTGGTAATGAGATGCTTGTTGTCGGTGATGTGGGTGGTAAGAATATGGTTTGTGACTTTGAAGTTGTAGATATCCTTAATAATATATAATTTTGTTGGGTGGTTGTCATTTTTTTGGTTGACTATTTTTTGTGGTTTTGTTGTGGGTGCGTTGTTGTGTTGATGATGTCATTTACTTTTGTTAACAACTATTTTTTGATGTAAAGGGTTTCGGTCCCCTTAAAAAACCATCTTTTACCTTTAATCAAAACAAGTTTCATGTACTTTATTTATGCGTACAAATGATGGCCGTAGTGTCTCAAACATCCTTTGACAAATCTTCACATTAAAAAAATTATTGCTTGAATGCTTCGAAAATCTCACTTTGTGTTGTATATATAAAATGTTTTGGATGAGAAATTTTTGTATCATCTTCACCTATTATTTGTATAGTATCCCTTCTATTAGAAGAAATACGAGAGTGGTTGATCCAATATTCAACCACCTGTTTCTTTACATCTTCTGAAATTCTATTTTTTCAAGGAACCCTACAAATATTTACCCAAATTTTCTCAATATTTTCATCTATTTTATTTCTCTTTTCAATATACCTTTGAATAGTTCTCCTAGAAACATTTAGTAATTTAGAAATTGCTTGAACTTGTCTTCTATGTGATAATTTATTACTAGAAATTATAGTCATCAATGCTCTATGTGCAACACTTACATCAATAGCTCAACTCTTGTTTTCAATACAATTTAATGCTTCTTTCAAGTTTTCAAAAATTGTTTGTTTTAATGAACCTAATGACTTTTTCCTATTATCAACCCCTCACAACTCCAAAACATGGGCCATTTCTTTTCACCTAAATAACTTTGCAAATAATTGTTCTCTTCCAATTAGAGATCTTTCTTCAAAAAATTCATCCCATATTCTTTGAGTGTAATTTTATTTTTCTTTCAGATGACATATCTTTATATGAAATATTATTGAAAAGAGAATCCTTATCCAGCTCCATCAGATTTTCCATACCATAGAAAAAAATTCTATTAATAGGTTCAATTTTTTCTTGTACCTATACATCACCTTGGTCATCAATAATTTCCATGGGTTGTTCTTCAGTAGATGTTCCTTCACCCAATTTTCTCTTCTTCTCTCTTGTTAGATCAAACTTCCTCACTCTATTCCTTGGATTCCCCATCACAAATTGCACTAAAATTTGAAAATTCACCTACATACAAATGTACACACATGCTTTCAATGAATGTACAGCTAATATATTGCATAAATAGAACAAGTAAATAAATTGTTCATTTGTTAAAGCTAAAGTAAAAAAAAAAGGAAAATAAATTATAATATTGGTTTTCAAAACATAATGAGCTTGTATTTAAATACTACAAGCACTCTATAACCACAAGCATCATATATATATATATCGAAAATTCATGTGTACACAAGTAAGAAATAATTAACATGAGCCACACATTGGATTATTGTCTCGTATCAAGTTGTATTGGTCCATAAAAAATAACATGTAAACATTTAAATAAAAATAAAGAAAAGACAAACAAAATAGGTAGATTAACTTTAATTATGAAATTGAAAGAATTCAATTCCCCAATAAAATTACAACCATATTAGATCATCATACTCAAATTTTGAATTTGTTTGAACTTGAATATAAGGGTCCTACATTACTTTAAAATGTTACATTTCTATAGTGATGTATAGGATGATAAGGTTCATCAATTATTTTTTTTGTAAATACATGTATAAAGTATACAATAAATGTTCATCAATTGAAATTTCTTTAAATACATAAATGTGAGCATATTTGGCATATATCACTTGAAAATATTTCTAGCACGTAACTAGATGTACACTAGATCATGATATCACTTACTAGATCACCACTTTAAATGCATCAATATGTGGATCTTTTTAATAAAATGAGTACTTTAAAATATAGAAAGAGAAAAATCATGAGCTCAATATAGCTAAATGTGTAGATCACCAAGTATAATTTTTTGTACATGTAGTCAATTCAAGTGAACCTAATGCATGTGCCAACCTAATGCAAGAGCATGGGAAAACTTGGACAACACATGTAAGAAATTTAATTAACAATTAAAGGAAATGGACTTGGATAGAGGCTCGGTTAGTGTATGCCATGTAGGTGAGGTTGAGGGAAAAAATTTAAGGGAAAAAACATAAATTTATCATGCTAAAGTATGAGTGTCTAGGTCAGGATGAGACAATCTTGATGAACTTTGAATCTAGCATGAAACTAGGTCACTTCATCTCATTTGTTCAAATCTTCGATTCATGTGTACATTATTTCACACCTAAGGAGTTTTATGTGTAAGAGTTATTGATGAACTCGAGCACCCAGGATCACCTACAAAACCAAGATAAACCTTCCACACGAGAGCAGCAAGAGATAGAATGCAGGAATATAGTGCAATAACAAAATGATGTTATATCACACACTAAATGATACAATATGCCTCAACTCTCCCTTGAATTGATTGAGTTAATATGAACTCATCTAGACTAGATAGGAGCTAGACCTGAACTAGTTAGGAGGGAGAGGTGAGTGCAGAATATATAGTAGAATATGGGCAAATAATTCCAAGAGGGGTAATAACTCCCAAATAACCAAATTAGGTGGGAGTTATGCCTACTTGGAAAATGCCAAATAGGTGGCATAACCTACTCAAAAAGAGACAGATGAGTGGTTTTGTGAGGTGGCATATAAGGCCAAAAGAGGGTGTGAAACTCAACCACCCAAGTGTGAGTGGGAGCAACACATGTAATCGATGGATTATGCCACGTGTCCTCACATGAACCACATCTCCTATAACCTAAGGTATGCTTAATAATGTGTAGGAAAAATAATATTAAAAAAACCTACACTAACACCCCCCCTTAAGCATAGCTTAGGTGGGTGAAAGGATGAAAGAATGCAAAGATGCAAATATGGGTCCCGGCTACTAGGCCATGTTAGGTACCCATGTACAAAATACTCTCTCACAAATGGAGTAAAGGAGAAAACCCAGTGGGACAAAACTCCTCCCCAAAAGAAAACAAGTTTCCCAACACAAGAAGAATCCCATGCAAGGAAGAAGTCCCCTCCAAAATAGAAAGGATAGGAAAGACCATGTAGCCTTCCCCAAAGTAGTCAACTATGCCAATGGTTGAAGCTCGAAGCTGAATGTAGAACATGGTCCACGATCGTCGAACAATGTTCCTCCCCTTAGGAAGAAACAAAACCAAAGGTGTATGAAGAATGTCTTCCCATTCCTGAAAGGAATATGAAGGAAGAATGATGAAAATGTATGAAGTCTCTAAACTCTGCTCAAGTGTCTCCATGTTGATGTCGAAAGATGTCACCATCAAATCAAGTGTTCTAGGCCACACTGTAGAAGATGAAAATCCAGAACCTAGTGGAGATGGATGTAGAACAAAATTTGAAGACAAAGATATCTCCTTTGAAGACAAAGGCGCCTCCTCCAAATGTTGCTCAAAAGTATCCTCACTCATGTCAAAATGTGATGAATGATCATGTGGAGAATGAACAAAAGGATCCAAAGGTTCCTCCATAACAATTGAAGAAGAATCAACTTCATCAAAGAGAAGATGGATGTCATGAATAATGTCTCCCAAGTCTGAAATATGAGACTCTATGAACAAACCTGCAATGTCTGTCAAGTAGTCATCTGAAGTAGCTATGTCTGGAAGACAATGTGTATCTTGCTGCACTGAATCACAAGAAGCCATGAATGTAGCAATGCAAGTATCTTCAGATGCAATAGTAAATGGAGGAGAAGGAATACAAGGCTCAAGAACTGGATCACATGTGAGAATACCCAAGTTCAAGTAGCCAAAGTTCTCCTCAAAATCAAAGCTCACACTAGGAGTGTGATCAACAACCAAAGGATTAGAACCATCATCAGGTGCAAAGTCTAAAAAGGTATACAATCGAGATGCATGATCAACCACCCCAGTAGCAATTATCTCTCTGCTCTCCAAGTCTCTGATGATAACTAAATCAGGTGTGAATTCAACAGTCTTCCCTGTTCCACCATGAGTGATTTGATAGATGGAAAGAAGATTGTTTGAAAGATGAGGTACACACAAAACATCATTGAAAGTACCATCTCCAATATCAACAGATCCTTTCCCAATTACATCCATGTATGTATTATTTCCCATCATAATAGGTGGCATAGCACAAGGCTCAAAAGAAGAGAACATAGACTGTGTAGAAGCCATATGATGAGACGCTCCAGAATCTAGGAGCCATCTCCTTGATCCAAGACCTGTAGAAGC
Organism: Sequoiadendron giganteum; assembly: GCA_007115665.2. Classification (NCBI taxonomy): domain Eukaryota; kingdom Viridiplantae; phylum Streptophyta; class Pinopsida; order Cupressales; family Cupressaceae; genus Sequoiadendron; species Sequoiadendron giganteum. The sequence continues at coordinate 567,773,994 of CM021102.1, read as the reverse complement.
ACAAAGAGCTTTACCTTTTGATTTACCTGCACCTGTAGTATGGCCCTTTTCCTTATCAAATTCTAAATTTTTGGAATTAGAAGAAGAAGCTGAATCAACCATTCGAGAAGGAAAATTGATGTTGTTCTTTGCTAAAAGATTCTTCAACTCATCAATTTGTTTTAAGTAACATTGATGTTCATCATGCCTAGATTTCTTGCAATATGCACAAGTGAGCTTCTCCTTCTTAGATGAATCCTCTTTTGAAGAGAATTTAGAGTCTACTTTAGAAGTAGATGAATATTTATCTGAATCTTTCTTTCTATCACCTTGGTTCTGTTGTTTCTTGTTTTGCTTATTAGTGCCTTGTTTTGCAGTCAAGGCTTGAGATTTGGAAGATTTAATAATGCCCATTTGAATCAATTTATCTTGCTCCTTTGTGAGATCAGTTGCAAACTCACTTAGAGAAGGCATAGTAAATCCTTTTCCTAAGGCTCTTTTCATTGCATGAAATGTAGAAACAAACACTGCATAATCAGGACCAAGTTTTGAAAGAATACTCAAAATCAATTGTGAGTCATCCTTTTTAACTCCACACTGCTCTAACTGCAATCTTATGGCATTCAATTTAGTAAAGAAATCCTGAATGGTATCAAAATTGCATGGGCTCAATCCTATGAGCTCGTTCTCCAATGAATGTGCTCTCAAATCATCCTGTTTACCAAAGAGAGTATTCAAAGTATTCCACACTTCATTTGGTGATTTTGCAGACATAATATGAAAGCGTAGATCAGGAGATACAGCCATGCATAAGGTGCCAAAAGCTTCATCACACTTATTGAACCATTTAGGCTTATCTTCATCTTCTGTAGGTTCCTTATCAATACCCATTGTTATTCTATACAATTTTAACTTCCTTAAGTGAATTTCCATTTCATTTTTCCACTCAAAGTAATTGTATGGTGTGAGTAGAGGAACCGATTTATCCATTTTAGATTGTTGTAGCAATGTGAGAGAAAAAATGCAAGAAGAACACACATAGACACCCCCCTTTTTCACTCAAAGAAGAATCCCCCCCAACAAAAAATTATTTGGCACTTTATAAATTAGTGCGTTTACAATGCTGGAGTTGTTTTCCAGAGTTTTTCAAGTGTCCAAAATGGACTCAAATACTGAAAGTATAATTAAATCTCAAATTAGAACTTCAAAATAGCACCAAAGTATAGTGCTAAAAAAAATATCAACTTTCAAAAAAATAATCACCTCGATCCGAGGTCATATCTGAAAGTTATAGCCGTTTGAAGTTTCAAAAATGAGAACTGTCCTTCAGATCTGCTGTTAAAACTGATTTTCTGAAGCATCCGGATTACTTGAGAAAAAATGGATCACACCACTGCAAAGCCTGCGAAATTCTACCCCAAATCAAAAAAAAATTCTCTGAAAAAAGAGCTCGTATGACTGAATTATGGCCCTCCAAAGCTTGACTGCAAAATCAAAAATGCAATTGAAGAGGGGGTCTACTGAAATGTTCCGATTTAGTTTCTGCAAAATATGTAACCTGTATGCAGAAAATAGCAACGACCCAGATGGTTTTTTTCTTCTACGAACAAAACCCAGATGACGGATTTTCTTCAAAGTATACAAAAAATGTGGATCTAGTGTAAAACAAACGCCTTTAGAAACATAAAACGACCCCAACAACCAAAAAAATGACATGAAAAGGTAGAATCAACTACTTAAGACAAGAAAAGGCATGCTGCAACCTGCAATACTGATTAAAAAACTCACAAATCTCTCAAATTTGAGAAGGGGCTTGCAGATCTGACGCTCTGATACCATGTAAGAGTTATTGATGAACTCGAGCACCCAGGATCACCTACAAAACCAAGATAAACCTTCCACACGAGAGCAGCAAGAGATAGAATGCAGGAATATAGTGCAATAACAAAATGATGTTATATCACACACTAAATGATACAATATGCCTCAACTCTCCCTTGAATTGATTGAGTTAATATGAACTCATCTAGACTAGATAGGAGCTAGACCTGAACTAGTTAGGAGGGAGAGGTGAGTGCAGAATATATAGTAGAATATGGGCAAATAATTCCAAGAGGGGTAATAACTCCCAAATAACCAAATTAGGTGGGAGTTATGCCTACTTGGAAAATGCCAAATAGGTGGCATAACCTACTCAAAAAGAGACAGATGAGTGGTTTTGTGAGGTGGCATATAAGGCCAAAAGAGGGTGTGAAACTCAACCACCCAAGTGTGAGTGGGAGCAACACATGTAATCGATGGATTATGCCACGTGTCCTCACATGAACCACATCTCCTATAACCTAAGGTATGCTTAATAATGTGTAGGAAAAATAATATTAAAAAAACCTACACTAACACCCCCCCTTAAGCATAGCTTAGGTGGGTGAAAGGATGAAAGAATGCAAAGATGCAAATATGGGTCCCGGCTACTAGGCCATGTTAGGTACCCATGTACAAAATACTCTCTCACAAATGGAGTAAAGGAGAAAACCCAGTGGGACAAAACTCCTCCCCAAAAGAAAACAAGTTTCCCAACACAAGAAGAATCCCATGCAAGGAAGAAGTCCCCTCCAAAATAGAAAGGATAGGAAAGACCATGTAGCCTTCCCCAAAGTAGTCAACTATGCCAATGGTTGAAGCTCGAAGCTGAATGTAGAACATGGTCCACGATCGTCGAACAATGTTCCTCCCCTTAGGAAGAAACAAAACCAAAGGTGTATGAAGAATGTCTTCCCATTCCTGAAAGGAATATGAAGGAAGAATGATGAAAATGTATGAAGTCTCTAAACTCTGCTCAAGTGTCTCCATGTTGATGTCGAAAGATGTCACCATCAAATCAAGTGTTCTAGGCCACACTGTAGAAGATGAAAATCCAGAACCTAGTGGAGATGGATGTAGAACAAAATTTGAAGACAAAGGCGCCTCCTCCAAATGTTGCTCAAAAGTATCCTCACTCATGTCAAAATGTGATGAATGATCATGTGGAGAATGAACAAAAGGATCCAAAGGTTCCTCCATAACAATTGAAGAAGAATCAACTTCATCAAAGAGAAGATGGATGTCATGAATAATGTCTCCCAAGTCTGAAATATGAGACTCTATGAACAAACCTGCAATGTCTGTCAAGTAGTCATCTGAAGTAGCTATGTCTGGAAGACAATGTGTATCTTGCTGCACTGAATCACAAGAAGCCATGAATGTAGCAATGCAAGTATCTTCAGATGCAATAGTAAATGGAGGAGAAGGAATACAAGGCTCAAGAACTGGATCACATGTGAGAATACCCAAGTTCAAGTAGCCAAAGTTCTCCTCAAAATCAAAGCTCACACTAGGAGTGTGATCAACAACCAAAGGATTAGAACCATCATCAGGTGCAAAGTCTAAAAAGGTATACAATCGAGATGCATGATCAACCACCCCAGTAGCAATTATCTCTCTGCTCTCCAAGTCTCTGATGATAACTAAATCAGGTGTGAATTCAACAGTCTTCCCTGTTCCACCATGAGTGATTTGATAGATGGAAAGAAGATTGTTTGAAAGATGAGGTACACACAAAACATCATTGAAAGTACCATCTCCAATATCAACAGATCCTTTCCCAATTACATCCATGTATGTATTATTTCCCATCATAATAGGTGGCATAGCACAAGGCTCAAAAGAAGAGAACATAGACTGTGTAGAAGCCATATGATGAGACGCTCCAGAATCTAGGAGCCATCTCCTTGATCCAAGACCTGTAGAAGCACAAAGAGCTTTACCTTTTGATTTACCTGCACCTGTAGTATGGCCCTTTTCCTTATCAAATTCTAAATTTTTGGAATTAGAAGAAGAAGCTGAATCAACCATTCGAGAAGGAAAATTGATGTTGTTCTTTGCTAAAAGATTCTTCAACTCATCAATTTGTTTTAAGTAACATTGATGTTCATCATGCCTAGATTTCTTGCAATATGCACAAGTGAGCTTCTCCTTCTTAGATGAATCCTCTTTTGAAGAGAATTTAGAGTCTACTTTAGAAGTAGATGAATATTTATCTGAATCTTTCTTTCTATCACCTTGGTTCTGTTGTTTCTTGTTTTGCTTATTAGTGCCTTGTTTTGCAGTCAAGGCTTGAGATTTGGAAGATTTAATAATGCCCATTTGAATCAATTTATCTTGCTCCTTTGTGAGATCAGTTGCAAACTCACTTAGAGAAGGCATAGTAAATCCTTTTCCTAAGGCTCTTTTCATTGCATGAAATGTAGAAACAAACACTGCATAATCAGGACCAAGTTTTGAAAGAATACTCAAAATCAATTGTGAGTCATCCTTTTTAACTCCACACTGCTCTAACTGCAATCTTATGGCATTCAATTTAGTAAAGAAATCCTGAATGGTATCAAAATTGCATGGGCTCAATCCTATGAGCTCGTTCTCCAATGAATGTGCTCTCAAATCATCCTGTTTACCAAAGAGAGTATTCAAAGTATTCCACACTTCATTTGGTGATTTTGCAGACATAATATGAAAGCGTAGATCAGGAGATACAGCCATGCATAAGGTGCCAAAAGCTTCATCACACTTATTGAACCATTTAGGCTTATCTTCATCTTCTGTAGGTTCCTTATCAATACCCATTGTTATTCTATACAATTTTAACTTCCTTAAGTGAATTTCCATTTCATTTTTCCACTCAAAGTAATTGTATGGTGTGAGTAGAGGAACCGATTTATCCATTTTAGATTGTTGTAGCAATGTGAGAGAAAAAATGCAAGAAGAACACACATAGACACCCCCCTTTTTCACTCAAAGAAGAATCCCCCCCAACAAAAAATTATTTGGCACTTTATAAATTAGTGCGTTTACAATGCTGGAGTTGTTTTCCAGAGTTTTTCAAGTGTCCAAAATGGACTCAAATACTGAAAGTATAATTAAATCTCAAATTAGAACTTCAAAATAGCACCAAAGTATAGTGCTAAAAAAAATATCAACTTTCAAAAAAATAATCACCTCGATCCGAGGTCATATCTGAAAGTTATAGCCGTTTGAAGTTTCAAAAATGAGAATTGTCCTTCAGATCTGCTGTTAAAACTGATTTTCTGAAGCATCCAGATTACTTGAGAAAAAATGGATCACACCACTGCAAAGCCTGCAAAATTCTACCCCAAATCAAAAAAAAATTCTCTGAAAAAAGAGCTCGTATGACTGAATTATGGCCCTCCAAAGCTTGACTGCAAAATCAAAAATGCAATTGAAGAGGGAGTCTACTGAAATGTTCCGATTTAGTTTCTGCAAAATATGTAACCTGTATGCAGAAAATAGCAACGACCCAGATGGTTTTTTTCTTCTACGAACAAAACCCAGATGACGGATTTTCTTCAAAGTATACAAAAAATGTGGATCTAGTGTAAAACAAACGCCTTTAGAAACATAAAACGACCCCAACAACCAAAAAAATGACATGAAAAGGTAGAATCAACTACTTAAGACAAGAAGAGGCATGCTGCAACCTGCAATACTGATTAAAAAACTCACAAATCTCTCAAATTTGAGAAGGGGCTTGCAGATCTGACGCTCTGATACCATGTAAGAGTTATTGATGAACTCGAGCACCCAAGATCACCTACAAAACCAAGATAAACCTTCCACATGAGAGCAGCAAGAGATAGAATGCAGGAATATAGTGCAATAACAAAATGATGTTATATCACACACTAAATGATACAATATGCCTCAACTCTCCCTTGAATTGATTGAGTTAATATGAACTCATCTAGACTAGATAGGAGCTAGACCTGAACTAGTTAGGAGGGAGAGGTGAGTGCAGAATATATAGTAGAATATGGGCAAATAATTCCAAGAGGGGTAATAACTCCCAAATAACCAAATTAGGTGGGAGTTATGCCTACTTGGAAAATGCCAAATAGGTGGCATAACCTACTCAAAAAGAGACAGATGAGTGGTTTTGTGAGGTGGCATATAAGGCCAAAAGAGGGTGTGAAACTCAACCACCCAAGTGTGAGTGGGAGCAACACATGTAATCGATGGATTATGCCACGTGTCCTCACATGAACCACATCTCCTATAACCTAAGGTATGCTTAATAATGTGTAGGAAAAATAATATTAAAAAACCTACACTAACATTATGTAGGGGAACAATAGGTTGGATACCTTGAAAATTTTAAAATGATCTATGGTGAACACATGAGAGTAGATCATGTTACAAGGAAGGACTTAAATGCACAAGAACAAGGGATAGAGCAGACACATGAGAAATAAATGAAAAGTAGAGAAGAGAAGAGGTGCAAGGGAAAATGTATGATTGTGCACATGCATAAATATAGTTTTCCCTATATGGGTAGTATAGTATAATGAAACTCATGAGGGTGGAAAGGCGTGATGCCTCTAATTCAAATTTATCGTAAAAGACCTATATGATGAGAAAGAGAGAAAACATGATATATCTATAGCAATGAAAGGATAAGATGTAAAGGGGAAGGTATGATTCCTTAAATTAAAGGATGTGACAAATATAATCACACTATGTTAAGGAGGAAGTGTTAATGACCTAAAATGTAAGGATATAACCATATTAGCATAAGATGTAAAGGGATAGAGACGTGACTCCCGTAATATGAATCTATGAAATGATGAAAGTATAATATGTAATGGAATGCATGATGCCCTCTACTCTATGTGGTAACTCTAAAAGTGTGACATGAACATATATAGGATCAAATAAAATAATCAATAGTCAAAGAATAATGTGGAAAAATATGAGAAAAGTATCATATTGATGCAGCGACATCCTTTGATACACTTTTTATCATTATGTGAAACTTTTAATTTTTGGTTATTTGGACTTGTTTTGGGTAAGTAAGGTCAATTTGGACCATTCTAGGCCATTTTGGTGATTAGGAGCAAAAGGTTGCAAAAGTTGTCATGTCAAAGTTGTCAAAATGTTGCATTTTTGGTTTGGGAAGTTAGGAATCAGTTTTGAATGATGGGAATGAATGTAATGCAATAAATATTACATGTACACATGATAACCAAGGTTGGATAAGGTTGGAGAATATTTTGGAATGAAAATACTTCAATTTTGCATGTTTTCCTTTGCATTTTCTATGTGTAACAGATTGTAAATTGGATTGTACATCCTTGTACTGCATAGTACGGACCTAAAATTTATTGTAAAATTTGGAGAATGTTGGTATATTTCTAATTCTTTTGGTTTGACTGATTTTAATTATGTTTTATGAAAATTATGATAAATTTAGTGATTGCCACCTACAAATTTTTTATTGTGAAACAACAAGAAACTTGCTTGGTATAGTTTTATACGACCTAGTACGATCAAGGGATGGCATGGGGATGATAAATCTTTGAAATAAAAAACTTATGATTATTTTTGGAGTCATTTCATTAAGTTTTGCAAAAGTTATAGCCATTTTTGTATTGATAGGTCCAAACCCTGCCTAGGGTTTCTAGAAACACTAAAAAAACCATATCTTTGTTTTCCACAATCAAAAATTCATGAAAATTGGCAGAAATATCTGGTTTAAGGATATCTAAAAACCCTTTTGGTCTCAAGCCTTTAAAATTTTGCATGTGTGAGGAATCAATGACACTATGCTCTCATTTGCTTGAAAATAGTCAAGAAACCTTATGTTGCTTGGTGATTGAACATAGTTCGATCATGGTTGAGAGTTGAATCAGGGAGACGTGTTATGAAAGGGCTAAAGTTTCAAAGAAACTCTTACATGATGTTTTTCTCCTTGTTGAATTCCTATTAGGCCATGTTGGCAATGTTCCAAAGTGGTGCAGGAGCACCTATTTTCCTTCAAGCCTCCATGAGGCCATATTGTATAAATTTATTAAATTAGGTGTTTTAATCATGTAATAAGGTTGAATGATCCATTTTATATATGTTTTAAGTCATTTGGAGTCATTGATGAAGGTTTGGTGTCATTTGGTTGAAAAAATTAAAACATTGTCAAAAGTTGTCAAAAGTTGTCAAATGTTGTCATAACAACATTTCTTGTTAAATGGTAGTTGTAGGTTGGTTGGAGAATAACTTGATTTTTCAAGTATAAAAATGGGCCTCCAAGTCGAAATGGGTGGTGGAATGTAGTTTTGAACAAGAATTTAAAAGGAAGGCATGAAGTTTTCTGCAATTTCCAATGTTCTGCCCTGTTATTTTACATGGTACGGCTTTGTATGAAGTTTTACAGACCTGAAATTGATTTTTATTGATAGAATAATTAACTAGCTTTCATTTTCAATTGTTTTGGTGTTTTTTCATTGAGTTTGGAGAAAGTTATGATCATTTTACCATTGGCAATCCTATGAGATTGTTTTCTCTAAAAGTTGCAGGATGTTGCAGAGAATGGTACGTATTGTACAGATACGATAAAGACCTAATACCTATTGGAAATTTTATATATGTGAATATAGTTTTATTTGTTTCAAGTCTCATCAAATTTCATTAAGATTTGAATAAGTTATGATCATTTTGGTGAGGGCAGGTTTGAACACTACCTAGGGTTTGCAGTTTTGGAGAAAATGCAATAACTTTATTTTCCACCGTTGGATCTTCACAAAAATTGGAAGGAAGGTCTATAATTATGGTATCTTAAATCTCACCGAATTGATTGGATTTATAATTTTTTGTGTGGAAGTTATTAATGACTGTTCATTGCATTAAATTGTGGGCTACCATGGTTATGTTTCTGATGTGATCTAGAATGCACTTAATAATTCTTTGAGATGAATAACTTTATGAAATTTGTGAGGTAAATGGAATTTTGAGTTGTGAATCCTCTTTGCTCTGCATCACAAAGTTGAACTAGGATTCATCAAAGTCATTGTTGCTAATGGATCATTGTTTCAGCTGTACAAAGTTGGTTTAATTGAGTATTCCTTTGCATAATTTTTGGTATCAAAGCTAGAAGCTCTTTGGGAAATGATTTAATTATTTTAGATAATGTGGTTTAGTGAGATTTGATGTTTAAGGATGGCTCTTAATAATAAGTAAGATGGGAAAAGGGCATCATCATTATTAAATACATTGTTCAAAGTGGCGGAGAAGCTATAGGAGAAAGAAATGGCAGCCAAGAAAGCAAGCAAGATGGAAAAGGAAATATTATTTCGGACTACCTGCAAGTCCAAAGGTAAATTTTGTCAACTTGTGATTTCAGATAACTGCATGGATAATATTATTTATGAATATATGGTAGATAAATTGGGGCTGCAAAGAATACAACACCCCATGCCCTATTATGTGAGTTGGCTTCAAACAGGTACCCAGGTAACCGTAAGTGAGCAATGCAAAGTTGAGTTCCAAATTGTAAATTATAAGGATGAAATAGTTTGTGATGTTATGCATTTAGATGTATGTCACATTGTGTTTGGAAGGTTGTGGCATTATAGTCAGATAGTGAAGTATAACAAGAAAAACAAAACATGAGTTGGAAAAATATGGGAGGAAATATGTATTAGCAGCCTTGAAAAATGAGTGCACGGGAATTGACAGCTTGTTGTTAAGTGGGAAGACAGATGTGCGATAATATGAAGCAAGGACAAATGAGGTAATGGTCAAGGTAAAAAAAATTGAAAACAACATGTTATTTAAAAAACCAATTGAAAAAGAAATGGAAGAAATTTCTTTTGAATTTTCTCAAACTAATGAAAGTAATAGTGGTGTTGATGTTGAAGTGGGTGATTTTCAAGAAGAAGAAGAAGAGATAGCAAAAGTATTTGTAGAGGACTCATGAATAGTCCAAAGAGAGAAAAGAGCCATGGAGGATAAGGAGATAGTATGGTTCTCAAGAGAAGAACCAAGAGTTGAGAATGTTGATGTCAAGGTGAACAAAAGAATGGATGAGAAATTCAAAAATAGAATGAATGGATGAGTAAGGTTGAGGTGAAGCCAAATATTTTGGAGAATAATGAAGAGAAAATAATGTATGGCAAACAACATGAGGTGGATGAAGAAGTGAAGTATGAAAACAAAGAATGTGATTTATTTAATATGTTTGTTTCCTATGCAAGTAAATAATACAAAGTGGATGAAAGAGAACATAAATCTCCAATTGTAGTCAAATTTCAAGTTAGAGGAGACAAGCAAAAAGCCATGGATTTATAGCGCCAAGTTGGCCTTGGCTCAAGAAGCATGTTGTTAGACCACAAAGAACAAGTGAATTGGTTGAAACAAATGTAGTTGAGATCCAACAAAAAGAAAATAATGCACACATGCAAATGAATTGGAATACAAGAAAGAAGATTCCTTTCCTCAAATTTTCTCTGCCCTGGGAGTATGATGCAGGGGCATCCTTTAATGCACTTTTTGTCATTTTGTGAAACTTTGAATTTTGGGTTTTTTGGACTTGTTTTGGTTCAATAAGGTCAATTTGGACCATTTTAGGCCATTTTGGATCCTTTTAAGTCATTTTGGTGATTAGGAGCAAAAAGTTGTAAAAGTTGCATTTTTGGTTTGGGAAGTTAGGAATCAATTTTGAACAATTGGAATGAATGTAATGGAATAAATATGACATGTACCCATGATCACCAAGGTTAGAGAAGGTTGGAGAATGTTTTGGAATGAAAATACTTCAATTTTGAACAATTTCCTTTACATTTTCTATGTGTAACAAACTGTACATTGGATTATACAGCCTTGTACTACATAGTACAACCATAAAATTAATTTAAAAATTTGATGAATTTTTTTATCTTTCTAATTCTTTTAGTTTTACTTATTTTCATTATGTTTTGTGAAAGTTATGATAAATTTAGTGATTACCACGTACAGATTTTTACTGTGAAACAACAAGAAAATTGCTTGGTACAGTTGTGTATGACCTGGTACGATTGAGAGAAGGAATGGGGATGATAAATCTATGAAATATAGAATTTTTTATTTTTTTTTGGAGTCATTTAATTATTTTTTGCAAAAGTTATAGCCATTTTTGTATTGACGGGTCCAAACCCTGCCTAGGGTTTCCAAAAACACTAAAAAATTCATATCTTTGTTTTCCAATGTCAAAAAGTCATGAAAATTGGTATAAAGTTCCTTTTTAAGGATATATAGAAACCATTTTGGGATAAAACCTTTAAAATTTTGCATGTGTGAGGAATCAATGACAGTGTGCTCTCATTTGCTTCAAAATAGTCAAGAAACCCTATGTTGCTAGGTGATTGAACAAATCTTTACATAGTTTGATCATGGTTGAGGGTAGAATCAGGGAGACATGTTATGAAAGGGATGAATTTTCCAAGAAACTCTTACATTATTTTGTTCTCCTTGTTGAATTCCTATTAGACCATATTGGCAATGTTCTAAAGTTGATCTAGGATGCATCAAAGTCATTGTTGCTAATGGATCATTGTTTTAGTTGTACCAAGTTGGTTTAATTGAGTCTTCCTCTGCATCAATAATATGCATGAAAATCTAAGAATTAATGAGGCAATATGAGAAACCAAAATTATAAGGCAAGGATCATAAAATTCTGAGTATTAAACAAAAGTCTAATAAACATAAGCATGCAAAACATAAAATAGAAAAATAGTATGTCAAAGATAAGTCTAAGGCATAAGGAGGATGTACACTTGAGAATAGGAGGAAATATTTCAAGAAAATAAATTGGAAACTAAAATGACTCCAAGTAGGGAAGATAAGAATGGAACCAAATATATAAAAGATAAAATAAGTGCGAAAATCACAACAAACAAGGTGTATTAAAAAATCTAAAATATAAAGAAATATTATTAAGGTATATGGAAGAATGGGTGAGGGGGGTCACAATATACATGACATAGAAAAAAATTAAAAAGTGAAAATGATACCAAGAAGAAGTGACATAAAAATCATCACACATGTTTATATTTACTTGTGTGTCAAAATGTAATACAAAAGGTGTCTTTGCATCATCCCCATGCTAACTAGGAATGTGTAAATGTTAATAAAGCCAACCTAAAAAGAATGGAAGAAAATAGAATTGGTGATCAATAATAATGAAATCTAATAATTTAATTCATATATCTCATATTAGGTGGTTTCTCTTTGTCATGGGTAACCTCGATATCATCATGTAATGTAAGAAAAGATGGTGAAGCATGAATGTGCATACATGATCTAGGCTAACAAAATATTGTCAATACATATTCCAAGCATCATGAGAGCTATATATCTAAATGAATATTGATAGGTCTCACATGAGCTATGTGAGAATGGTGATCATGAAACACATCATAATGTACAAAATAAGGAAGGATGTAAAAAAAACATGGCTCTATGGACATATCTAATCATCATTGCATGTAGAAGGAATATCATCATAAGATTTAAAAATTTCATGTATAATAAGGGAGAAGTAGCTTTGAATCACATAATACATAATTATTATCTTAAACACACTAGGTGAAGTTAAGCATATTTTTACAAATTTCATAGTACAAGTTTGTAGGTGCACTTGAATGATCCAAAATTGTGGGTCCTTTTAAATGTGTACACCATAACCTAATAACCCTATTTCTCAACCATATTCAAATGAAAAATAGTGAAAACTAACTTCAAATGCACCCATGAAAAGAGTGACATAATCAATTAGAAGTTGAAGATCAATGTACCTTCAAAAATAGCTCTTTGATTGTCCAAATATGTTTTCTTTTGTAAAAATAAGTCTTCTATTGTCGAAATAAGCCTTCTTTTATCAAAATAAGCCTTATTTTGTCGAAATAAGCCTTCTTTTATCGAAATAAGTCTGCCTTTGTATTTTACCAAATTTTCTTGAGTTGAAAAAAATTTAAAAGTTTTTGGTCTAAAAATTTTTGATCAACCACCTATTGGCTAGTCATGTTTCAGTCGAGCATGTTCCAGTCGAGAGAGTTTCAACTGAAACATGCTCGGCCGAAAATAGTTCGACTGAACATATCTAGTTGGCATCCTACTTGGCAGCCAATTCACCTTTTTTAAGAGTTTTCTGAAACATTCAACTTCAACAAAGTATTTCTTCAGTCATAATGATTTTTCTAAAAAAAAAGAAAAATACCCTTTTGTAGAACTCGGAGTGGTGAACCCAAATATGTAATTTTTTAATATTTTGATTAGTTTTAATATATTTTATTAGTGATAGTAGATTTCCACAATCCATGAAGCATGTAGCTGAGTGTTTCTAGATTAGATTGTGTGTATTTTTTTACATCAAATATATATGTATTAACATTTTGGATCACACTCTGTGATCCATCATTAGGATATAGAGAGCATAAGGAATGAAATGCATATTTGCAGACCAAGAAAAACCTAAAAATGAGAAATGGAGGTTAAGGGAGGTTGGCACAAGAATCAAGGAGGAAAATATCAAACAAGAGAAAACTCAAGAAAGCAAAAAATAAAAGGCTAAGAATTAAAATCCTAATGAAATACAACATAACATAATAATGAAAGGTAATAATGTATTATAAAGAAATATTTAAGAGAAAATAATATGTATACAAATAAAAATATATAAAGATAAAAAGAAACCAGATAAATAAAAAATATATATACACCACTCACACAATTATACACAAATTTATATTTTTATATAATTATATATAAAGATAAAAGCAATTAGATATATAAAGAAAAAATTAGTTATATAAGAACAAAAGTAAGTAGATATATAAAGATAAAAAGGGAAACAACAAGGGAGGAATTCAAACACCATAAAGCACATAAATAAAGATAAAATGCAATTAGATAAATAAAGATAAAATGCAAGAAGGCATAAAAAATATAAAATATAAAATATAAAATGTAAAATATAAAAATGCACACAAGTAAATACATACAACAATAAAACAAGACAATTAAATAGATAACCATAGAATATTTTTTTTATAAATATGAAAATATACATATATACACACTCGTAAATGTATATATATAGAAAAAAATCTATATATACATAAACACACACGTAAATATATTTTATTTTTAAAATAATGCAAGTAGGTTGTTTTTTTTTTATCTATAAGAAGTTGTGGACATGGGGTCCACTCCCGTATAAGATATAAGAAAAAAGAAGAAATGCATCATCCCTCTAATAGGGGTGCATTCAATGATTCCAAATTGGGGAAAGAACAAAAAAAAGACTATTATAGTCACTCCCAGTGTCTTTGCCTACAGTGAACCAAAACATAGAGCTCCTACCCTAAAAACAAGAGACAAAATAGAATCACATCACCTAGATAAGATTGTCAAGTTGCCACATTTTCCCCCTTCTTGCTCATCTGATGTGGAGGAATATATCTCCTTCTTTTAACTTGTGTCCCACCTTGATCATTTGAATGACAATTTCCTTCAGATTTATCCTCACAACCTTGCCCATTTGAGGGCGAAAAAGCATCCTTGGGGGAGAGATCGTTCATCTTTTCCACAAGTTGTTTTGTTGTTGTTGCTAAGGTATCAGAAATCGAGGACCTCTGTGAACATGTTTTCCTTTCCAAGTAGCAAGGATTGCTTGGTTGTACTAATTTTTTATCTACCTTTGGCTCTGGGGAAATTTCCTTTTCTTTTTCCACCTTTTTCTTCTTGAGATCCAACTTTGAGGGAGAGATATTTTGTTTGGGAGGGTGCATAACATAATAGTGTTTGGGGGAAGATTCCTTCCACCAAGAAGCCTCCCTATTTGGTTGAGATTTGATTGTTGGGAATTCCACTACAATGTGCCTAGTTTGGTAACACTTCCTACATCTAAAAATTAAACCTTCATAGTCTAGTGTGTGTTTCCAACATTGATCTTTGGCCCTCAAGATGATTTTTGTCGGAAGATCCTTCGAGATGTCCAATTCCACCAAAATATTGGCGTAAGTTGTGTGGATATTTTTTTTGAGTTATCATCTGCATTAACAAAAATGTCCAAAGAATTTCCAATTACTGCAAAACATGATTTGAACTAGTAGTGAAGGAGGAGATTTGGAAGGCGAACCCAAATCAGCAAAACTAAAAATAATTCAGTAGATCGATCAAATTTTGGATGCCAAGAATTAAGAATGGTGTTCTTGTCTCTCTTGCAATTAAAAACCACAATGAAAAACCCCGCGTGCTAGGGTAAATTTCAATATTTCCCTCCATATGCAGGAGCCATGCTTGTGTAATCCAATCATGAAGATCTGGAAGACTGGGCCAGTGATGGTTAAATCGTTCGATTAAGCCATTCTCAGAAAAGAAGCCTTTATTTTCGTGCAATTCCTTCAACAAAGTGTCATCTAAATTGAGAGACACGGGTTTACATGAGCATTGCATGATTCTCTTATTGTTGGTAAAGTACTTGTGTTTCTGTGATGTGTCCATCGGAGAGTGAGAGCCAAATTTGGCTGCCTCCAAGAACGAGCATTTAAACCCATTCTGCCCCTGCCCATGAAGCAGATTACTAGAAGCCTAGTCATTCTACATTTGAACCCCCATGGGAGACAAATCTATCCCAATATGATTGAATCCTGTAATGTTTCTACTATGATTGGGTGATGGTGGAGTGCCAGGAGTCGAAGAAAAATCATTCAAGATGCCCAAGGAAGAAGCAGATATCGACACAGGAGCAGCCAGAACACCCGCTAAACCCTTCAAGATACCATGTGAACCCATGCCAATACCCTTCGGTGTAACAAAATCCCCAACTTTTGGCACACCAGTGGAAGAAACACCATTCACAGAGAAACCCTAGGGCAAGTTGTGGACTGCAAATTCTCCAATTTTGCCAATTTCGGCATTTTCGGCATTTTCGGAAGCGACTAATGCAAGTAGGTTGTTAAAGTTAAAAAAGATGTTGATTAGAAATTAAAAAAAATAGTAAAACATTTTATTTTTTTTGGAAAAATATATTGTACACTATAGGAGAGAGTCCTCTTCAAAAGGGTATAATTTGTTTTATGAAAATGATTAAAAAAATAGACAATAGTTGAAGTCCAATGAAAGCTGTCAAATTCTGACAAGTTTGACTTTAAACTTATTATGAGAAAATATACATCAAAATTTGAATTTTTTTTCCATGCACTAGATATTGAAGTTACCTATTTGGAGAAAAAAAATCAAGGGAAAATTTAAAAAAAAATCAATTTGTTTCTTAACGTCTAGTGAACGTCACTTTTTCCTAAAATTGATAAAAAAAATATGAAAATAATTTTTTTTTAAATCTTAAAAATTAGAGGAATAAACTTCATCAAAATTTCTACATTTCATTAGTTTACATCATTTTATCAAAACATAAAGACCACTTTTATGTGGTCAAAGTTCAAAAATAAATGTTGTTGTCTAATTCCTTTATAAAGTGTGACACAAGTTTGTGCTTTTACCCTAACGTAAATAATGTGCATACTTTGCTTGAGATACCAAGATAGAATACTGATCCTAGAATGTAGTTCCCAATAAATGATGAAGATCTAGATAATTCATCTCAAATGATTTGAATTTTATATTTATGGATTAAATAGTTAAGATTGTTTGCATGGTGCGTTTTGTGGAGCACTACGATTTACACAACCTGATGGGGGTGTCGTTGGAGGCTAGAGGAGGTGAGAGGTAGAGATAGGGAAATCCCATCATCAGAGGCAAAGATTTATGTTACAAAGGATAGAGGGTAGAGACAAGGACCTATGATCAAAGCAATTGTATCCATTGCACCTGTAGAGGGTGATAGGGGACATGTAGATATTGACCCTAATGACCAAATATTGAGAGTTTCTCTTCAAGAGCAATATAAAGTGTTGTGAGAGTGGCGTGGTTATCACCATGAGGGATATATTAACAATTTATTTGGCTTAGCACACTATAGAGCATGATGAGAGAGCCTAGGACAGAGACATTGAGATAGCCTACCAATAGAAGTTTGTGAACTAGCTAACACAAATCACAACAGAGAGATCAAGAGAGGGGTCGGAGGTAGTAGCTATAGGTTGTCTAGAAGGGCTAGGTAATTCCCTTCTCTCAACACATTCAGGCCATTAGGTTTCTTCAAAGAAAGGTGACTTATTATAGGATATTGTATGATATCATCGCCCCAACTCATAGGTGTCAATTGATTCTCAAAGAAGTGCAACAAATCCTAGTGGTTTAGATGGAGGATTGGTTGGAAGACCTTATTTGAGGCACTCACAAGGGTAGGCTCAACATCCTAAAGGATCACAGGGATAGGTTCAATAGCATATCCATCTTGTGTTGCAGATAGCTATATCATTTTGGAATGTGTAAAGGGTGTAGCATCATAAATTGTCACCCTTGACAATTTCACACTATGTTTTTCTCCCCTTTAGGTTATTGGATATAATTAAGCACTTAATTTCCTAAATTATGCATTTCACAACCCATTTTAAACATTTATAAACAATTTTCAAGTATAAAAAAAATTCTCTCATTTAATACTTTGCCTCAGACTCCTTAAGTTTCAAAATGTAGGTCTAGGAAACTAGTGCCTAGGGTGCCTATATCCCTTAATTTATCTCCAAATTCAAATATGTTGGTGTTGGCATTTTACTATTTGAAATTCAAATATCTAAAGTTGGTTGTTAGGATTTAATTTTTGAGAAATTAGAATAATAGCATATAATTACCTAGTTATTACATCAGTTGAAATCTATCTAGCAATAAGTGAACATTAAGAGCAATAATTATTATCAAGAGCATTATCAAGCAAGTCAAGAGAAGAATTTCAAAGATTTATTGCAACAATTCAAGATCCATACATCATTTCAAAGTGTATGTGAGTGTGTTTATGTTTATATTTTCATATTGTTTGTGAAGACTAATCCTTGTAGGTTTCCAAGCAATTCAAGAAAATCAACCAAGGCAAGGCCCTAAATGGCACAACCTTTCTTCTCTCTTTGAATGTGCAAGTTTTAGGTTTGAAGAAGATTGAAGGAATTTTGAAGATCAATTATTCATTGTTGCATTTGAAACCCTATACCTTGAAAACTCATGGAAGCTCAGTTATAGAATTATCTAACTATGATCTAATAGTGTGACAAGCGAGAAACGAAAGCTTTGATCCAACACTAGAGGACTACGAAAATAAATTTGAATTAGCCCTACAAAGATAGTGGCACCTAGGGTGCCTATGTTGATGGGACCTATTATTAGTTAGTTTTTGGTTATTTTAGTACATGCCTTTAGACATCTTCGGATACTTATTTCATGCATATTCCTAAACTTTACTATCTTTTATGATCATCATAAAAACTTGAACATGGTTTTAAGTATATGGAAATGTGATTATGATATGATAGATATTGCATGGTTAATATGTGAATATGTATGGAATGCAATGAATATTTATGTTTAAACAAAGGTTATTATTATTGTGTGAACTAACTCTTTGCAGCCAAGGATTCAGAGTAAGTATACTATAGCCCATAGAAACTAAGGGGTGTAACCTCTAGCTAAAGGAGTTTCAGACAATGATACAAGAGAAGTTCTAGAATAAGCAGAGTGCAATAGTTACAAAATTGGAGGAATCTATTTTTTAGGAAGATTACGCGTCATCATATCATTTAATAAGACTACTGAAGCAGAAGAGATCTTCCATGATTGGGAATCCAACAAGACTATTTTTACAATCCATGTTTCAATTTTATCGTTTTAGAAGAGTTGTAGTCCTATTCAAATTCTTCTACCTTTTTAGTTGTCCTTTTAGTTACTCATGAATTTTTCACACTCTATTTATTAGGGAGTGGTTATTTGCATTTAGATTTCCATTTTGCATCCTTGTTTCAATAAGACTCCCCTGCACCTATATATATGGTCCGGTGGTCAAGGTGAATAGTTAGTTGGTTAAACAAATGCAATAAATACAGTAGATAGATATGTCTAGTTAGTTTTCTATTTTTACATAAGTAATTTTTATTCCAATCATGTTCTTATGAATAAGATATCCCAAAAGATTCTTATCAAATTGTGATATCTTGAGTTATGCAATAAAGAGGTTTTTAGTTACTGTTATGTTGAATTAATTTGAAGAGCTAGATTTGAGTTTATCCTATGGAGACAACCATTTGAGCAAGGGCCACTAAATGTAACTATTCCCCACTTTACTTTTTGAGCATTTATTTATGTTGTTACAGTAGTTACTTTCATAATTTTATTTGTCTTAAACGTATTCTTCATGTTGTAAATGTGAATAAAATCGTGAATAAGATCTTGTCTTGTATCATGTTTTATTTGTTTCCATACATTTTCCTCTGGAGTGAGTCAAGTTAATCAAGTTAGTATTATTAGTTAGTTACATAATTTATTTATTGACAGTGAACTAGTCATAGTCTTTAGTTGTAGGCACCTGTAGCAATAGTTCTAACATTACTTCTTTTCGATGTTATGCAATTTATGTTTTCCAACATGTCTTTAAACACCTATACTAAGATGATATAGGTACTATAGATTCTTTGAATGCATAGATAGTGCCAATATCATCTGAATCTTACGTTAGCCCTGGGTGATAATTAAATGAAGGCCTTTCAAGGGTTTAGTGAACTGTTTAGTTAGGACCCCCTTTGAATTGTCTTTCTGACACCAAGTTTACTGAACATTAGTGGGCCTCTACACTTTTAGCATCGTTGTTGAGGATGGTGCTAATTTCAAAGATTCATCTCTATTATTTCAAGTTTTCATAGTTTAGTATTTTATTTCCATCATTATGATAATTAGGTTTTACTCTATCAATACCAAAAAAAATTACTAACATTTTGCAGGAGTCGTTGATACACAAATTCACACCTATTGTTTGTGCAAGTAGAGAGATGCTTTGGGAAGATTTCTCCCCTCAACACACGAAGCTAGAGAGGATATTAGTTATCACAATGATTAGAGCGAGGGTATTCTTGAAGAAGAACTTTCCCTTTCACCAACATCCATTACAAGTATAAAGACCTTCCAAACTATGGTTGAAGCAGTGGTGGATGACCCACCAGAACATGTAACATTTGATTTCCCCATTGCCAACCAGGATAGATAAATTGTCTTGAAGAATACACCTCCTTCAACATTGCCTATCTTCTATGGCTTGGTTACTAAGGATTGAGATACCTTCTTGTTTGAGTTTGATGTCTTGTGTAGAAGTTATGATTACATAACAAATGCACACAAGCTCAAACTATTTCTAGTAACCTTGAAGGATGCTACCTTAAAATGGTTTATGGGCTTGGAAAGAGATGTTGTTATAGATTTGGACACTATGAAGACAATGTTCCTGGAGAAATATCAAGACTATTGTAGAGGAGTTGATAGAAGAAGAGATGAAATTTTCAGGATGTCTCAAAAAGAAGATGAACCATTAGAGGACTATGTAGAAAGGTTCTAGATCTACTTGAAGAAGAATCCATAAAATAGACTTTCAGAAGAATCCTTGAAGTTGGTATTTTTAATAGGAGTCAATGATGGTTGTATGGATGTCCTTAATTTTACTGGGTTACGAGATGTATTGCAATTACCTTTTGAAGAAATTTGCAAGGTTTGTAGAAAATATTCAAGGACCTTTACTAAGAGGACAAAAGGGGAAAGAACATCTTCCATCAGCAAGACATCTAATGGAGTCTCTAGAGTGGAATTGAGTAACTTGTTTTCCAACATGAAAGAAGATATCATAAGCCATTTGGCTACTCAATTGGAAACTCTACATGTGAATAAAAATTAAGAAGAGGTAGAGGCAATCCTCACTAAAAACTGCCCTAACTGCAAATAGAGAAAATCTAATTGTAAGTGCAAAAGAGTAGCAAGTATTACAAAGGATAGACCTAGGAAAACATACTTTCAAGAACTAGAGGGTGAAGATGGAAAAAAATTCTACATTGCACAAAGGAGGCCATGGAAACCAAGAAAATGCATGCCCCAAGGTCCTTTGAATTTTAATACACCATTTGTAGTTAGCAATAAAAAATTATCTAGTTAGAACCCCCAGCCTTGGGAAAACACAAAAAACCAATGGAAAAATCCTCAACCAAACTAGAACCAGCAGCAACAAAACATGTGGCCACAATAAAATTTTCAAGGATCTAAGTACAACCCCCAATGGCCACAACAAAATCAATGGAAAAAGGGCCCTAACTACATCCTCAAAAATTTCAAGGATCTAACTACATTAATATAGTCATTGGTAAGATCAAAATTTATCCGGTCCCTTCGATTGAAAGGATTTGAACTAAATTTTAGAAAACATGCTTCTACCCATCTTCCTTCTCTTATTCAAATGACTCGAATGTGTCCTTGTTGTTGATGACTTTCCCTAGTTAAAAAAAATGCAAATATATTATTTTCCCCTAGCAAATGTTCAATTTGAATTTCAAAGGTATCCAAAAAATAAGCCCATTGTAAAAATCTTCCTCTTTTGACTTTATCTTTAGATTCATTTTTAAAGAATCCTAAAAGATTCTGAAGATCTGATCTAAGAATGAAAAGTTGATCTATAATGAATATTTGAAATATTTTAAGTGTATTGACTACAACTAAAATTTCTTTATGAGTGTTGTGGTAGTGTAATTCATTGCCTTTAAAGTTTCTTGAAATATATTGGATGATTTCTTCTTCATCATTTATTACTTCCTTAAGAAAGATGGGTACAAGCATGTTGTCCAAAATTTAGTTCAAATCCTTTCAATCAAAGGGATCGAAGATTTTTTTCATAAATTTTTTACAACTCCCCCTTTGACATCAAGGGCAAAGGGTATAAAATTTGCATTAAATATCTACTACTCCCCCTAGCTGATATATTTGCATGAGAATAGCTCCCTCTATCTATGTTATCCATCACCAAAAAGACAAAATTGTACTACAACATCATCTAGTAACTCCACCTATGTACATTGATCCAAAATAAATGACTATACAAATACAAAATGTATACCTTAACTAGATGAGGGTAATATACCCTAATATGATGCTTTTAATTTTGCAAGGTGTGCCTCCCAATCCTTCATGGCAACCTCCCAATCCTTCTTGGAGAAGGAAACCATGTAACTTTGGTTCTGAAACTATAAATGGAGGTCTTCTCCTTCTTAAAGATGTAAGCCTTGATGAGCCTAGTTTTTGGTCCAAATTTGGGTAGAATCTATAGTTTATTTGCTAAAATTGGCATGGAATTTGATATTAAATGTTGATATTTCTATAGATTTTCCCTCAAACCATAAACATTGGGTTTAATTCCATTTCTACCAGTTTTAATGACATTAGCCTAGTATATGGACTATCTATATTAATTTTGCATGTGTTTAATGAATGTTTTTTAAGGTGGTTATAAATGTGAAATTATTATGCATACTAACATTTCCATGCAAACATACTTGAGGATACTAAATTGAGAAATGCAACCGCCAGTTGGTTATGCAGAGGAATCATTTAAGGGTCAACTAAAGGATGAAAAAAGGACATTCCCATGTCAGTCGCATGTAACCGCCTTATATTGGTCTTTCACGATGTTGAGCAGTTGTGGGTGTTACTGCACTGTTGAGTCTGCATTTGGACATGCATGTCTGACTGGATTCCTTGCATGTGTAATCGCTCTTCTTTTCTTTTCTCTGTTTTCCCTAAATGGTGTCCTCTCAGTTGTGGGAGTTGACTGCCTTGTTTAGTTGATAGCATAAATAAGGTTTGGATCTTCCTTCTTCAAAATTCATCGAGTTGTTGAGTTATTGATGTTGTAAGATTTGATAATATAGCATTTCCAGACATGCTACTCTTTTGTATTCACATTTTCCAATGAATAAGATGAAATTTTGAGTTGAGCATTTGAGTTTATATTAGTTTTAGAGGATACTCATCCAAGAGGTCCCACTTGGTGAGTAATCCATCCTTTAGTTTAGCTAGATTAGTTATCAGTTTTTGTTTAGTACTTAGTTAAGAATTTGGCACTGATTGTTCCTACAACCACTAGAATTCCATTTTGTGACTGTTCCTGCAACCAAAGCAAACATAGTAGTCTCTTGTTTGTTGCTTAGATTTTCATTCCTGTCATGCATGTTCAACTTAGTTTAATTGTTGAGTGATGTTCAACATTTACTTTGTTCCTTTCCATGCAATTTACTTTCAGTATTAAATCTTTCTTAGTTGTAGAATGAAGATGACTACTTTGAAGTTCCTAGTGCACATATTGTGTTGACCTATTTCAAGTTCACATCCCTGGGTTGATAATTTAAATGCACCTTCATGATGGTTAAAATGGATATTTAGGTTAGATGTCCAATCTCTAAGTCACAGGTGTAAAGGCTTAGTTATTAAAATCATTGTAGGAGGCCGATATTTTTAGTGTCGTTGTCGAGGATGGTGTCAAACTAGGGAGTTCTTTGGAGTCATTGCTAGTTTTTTTTTTTTGTATTATTTCTAGAATTTTCTCTTAGTATTTAGAAGTTATGATCCACTATTCTTTCACCAATTCTTTGTGTGAGTTTTTTGATGTTGAGTTGATACTGCATGCATAGAAGAAGAAGAGATGCTTATGGGAGATTCCTTCCTAATAATCCAAAACCATTTCAGCTAGTAGAGCTTCTAAATCTTCCCAAAAACGAAGAAGAAGAAGAAGAGCCACACCCCTTTGTTGATACATTTCCTGACTTAACCAGTTCTAAAGTTTCCCTTGAAGATCAAAATCTAGTTGAAGAACCCTTTACTTTGGAACTTCATCAAGCAGGCATGGCTGATGCAAATGGAAACAGGCCTAGCAAGAAGAACCAACCAACTTTTCCTTTTCCCATTACTCATCAGAATGAAGTAGACAACCTAAAAAATATCCCTACTTCAGTATTTCCTAAGTTCTATGAAATTTTCACAAAATATCCTGATACATTCTTGTTTGAGTTTGATATACTTTGCAGAAGTTATGACTATACCACTGATGCCCATAGGCTTAAGCTATTTCCTACCACTTTGAAAGACGCTACATTAAGATGGTTTATGAGCCTTGGTAGAGATACTGTGGAAACTTGGGAGGACATGAAGAAAAAGTTCCTTGAGAAATACAAAGAGTATTGCAGGGGCAGTGATATGAGAGGAGATGACATTTTCATAATGCAACAAAAGGAAGATGAAAGCCTAGAGAATTTCATTTCAAAGTTTTTGTTTTGTTTGCAGAAATCTCCACACCATACACTCAATGAAGACTCACAAAAGTTGTTTTTTATTGAGAGGATCTAATGAAATTTTCATTGATGCCTTGGACCTCATGGTAGGAGGAGATATCACTCAAGTTCCTTTGGAGGATATCAAGAATATATGTCAGAACTATTCTAGGATAGCTTCAAAGAAAGGGAGAGCTTACCAATCCTCTATGGGTAATTCATCCACCAGTGGAGATTCAAGGATGGAGATTACTCACTTACTGGTAGATTTCAAGCAGGATATCATAAACAATCTAGCTACTTAGCTAGATACACTTTAGCCCAAGAAAAAACATGAGGAGGCAGAGTTAATGCTAATAGAATATTACCCACATTGCAAACAAAAGAAGAAGGACTGCAAATGCAAGATGGTAGCTAACATTGACAACAAGTAGATTCCACCTAAGTTCAAACCAATTCAAATTGAGGAAGATCAAGTCTACTTTGTTGCACAGAAAAGGCCATGGGCTCCAAGATAAGGTATGCCACCAGATCCACTATCTTTTTTTGGGTCATATTTTAATTCTTATTCATCTAGTAACCAATGGCATCCCCCATGTCCATCCAACTATGGAGAATATCCACCACAGTCTTGGGGCAACCGTCCAAATGCTTGGCCCAATTATCAAAATACTTCACCTTAGTGGTAGCAAACTCAAGGGAATTGGCAGTAGTTTCAAGGACCTTGGCAACCACCTCCAAGAAACTGGCAACAAACATCTCAATGGAGAGGTGGACAATAATGGCCAAACCGGACAACCAATTACATGCAACCACCTTCTCAACCCCAACAACCTACTATAATGCCTCCCCCTACTAATCCTAGCTCAAATGCACCTAAACCCACTTAGTTACCAGTCCAACCCACACCTAACTCAAATAATGAACCACACCAACAGTTTGTATACTCTGCTGATCCAAATTAATTTCTTGTATATGTTGTGAGTTTAAGTGACATGTTTTCGTTCAGGAACTATTTTTCCAGCTCCTTCCACACCCATCATCACTGATATTTTTATGGAAGATGAAGAACCTTTGGATGTTCTCATTCAACCTAGTCCACCTAAAAATCTTTGACCAATTCCAGCCAAGCAGACGACACAAGAACCACCATTCCCCCAAAGATTGGAATTTTTCAAACAAAAGGAAGACAAGGAGGACACCACTTTTAACATTCTAGACTAGTTGAAGCATATATGTGTCTAGATACCCCTATTCTAGGCCATAAAAGATGTTCCTATATATAGAAAAGCAATCAAAGAAGCATGCCTCAAGAATTCGGGCAAGAAAAAGAAAGACCCAACTACAGTCAGTTCATGTAGTGGGATAGTTGGCTGACATCATGTTTGGAAAATTAACTATCCCCAAGTCCAATGGTCTAGGTACTCATGTGGTTGAAGTTATTATAAATGGGATACACATAAAGAATGCTTTGATTAACTTGGGTGCAAAAATAAATGTGATGACTAAATATATCCTACAACAAATAAACATTGTAAGTATGAGATCCACTCCTACTGTCCTACAACTTGTTGATAGTTCCACTGTTAAGCCTAATGGCATAGTAGAGGACCTTGTGGTGATTTTAGATTCTTGGGAGTATCCAACCGACTTCATGATTATTTCTCCTAAAGCTACACTAGGCGAGTATCCTATTATCCTTGGAAGACCATGGTTAGAAACAACAGACACTTATATTTGATGTTGGTCAGGTGACATGACCATTTTTTATGGAAGGAACACCAAAAATCTTGTTATTTATCCTCCTGCTCAGCCATACCATGATGGGGATAATCCTTTATGGCCACATGTAGGTGAAGAGGCCGAGGAAGTTAACTTTGTGGTGCAACTTATGATGTTGGGTAGAATCCCTTTCCTGCAGCTTCAAGATGAAGATGAAGTGTTATCTAATATAATTCAGAACCATTGTGAGGTAGAAGAGGTGCCACCCTCTCATGCATCTAATTTTCCTGATCCCATGAAGACACTTCTATCTGCTCTACTTGATCTTCCTGCAACCACTATTTCTACATACAAACTTCCTGCAGCCCCTCTTCCAGCAAACAAACTTCCTGCACCAATAGGTATGTTCCACACAATGTTTTCATATGAAATTAAGGTACCATGTATTAATGAAACATCTATTATAGAGTTAACTACACAAGTATAGGTTTCTGAAGGAAAATATTTGAATATTAACAACAAACTGGGAGAAAAACAACAACTGTCATTGGAAAATTTGTTGAAGGCCCACCAAAATACATTTGCATGGGATTATCATGATATGGAGACCCTAAAATTTGCACCCATAGGATATATATCAAAGATGATTTTCAACTGGTAAGGCACCCACAAAGAAGAATCGGCCCTGCGTTGAGGGAAATTGTCAAAACAGAGCTGCAAAAGTTGCTAGATGCAGAATTTATCTATTCCATTTTAGACAACTAGTGGGTGTCTCGATTAGTGATTATTCCCAAGAAGGGAGGAAAATGGTGAGTTTGTGTTGATTACAGGGAACTCAATGTTGCTACTAAGAAAGACCATTTCCCCTTTCCTTGTAGATCAAGTACTGGATTCACTTGCAAGAAAGTAGTACTTCTCTTTTCTAGACGGATTCAGTGGCTACAATCAGATCCAAATTGCACCTAAGAACCAGGAGAAGAAAACCTTCACATCTTCATGGAAGACATATGTCTATTCAGTACTTCCCTTTGGCTTATGCAACAAACCTGCAACTTTTCAAAGAGTAGTCAGCAACATATTTTCAAACATCTCCCTTGACTGCATGAAAATCTATATGGATGACTTTACCACCTATGGTGCTGATTTTGATGAAGCATTGGAAAATCTCAAGAAAGTCTTATAGAGATATAAAGACCAAAATCTATCTTTAAACAATGAGAAGTGCTTCATGATGATGTGGGAAGGTGTAATTCTTGGCCACTACATTTCTCACCAAGGAATTCAAATAGATCCTGCAAAAATTGAGGTAATTACTAATCTGCCTACACCTACAAAACAAAAGGATGTTACGAGTTTCTTGGGACATGCAGGATATTACAGGAATTTCATCAAAGACTTTAGTAAAATAGCAACACCATTGTAGACCCTCTTAACCAAAGATGTTGAATTCCAATGGACGAAAGATTTTGCCAAAGTATTTTCTGACTTGAAGGCAACCTCGACTCATACTCCTGTACTTAGGGGACTCAATTGGAAAATTCCTTTTCACATCCATACTCATGCATCAGACTATGCTATAGGAGCAGCCTTAGGACAAAAATAAGGAGCCATTGAAAATGCCATTTATTTTGTTAGCAAAAACTTACAAGGAGCTAAATTCAATTATACAGTAACAAGAAGAGAAATGTTGGCAGTGATCTACGCCCTGAAAAAATTCAGGCACTAGATAACAAACTACCAAATCTTTATGCACATCAATCATGCATCCATTAGATATCTCATGAATAAACCCCTGATCTGAGGAAGGTTAGCTAGATGGTTATTGTTGATGTGGGAGTTTGACATAACCATTGTGGACAAACCAGGGAAGGCCAATGTTGTTGCAAATTTTCTTTCAAGACTAACCACATTAGAAGACAATCAAGCCATAGATGACTCATTTCCTAATGAGCGTCTATTTTCCATTAGTGTGCACACACCCTGGTATGCTGACATAGCTAATTACCTAGTGACAGGGAGATTTCCTCCTCACTTCTCTCCAAAAGAGAGAAGAGTGCTCATTGAAAAATCTTTTCCTTTTTCATGGATTGTTGGATGCTTGTTTTATACTAGACCAAATCATGTTATGAGAAGATGTGCGAGGGAAGATGAGACATATGAAATTTTTTATGCATGTCATGATGAACCCTGTGGAGGGAAGTTTGTAGCCAAAAGGACAACAATGAAGATTTTGAACACAGGATACTATTGGCCTACACTCCACAAGGATGCAGAAAGATATACAAGGAAATGTGATAGGTGCCAAAGAATGGGTCGGCCAACCAAATCAGATGAGATGCCACTCTACCCCCAAGTAGTAGTCACTCCCTTTGAAAAGTGGGGATTGGATTTTGTGGGACCCATTGATCCCCCATCAAATGGTAAGTCTTATATATTTGTATGCACTGATTATGTAACTAAGTGGGTAGAAGTCAAGGCCATGAAGCATGCAAGAGATGACATGGTTGCAAAATTTCTTTATGAAGAAATTTTCACATGATATGGAGTCCCCAGAGAAACAGTAACTGATCAAGGGGCTCAATTTACCTCAACACTTTTTACAACACTAGTTAATGAATATAACATAAGGCAAAAAAATTATACTCCTTATCACCCTCAGGCCAATGGACAAGTTGAGGTGACCAACAGAGAAATTGAAGCCATTCTAACCAAAATAGTGGCTATTCACAGAAAAGATTGGGAAAAAAAATTTTCAGAAGTAGTTTGGGCCTACAGAACCACTTGAAAAACAACTACAGGCTTCACTCCATTTGAGCTACTGTATGAGAAGACAACTATGATGCCCATTGAATTCGAGCACAAGACTCTTAGAACTGTAGTAGACTTAGGGATGAATATTTATGAGGCATAAAAAGAAAGAATCGTGCAGTTGAGTGCTTTAGATGAGATGAGGAAGACAACCTTGCACCACACTGAGGTCGTGCAAAATCAAATAATAAAATGGTATGACAAATTTATCAAAGAGAAGAAATTTCAGCCAAGTGACTGGGCATTACTTTATGACTCACGATATCAGGACAATGTAGGAAAATCATAGACATAGTGGCTAGGACCATATGAATTTTTTGAGGTCTTTCCCAATGGAATTGTTCAACTCACCACCATTGACCCCATCAGATTCAAGTTACTATTCAATGGTCATCATCTCAGATTGTATCACAAGCCAACTTCCAAAGAAGAGTTCTTGCAACAATTCATCCAACATGCAGCACTTGAGCTTCCTGTAGCCAAAGGAAGTGGACCTAGTGTCCCTCCTTCAAGATAATTAAGGTACATACTTGTCATAATAAAGACTTCTACTTTTGTAGAAGTCGATTTCTTCACCCATCCATCCATCTGCCCATCCGCCCATCCGTCACCACCTTTCTCTCTCTTCCATCACTTCATTCTACCTCACATCATTCCAATTCATCATCATTGATTGCTCAACTTATTTCCTAAAAAGGTGAATTGTAATTTCTCCATGATCTTTGCAACATATTCTCCACAATTCAGGTATGTGCGCATTCATTGCTCTCTTGATTATCTTTTTAGTGCATTCATTTAATCATTGTATGATTAGTATGGGCGTTCACATAATTTTCATACCTCCCTATTAAATCACTATTGGCATCTCGCATGTGTGGCTACATGTCCAAATTTAGGTTGGGGGGAAAGGAAAGATGCAGGTACATTGCCCACATGTCATTCCATGATTTGTCTACATCAACAAATCTAGTTGAACCAATTTAAAATTTCAAGTAAAGGATGGTTCTCATCTGTGATGTGACACTAAATTGTCGCCCCCATTTCTTTTCATCATAAATCCCTTTTATTACCCCATCATAATCTTGAATTGCAAGTGGTAAAAGGTAAAAAAAAATAGAGAAGGGAAATTCAGTCGACATTGGTGCAAGACAATTCAGCTAGCAAGTGCTACAGAAAGGAATCTGTTTTCAAACTAGAATTATAAGAAGGGAATTTTGCAGAGTGACAGTTGATTGCAGACAATGGGAGGCAGACTAATTCAAAATGAGCCCTTGGTTCATGATGCCTTATTGTAGGATGCACAGTGCTTGCTTGAATTTAGAAACTGTGGTTGGTTGGACTACTTCCTAAAGTTGGACGGTTTTGATGAAGGCATTGCACTAGAGTTTTCCCAGACATTTTCAGAAGGAAAAGCCACAATAAAAGGATTGGATGATGTGGAAATTGAGAAAATAATTGCAGAAGTTACAGGGTTACCTTTTGATGGTGAGCATTACCATTTTTCTAGAGACGTTAGGTCAGCAAGGGTCATATTCACAATACATGGTGACCCTCCAATCAGTATAGACAAGCAGGGTGCCAAAAGAACCTCTCTCCCTGAGCCATGGAAGTAGGTAACCATCCACATTATTAGGTACATCACTTGTGAAGGTTGATTGTCAAACCTACTTTCTGTACATTTCAAAATTTTGAGTCACATGAGGCAAGAGAGAAGGATGAATGTGCCTAACATCTTATACAACCTTCTCTCCATCATGGCAGATAAAACTCAAAAAATTTGGGACAACTCTGTCTCACACCATTTCCTCATTAAATTATTGGTTGAAAAATCTGTGCATGATGTAGCACCCAAAATGACTTGGGAGGAATTCATAAATGTTGATCAATTTAGACCCGAGCAACTGCAATCTAGGGCTTTACCTCAACCACGTAGGTTTAGCAGGACATTAAGCATGGTTCAAGCCACCCCTGGTGCTTCAACCTCTTGTGTTGGCTCTACTATGAATCCTCCTACAACAAAAGGGACCATAGATATTAGTTCCTCTAAAATAAAGCACTCTAAAAAAGAAAGTTCCTCATCATATTTTGATGATGATGTTCCACTTGAAACCCTAGTAAGAACTAGGGCACAAAAGGAGGCAGAGGCAGGAAAAAGGAAAAGCCAAAACACAGCCTATGGAAAGAGAGGTGCCAAGTCCTAAGAAGAGAAAGGTTGACACTATTCATCATGTAGCCAAAGGAAAATCTGAGAGCCCTCTTAAGAAATCAAAACCAGTTGTTGATATGTCTTTGTAGGAAAACCCTAAGCGTGGAAGGACATCACATAAGAGCACAAAATCCCCAATGGAGCAGTAAAATTTCAAAGAAAAGAATGTATTCAAAGAGGCAGAAAAAGTGACCCTGGTGGATCTTGTTGCCCTTGTAGAGGAAGTTGAAATTCGAGATCATGAAAAAAATCTGGAGTTCCTGCAACAAGACCAAGAATTAGATCAGGATTTCCTATAGCAACTACAGGAACCAAAACAAGAGGCCCTATAGCAAGAAGTGGGAGAATAAATTGTACCTGTAGCCTGAGCCAATAGGATAGCCTGAATCTATGCAAATGGTACTATATGGGGAGCAACCATCAACAAAAATCTCGATAGGAATTCATAACCCTCCTTATTTTTCAGTGCATACAAAAATTTTGAATTTATGGAAAGAGATACAAAGGTGAGAGGAAGACTGGAAAAAGGAAAAGAAAAGATTGAGAAAGGAAATTCAAGAGAGGGATGAAATTATTGAAGAAAAGAATGAGGAGATTTCCTCTCTAAAGGAGACGGTGGACAACATTGCAACCTAGTGCCACAGATTTTAAAATGAAGAACCCCTCCAAGAGTTTATGCTCTGCACCTGAAGGAAAAATATCTCTCTTTTAAGCTATCAAGAAATATCTCAGGTTTGAATCCCTCAATTGAGACTCCCATTGAATTTTTCAATGCTTATAGGATTGCCTCCCCTAAATTGAAGAAATTTTTATGTGAGTTTTATTTACATAATTTTATTGTAACTCAAGACCAAGACTGGAACCCGTTGTTGTATGTTGGAGATATCCAACTGAGAGCATTCATGTCTTGGGTGCAAAATGAGATTAGCTGGGGAGAGCAATATAATGCTTATAGGAAGAAGGAATCCAATATCCCCTTGGTCATTAGAGAAGAATCAGAAAACCTCGAGGATATTTATAGAGAATGGAACATAATGCTTTTCAAGCCTAGTTATGGTAACATAATTATGCCTTGGATTGAGGCAGTTTACAGTGAATATGAGGTAAAGATGGCAAGTAAATAGGACACCATGAAGGGATATCTATCACAGAGATGGAACACTTTAACTGATGAGATGAAACAAGTTGAACCTCATTCCATCCAGAACTATGTTGCAACAATAAAAAGGATTGAAAGGTACATTCAGGTTGGGAGAACAAAGGGCCGAGAGTGGATTCCCTTGACTTTTCAGCCACGTATCCTCATGTGGCCTGTTCTAAATTTTAGATTCTACCGCTATGACATTGGTGAAGAAAATCAAAGGTGGAGAAGACTTGACAGATTGGGAGGATTCTACTGGGACCCTGACTCACACTCAACATACACTGATATTGGACAATTATCAGTTGCAAATTTCAGAGCTTTGACCAAACAAAAAAACAACTCTTCCCCTGCTAGAGGACCAACAAAACGTTAGGTTGGGGGAGTGATGAGCCTAGTTTTTGGTCCAAATTTGGGTAGAATCTATAGTTTATTTGCTGAAGTTGGCATGGAATTTGATATTAAATGATATTTTTATAGAGTTTCCATCAAACCATATACATTGGGTTTAATTCTATTTCTGCCAATTTTAATGACATTAGCCTATTATGTGGACTATCTATATTAACTTTGCACGTGGTTAATGAATGTTATTTAAGGTGGTTATAGATGTGCAATTATTATGTGTACTAACATTTCCATGTAGACATACCTGAGAATAATGAATTGAGAAATGCAACCACCTTATATTGGTCTTTCACGATGTTGAGCAGTTGCAGGCATTATTGCAGTGTTGAGTCTGCATTTGGACATGCATGTCTGACCAGATTCCCTGCATGTGTAACCACCCTTCTCTTCTTTTCTCTATTTTCCCTAAATGGAATCCTCTCAGTTGTGGGAGTTGGCTACCTTGTTTAGTTGATAGCATAAATAAGGTTCAGATCTTGCTTCTTTGTAAGTTTTCGAGTTTTTGAGTTATTGATGTACGATCTGATAATATAGCATTTTCAGACATGTTACTCTTTTGTATTCACATTTCCCAATTAATAAGATGAAATTTTGAGTTGAGCATTTGAGTTTATATTAGTTTTAGAGGATACTCATCCAAGGGGGCCCACTTGGTGAGTAATTTGTCCTTTAGTTTAGCTAGATTAGTTATTAGTTTATGTTTAGTACTTAGTTAAGAACCTGGCACTGATTGTTCCTGTAGCCACTAGAATTCCATTTTATGACTATTCCTGTAGCCAAAGCGGACATAGTAGTCTCTTGTTTGTTGCTCATATTTTCATTCTTGTCATGCATGTTCAACTTAGTTTAATTGTTGAGTGATGTTCAATATTTACTTTGTTCCTTTCCATGCAATTTACTTTCAGTACTGAATCTTTCTTAGTTGTAGAATGAACATGACTGCTTTGAAGTTCCTAGTGCACATACTGTGTTGACCCATTTCAAGTTCACGTCCCTGGGTTGACAATTTAAATGCACCTCCATGATGGTTAAAATGGTTATTCAGGTTAGATGTTCAATCTCTGAATCAAAACTATAAATGCTTAGTTATTAAAATCATTGTAGGAGGCCGACAAGCCTTACACTTACGATATCTCAGAGCTAAATATACTGCATTATGATTTTCTCTTTTTTCTCCTGTAGTAAAAAGAATTGATTGTGTAGATTTTAAATTTTCACTCTTGCTACTCCATATCCATCATTCACCAGATCATAAGCACATGATGCCTAAGCAATTTGAGACTCGATTGAGTCCATTTGATCCTTGATGCTCTTTGTAGACAATGGCCACTTCAAGAAAAATTAAAAAAATTGTTTGGCTTCCTCCAAACACTTTTAAACTTCCTTCAAGTTGCCTTGAAACTTGGCATGTGTAGTGTAACATTTATTTTTAGGCATCAACTAGCCTCTTATCATTCAAATTCCTTGCTACCTCCTCAGTCTTATCTTCTAATCCTGTAGAGTACTCCTTACAAGAATCTAACAACAACTTCAACTATTAAATACTTGACAAAGATGTATCAATGGATACTCTCATAAGGCCTTCTTGCAACACCTTGACCACTTCATCAACTAACTTTGTGTTCTTCTTGTGAGTTTGAATAATCTCCTTTCTTGTAGAGGCATGAAATACATCACCAAGCTACAACTTATGTATAGGGGAAATCTTGTCTAAGCCTACTTGACCTTGTTGCATGGGGATTTGTAGTAGTTGTGCAGATTCCACCAGTTGGAACTGTAATTGCATGTCCAAAATATCTTTCAATCAATCTCTGGAGGGTCTGGAGGATTCACACCCTATTTTTGTACTTTCTTCTACATGAATGAAACATAGAAAATTGTAAGTGGGGTGATAAATGTGGAATTATTAAAAGGTGTGTGATCTACACAATTACACTTTCCTAATTTCATTAAAAAATGAGATCCCCCAAGGATAAAATTGACTTTCAACCCTATTGAAAGATTTGATTGTTTCCTTAAGGCTGAAATGATAAAAATGATTGATTAGATATTTTGGAAGATGAAAATAAAATTCTTAATGAACTCAATTATGTGAAGTAAAAATTGAAATACAGATTTAAAGGATAGAATAGATAGAAACACCAGTTTGCAGGCAGATCTGGGAAGTGCAGAACATGAAAAATTTACCTAGAAAAGTGGGTTCTAAGTGTCCTACAAGGACTCATACGCCCAAGGGCGAATGGATCTTTGAACAGGGTTTTTCCTCGGCTTCAGGGGTCCTTTGGAGATGGATCTAAGGTGTTGTTTGCCCATGGTTTTACTATTGAAAAGTCAAAAATAAATTTGGGATTTGAGTTTTCATGGCTTGACGACAATGTTGACAACCTTGAAAACTTTGTAAAATTGCACTTTTGATCCAATTTCAATCCTTCTTCACCTCCAAATATGCACATACACAAAAAGAGGGAAAATGTTTATTTTTGAGTGAATAGGGATTTGCCTTGGTCAAACCTAGTTTGAACCTTGATAGTGAAATAATGATAAAATAAGGGAATTGATGAATTAACAAAGCTTGTTACACCTCACCAAAACCTGTAATGGCTACCCCTAGAGGATTGAAGTCTAAAAAATATCTCTAAGGATTGGATCTTGCATGAAATAGCTTGATTTCTTGATAGATCTTGATGCTTGAATGCTTTCTTGAAACTTGAAACGTACATCACAATGTTAGCTCCAAAAACATGCATGAATAAAAATAACTTTGACACAATGATAGTATCTTGAATGTTGTTGTAAATGCTTGATAAATATTCTCTCCAATGATCTTAACAATAATCTTTTCTCTTGTGAAGGTTGCCTTAATGTTGCTTAGTTTGAATTGATAAAATAACCTTGTATTTATAGGTGTTTCTTTAATTACCCGATAATTAAACATCACAATCCAACCTTTGCAATTTGAGTTTAGATCATGAAATTTTGCCAAAAAAAATTAAAAAATAGGATCCAATACTTAAGGAGGACCCATTTTCCCTTGGGCGAATGGGTCCTAGGCTCTAAACCTGGGAAACACATTTTTCAAGATGTGCAATTAAGTGTATGCATTGATTAAATGTGGGTTTCCCTTTCATAAATAAAATTAATTAGGCTTGTGAATGCATAATTGGGAAAATTAAAGGCTTAATTAAGTCCAATTAATTAAGGGGATGCAAACATAGTGTGAAAATGTAGAGTACATTTTTCTACACTACATTTAGCCCCCACTTTAGTGAGAGTATGAACTTGTGCTCAGACTCACACCAAATTAGACAAATATACGTCAAGAGTGGTCCAAGTGTACAAATGCCGATGGGATAGGATGACAAAGATCAAGTAGGTTGCTCAAGACCCCAAAATCAAGATCCCATGGAAAATCAATATGAGCACAAATGGACACACATGAATGTATGATATGAAGCAAAAGATAAGATACACATGCATACAAGTCAAAATTGAATCAAAAGATATAAAATAGCAAGTTGTATTATGTTACATCCATTAAATACACTCGTAAGGATGTAAAATCACTTATGAGACACAAGTCTCCATAGGAAAGCAAGTTGTGTTATACTCGATGACCATGAAAAATACACTCACAAGGGCTAGTGCAGTCTGATATACACTAGGTGAGTCCCCAAGATAAATATGAGAAAAACACACTAGGTCTACAAGGTGTGATCCCAAAAAATAAGTAGCGATGGGAAAGTCATGCTAGGTCTACAGGCTCCCATATATCAACCATACCAAAATTGATACTCCTTGATAACTTTGATAAGGCGCCACAACATGATCAGTATGTTATGCTAATGCTACACCAAATTCAGCTTCTGCAAACAAAGTGAAGTAAGAAATGTCAAAATGTTAATGCTAAAATTAAATAATTCCAATGTAATGGTCACACTTCCTAGGAGATGTATGGTATCATCAATAAGAAGGGAACATTCAAACAATGATTAGGGAACAATATTCCCCCACTTAAAATGTCAACATACTCTCTATGTTGGTATTTTAAGTAGAAAGATAGGAAGGGGGGTCCTTGAAAAGAATGCACACTTCCAAAAAACTAGTCATCCTTTCCCACCATACATAGAGACAAGTACAACCACCAATGACTATCATGTTGCTTCCAGGATAAATAGGTTGTACTTAATATTGTACCACCATGAATGGCAATGAGAAAGACACATAAAGCTACTAATACCACATAGTGATGAGCAACATGATAGGATGAAAATCATTATAAATTAGAGGAAATAGGTACATAAACACAAGGAAGAGCACCACAATCCTTAAGAAGTTGAATTTTATTACTCAAAGCCTTACATTCATTAGTTAAATGACCATTCACTTGATGATATGCACAAAATGAGATTTTATTGTAGAATTTATTTCGTGTTCTTGGAGGGAGAGATATCAAGCAGGATTGGAGAAGCCTCAACAAGGTACCCTCTTGATCAATGGTAGAAGATTTTCATTTCATTTTTGATAGAGATACTTTGTGTTTACTACAAGGAGTCATACATACACAAGACTCTCTAGGTTTAGATTGTGAGATTTTTGTACTCTCCTTTAAAGGAGGGTGTAAAATCTAATGAACCGTAATCATTACTAAGGCATGCATTTGAATATGAATCAATATTTGTCCTAGGAGTGTTTTGTGTGATTGCATTGATATTAAGCGAAGGTTTCTTTGACGATTTTGTTTCTTTCGAAGTACAATAACCAAGACCTCTTGTTTTTTCTTGTGAGGTGGGATTTATAAGGACACAGATACCTTGTTCTTTAATACCACATCCTTTTTCCATTATAGACAAGCTATTTCAAAAGCTCGTAACCTCTTCCACAATTTTTTTCCATTTCTTTTGGATTTGGTGGTTTCTCATGATCATACTCACCATATATGGATGTATAATTTGTGTTTTACTCTTCTATGATAAAATTTGTGGACTCACATGGTTTTGATGACTCAACTTGTGTGAATATTATGGAAACTTATTTCTTTTCTTTTTTCTGATTTGTGTGAAATCCTTTATTCTCCCATTAATGTAGGTGTAAAATCCAATGAGCCCAATCATTGTCCAATATTTTTGTGATTGATGACAAACACTTCTCTTTTGCTTATTGTATTGGTTCCACTTTTGTAGTTGGTGTCAATGTTGTAGGTGTATTTTTCATTCCTTTGTTAATTTGTAAATAACTCCCAGGCTTAGGATTGGCTTTTATTGTATAAACCTTGTTGTTATAAGTGTACTTCACTACACAATGTAACGTTGAAGGCACCAAATTAATTGCATGAATCCATGGTCTCCCTAAGAGAATATTATATTAAATATCATTAGGCATGACATGGATAGGAGTTTGTAATCTAACCTTACTAGCTTTAATAGGTAATATTATCACACCAAGTTTTTGTTTTCCCACATTGTTAAAACCACAAATAAATAAAGAATTTGGTTGAATTTTAGTCTTGTCCACTCCAATTTTATCCAAAATATTTACACTACAAACATTGAGTGTTGAACCATTATCAATGAGAGTATTCATAATACTACACTTGTTAATGCTAGCCACTATCATCAAAGCCTGGTTTTGTTTTTGTACTTCCAATGGAGGTAACTCATCTTGATGAAAGGTGATGTCTAAGTTGATTGAGTTCATACCTTGAATTAGGGTTGATACATCATTTGGTCGTGCACTAGGAGGGATAAAAAAAATTTGTAAATAATTTTGAAGCATGTTATGATAATGAGGGGATGCTTGAATCAAATCCCACAAGGATATCTTAGCAGGAGTGTTGCAAAGTTTTTATACAAGGTTATATTCTTTACCACTATGCTACAATATATTAGGTGCAGGTGGGAGATATTCTTGAGGAAATGGAATAGATGTTGGAGCTTGTATTGGTTGCTAATTATTTCAAGTGTTATATTTGTGAGCAATGGTATTATAACTTTGTTGATGTGAAACATTGTTGCTAAAATTCAAGATAGCCCTTGGAGGTAATTGTTTGTGTTGAGGCGGTCTTATGATAAGAAGTGGCTCAGGAGATGACTTGGGAGGTCCAATAATTAAATGAATTGTAGGAGGTCTAATAATCAAGGGAGATCTAAGGGTCAATTGTGCATTCATAACCTCAACGGATTGGACGTCATGTTGATGTTCTTCTAATGAGGGGGAGTATAATGTCACCTTATCATATTCATCTAAGGAATCCACATTACTATTGTTTGAAAGACATGTATCAATGTTAACATCCTCTTGCACCATGATATATTCCCTAGTTTTTAGGAGAGGAGAAAACAATATTCTCATGACATTTAATGGTCAGGTCTTCTAAGATATGTTCATCACAAGTAGGGGAGGTATCTAGAGAAGAACAAATATAATTTTCTTGCTAATTAATGATGGTATCCTCTTGTTCAAAAATATCTTCCCAAGTGGGAGAAGCATTGGGAGAGGGAGAAACAAGATTTTCATGATTCTCAATGAATGGATCTTCCAACACCAAAATATCTTCTTCACAAATAGGAGAGATATCAGGAGAAGGGAAATTATGAATTTCATTATTATTTATGATTAAATTCCCTTGTCCAATAATGTCTTCCCAAGTAGGAGAGGTAGGGGAAGAGAAACAAATAATATTCTTATGGCTCTCAATTATGGGTTTGTCTAACACCAGAATATCTTCTTCACAAACATGACAAATATTGGGAGAAGAACAAACTTGATTATCATGATTGTCCAAGATTGGATTCTTTGTCACTAAGTTGGTTACACACACAGGAGAGGGGTTGATGAAAAATAAGAAAAGAGGGGAAAGGACTTCATATTCATATGCTTGTAACAACAATTTCCTAGAGTATTCAACAAGATTTAAAAATAGAACATGAAGGATGATAACAAGAGATTTTTGCAATGAGAACATGATGTAATAATTGTTCTACAGATCTAAAACTAGCCACAACTGAAACATGCAAATTTTTTCCAATTCATTTCAATATTTAAGAAAAAAGACTACTATCTTTAGTATACAAAACACATTGTTTCAGAAATGCAATTCTCAAATTTGATAGCAAAAACAAAAAAGCAAAGACAAGGGAAAGAAGGCTCCTAAAATTTTGCCAGGACACTTGTACAAGGGCAAGTTCGCCCAAGGGTGAATGGGTCCTTGTTCAGGGTTCTGAAAAATGAAAGATGCTAAGTCTAATTTGTTGGTATTCTCTATTTCAGGTTGCAGATTATGATTTTTGTGACAAAATTTTCTAGTTTTAAGTGTCTTAATGCAATTTTGACTAGTGATATATAGTGAACAAAGTGGAAACTTTTTGAATGCAATTTTGAACTAAAATTTGAATCTAAATGTCTAAAAGACACTCTTAATGTAACTATAATGCAATATGTATGCAATATTTTTGGATTTTTATGAATTTAAATAATGAAAAATGCACTTTTAAATGATGCAAAATATAATTTTAAATGATGTAAGATGCAATTTTGAAACCCTAAATGAGATACAAAATAAACTAATACAATGCAAAATCTAGATCTAGGGTTTGGAGGAATACCAATTTTAGAAAGTTTATTGTGTAAGAATTGTTGATGGTCAAAAGTAACACAACAATGTTAAACATAAAATTTCTACTCTATTTCTCTTGAAAAATATAAATGATCTAAAACCACCTGTCTTCCAAGGTCTCTGTAGTTGGTTCTCAACTATGATGTTATCATTCAGTGGTCCATGCAACCATAATATTCAAGGGGCCTACTGGTATGTGAGTATAAACTGGATAGTGCAAGGTAATTTAACATTCAGGGGTTTAAATAAACAACAAAAAGATAGATCAAGGCTTAGGACAACAAAGAATGAACATAGATTTCTTTCAATTCACACATGCAATTCTTAGAATGAGATTTTTTCCTAATTTACTAAAATTGTAGAACAATACAAATTATGAAACAATCCACACCATTGGACCCATTCAGAGTGCAGATTTAAAGCATACAACCATTCATCGTCACTTTTTTTTAGAACTTTTCAATAACAAAATCCCATAAGCTCATTACTAAAATTAACAGATCAACAAACATCAAGAAATATGATCCATAGATAATGCAATAAAATGATTTTCAAATTCAGAGTCTTTTATTAATTTTCATCAAGTAAGAAACATTTATGCGCAAAAAAATTCACTGGCATACAAATAACCATTGTTTATCAACATCATCGCTAAACTAACAAACTTTTGAAATAAAACTGCTTGCATTAAAACTGTAAAAGTGTTTGACTATCTTGCATAAAAGCTATAATTTTTTTGAAAAACTATATCTAGTCTCTAGGTAGCCAATCTAACTTCAATTAGCCCAACTTTACAATGAGGAGATAATTCTAAGTTTTAAACAAAAATCACATTAATCTCTCCTGTCAAAAATCAAGATCCACAAATTTGGGCCCAGATCCACAATTATAGGGATGCCCAGTTAAGTCTGAGTCTTCTCTTTACTAGAACTATAGGAGCTAAAAATGGTACACCCTGTGCCAATTCAATCCAAAATATGACTAGGGGTTCAATATTTTTCTACTATTGATCATCACACCCAATCACTGGCTTGTCAAAACTGATTTGGAGTTGTTCATCTACTCAAAAGCTAACATGGAAACGTTGTTGTCCCAAAAATGCGTCTGAAAAAGTTAACCTTACTTATCATCTTAATGAGAAATCCCATGATACTCATCATAATTCGAGAAGATCTACTTCAAGGCATCATCATCAAGTCCATCGACCCAGTCAGCTTTAAACTTTGACTCTTCAAACTTATTTTTTACTGCAACAACAATTTCCCTTAGCTGGCCAACATCTATGATTTCCCATCTCATGTCACACCTAATGTCCAGTAGCCTATCCATGAGAGTTGAATCAATAGTTTCTCCTTCTTTCATTATCTTATTGAGTCACACCTCCCAAGAATCTTTAATTTCTCCCAATGATTCGAGTCTTTGACTTGGAGGTAAAGCCTTATCCATGAGTTTTGCAATAATATCCTCAAACATGCCAGCATGTTCCCATATCTCATGAATGTTTTTGAGCATAGCTATTCTTTGTTCGATGAGATTTTAAGTTTTGAAAATCGACACATCAATAGCCTTTGAAATATACTCAGGGCCCTCATCAACTAAACTCTGTGATTGAATCAATTATTCACTAGAAATTTTATTTATCATCTTCAACTTTCCCAAGTATTGCTTGAGCTTCTCTTCCTCTTCCCACCATTTATGTATAAATTCTTCTATATTTTTGACCAATGCAAGGCCTGCACAATAATGTTTAAAACCTTCTTCCAGATGCTTATCCATGTCAGACCAGAAAACACTAAACCAATTGTCAAACCAAGTGGCCTTCTTTTTCATCTCATTAAGCCCATCCACCTCTTTGTGACTGAATAAAACAGGGATTTTAGATGGTGATGACTGCCCCGGAGTGGATGTAATCAATTATTTCAAAAATTCCTTCATCTTTCCAACTTGAGCCTTAAGCTCATCCTTCACTTGTTTATCCTTTATCAACTATGATTTGGTGGTGGTGGCAACAATATCAATCAGATTTATCTATTGATTTCTCATATATTTTCCCAGATTGGCAGTGCTTATCTGATGATCTTTAGCCTACAATTCCCTATCATTTTTGTTAGCAATAGGTGTAGAAATTTCTACTATCAAATCTCTCTCATCAGTCAACTTTGTGGAATGCACAACATAAGGCTTCTTCCTTAGTTTCACCTTGTCTATTTTTGTGACCATTTCATCCCATGTCACTGGTTGAGCTTATACTTGTCTCTTTTCTAGATTTAGCTTGAGCCAAGTGGGAGCGATTGGCTGAGTAGTTACCTATTGTGTGTTGGGAGGTGTCAATGACAAAGGTGTAGAATAAATTACCTCTATGATATGCTCAGAAGAAGTCTTATGTTGCTCCCCTTGTTCCTTCAACAACCTTTCTTGTTCCATTTTCTCATTTAGAATTCTAATCTCTTTTATCTTTCTCATCTCTTCTTCATTTTGTGCAACCTTATCTTCATCTTTCAACCTTTGTTCCAACTCCTTTGCAGATTTATCTTGTCTAGCTTTCTCTTTTTGTTCTAACTCGCGTGCAATGGATTCTTCTTCAGCCTTCCTTTGTGCCTCAACAACTTGCTTTTCATGAGCCAAATCTTCAGTTTTCTTTCTTTTCTCTTCTTCTTCTTGAACTAATTGTTCAACAGCTAGTCTTTGAGCACTTTCCATTATCTTTGTATGCTCATCCTCAATCAAAATATCATTCATTTCAGCCTCACCCCATAGGCTTCCAAGCTCAAATCCAACCTCTTCTTCTCCAATTTCTTCCTCAACCTTCTTAATATATTCTCCCCATTCGTGTCTTTCTCTTCCTGAGATGGAGTTCTCTTGGATTCTGAGGAGATAGGTGAATCTTGTACATTGATCACTAGTGGCTCTCTTTCTTCAATAACTTTTGTTCCTTAAGTTGATGGGGCAGTAGGAGTGGTATCCTTAGTTTGTAAAGGGACAACATAAGGTCCTTCTTCATAATCTTGTTCTCCAGGACACATAGTAGCTAAGGGTTTGACACCTAGTCCTGAAACAACCTCAGCAACAGTTACCTCATAAGTAACTTTACCTCTTTTCAAAGCTTCGTTAACCCGATTTAATGAAATTTCTTCTTTTGTCGGGGTAGGCTCTTCCATGGTTGCCTCT
This sequence comes from Sequoiadendron giganteum, assembly GCA_007115665.2. NCBI lineage: Eukaryota > Viridiplantae > Streptophyta > Pinopsida > Cupressales > Cupressaceae > Sequoiadendron > Sequoiadendron giganteum. The sequence goes on along the minus strand of CM021102.1, from coordinate 567,730,855 downwards.
ATTGCTCCAACACCTTTCTTCAATCTCTTATATTTTCTCGTCTTAGTGAAAGAAGTAGGTACACTACTAGAATCCCTCTTCTTCAAATCCTTCACCCTCAGTTGCTTTAACTGAAGCTCAATCCATCTCACACTTCTATCTACCACTACCTGTGACACTCTACAAATATTGGTTTCCTCCTTTTCCACCCCATTAATGGGCTCCAAATCCTTAGTGTCCACTTTATCCATTTCATATCGGGGATCAAGGGTGATCCCATCACCAGTAGTGCCCTCTGGTATATCCATTTCAACTTCAAAATTTTTCATCTAGGGAATTGTTAATATTTCATACCCCCTTTTTCTCACTTCAAATTGATCTTGAAGGTTGGCCCAAAAGTCCTCGAGAAGTGATCGATGATGAGGAAATTGTGAAATGTACAACCCATACATTTTCTGCTTTGGATCAAAAAACTTCCTGGATGTATGTTGCTGGAATTCAGGGATTGAAATTCTTTTGTTGTTGTTTTAGCCATTATTGAAGAAGAACAACAATAAAACCCCCAATTGCATTGGGAAAGAATGATAAATAGTTTTTTGTTGTGTGGAAAATCTAGAATTTACCTCAATGGCTTGTCGAGCAAACTCCATTAAGACGCATCTATCCCCACAACGCCTTGGAAATTTGAAAGGATGACCATCATAACCAAACAATCTGAAATAGGTGTACTTAGGGTATTGGATAAACCAATATCTGCACTCTTGGATGAATTCCATAACATCTTGTAATAATCTGAAACCAATGTCACTATGAGTTGATTGATAATAACATACAAAAATGCATCGTTAACTTTTTTTAAATGTTTCTCTGCCTCATTAAGCTCTAGCTAGCTATAATACTCCCAAACCTTCTTCTAATATGGGCCATCATCCATTGACCCCTCTATATTCAATCTGGGAAACTATCTCATCCTTGTAGCACAATATATAACATAGGAAGACATATAGAAGGTCTTAATTTCTAATACTTTTAGCAGTTGGTTATGAATGTTATCTAAGATAATCTACCTCCAATCAAGAAATTGTTTTCTTTCTAAAACTAGTTGGATGAATGGGAACATCCAGTGTTCAAATATACGAGAGTTCTCTTTTCCAAACACCTTTTTCCAAAAATGTGATCATATCCCCAATGTCTTCAAAGAAGTCAGACCTCTTAGGGTTAGGTAGCATCTTCTTCAATGATTTCTTCTCTATCTTAAGCCACCTTTTGTTAATAACCTTTTTGTTTCCCTCTACATCCTTTGCCCAGAGTTTAAGTGCATCCGCTTCAATCATAATCTTGAGAATGGAATAAGGAGGAGGATCAAAAACTAGTCCAATCATGGTTGGGGTTAAATCAATAATTGTGTTCCCCTATGAATCAATACATTGCCTTTGAATAGGATTGTATGTTTGTGCAACAGTTAATATGAACTCAAGACATTGCACAACAATAGGAAAGTTGACCACATGAGCTAATCTCAACTCTGCAAACCTATTGGCTCTTGGGGTAGCCTCCTGTGAAGAGGTATCTTTGTGAAATTGATCCAAATCAATGTGCCCCACCAGTGTATTAGTGATGTTCATCACCTCAAACCCAAACTTAGATGGTACCGAGGTCCCTTGGAACTTATACTCCATGGTCACAAAAACTTGTTTTTTGTTTTAACCTCTTGGCCTTTGTTCCCTTTGACATTCCTTCAGTGGGTACTTCCTCCTCTGAATCTGACATTGGTTAAATATCCTAAGATATTGGCAATTATAAAGTAAGGAAAGGACATGCAAAGAGTAACTTAACATAAACATTAATATTATATCACCATTCATTCAAGATAAACTTCCATTTAACAAGTTAGTTCAACATCTTCTAGTTTCGGGTTCGGGGTGGAACGAAGAACCTAACCATTCGAAGCATAAAAATGAACTCTGTTGAAAGTCGAGATCGGGTCTTGACTCGACACCTACACCTATAGTTGTAAATAAGTTCAACGTCATTTTATGGTCTGATCCCGCAATCTGTTCGAGAATCAGGATGAGGCCCTCACCAAGTAGTGATACTTAACAAATGGAGTCAATTAAGTTTATTTTCGAGTTCTAATCTTGATGATGAATCAGAAGTCATAATCGAGTTGTGGTTTGGAACCAAACTCATTGTGATGAACAAGTGTAAGTAACTTCTCGAGTTCTGATCTCGATGTAGTGTTAGATGTCAAAATTGGGAAGTGATATGGTAAGGCGAACATGTTTTGGTAGCATCCCAAGTTTCGATCCTGATAAGACATCAGTTGTCGGGGTCAAGACTTTGTTATGAACCTGGCCCTAAGTTTGTGCAATGAATAGGTGTCAATTTTGAGTTTTGATCATGATGTAGTGTCAAAAGTCAGGACCAAAACCACACCAAGTCATGGAACTCAACCATATGTCAAATGTTCAATTTCGACCTAATTTTTGATCTGGACGATGAGTTGGGAATCAGAAACAAGACATGGATTAATACTTTTTTGAAAACCTTTGACCATTTTGGGGTGACGATCCGATACCCGATCCCAACATAAAATCAAAAATAAAGATCAGGGCAAGTGAAAGATCAAGACTCAGATGATGGTAAAACCCAAAGTATAGTTTTGCTTCTTGATTTTGAAATACATACAGGAATTAAGAACGACACAATTAGCAATAAATGAAGGAAAAAATATATGTAACAATATCATTAAATTATGCCCTCGAGATCGGATTGTGGTTGGGATCAAGATTCTTGATTTTAAAATGGTTGAAATTTAAAATTCATCAATTCAAATGCATGCTCGACTTCATGGTACGACAAACCCTAAAAAACTAGGGCATGACGAGATGGAAAACCCCACAAGCAGAAAACCAAAACAAAAGCGTGAGGGAAAACCCAAACGCACAAAAACATAAAATGAAACAAGGGCAACCAATAAGAACAAACAAGAAAGAACAAACAAACCAGAAAAAAAAAACAATAAATGCAAAAGAACGAAACGAGCAAAGAAAACATAGGCAAAGATAAGAACAACAAAAAAAACGTAGGGTAAAAACCCCTACCTCCAAATACAACCAAGAATCTGTAAGCACGATGAGAAATCAAAGCACCTCTTCAAACCCTAACTCTTAGTGTCACTCTGATTCACTTTGTCAAACTATACAAGCCAGAATGGATGTAAATCGAGGAGTGACATAATAAAAAAAAATTTGCACATGCAAATAGTTAGACATTAATACGTGTTGGTTGAGCCTCGAGATTGGGGCAGGTGACATTAATGCTCAATTGCAAGAACATAGGCAAACTAGAGTCAAGATCGAGACACCGCATGACACTGAACTTTCAATAAGTGCAAAGTTCAAGCGAAGGTCCAAGGTCCAAAACCCAACAAACAAACAAGACAAAGTGAGAATCGAGATCAGGGCAAGACATGAATCAAAAACTTTGAAAAAGTTCTTAGTTTAAGTTTCGTTCCAATCCGATTCTGAAAAACATGAGGAGAATTGGAAGTTGGTATTGGGATGGAGACAAGAACAATGACTTTGAAAATTTCCCGGTTCCTGTTTCATTCTGATGTCTGATTTTGACACAAGAAAAAACACACAAGGAAGAAACGTGGAAAGTTGGGATCAGGCGGAAAACAAGAATAAACACCCTAAAGGGTACAAGGTAACGGTTCCAATCCAAAACCTATTTTTGAAACACAAAGAAAAAATAAGGCAAAGCGTGGGGATCAGGATTGGAACACAAACAAGAACTTGTACTTTGAAAAGTAACAAGTGTCAGTATCGATCTGAAACCCGAATCCAAAAAACAAAGGAAAATAAGACTTAGGAGAAAAAGAAACAACTCCTAAGACCCGGATAAGAACACCAAGGACAAAAGAAAGAAAAGGGGGACCCATTTTGACCCAAAAAAAATAGGGTGCAAGGCATAACAATTGGCGACTTGGCTTGGAAAATGGTTTACCCATTTTCAAGATAGTGAAGAATTCAGTCATCCAGAACCTCTCGTTAATGAAATTTTTAACTCAAGTATGATTAGTTACAAAAAACAAGGTTGAGCTGGAATATCAAACGTAAATCAACAATAACAACTTTGAATCTTAGTGTGTGTGCACCTCTTTCCTTAAAGACCCTACCTATCCTTGAACATTTGTATTAAGATTTAAGCTAAGTGAGTTGAGCCATTTTAATTGTCATGCAATGATATCCTAGGAATTTCTCTATTGCCAACCGAGCATCTATAGCCCAGATGAAGATACCTCTAGTTCTCTTAAAGCATTGCTCTACTGCCAGCCAAACGTCCATAGCCCCGGTAGAGATACTTGAATTACCCTTATTATATTAGTTTTCCATCATTTGTGCTTCTCTTTTCTTTTGAAAGGGTTTTACTTGGAGAAATTATTTTCTTATCTTTTATCAATACTCAAATGTAATAACTTGAAATTTGAGTTGAGAACTACGGTGGAGCTCATGACAATGTTGAGGACTCAAATTTTTCACCTGAATCATAAATACAGTCACCCTAAGACAAATAATCTCTTATGAAAATAGATGGTTCTATCCCTTATGAAAATAGATGATTTTATCCATTATGTAATAGATTCAGCTATGGTTTATGAGATCACTTACAATATACCTGTTTTTTCCTAACCTTTCAAACTATTGTTAAAATGGACATAAAATATAAGTCCTAAAATGAAAGTGTTCAATAGGCATTTATGAAAATACCTAAATCAATTTCTCTATCATAGTACCCTTAGTATACTATAAATAACTACCCCTTCACTCTGAAATGGAGAAAAATTAAGGTCCTCAGAAACAAAAGCAAAAAGGAAAAAGAAAAACAAACAACAACAAAAACATAAACCAAAGGAAAGGCAAACAAACAACAACAAAAACATAAACCAAAGGAAAGGCAAACAAACAAACAAATGAGAAAACAATTAATTACATATCTACAATCAAATGGATAATAAGACCTTCATGGGACAAAATAATGTTTGAGAAACTATCCATTAACAGGCAATGGGATAGGTTCTCATATTAAGGTGCTTAACCAAAAGGCATTCTCACCAAGGATTTCAACGATTTGATATGGACCCAACCAAAGTCAGTCAAAATTTTGGTGATCACCCTTCCTCTCTCTAGATTTGTCCCACAACAACATGAGGTCTGATATTATGAAGGCTTTAATTTTGGCTCTTTTGTCAAACCAACGTTTGAAAACAACTTGATGCTTAGAAAAGTGTTGCAAAGCAACATCTCTTTGTTCTTCTAGATTGAGTAAACTAGTTAATCAGACATCTATCTTATCATCATTAGAGTAAAAATCTCGCATGAACCGGAGAATGGGTATTTGTAGATGAATAGGGAAGACTAAATCTTGGCCATAGACTAATGTAAGTGGTGATTTTCCTAAGGTGGCTTTGATTCTAGTCCTATCTTCCCATAAGGCAAATCTCAACTGTGTGTACCAGTCCCTAGGATTACTTTCTAGTAACTTCTTAATTACTTCTAATAAATTTTTATTAGTCGACTCTACTACTCCATTCCCTTGTGGATAGTAATTAGAAGAGTATTTAAAAACAATTTTATGCTCATATGCCCACTAAATAAATTTTGCAGAAGAAAAGGCAGGGCATCATCTCATACTAGGGAAAATGGAACTTCAAACCTGGTAACGATATATTCATTAAGGAAATTGATAATAACTTTAGTGGTACTATTCTTACAAGGTTGAGATTTAGTCTAGCATGTGCAATAATCTATTACAATCAAAATAAACTTGTGACCTACAAAAGAATATAGATTAATTACCCTGACAAAATCTAATGCACGTTGGGCAAACAATCTTACCTCGTATACTGGTTGTAGGGGCATTGCTAGATTGCACTCTCTAAATATTGAAGTTTGACATATATGACATGTCCTAACATGTCGATGAGCATCCTGGAATAGATGAGGCCAATAATAACCTGATCTCAAAATTTGATGTGTCATGGCGTCGGTTAAACTGTGTCCAGTACCATGCCTACCATGAAACTCAGTAATAACATGTTTTGCCTGCTACTGATCTAGGCAGCGCAAATAGACACCCTCAAAGTCATTCATGTACAGGGCTCCTCCTTTGAGCATATAATTGGAACTCTTTAATCTCAATGCTCTTCTCTAAGTGGTATTCATTCCATCAAGACATTTGTTGTTTAGTTGTAAGAATATCATATCTGCATACCAAGGAACACTTGTGAATGATTGCACAATATATTATTGGCAAGTAATCTTGGTGTCAACATCATCCATAGCCTTAGATAATCCTTATCCTCGGACCATCTTCATTGGGTGAATTTCAAGGTTGAACTCCTGCCGAATTGTCATCCATTTTCCCCTTCTTTCTCCCAACTCACTCTGCATTAGAAGGGACTTCACTACAGGGTTGGGAACTATGGTAGTGCTTTGACTACGTAGAATGTAGTGTTGGAATTTCTTGATTTCTCATACTAGCATGAAGGGCTGCTTCTCTAAGCATGGATATTTTATCTCATCATTCTTGAAGGAGAACTCATAAAAGCTATCAGTCTTTCATCCCCTTCACCTTTTCGTTGCATCAAAAAAATAGCACACGAATGATCAAATATGAAAGAATAAATATAGAAAGGCATCAAATAGTCAAGACTGGTTAGAACTAGTGCCTCTGGAATGGACTGTTTGATTTGTGAGAAGGTAGCCTTAGCCTCGTTACTCCATTCAATCTTTGCATCCTTCTTCATCATCTTAGTGAGGGGTTTGACGATCTCAGCAAACCCTGTTATGAAATTTCTTATAAAATTTATCTTTCTGAAGAAAGATCTCATCTCATTTTTGTTGCCAAGCATGGTCAATTTCAAAATGGACTTGACTTTGTCGGGATCGATTGAGATTCCTCTTTCTAATATTATGTGACCCAATAATTTAACTTTGAATACCCCAAACACACATTTCTTCGAGTTAAGGGATACACCATAACTTATACATTTTCTAAGGACTTCTGACAAATCTATAGCATGGTCTTCCCTATTCTTGGAAAAATACATTTAGATCATCCATATAAATGATAATATATTTACCTACCAAGTCCTTACATATAACATCCATTGCATGCTAAAAGGTAGCTCCAGTGTTAATAAGACCAAATGGCACCCTTCGGTAGGCAAATGTCCCCCACTTGGTAGTGAAGGCAGTCTTCATTTTTTCCTCATAGTTAACCAACACTTGATTGTATCCTGAGTATCCATCCAAGAATGACATCATCTGTGAGTCGTAAAATATCTACAACACCTCGTCAAGAGAAGGAAGCAAGTAGTTATCTTTCTTTGAATATTTGTTGAGGTTTCTAAAGTCGACACATAATTTGATTTCCCCACTCTTTTTATGAACAGGGACCAGATTTGCTACCCATGTCAAATACCTTACTAGAAAAATTATTCTTGTTGACAGCAGCTTATGTACCTCTTTAAGAATCAGAGGTTAAATCAAGGCATTCACTGGGCACTGCTTTTGACAAAAGGGCTTCGCTTCAGGTTTCAAAGGGATAGTATGCGTTATTATTGAAGTATCAAACATTTTCAGATCTTCATACCCCTAGCCGATTGCTGCAATAACTACCTTTAGTACTTTCAATATTTTATCTTGAATGTGCTTCGAGCAAGTTTTACCAATGAATATATTTTTCTCTAGGCCTGAATCTGCCAAATTGTATGATTCGTACTTCCCTCCATCACTATTTGTAGGCAATATTTCATGAGCTCGAGGATCGAAATCGAAGATTCTTTCCAATGCTACCATTCCCTTGGGAATATTGTTGGTTTTCAAATTGATTATTCCCTTTGCATAAAATTTTTGGGGATTCCAATCTCCCTAATATCTATCAGATTCATCGATGATTTTCCCTTCGAAGACATTTGAACTTGCCAGGAAGGCATGCATATGTTGATCATCATCAAAAACCTAGAAGTGTTAAACATTATCAGGAATGGCTGGAGTCAAGACTAATTCTATAGAGAATCTTTTCAACTTGGAATCCTACATGAGTTGCAAGGTACTAGAAGCAACAACAAGTGCATCTGCAATCTGGTTGTCTTCTCTGGGAATCAACTTGATTCTGAAAGCATCAAAATCCTCTATCAAATTCCACAGCATGTTCTTGTATGCAACCGACCTCTTGTTATGGCATGTGTATTGGTTGTGAACCTTCTTAAAAATTATCTCAGAATCTCCCATGACTATCAGAGTTGTAGCTTTCTTCTAATGTGAAAACATTAGTCCTCTAGCAAGTTCTTTGTACTATGCAACATTGTTAGTGCAACCAAACTATAACTTGTAAGAACCAAAGTAGGTTTTCCCTTTCGGATTTTTATTTATATTCCAGCTCCACTCCCTATTTTAGATTTGGAACCATCAAATTTGAGGATCCACAGTTGATCTTGGGTTGGTATTTCTTTCTTCAGGTCAGCTACACGTGACTATTTATGAGGAATAGATGGCAAATTGAACTAGTTTGAGATATCAAGATCAAGAGACTGTTGTAAATGACGATCATTAGATATTTCACTAAAATTTAAAACATGCACATAAACTATTTCTTGCATCTCATCTTGATCAACAATTTCACAATTGATTTTCTTTTTGAGAAACTCCCTAGGAATCAAAAGGTTAGTAGGGGGATGTGATAGAAATTTTTTGAAGTTCTTCAACCTTGTTTAGTGAATCAGAATGTAGGATCTGAGTTTGACCAACTAGGGGTAAGACTTCTTCTTTGGTATTGTTTTTCCTTGTTAGAATGATCGTTTCCTTAGTTTCAAATGAAAATTGGTTCAAAGACATTTTGGGATTGTGTCTAAAGGTCTCTCCTAACTGACAGACATGGTTCAAAATGTCTAAATAGGGCTGACACGTCAGCTAAAAATGATTATAGTAATGGACCCTGCACTATTTCTGGAGTAACAGACTCCACAAATCAACATCCTCCCCTAAAACTAGCTTATCTTGTTGCAATTTTTGGATTAAACTTGTTGATTGACGATGGTCATAGCGTCACTATGCTCTAAAGATGGTGAGCAATCAGGGTTAAGCATCGAAAAGGTCATAATTTCTCCCCTCTTATAATCTCCTATTTCAGATTCAAAATAGGCTACTTCATTAGGGCAGTCATACTCCACGATCATATGTTTCAGATGAAGTTCTCTTTCAATCCTAATATGAGTTGCTACCCCTTTCCATGACAACCACATGTGTGAGAAATCCAGGGAGAGATAACCTCCAATACTCTTCATCAAATCTCGGCTTAGTAGCATGTCATATGTTTCAGGGATACCAACAACCTAAACATCCATATAGTTTTGGATCCGTGGGTCCGATCCAATCTGCACATGTACATTTTTTAGTTCTCCTACAACATTAACCTCAATTTTGTCTAACTGTATTACTTTCTTATGAGTTTGAATTGGGATTAAACCCAACTTCTTGCAAATAGAGAAAGGCATAATGTTACCTAAGGATTTACAATCCAAAAGGCAATTATGTAGATTCTTCCTGGAGATTCTCAGACTCAAAAGGAATGGGGGTGTCTCCGTCTTACCTCGATATAGGACCACATTCATGTCAGTATCTAGAGTTGCCTTAGTATTTCCTTTCAACCAATCTGCCTCTTCCAAGGCCTTCAACATGATGTCACGTTGGGTGGGGCACCACTTCAGAATGTCAAAGAATGACAACAAGGTCTTTTGTTTCTACATTTCTAAAATCAAATCAAATTCCATGTTATCATTCATCTGATATTTAGGAACGAATGCAGAATTACCTCTGTTCAGAAACTCAGGTGGGCCCTTTGGTGGAGGGATATTGTTGTCAACCTTCTAGTTAGGGGGAATCATGGTGTTGGGAGGGGTATATGTGGTAAATGACACCTTGTTCTAATTTCTTAGAAAATGGCCTCCCTTGGTTTGGAATCCTAAGCGTCATATGTATCAGTTTCTGGTTTGTTTTCCTCTTGCCTAGGGAAGGGATATCCCTCATCATAGGTCTCAATATCCATGGCCGTATCTATAAATCCACCACATTTTTTGGGAGTACCCTGTAGTGGTTGTGAATCAGTTTGTGCAATCTTAACCAATTTTTCCATCTTTGGACAATTAACTTCAGAATGTGTGTTAGTGTCATGAAGTTCAAATCTGCAACATTTGCAGTGTGTGGTTTATCTTCATTGACTTGATAATTGTGGGGAACTCCCCCATTGTTTGGTCAAGTATTTCATTGCCTATTGTTACTGGGTCTCTGATTGTATCCCCTACTCTGGTTCTAATAGTTTTGGTTGGGGAAGTTTTGATTCTGATTATTCCTTTGATTTTGGTTGATACTCTAGTTGGAGTAATTATTTTGGTTGGAATACCCTCCCTAACTGTGGTAATTTTGATTTTGATTTTGGTTTTAAGGGGGGTTAAGCTTGAATTGTGCCATCTCGTTGGTCACTTGGGACAAAGTTTTCTTCAGAGTTTCTAACTTTGTTGTCAAATGAGCAGTACACTCACTTTCTGTAGTAGTTAAAACTGATCGATGAGTCATGGGGTTAGATCCTCTAGCATGATTATGAGGATTCTGAGGTTTCTAGGAAGAATATAAAGTCCCACCATTGACCCACGATTGCGTGCGCGAAGATTGTAACTCATCCAAAGGTCCATAGGCAGAGTGGGACATCCTTGGGACTGTAATGAAAAAAGGGGTTGAATTAGGCATCAAAGGATATCACAAGGGAGGGAAAACCCCTCCCAGACCACCTGATTATGAACTTGTCTGTTGTTGTAGTTTGATAGCCAGGTGATATACCTTAAACAACGAATCAATGTTTTTTCGTGAGGTAGGTTCTTTTCAAAAATAAGCCAATCAACGGGTCTATGGCCTTTAGGTATGCTTGGATGGCAATATTCTCTACCACTAGGTAGGGATGTTTCAACTTCCTATACATCATTTAGAAACAAGTGTTAAATAGTGATAATGGTTCACGTGGTTCCTTCCTAATTATGGAAAATTGGTGATATAAGATGGTAGGGTCGACATAGACCTGGAATTGGTTAATAAAAGCATCTTCTAAATTTTTCCAACTCACAATGGATTTGGTAGGTAGGTTTAAGTACCAATTGTAAGCCATATCCCCCAATGAATAGGAGAATAACCTACATGCAATGTCATGATGGGCTATTTGAGCTTGAGTGTAGGCATCTTTGAATGCCTGTATGTGCTCTTCAACACTTCGTGACTCTCCATGGGTGTATTTGGGACAAAATTTCTTTGGATTTTTAGGCATTTTGTGTATGCCACCAGGAATAGTTCCCAATGGCGAAGAAATATTTGCAAATAATTTCATGGGTGATAGTGGATTAGGTTGTGCCAATTCTGGTATTGGTAGAAATCCAGGTGTAGTGGGTGGTGGTATTAGAGTCCTACGAGTTCTAGGTCTAGTAGGAGATCAAAGTTGGAGTAATTACTCTAGATTCGTAGCAGATCTCGAAACTCTTTCAAACCTATTCGGTGAAAAGTACCCAATTCTCTCTAGTTTTTTCCTCTGGGCCCTCCTTCTAGCTCTGGTTTTTTTGATGGTCAAAATTAACACAACAATGTTAAACAAAATATTTATACTCTATTTCTCCTAAAAAAGACAAATGATCTAAGACCACCTATCTTCCAAGGTCTTTGTAGTTGGTTCTCAACTGTGTTATTATCATTCAGTGGCCCATGCAACCATAATATTCAAGAGGCATGTTGGTAAGTGAGTACAAACTAGATAGTGCAAGGTAATTTAAAATTTAGGGGTTTAAATAAACAACAAAAAGATAGATCAAGGCTTATGACATCAAAGGATGAACACAAATTTCTTTCAATTCAGACATGTAATTCTTAGAATGAACATTTTTCCTAATTTATTAAAACTATAGAACAATACAATTTATGAAATAATCCATACCATTGCATCTATTCACAATGCAGATTCAATGCATACAACCATTCATCATCACTCTTTTTTAGAAATTTTCAATAACAAAATTTGATAAGCTCATTACCAAAATTAACATATCAACAAACATCAAGAAATATCATCCACAAATAATGTAATAAAATAGTTTTCAAATTTAGAGTCTTCTATTTATTTTCATCAAGTAAGAAACATTTATGCGCAAAAAAATTCAATGGCATACGAATAACCATTGTTTATCAACATCATCGCTAAACTAACAAAATTTTGAAATAAAACTACTTGCATTATAACTATAAAAGTGTTTGAGTATCTTGCAAAAAAAATGTAAAAAACAAACTAAAAAACTATCTCTAGTCTCGAGGTAGCCAATCCGACTTCAATTAGCCGACCTTTACAATGAGGAGAGGATTATAATTTATAGACAAAATTCACATCAATCTCTCCTATCAAAAATTATGATCCACAATTATAGGGATGCCCACTTAAGTTTGTGTGTCCTCTTTGTTGGAACTATAGGAGCTGAAAAAGGTATGCCCTACGCCAATTCAATCCAAAATCTGACTGGGGGTTCAATATTTGTCTACTACTGATCATCACACACAATCCCTTTATCATCAAAATTGATTTACAGTTATTCATCTGCTCAAAAGTTGACATGGAAATGTTGTCCCAAAAAGGTGCTTGAAATAGTTTCCTTTACTTATCATCTTCATGAGAAATCCCATGATACTCATCATAATTCGAGAATATCTACTTCAAGGCATCATCATCAGGTTCATCAACCCATTCATCTTTAAACTTTGACTCTTCAAACTTCTTTTTTACCGCAGCAACAATTTCCCTTAGTTGGCCAATGTCTGTGATTGCCCATATCATGTCACACCTAATGTATAGTAGCCTATCCATGAGAGTTAACTCAACAATGTCTCCTTCTTTCATTATCTTATCGAGTCACACCTCCAAAGAATCTTTTATTTCTCCTAATGATTTGAGTCTTTGAATTGGAGGTAAAGCCTTATCCATGAGTTTTGCAACAATATCCTCAAATTTTCCAACATGTTCTCATATCTCATGAATGCTTTTGAGCACAAATATTCTTAGTTCGATGAGATTTTGGGTTTTGAAAACCAACACATTAATAACCTTTGAAATATACTCAGGACCCTCATCACCTAAAATATGTGATTGAATCAAATTCTTCACTAGAAATTTTATTTATCACCTTCAACTTTCCCAAGTATTGCCTGAGCTTTTCTTCCTCTTCCCACCATTTTTCGTATAAATTCTTATATAGTTTTGACTAAGGAAAGGCTTGCACGATAGTGTTTAAAACATTCTTCTATATTCTTATCCATGTCAGACCTCAAAATACTAAACTAATTGTCAAACAAAGTGGCCTTATTTTTCATCTCATTTAGCCCATCCACCTCTTTGTGACTGAATAAAACAGAGATTTCTAATGGTGATGGCTGCTCTGGAGTGGATGTAATCAATTCTTTCAAAAATTCCTTCATCTTTCCAACTTGAGCCTTAACCTCATCCTTCGCTTGTTTATCCTTTATCAACTGTGATTTGGTGGTGGTGGCATCAATATCAATTAGATTTACTTGTTGATTTCTCATATATTTTCCTAGATTGACAGTGCTTATCTGATAATATTCAGCTTGCAATTCCCTTTCATCTTTTTCAACAATTGGTGTAGCAAATTTTTCTATCAAATCTCCATCATCATTCAAGTTTGTGGAATGCACAACATGAGGCTCCTTCCTTGGTTTCACCTTATCTATTTCCATGACCATTTCATCCCATGCCACTGGTTGAGCTTGTACTTTTTGTCTCTTTTCTAGATTTAGCATGAGCATGGTGGGAGTAACTAGCTAAGTAGTTACCTATTGTGTGTTGGGGGATGTCAAGTATAGAGGTGTAGAAGAAAGTACCTCTACGGTCTGCTTGGAAGAATTCTTATGTTGCTCCTCTGGTTCCTTCAACAACCTTTCTTGTTTCATTTTCTCATTTAGAATTCTAATCTCTTCTACCTTTCTCATCTCTTCTTCCTTTTGTGCAACCTCCTCTTCATCTTTCAACCTCTATTCCAACTCCTTTGCATCTTTATCTTATTAACCTTTCTCTTTTTGTTATAACTCTTGTGTAATGGCTTCTTCTTTAGCCTTCCTTTGTGCCTCAAAAACTTGATTTTCTTGAGCCAACTCTTCAGTTTTCTTTCTTTTCTCTTCTTCTTCATGAACTAACTATTTAAAAAATAGTCTTTAAGCACTTTCCATTATCTCTTTCTGCTCATCCTCAGTCAAAATATTATTCATTTCAGCCTCACCCCACAGGCTTCCAAGATCAAATCTAGTCTCTTCTTCTCCATGTTCTTCCTCAATCTTCTTCAGATATTATTCCCATTCCAGTATTTCTCCTTCCTAAGATGGATTTCTCTTGAAGTATGAGGAGATAGGTGAATCTATTATATTGATCACTGGTGGCTCTCTTTCTTCAACAACTGTTGTTCCTAAAGTTGATGGGGCAGTAGGAGTGGTATCCTTAGTTTGTAAAGGGACAATAGAAGGTCCTTCTTCATAAGATTGTTCTCCAGGATACACTGTAGCTAAGAGTGTGGCACCAAGTCTTAAAACAACCCCAACAACAACTACCTCATAAGTAACTTTACCTCTTTTCAAAGCTTCCTTAACTTTTTTTAATGAAATTTCTTCTTTTGTTGGGGCAGGCTCTTCTATGGCTACCTCCATCGTTGCAACACCTTTCTTCAATCTCTTATATTGTCTTATCTTAGTGGAAGAAGTAGGTTCACTACTAGAATCCCTCTTCTTCAAATCCTTCACCCTTGGTTTCTTTAACTAAATCTCAATCCATCTCAAAATTCTATCTACCACTACCTGTGACACTTTATGGATATTGGTTTCCTCCTTTTCCACCCAATCGATGGGCTCCATCTCCTTAGTGACCACTTTACCCATTTCATATCAGGGATCAAGGGTGATCCCATCATCAGTAGTGCCCTCTGGTATATCCATTTCAAGTTGAAAATAGTTCATACGGGGAATTGTTAATCTTTCATACCCCCTTTTCTCACTTCAAATTGATCTTGAAGGTTGGCCCAAAAGTTCTCGAGAAGTGGTCAATGATGAGGAAATTGTGAAGCATACAACCCATACATTTTCCACTTTGGATAAAAAAACTTCCTGGATGTATGTATGTTTCTGGAAATTCATGGATTGAAATTCTTTTGTTGTTGTTTTAACCATTATTGAAGAAGAACAAGAATAAAACCCCAATTGCATTGGGAAAGAATGACAAACAGTTTTATGTTGTGCAAAAAAATTGGCATTTACCTCGGTGGCTTGTCAAGAAAACTCCATTAAGACCCATCTATCCCCACAACACCTTGGCAATTTGGAAGGATGACCATCACAACCAAGTAGTTTGAAATAGGTGGACTTGGGGTATTGGATAAACTAATATCCCCACTCTTGGATGAATTCCATAGCATCTTGTGATAATCTGAAACCAATGTCACATGTGAGTTGAATGATAGTAGCATACAAAAATGCATCATTGACTCTTTTAAAAAAATTCTCTACCTCGTTAAGCTCTAGTTGGCTATAATACTCCCAAACCTTCTTTTGATATGGGCCATCGTCCATTGACCCCTCTATATTCAACTCGGGAAATCGTCCCATCCTTGCAACACAATGTATAACATAGGAAGACATATAGAAGGTCTTAGCTTCTGCTACTTTCAACAGTTGGTTATGAATGTTATCTGAGATAATATGCCCCCAATCAAGAAATTTATTTCCTTCTAAAATTAGTTGGACGAATGGGAACATCTAGTGTTCAAAGATACATGAGTTCTCTTTGCCAAACACCCTTGCCAACAATGTGATCATATCCCCAATGTCTTCAGAGAAGTCATACCTCTTAGGGTTAGGTGGTAGCTTTTTCAGTGATTTCTTCTTTGTCTTAAGCCACCTTTTGTTAATAAGCTTTTTGTTCCCCTCTACATTCTTTGCCCAGAGTTTAAGTGCATCCGCTTCAGTCATAATCTTGAGAATGGGATAAGGAGAAGGATCAAAAACTAGTCTAATCATGACTAGAGTTAAAGCAATTATTACGTCCCCTTGTGAATCAATGCACTTCCTTTGAATAGGATTGTATGTATGTGCAACAATTAATATGAACTCAAGACATTGCACAACAATAAGAAAGTTGGACACATGAGCTAATCCCGACTCTGCAATCCTCTTGGCTCTTGGGGTAGCCTCCTCTAAAAAGGTATCTTTGCGAAACTGATCCAAATCAATGTGCCCCACCAGTGTATCAGTGATATTCATCACCTTAGACCCAAACTTAGATGGTACCGGGGTCCCTTGGAACTTATACTTCACAGTCACAGGAACTTGTTCTAGTTTTAACCTCTTGGCCTTTATTTTCTTTGACGTTCCTTCAATGGGCACTTCCTCCTTTGAATATAAAATTGGTTAATTATCCTACAATACTGATAATTATCAAGGAATGAGAGGACATGTGAAGAGTAATTTAACATAATCATTCATATTATATCACCATTCATTTAAAACAAACTTCAATTTAACAAGTTAATTCAACATTTTCGAGTTTCGGATTCGGGGTGGAACCAAGAACCTGACCATTCTAAGCATAAAATTGAACTCTGTCAGAAGTCAAGATCGGGTCTTGAATCAACACCTACACCTATAGTGATAAACAAGTTCAGTGTCATTCTACGATTTGAACCCGCAATGTGTTCGGGAATCGGGATCGAGCCCTCACCAAGTAGTGATACTTAACAAACAGAGTCAATAAAGTTTTTTTTGAGTTTCGATCCCGGTGATGAATCAAAATTCGAAATCAGGTTGCTGTTTAGAACCAGACTCATTGTGATGAACAAGTGTAAGTAACTTCCCAAGTTCCAATCTTGATGTAGTGTCGGATGTTGAAATCTGGAAGTGATATGAGATTGAGCCTGTTAAGGTGAACATGTTTTGGTAGCGTCCCGAGTTCTGATCCCAATAAGACATCGAGAGTCAGGGTCAAGACTTCGTTATGAACCTGGTCCTAAGTTTGTGCAATGAATAGATGTTTATTCTAAGTTTTGATCCCGATGTACTGTCAAAATTTAGGATCGGAACGACACCGAGTCATAGAACTCAACCATATGCTAAATTTTCATTGTTGACCTAATTTTCGATACCGATGGTGAGTCAAGAATCAAAAATGAGAAATGGAGTAATAATTATTGAAAACCTTTGACCATTTTAGGGTGACGATCTAATACCTGATCTCAATAGAACATCAAAAATTGGGATCAAGGCAAGTGAAAGATCAAGACTCAGATGGTGGTAAAACCCAAAGTACAGTTCTTCTTCCCAATTCTAAAATACATGCAAGAATTTGGAACATAGTTAGCAATAAATGAGGCAAAAATACATGTAACAATATCATTAAATTATTCCCTCGGGATCAAATTATGGTTGGGATCAAGATTCTTGATTTGAAAATGGTCTAAATTTAAAATTCATCAATTCAAATGCACGTTTGACCCAATGGTACGACAAAACCCTAGAAAACTAGGGCACATCGAGATGGAAATCTCCACAAGTAGAAAACCAAAACAAAAGCGTGAGGGAAAACCCAAACGCATAAAAATGCAAAATGAAACAAGGGCAACTAAAAAGAACAAACAAACCAGAACAAAAACAAGAAACGCAAAAGAATGAAACAACAGGAAAAGCAAACACATGCAAAGACAAGAACAATGAAAAAATATAAGACAAAAACCCCTACCTCCAAACACAACCAAGAAGTTGTTAGCACAATGAGAAATCGAAGCGCCTCCTCAAACCCTAACTCTCGACGTTGCTTTGGTTCGCTTCATCAAATTGTATAAGCCAGAATGGACGAAAAATCGAGGAGCGGTGCAATAAAACGTGTTCGCACGTGTGAATGGTTAGACATTAATATAGGTTAGTCATGCCTCGGGATTGGGGTGGACATCATTAATGCTCAGTTGCAAGAACAAAGGCAAGCGAGAATCGGGATCGGGACACCACATAACACTGAACTTTCAATAAGTGCAAAGTTTGAGCGAAGGTCTGAATTCTGAAACCTGACAAACAAACAAGACAAAGTGGGAATCGAGATCAGGGTAATACATGAAACAAGAACTTTGAAAAAGTTCTTAGTTTCAATTTCGTTCTGAAGTCTGATTCTGAAAAACACAAGGAGAATCAAAATTTGGGATTCAGATGGAAACATGAAGAATGAGTTTGAAAATTTCTTAGTTCCTATTCCATTCTGATGTCTGATATTGACACAAGCAAAAACACACAAGGAAGAAACACATAAAGTCAAGATCAAGCAGAAAATAGGAACAAACACCCTAAAGGGTACAAGGTAACGGTTTCTGATCTGAAACCCAACTCCAACGCACAAAGAAAACACAAGGCAAAGCACGAGGATCAGGATTGAAACATAATCAGGAACTTGTACTTTGAAAAGTAACAAGTGTCAGTGCCAGTCCAAAACCCGAACCCAAAAAATAAAGGCAAACAGGACTTAGGAGAAAAAGAAAGAAATCCTAAGACCCGGATAAGAAGACCAAGGACAAAAGAAAGAAAAGGGGGACCCATTTTGACCCAAACAAAATGGGGTGGTTATGCAAGGCATAACAAGAATGTCGAGTTCACCAAAATAAAACGTAGAAAAATGTAAGAGGGGTGATCAATGTGGAATGATTAACAGGTGTGTGATCTATACACTTACACTTTCCTAATTTCATTATAAAATGAGATCCCCCAAGGATAGGATTGACTTTCAACCCTTATGTGAGTCAACCCTATTGGAAGATTTGATGTTTTCCTTATGACTAAAATGATAAAAATGACTAATTGACTATTTTGGGAGATGAAAATAAAATTCTTAATGAAATCAATTATGTTAGAACTTAGAATGTAGATTTAAAGGATAGCACAAATAGAAACATCAGTTCTTAGGAAAATCCAGGAAGTGCATAACATGACAAACTTACTTAGAAAAGTGAGTTCTAAGTGTCCTACAAGGACTCATTTTCCCAAGGGCGAATGGGTCTTTGTACAGGGTTTTTCCTCAGCTTCAAGGGTCCTCTGGAGATGATCTGAGATGATATTTTCCCTAGATTTCATTGTCAGAAAGTCAAAAATAAAATCAATATCCGAGTTTCTGTGGCTTGACGACAATGTTGACAACTTTAACAACTTTGCAAAATTTCACTTTTGATCCAATTTCAATCCTTCTTCACTTACAAATCTACGCATACACAAAGATAGGGATTTTTGTTTTTTTTTTTGGGGTGAATATGGGTTTGCCTTGGTCAAACCCTAATTTGGTAATTAAACCTTGATAATGAAATAATGATAAAATAAAGGAATTGATGAATAAAAAAAGTTTGTTACACCTCACCAAACCCTTTAATAACTATCCCTAGAGGACTGAAGTCTAACACATCTCTCTAAGGATTGGATCTTGCATGAAATGGATTGATTGTTTGATATATCTTGATGCTTGAATGCTTGCTTGAAACTTGAAACCTACATCACAATGTTAGCTCCAAAAACATGCATGAATGAAAATAAATTTGACATGATGATAGTATCTTGAATGTTGTTGTAGATGCTTGATTAATATTCTCTCTAATGCTCTTAACAATAATTTTTCTCTTATGAAGGTCGCCTTAATGTTGCTTAGTTTGAATTGATAAAATAACCTTGTATTTATAGGTGTTTCCTTAATTGCTCGATAATCAAGCCAACCTTTAAAATTTGAATTTAGATAAAAAAAATACTACCAAAAACATCTTAAAAAATGGGATGCAAGACTTAAGGAGGACCCATTCGCCCTTGGGCGAATGGGTCCTAGGCCCTAAACCTAGGACACACATTTTTCAAGAAGTGTAATTAAGTGTATGCATTGATTAAATATGGGTTTCCCTTTGGAAAATGAAATTAATTAGTCATGTGAATGCATAATTGGGCCAATTAAAGGCTTAATTAAGTCTAATTAATTAAGGGGACGCAAACATAGTGTGAAAATGTAAAGGAGTACATTTTTCTACACTACAATTAGTATCACTCTTCTCCTTCTCACCACTACCAGAACACTCTTCTACAATCTTCTCAACTTTTGGAGGAGGGATAGTTTGTTCCTTTTGAGGTTCAATCTTTTCGAGAACTTCTTGCTCAATTTTTATGTTTTGCTCATCAATTATCTCCACATCTAGAGGGGTGTTATCTATTATCATTTCTTCTTGCTCATGTTGCTCATTGACCGACTCATTGCTTTCCGAGAGGGATGTATCTTAATGCATTTGATCTTCATCACCCGAAGAAGCTCCCAAATCTTTAAGAATATTTTCAACTATTTGTAATTTTTCTTTCTTTAGCTTTTCGATAACATCCTTGCCTTTGCCTATAAGAATATTTAATCTTTGTTTTGTCTTGAAATTTTGGGCACACAACTGAGATAACTTAGCTCTTTCCTCATGATATAATGAGGAACCAATCTTCTCCAAGGGAAATTTTTCATCTTTGCATTTTCTTCAATTGCCTCTTGTCTTCTTACACTCAGTACACCTTTCAGATCATCCGAAAATTGATCTTCTATTTCACCTAGGCCAACATTAAATATCACCATGTATTTAACAATGACCTCTTCAATTGTTTCCTTATCTACGTCATTAGCTTTTAGATACATTATGGTTGTGTCCTTTAAAAGTCCAAAATCTGCTACAACACTGAATAATGCATCAAACTTCATGGGACTATGGACTGGAAGGGTCTCCTCCTTCTTCTTTACCTTTTATGTACTGGTATCTTCTTGAGAGACTTTTGATCTCCTTTTTTGGACCAATTGATGTTCTTCCTTCTCTTCTTCTTCTTCTTCTTCTTCTTCTTCTTCTGGATTGACATACTTATCCCTTGTTTCTTTTTCTTTCCTTCTCTTTGGAAACTTATGTTGCATAGAGGTGTTGGATGTATCTTTCTTCTTAGATCCACATGTAGGATTCATTCTTGAAGGCTTTGTAACAATAGGTGTGGAGACTAGGGTCCTAACTAACCTTCTTGATCTTAGTGAATTCTCTAAAGGAGCAGATGTACCTTTGGATTTCTCTACAAGGTGCTCAAGGGTACCAAACTCCTTTTCTAGCTCAACTTTCATCTTTTCAACTTTTCTTTCAATAACCTTATTCTTTTCAAGGTTTTTTTTACTTGATTTCTCTGCATAAGTAGCAAACCTTTCAATTTTTGGATCTTTAGGTTTTCTCAACACAATCTCTGCAAGACCTTTTCATTCAGATTCATCTACCTCATAAAGTAGCTTTGAAACCCAAACAGTTCTGGGTTCAACTGCTTCCATATAGCAGTAATCTTTGTTAACCATAAATGTTAATTCATTCTTATATTTTTCCACAACTTTACTTGGAATCCTTTCTCTCTCTTGCATCAAATTTTGAAAAGGTTTAAAGAATCCCCACAACATTGAATCATAAGACTCTTTACTAGGAAATCTCCTCAAATGATCTATAATTTTCATAGCTACTAGAATATTATCTTACTATACAACATTCTTCACTTCAGGTAAATCATTGAGAAAGTAAAACCTTAATCAAATGATAAGAGTATCATACCAGAAAGGGTAATTGACTCCTTAGTGTTATGTAGATTCTCCAACAACTATAACCTCATGAGCTCACAAAGATCAAAATATTTTCCTTCTTTCACCATTTTATAGGCCACGTGTATTACTGTGGAAGTGACAAAATTCTCTTTATTTGTGAGAATATTTTGTAATCAATCATCATTGAAGCATATTTGATTTTTGAATCTTTAATGTCATTCACTATTAGGGAACACTTGTCAAACTTGGCTCCGATAAGCTTCATCACCATTTCATTCTTTATCGCTTTTAATGTTGGAATTGGTCTAGTGGAGCTCAAACCGGTAACAACCCTAATTGCCTCTTTGGTTATCATATGCGAAATGTCCAACCACATGAATTTATCATGAATTTTGCTCAAAAATACTTCACCCACTCATCCTCAAAATAGAAATTAGGAAATTATGTCCACACATCTATTTTTCTTTGTTAAGCTTACATACTCAGGTTTTAGCTCAAAATCATCTCGAGTTAGCACCTTTTCCCTAAATTCCACCAACTTCACATGATCATATTCATTCAACTTCAAATGAATGCAAATCCATACATTTTCAGTGTGCAACACAATTTATGGAAACCTAGAGAATGCCCCTTCTTTATTCCTTTCCATTGATTTGTATGGATGCTTCTTAAATTTAGGTCATGAACTCTCAAGCACATCAATAACTTGTGGAGTAAACATTTTAAACTTTTCTTGAGCTATTATTTTCAAGAAATTATAAATACCTTGTGAAATTCGTGCAGTAGGGTTTTGTTCAATACTTCAGAATCACTTCAACTCTCATTTGCATTGCTCTCCTCTTCAAATGTTCGAACACAAATTCCTTTTAGAATAAACACTTTTTCGTGACCTAAAGTATGCATTAATTGCAACAAAAAAGTTAGGCCAAAAATTGTCAAGCCCTCTCTATATCATCACAAACACTTCCAAATATTCCACAAATCTTTGCATTAAGAGAATTCTTACTAGAGATTTCGCCAATGGATAAAGAAAACCAGCTTATACATGCACCATTATGTTGAAGACATCAACATCACATCTTTGGTAGGGGTTTTAGAAATTCTTTTGTTAAAACTCCCCTTGACCCAAAACTTTCTATCTAGTTTTTAAAGGAAACATTTGCACCAAAATTTGGTATAGATTCATTCTTCACATTATTCTCTTCCTTTTTCTTCCAGATCTTCTTTATCTCCTTTACCTCAACCAGATCAATCTTCTTTTGTGGAGTAGAAGGTTTCACATTCTTTCCTTTTCAAAACTTAGCTATGTGTCCTAGTTTATTGCATTTATAGTATGTGACACTTTGTTGTAGAGAAAACTTACTTCTTGCCATTTTAGATTTGTATTCTAATGCCTTATGCCCAAACCCATTACATGTGTAACAATAATCGAGGAATGATTGAGGCATCATACTATTATTGTAACCATTCATCATCCATCTTTTGCATTCGCTAGCCTTATGACCAAATCTATTGCATCTATAGCATTGACTGGAAAATGATTAAAAATTCTGACTCATCTTTCTTCTACACTCTACAACTCTATGTCCAAATCCATTGCAAAAATAGTAGTAAACATTAAAAGATAGGTACCTTTGTGTAGCTAGTTGTCTAATAGGACATCTCTTGAAATCTTTCTTCTGATTCCAGACATGTTTGATATTTCTCTTCTTATCTCCAATCTTCCTTTGTTCATTATTCTTCTTTTCAACATTGTTTGGAGTCTCAATTTCCTTTGAGCTTTCTCCTTTTTCAAACCCTAATCCTTCTTTGTCCTTTGAAGCTTTTTGACTAGAAAGCATATCATCAAGCAAGGTGGAGCTCTTCTTGAATTTTTCCTCTCGACTCTTTGCTTTCTCCAGATATTTCCTCAGAGGCACAATCTCTTCTTCAAGTTTTGAGCATTTTGCAGACTTTTCTTTCATCTTGGCATTCAAGAAGTCTTCAACTCTTTTTCTTTGTTCAACTTGCACTTTCAGATTAGTGATTGTCTCATTTGGTTGCTTAAGTTGCTCATTTGTCTCCTTGAGTTGCTCTTTAACTTTCTTGACTTGATTCCTTAGCTTCTTGATGCACTCATTTGCTTCCTCAAGAGTTTCTTTCAAATCTTTATTATCACATTATGCTTTATCTAGGTCATCAAGTGTAGATTTGGTCTCTCCTTCCATATCAAATTCGTAGTCTTTTTCAACAAACCCTTACATTAAAATTTATTTTAGAGGGATAAGATACTTCCTAGTTGCCACGTGTTCAACCTCCAAGGTCTACCTCAATGGTTAAGACAATTGAAGGAACCTTTCTCTAATACTGATTGTTGAACACTCAAAATACTAAGAGGGGGGTGAATCAGTATTCCCTAAAATTCATTAACTTAAAAGTGCATTCAAAGCATCTCATTAAACTTGCAAAAATGGAAAGAAACAATTAAAGAATACATCACAACAATCAACACAAGAACACTAGATTTACATGGAAAACCATTGGAAGGGAAAAACCGCGATGAGGATTAGCTCATAGTATATCATAACTGGTTACAACATATTACACGAGGCTCACTACTTGAAGGGCTCACTTCCCGGATGAATCACTGTCCATAAAATAAGAGGGCTCACTACCCAAGGAAGATCACTTCTTTCAAAATTACAAAGATATAGAAAAGAGTGGCTCACTGCTAGATTTTGAACTGCTAACTATGCATCTACAATATGTTGAATATATAGTTCCAGTTAGGCTGAATAAACAAAGTTAACACACTTCATTCTTCACCACTATCACATTTTTCACTTCACACTCTCACTCATCAACATCTACATCATCATTCAAACATTACACTTTATGAATTTTCCTTCTCTATTAAAAATACCTTCCACAAACAATTATATCATCAATTAGGTCGACCTAATTAGATGAAACGTGTGACACCACAACCTATCAGCTCAAAACTCCATCATACATACCTTGCAAAATAAACCAAAATGTGTTCTTCACCAAAATAGGTCAACATGATCTATAATCACTCCTATGAATCCACTTCATACTCAACTTAATATCACACAACCCCAAAACCCTTAGGTCGACATCGCACAACAAAATTGGTAAAGCAACAACTAAATGAACCATCAATTCATTCACAACTTGACATGCATACCACCAAACCACCTAAATCTTGAAGTGCAGACTCATATAACATCTTCAATCACTTCCTCAAATTCGTAAAGCATAATGATCATTTGCGGTGGAATATAGAGCATTCCAATGTTATACTCTACAATAGTAACTGTCAAGCATAGCCCGATACTCTATCACTAATATCTTCAACTATGGAAGACATACAACCCTAAAAAATTGGATATAGACACCTTCAACACGTACCATTATCACCTCAAAAACTGCATGACAAGATATTGCAATGTGAAGCAATGTGGACCACAAAACTGATGCCCTGTTGCATCACTATCTTAGTCAAACACTTAGCCAATTTCTCAAAAACCACTTGGTCTACTACAAACTATATACATATTGATGAACCATCACTTCTACAATGGGTTTCCATCAATGAAAACACCATACATCATCATGCTCATGTTTCCAACAAATCATACACAATCATAGTGGTTAGATTTGGAGGAACACATATTTTGATGAACCTTACATGAATAAAACTCTCTCTTAGCCTTTATGACTTTGATGAACTCATCTTCTAAGCTCTTAGAATTTATTTTGGCCTCCCCAACCTTTCAATTTATGTGTTTTCCTTCTTCCTTGCTTAAAAATACATTTTGATGCTTCAACTGTGACAAAGTGGATGTGTATGGGGGAGGTGCAATATTTTGCCATTGTTAAAATTTTGTAAAAGAAGACTCAATTTATTCTTTTGCAACGAGTTTCGCAAAAAGGGGGAGTCATATTGGGGTTTTATTTTCTATTTTCATTTCTCTAAAAATATTATATTTTCCAAACTTTGTAAATACAAATATTATTGGTGTAAATTTGCAATTAGGTGAATTAAACTCTATTCAATGATGGTGATTTCGCACTAATATATAAAGTGCCCATTTTTCACCTTTATTCTTTTTTTCCTTCTTCCTTAGGTCACTCAAGCAACTTATCCCAATAAAAGGGGAAACCCACCTTTGCAAAGTGGGCAACCCACTTGTAAAAGGGTTGACCTTCACATTCCAAATTAATGCATGAGAACTCTCATTTTCATCAACTTCTCCATCATTTTGACTTCTAATTGTGAGCTCAATTGAGTCATGCCCTCTTGCTCTTGATTTCTCCCCAAAATCATAAATTTTATTGATAGTTTTCCCACCAATGATAATTTTGATTAGGATTCCTAGCTTATGTAAGCAACTTTATCCTAGTCAATTTCACATTTTTTAGAGTTTCCACACTCCTCGTAAGACCAATATATATATTTTTGAATTGAAGCTTAATCTTCCACTATTGCCAACACTTTACCACTATTTCCTTAAGCTTAGTTCCCCATTTCTTATCCTTCTTCCATCAATCAAAGCACCATAGGATGGATGTCAAGAGAGAGTAAAGAAAACAAAAAATAAGCCTCTGAGGACCAGTATGCCACATTTTTCATTGCTCATATCTCATCAACAAATTTATAGGTGTTAGGTACCAATTTTCTTATTATTTTGAATTATTAGTCTAATTTATTTTGAAAAGTGTCAAATTGGAATTGCAAATAGTTTAATTAGCTTCAAGCTTGCCTAGATTGGTTACATTTTAATATTGTTATATTAAATAGCTTCAATTAGATTACAATTTTACTTTCAATTTAACAATCATCTTGAAAAGCCTTTGATGAAAAAAACAAGGCAACAAGATTAAATGTCCTTGCTAGTAGGCCTAAGGCATTCAACATATCAAAGCAACCAAAATCAAAATAAAAAAAATACATTTAGAATCATTTAGAATTGTATAATTGCATTATTAAATCACATTTCAATTTGGGAAAATATAAAAATATAGGAATTGTTCATTCCTTAAATTTAGATTTAAACATTTAATTAGTTAATATTCACCGAGAAAACATCAAGATCAAAACTCATTGCTAACATGTCTAAGGTACCCAATGAATTAAACACAACAAGCACAACAAAAAGGGCATACCTCCTCCTTCTCTCTTCCACTACCAATCTCATGTGTCTTGGGGTTAGAGATGATTACGTAAAGTCCATCTTAAATTTGTTTGGAATCACTCAACCAAATAAAAAAGCTTTCAATCAAGAATAGGTTTAGGAGCAAGCTATTATGTTGCACTACATCCAAGAGGAAAACAACAATAGATGAGTAAGATAACTATCCATCCTTCAATAGTTGATTGAGATAAAAAACCATCATCTCAACACATTTCTTACTAATGCTCAACAAGAGCTAGACTTGATTGGAGGCAACAACACACTTAGCCATAGGCGAATTGTCATAACTACACCTCTTTATAGTTTTACTAGGCGTCACCAACACATTCTAACCACAAATTTACATCTAAACATTGTTGTCGATCATCAAGCACTCCTTCCTTGTGAAGGGAGCAACCAAGTTGGCATGAAACCCACGTCACACTCTAATATTGTTGATGGTTATAAGACTCTCTTTCCTCATGAGAGGTTAGTCCTTCAAACACTCTCAGCCTCAATTTTCTTTTGTCATGTCGAACAAGAATTATCTAGCATCATGCTAGTTACATGAGTGTAACACATGTTGACACAAGTCTAACTTATGCATAATCATAATGAATAAACTTGAAACAAGACAACAATCTAATACAAAGATAAATCACAAGTGTGATCTTGTCTTATATGAAAAACTATTGAAAATAAAATAAAATGTATCTCAAAACAAATAATTTTACATTTTCAAACTTTGGAATTAATGAATGCAAAAAAACACTAAATTATATTCTAAAACCATATATCAAATACACCTACAAATAACATTAAAAAAACAAACAATCAATTTTTTCAATTACAAATAAAAAAGTTCAAAAAAGCTATTATTAATTGCAAAAGATTTATGGATTCGATTGTGTGTAAATTTTTTACATCGATGTTTCGGATCACACTCTATGATCTATCATCAGAATGAAAATAGAGCACCATGAGAAGAATCCAACCGTGATCCATCATCAGAATGAAAATAGAGCACCAAGAGAAGAATCCAAAACGTCGATGCAAAAAATTTACACACAATGAATCGAGAAATCTTTTGCAATTAACTATATGAATTGTGGAAACTTGTTATCTTCGAAAGCTATTATTCTTTATTCGTGGTGAAGCAGCAAAGATGTTATGAGCTTTGTGTTCGAAACACGGGGATGATTACCTAATGCGCGGTAGATGTGAATTCCCCTAAACATGTGCCTTAAACAAACTTAAAAAAACTAACCCTAACGGTAGAGTAAACCCTAATGCGAGCGAGATGAGGCATCCTGTTTTACATCTTGCTGTGAGCCGATCTGCTGCTTCGTTGGTCATTGCACTGGTAAGCAAGATTTTCTATCTTATATATATACACTACTTGAATTTACTGGAATAAAATCAGATTCCATGTCTTCTAACTCCAACTCCATAAGAGAGAATTTAAAACTTATTTGTTTGGTTTCTATTTTTGTTCTATTAGTTTCTAGTATCAGACCGGTGTCACATTCATTAATGGAGCTTCTGAGCCTTTTAACTGTAGCATTCCTTATTGTTTATTATAAAACTCTTCTGGAAGTGTTTTGCATTTGAGGTTCTAAAAATAGATCTTGATTATAATAATTTTCTTTAGAAAAGTCAGTACATGCATAATCACAGGATTTTTTGTTTTGTTTAATTTTGCTGGGGGTAACCTTCAGTTTAGATGTCACTATTTAGGGGCATGTTCAGGGGCATTTGGATCCGGCTTTGGATGTTATTTATGTTAGACTTGGCTAGTTGGATGCAATATTTTACCCAATTTTACGTGTATACCGAGGCTTTGCTATGCGAAGCAATATGAAAACAATAATGAAACTTAAAAATCTACATAGAAGATATAAGAAACTTAAAACTATTTCATTATTTTAATTTTTTTCATTACATTCTGAGAATATATATATAGTTTTTAAAAATATAACTGAAACTTACAACTACCTATAAACACACAACTAATTTCATAAATTAATGTTCATTATCCTTCACTATGAAGTATGAACATGCCTCCACAAGTAAGGTGAACACTACTGCCAGATGATGTTGAAGCATTGCGCAAGGGCTTTGAGTGTCATTGCATACACTGCAGTGACAATGAAAAAATCAGCATTGGCTTTTCTGATGGCAGTATAAGCATAACTAAATCATTTATATGGACTCTGGAAGCATCATGCTTAAAATGGCAGGATAAAGTATATTAAATAATTTGCATTAACTGTGAAAACATCATGTCTCTTATATTTATTTATTTCAAGATTAAAGAGCAGAAAATCCTGCAGTGCAATGCATGACATCATTATTCAACCAAGAAATGGAAACCATGACACAAAGACTTATTGTTGGCTGCAATATTTTATCTAATTTGTTGAAAATAGATAGCATTGGTCTGATGATTGATCATTGTTAAGTGAAAGATAAAATATTAAATAAAGGGACACATCCCTTGAGCCGATGTGTCTCCACTTTGTGGAGACACATCCGCTTATGGGACGTGTCTCCCACTTTGATATTTATATTCACTCCTTCCTCATTTGGAAACATGGAAATCTACAGATGTTTTTCAGAGGATCGACCTTCATTAATCTAGAATTTAATCATTGCTTTAACATGGTATCAAAGCCACGCTTAGAAAGATTTGATTAAATTCTTGATCTCCGGGTATGCGAGGATTGAGAGAACTGAGGATGCGCGGACTGTTTGATCTAATATGCATGATCGAAATTTGATTTCTTGGACATCGAATCCGAGTTGGTCCTCGACCCCTTTTCACTGCATGTGCGCCCAGAATACTCTTGGTTACACTTCTGTCCATTTGAAACTCAACCTCGGCCGGCTTGGAGCGCCCCATTTCTAGTGTCCTGGTGCACTCCTTTTTTAAGGGAGCGGCTTGCGGACTGTTCCTAAGTCCGATACGGGACATCCAACTCCGAAAATGGGACAAAACTGAGATAGCAAGATATTGGATTCATACGCGAAGTACCCGACACCATGGAGTTTAGGAAAGGTTTGATCGGATTTGGTAAATGCAGATAAGACAAAAAAGGGATAGCGGCAGAAGCATTCTTACACTTGAACAAATGAAAAGCGATTTGCCCAGAGTGATCAGGCTCGATCCCAATTCATATGAGATGGAACATCACACTCACTCACGGAATCAGAAAAATGGATGTCGTGCTGTATAATGTCGCTGTTCAGGTGCATGAGGATTGTTTGAGTCAAGGTGTCGTCACCCCCTGCCTGGTCGGTCTGTCGTGGATACTTGTCTCTGGCGACTCCGCCATGTGCACAACTCTGTGTAATGTCTCTAGCGCAAATATAGAATAACCTAATGGTGTATGTCGCCAACAACCATGTGATGATAGCTTGCGTGAACAACAGGTGGTGCTCCAAGTCTTCCAAACTGTTGTGAGATGTGATGCCAGATTCTTGAGTCATGTATACAATCGTGTGCACTCAGGTCCTGAGAATCATTGCTTTGGGATTGATGGAACTGAATGCTCGATCAAATTCATTGGCTCCACCTTCAATCCAGGTCGCTTTTCCTTCAGTCCAAAGGTGTATGAATCACTACATGAATATCACTAAATGCAATTTAAGAGCCGATAGATCGTATTATGAGGATATCGTGGAATTTTCAAATAAGTCATCGTGGCAGTTATAGAGAGGGACTCATCACAGAGGAAGAAATATTTTAAATCTTTAGCACCGCATTTTACTTCCTTATCTGCCATTCTTTCTTGGAGAATAATGATTACTATATGAAGTTTGCCACTAAAGGATATTTTTTTAAGGGATTCACTCTACCTACGGAAGTCTATAATGTTAATACTATTGGAGCTGCGGACAATTATAAAATACGCCTACAGTTGTTTAAAGCTATTGGAGGCTTAGAACAAATTTGAGGATGCACAAGACAAATTGGAGCTACGGACAATTATAAAATACGCCTACAATTGTTTAAAGCTATTGGAGGCTGAGAACAAATTTGAGGATGCACAAGACAAATTGGAGCTACGGACAATTATAAAATACGCCTACAGTTGTTTAAAGCTATTGGAGGCTAAGAACAAATTTGAGGATGCACAAGACAGATTGGAGTGGCTATCTTGATGTACTCGATCACTGAATGATGATGGAGTTGTTGCTGACCTGTGATCGCTACTCCTTGGAGGGCCGTCAGTGATCGCTGGAAATCTGCTACTCCTTGGAGGGCCGTCAGTGATCGCCGGAAATCTGAAGTCATCTCCTTGTTAGCGCCGGCCAGAGCCTATGGCTCTGCTTGGACGGCAGATGGATGGTCGAGTTGATTTCCAGAAATCTCGGCTCTACATAAAGAGATAAGTATTCCTTGCCTTGTTTGAAATCTCCCTTCTAGGCTAAAATTCAGTTTGCTAAGTTGTGCAAATCTGACCTTGATTATTTGAATCATGTGTATTTACTATTTAGCCAAAATCGTGGTTCTCTTGAATAAGTGATCTCTGAGACAAGATCCTTTGGAAATACCACTATTCCTTGCAAATTGTGGAGATCTCTGAGTGTGACTCTGAGATGAAAAGAGAACTGCAACTTTTTTGTGATAGGATGATCACATCGATAACATTCTCTTTGTGCATGGACTATGATGGTGCCTTAAGAGGCCTGCTTCTATGTTGTATATGCTGGCTGCATAATGTGTCTGAGAAATCTGAGTTGAGCAAATTGTCTTTTGTTGTGATGAGAGTAGCTCTTTCGAGAGGAGTAAAAGATGGAGAAAAGATACAATAAAGATAAGTTCCATTACTTCTTTACTTTTGATCTCTTGATATTTTGCTTCTTATATATAATCTATTATTATTAATCCTTACACAGATTGGATCGAGAAGCAAATGAATTAATTATCTGGGAGAGTCTGATTAGGATGGACCAAGAGATTGCTTTCAAAAGAAGAAGAGAATGGAGTCACAGCTTATAGCCATGGGAATGAGTTGGTGGCTGAAGAAGACATATCTTGAAAAACCTATTAAGGTAGTTCTTGTGATCAGTTTCTTCAAAGAGGAGAATTTAACCTTCAGAGGGAGTTTTGTGGCTCACAAGAGAAGAAGTTGCAAGGGCATGTATGGGAACTATGGCATCCACCAACAAGAAGCAGTCTTCAGTGGCACTGAGTACAGCTTGTGTGGCAGCTCGAGAAGCAGTGTGGCTTCGAAAGCTCCTTGCAGGATTGGTTGGACAATCATTGGAGCCAACTGTCATCCTTGTGATAATCAAAGCTTTGAGAATGGCTGAAGACATCTCTTCGAAAAGGAAGCATTAACCTTCAGAGGGAGTTCTTTGATTCAGTAAAGGACTTAGAGCTTCAGAGGGAGTCACATCATCACTTGTTGTAATGCATAATTCTCTGAGATGGAGAGATATGAGGTGAAAGCCCTTGTTCATCTTTGAGACTGAGATGAGGCGTCATGTTGATAAACTCCATGACGACATCACATTGAGAGACTTCGTGTCAAATATGCAAATTGAAGAAAGCCCTATATGGACTTAAACAGGCCCCCAAAGTTTGGTATGAAAGAATTGACAGCTACCTCTTGGGACTAGGATTTTCCAAGAATGATGCAGACCCAAATCTTTACTTTAAGGTAATTAAAGGTGAGATGTTAATAATTATTTTATATGTTGATGATCTACTAATAATAGGAGATCGCCTCATTGCTCAAGGATAGAAGGATCTAACTTCAGAAGAGCCCCAAGCACCCGTATGGCTTAAGGGGAGGTGTTGGAAATAAGCCACACCCGGACTGATGTTGGGCTGGCCACAAGGGGCCAGTACCTCAATTGATAGAGCACTCCAACAACAAATGGAAGGTCCTAGTGAATGCTCTAAGCCAGTTCATGTGTGAGCCAAAGGAAATTCACCTTATGGCTGTAAAACATATATTGAGATATCTTCAAAACACTATTGGATATGATTGGGCTGGGAGTGTAACCGATCAGAAAAGCACATCAAGATGTTGCTTCAATTTAGGATCGGCTATGATCTCTTGGATCTGCAGAAAACAGTCTTAAGTGGCACAAGCTCGACAAAAGCTAAACACATTGCAGCCTCTATGGGGGCAAGAGAAGCAGTTTGGCTCCGAAAAATTGCTTGTGGGACTCTTTGGTGAACCCTTCAATCCTACTATCATTCATTGTGATAATCAGAGTTGCATTAAAGCTCTCTGTAAATCCAGTTTTCTATGATAGATCTAAGCATATTGAGATCTCCTACCATTATGCAAGAGACATGGTAGAAAGGAATGTAATCTAGTTGGAGTATATTAGTACAAATGATCAACAACAGACATTCTCACTAAACCTCTCTCCAGAGTCATGATTGAACACTTCTGGAAGAATCTTGGTATGGTTGAAATTTGATATTATGTTTGAAATTCAAATTGGTTAGAAGTTGAACTAATATATATTTAAAAGATGTTTAATGAGTAAACTCTTTTTGTCATGCGTGTGACTCCATGACCTTATGGGCCTGCTCCCTTGTGTACATTATTGAAAGGTGATGATCTTTCTAATAATGAACACTTGTATGTGACATTGTAAAGTGACGACTCTACAATGATGAGTTGAACTATCATGATAGATATCATGTGACTTGATATCTGTGGACATGTCATGATAGTATCTCTTGGACACTTTGATGGATATCATGGGACTTGATGTCATTTGAAGATCATTGTGATCCTTAAAAAGATAATCACGGTGGATAATTATATATCCGTGGATATGCCATGAATTATTATGGTAGACATCATGTGACTTGATGTCAGTGCACATACCATAATGAAGATGTGTTATGAAGAATGTCATGTGACTTGACACTTTCAGAAGCATACCATATCTTATGATATCACGAGTTAGGTGATATCTCTTTTACATGGTGGAATTTATTTTCCCTAGCTAAGAGGGAGTGTTGAATAATGAAGATGTGTTATGAAGAATGTCATGTGACTTGACACTTTCAGAAGCATACCATGTCTTCTGATATCACGAGTTAGGTGATATCACTTTTACTTGTTTGGAGTTTATCTTCCCTAGCTAAGAGGGAGTGTTGAAAATAGATAGCATTGGTCAGATGATTGATCATTGTTATGTGAAAGATAAAATATTAAATAAAAGGACACATCCCTTGAGTCGACGTGTCTCCACTTTGTGAAGACATGTCCGCTCATGGGACGTGTCTCCCACTTTGATATTTATATTCACTCCTTCCTCATTTGGAAACATGGAAATTTACAGATGTTTTACCTGTGAGGATCGACCTTCATTAATCTAGAATTTAATCATTGCTTTAACATAATTCAACGTATTATTGTTTGTATAGGGATTTAAACCTGAGGCCTTTCTAGGGGAGTTCTGATCCTTTTAGTTTTAACCATAGTTCTAGGACTCGGCGAGTCTTGGGTCTAGTCACCTCTGCAGAGTCCAAGGGGCTTGGACTCGGACTTGGCCGAGTCCAGGCGAGTCCCGTCAGATGGACTTGACAGGCATAGGCAGCATTTAAAAGTGCAAAAAAAACATAAAATTTAAGTTAAAATTTGTTTTTTTACTTATATTTCCTCTACATCCCTAAAAGCAACTTCATTTCATTTTGTTGGCAAAATAGGAGGAGAAAAGACAGTTGTGAGGAAAAATAAGAGTGCATAGTAGGGCAACCAGCAAGGAGGTAGACCAAAAATCCATCAACAAATCGCATTCGGGCAGCTTCATACTCAGAGTTGGTGCATCAAGAGCTCTCTACCAGCAATTGGAAGGAGTTTGCATTTCATTTCAAGTTTAGTCTAAGAGGTAAGCTTGTTTTTTTTTGGTTTTTGTGTTTTTTAAATAAAAATTCCATTGTTTTCTAACATTTCAATTTTTTTTGGAACAAACCGTACATTTTTTTTGTATTAATTTAATAATTATAAATGACAATTCACAAATGTTCATTTTTTTTTGTAATTATGTGTTATTGCAGCAACCTTGATTTCAAATCCAAATCATATTTTTCACAATGTCTACTTCTACAACCCCAGCTAGAAAAGACCTGGTTTGGAAACATGCTGAAATTTTTCTCAGGCAAAAAAAGGAGGGCAAAATATAAATATTGCAAAACATGTTTTCATGGAGGCATTAATAGATTGAAATACTATCTTGCATGCACACTCGCCCATGATGTTGTGGGCTGCTCTCAGGCACCTCCTGAGGCTATTCATGAGGTGCAAGTACAATTAGAAACATTTGAAATGCAAAAAGAATTGAAAAAGAGGAAAAAAAAGGAGTTGGCGTGCATTGGTGATCTTGGAGAGGTTTCTTCCATATCTCGATTTCGTCCTAGTGCTAGTGCTTGTGCCAATGCTTCTACTAGTGTTGGTGCTATGCTAGTGCTAGTGGGAGTATTAGCATTGGTTCTAGAGTTAGTAAATCTAGGATGGATTCATATTTTGTGCCATTCACTACTCCCAATTCCCAACTGTTGTTTGAGAGCATGGATTGGAACAAGGAGGCACATGATGTAGCTAGACGAGCAATTGGGGACTTTTGGTACTATTGTACCATTCCATTCCATGCAGCTAGGTAATTATTTTTTTTTTTGATTGTTTTAAAATTTATAGTTTGATTCTTTGTCTCATGAATTTTTATATTTAGATGTATGTCGAATTCAAATTTAAAGTTAAACTCTCCATTTTACAATACTTATCTTATTTAATTTATTCTTGACATGTGTTAGGTCTCCTTTTTGGCAAAATATGGTTGGTGCCATAACTATTTGTGGGGTGGGGTTCAAAGGCCCTACTGAAGATGACTTACAGGGCCCACTTTTGACACAAAAGGTGGCTAATGTAAAAGCCGAAATAGAGGAGCATCGCTTGGTATGGAGCAAGAAGGGTTGCACCATCATGATCGATGGTTTGATTGATAGAAAAAATAGGACGTTGCTGAATTTTCTTGTTTCTTCCGCAAATAATCGTACTTCCCTCAATGCATTGAATAATTTGGAATTTGAATTTGATTTAGTGTTTAATATTTTTAATTTATGTTTTATTGAATCATTGATTTTGTTTCTTTTTCAAGTGGCATTGTGTTCATCAAGTCAGTTGGTGCTTCAGTGCATGTAAAAAATGCCACATACCTTTGTGAGGCTTTAGAGGAAGTCATACTTGAGGTGGGCGAGGAGAATATGGTTCAAGTGGTGACCGATAATGCAGCAAATTATGTTGCTGCTGGTAGATTAATGATGGAGAGACACCCAATAATATTTTGGACTCCATGCCGCCCATTGCCTTGACCTCATATTGGAGGATCTTGGCAAGCTTCCATGGATCAAAACATTTGTGGATATGGCCAAAAATATTTACAAATTTATATACAATCACACATGGATCCTTAGCCTAATGAGGCAATACATGGGGCTGAGGGAGTTGATTCGTCTTGGCATACTAGATTTACTACTAATTTCATCACATTACAATCCTTGATTCAGTCAAAGGCAGCTCTGAGGCATATGTTTGTTGGTGAGGAGTGGACTTCCTCATCCTATGCTACGACCATTGCAAGGATTGATGTGGCAAATTGCATTTTTGATGAGTCAAGCTTTTGGGCACCTATTGTAGAGATTGTGAAGGTAAAATTTAATTCTACATTATGTTTTAAATTTTATTCATATTTTTCTTTTATTTGTTTATTTTCGTTCACACTTATGTTAAGTTAATGTTTCACAATATTTGCAGTTCATCGAGCCCTAGGTAGTTCTCCTATGAGTTGTTGATGGGAAGAAGTCCACAATGGGCTACATATTTGAGGGCATGGATAGGGCCAAGGAGGCCATTAGATCCATCTGTGAGGGAGCTGAGGGTAAGTATCGTCCCATTTGGGAAATCATTGATAGGAGATGGCACCACCAACTTCACAAGCCCCTCTATGCAGCCACTTATTTCCTAAATCCAACATTTCAATTCTGCCCTGATTTCAAGGTAGATGGTGAGGTTCTTGGTGGGCTCTACTCATTGATAGAGCGGATGGTGCTTGCTGTTACTTCACAGATAGTCCATGAGATAGTGGCCTTTACTGATGCACAAGGAAACCTTTTTTCTTGTCAAATGTGCAAAGATAGTAGGACGACATTGCAGCCAGGTAAAAATATATTTAAGGGCATAATTTTCCTTTTTTTATATTAAATTCATTAAATGTTGAAACTTGAAACTTAAAGTTGGAAATGAGATTGATTTTTTTTCTTTTTCTCATCTTAGATAGATGGTGGCAAATGTTTGGTGCTAAAACACCAAACCTTTAGAGGATTGCCATTTGCATTTTGAGCCAACCATGCAGTTCTTCAGGTTGTGAGTGCAATTGGAGTATGTTTGAGCACATACACTCCAAGAGGCACAATAGACTATCCGTGGAGAGGTTGAATGATCTAGTGTATGTTCATTACAACTTTCGTCTTAGACACAGATAGATTTTCGACCATGACTCCACCCCGATCATGCTAGAGGAGGTTGATCTAGAATCTGAGTGGATCACTGAGGCTATGGATCTTGTCTTTAGTGACGAGGACCTTGATTGGGTTGACCAAGCAGATAGAGAGGTTGAGGCTGTAGCCATGGCAGAGGAGGAGGATAGAGCACGAGCAGACACAGGCACAATTGATGTTGGTGAGGGTGGCATGGAGTCACAGGCAGAGATTATGGATGCTACATCATCAAGGACCCACCTCAGACGCATTCGTAGGAAAGATGCAGGCTCCTTTGAGCAATAGACTTCTAGTTATAGTTTTGATATTTCATATTTGTTTGGAACATTTGATGTCATGGATTTCATATTCCATCAGTTTTGTAAACATTTGACTATATTTATATATCTAAGTGTGCTATTTCCTTTAGCAGCTCAGTTACAATTTGCGTTTATACTTATGTGATCGATGTATACTTGTGTATGTGATCAAATTAGCTTCTATTTGATGATGTTTTTGTGTCTTTTAAGGTTTATTTAATAAAGGGTGCATGAAACAAGTTTTAAATCCTTAAAAATCTCTAAATTTCTTGGGTTTTTCACTTTGCTGAGTCTGCACCGAGTCCTAAGTTGAGTCACTTATTTTTCTAGTAGGTTGATTGTATTCAGTTTATTCAAGATTTTTGCTATAGAAATTAACACATGCCTCTACCTATAAGGTGAAGAGTGCTGCCAGATGATATTGAAACATTGTACAATGGCTTTCAGTGTCATCTTCAACACTCCAGCGACAATTAAAAAAACAGTGTTAACTTTTCTGGTGGCAACAAATATTTATTTGTATATTTCAAGGTCAAAGAAGAGAATTCTGCTGTACAATGTATAAAATTATGTTCCTGAGGAACATAAACCACAGCAACAATGATAACATGGCAAAAAACACAGCATCCAGTTTCAATAAGGTGTTATGTTGTTATTGAAAGTTTAATACAGAATTTAAAGTGGCATGAATATTGTAAAGACAGAGTCCCACACATTGTATAAAAAGTGCTGGGAACATGTAGGACAAGAGCAACAAGGACTAGTAAACCAAGACGATTGAAATGGTATAACAATGCAAATCAGCTGACAATAGCTTCATTGGAAGGTTAAGAGGAGAAAGGAAAATGCAGAATCACTTACAAATGTGTCCATGAAGTTTCTTCAAACTCTAAATGTATTCAAAAACTTCAAAAAGCCTGCAATGATGCAAAAATGTGGGTTTTCCTTCTGCCAGAACCATGATGGTAAATAAATGCTATGGGAGGCCCAGAATTTTGATGGACATTGGGGCCCTCACAGGTTATGCATCTGGAAGCATAGGCATAAAGAATGATTATTAATTTGAGTTATCTTGTCTTGTCCTGCCATTACGACAGGGTCTAAACATCCCAAATTCAATTCCCTAGAGCAATACATATTTCTAGTTGTCATCTTCCAAGTAACCTGAAATGAATCATCTGGTAAATCGTTAGGGTAGCTTTTATTTTTCTTTTCATTATCTCCCCTTAACATCCACATATGCAAAATCTGTTGGGGACAATCAAAATATATGACTGTCTGCATGTTAGAATTTGACTCTATCATGGCATTTTGCTTCGAAGAAGTGTGACCAGCTGAGTAAAACATGAAAATGTGCCTTTACTTAATTGCATATCTAGAGGTTGTTTGATAAGTATTGTGACCTTGAGAAATAAGCATATAGTATCGCGCTACAACCATTTCCAGTATACCTACAACAATTCTTCAGACTTCTAATATTTTGCACTGAGATTATGATTCCCAACCTGAACAAGTGGCATAAAATTTTCATATGATTGATAAGCCTCAATCTGACTGATAAGCTATACTGTTTGGGGTCAATAAAAAGCTGTTATTCAGCAAACTGGTTTCACTACTGGATGCCCCTAGGTTAGTTGAACGGAATTCATTTCAATTTTAATGAGGGATGTCTTTTTAAGACCCTTTTGGTTTTAAACTATTAACTTTTTATTGATGATCCAAGTTTATTTTATTATAGTGACTTCTGTATTTTACTTGAAATAATGGGCTCAAAGCAAAATGTCACCTTGAACTCTGTAGGGTGTTGAAAAGTTCCACACAGGGATAATGAATTATTTTGAAATAAGCGCTCTGTAACTTCGAAAGCCAACTCAATTTGCAAAAGTTACAACAGCAGACTCAATATGCAAGAGTCACAATCACAAACTGTTAATCATATTAATAAAATTTAAAATTGAGTCCTGCATTTCAATTCACGTGTCTTAGCTTTTTGAAACTTACGTCAGGTACCGTGTGATTTTATGGCTGGTTGCTAATTCTCTCCGGTTGCTTCATTTTAGAAAATTTTGTTCTTACTTCTTTCTATTTGCCTCTCTTCTGTAGGATGGGATTTAGTGCCAGCCTTTTGTTTG
This sequence comes from Sequoiadendron giganteum, assembly GCA_007115665.2. Classification (NCBI taxonomy): domain Eukaryota; kingdom Viridiplantae; phylum Streptophyta; class Pinopsida; order Cupressales; family Cupressaceae; genus Sequoiadendron; species Sequoiadendron giganteum. The sequence continues at coordinate 567,690,987 of CM021102.1, read as the reverse complement.
AGTCAGTGGGATGCATTATAGTGATTTCTCAGGCTTGGGAATTCCATAGCTTGCCTTTTTTCAAATTGTTAAGAGGAAATTAGATCCTTCATTTTGCTTACAACCCATAGTAGTTTACTTTTGTAATCCATTGGATCGGGCATCCTGATTTTTGACTCAGTTTAGAGGGCTTCAGCTTCTACATTTATGACTCGTTATTTGTTCTGATCACGTGTTTAGAATCTTCGTTGATTGCCTTCAACAACATATATGAAATACGAAGATTCTATCTACGCAAGGCTTGGTACTGGAATACTGAGCTTTTCAAAGGATGTCATTGCCCTCTTTTTAAAGTACTTTTACATCGAATACAATAGAATACTTTGGTCTTAAAATATTTGGTTAATAGCATAATATGTATAAACCATTTGCAATATATTTTTTTATCTATTAATTCAGAATTACGAGATTGTAGAACTGGACTTCTCTATGCTTGTTTTTATCACAAATTCCGTTGGATACACAATTACGGAAACTGTTACACAGATAAAGATAGGCTTCCACATCCTTTGTTTTTTGTTATAGACGAGGGTTTCATGTCCTGTGTTCGTTGTTTGAATCAAAAAGAAGTTCACTTGGAGCCCATCATCCACATTTTCTACGAAGTAGAACCGTGGCTGACATTGTGTTCGCAGAAGTACAAAGCAGATGCAGTCTCAGATATGGTTTTAAAAACTCATTTATCTTCTTTATATTTTCAAAGGATGTAATTGCCCTCTTTACAAAACACTATTTCATTGAATGCAACTAAATGCTTTTTGGTCTTGAAATATTTTATGCATGTCAACCATTTGCATTACATGTTTAACCTGTTCATTCTGATTGACACAAAATTGCACAGCTGGACTTTGGTATATTCTTTTTAACCACAAATTTTGTTGGATACAAAATTATGTAATCTGTTACATGCTTAAAGATATGCTTGCAGGTTCTTTGTTGTTTGTTATTGCCGGGGGTTTCATGATGTGTTTGTTTTCTGAATCAAACGTAAGTGCATTTGGGGCTCTCCATCCATGTGTTAGACAAACTAGAACCTTGGCTGACACACATCTTGGATTCATAGAAGCACGAAATCAGATACAAACATGATTTTAATAACTCATTTCACTTCTTTACGTTTCAATCTAATTGTCCTCTTTTCAAAACTCTATTCCATTGTATACGATAAAATGTTTTTTGGTATTAAATATCTTGTTAATATGCATAAACCATTTGCAAAGCATGTTTAATCCGATAATTCAGACTAACAAGATGTCAAACAACCGGACTTCGGTATGTTCTTTTTATCAGAAGTTTCATTGGATACACAATTACGGAAACTGTTACATACTTAAAGATATGCTTGCATTTTTTTTGTTTTTCCTCACAGCTGGAGGTTTCTGTACTTGTTTTCTGAATCAAAGAGTTCACTTGCGGCCCCATATCTTGAATCAAAGAGAAATTTCACTGGGGCCTCACATCCACATGTTTAAAATAGATCCCTGGTTGACAAACATTTTGGAAAGTACAAAAGCAGATCCACATATGGCTTTAATAACTGATTTCACTTATCTATATGTATTTATGTTAAAATTACTCATATATTTGTTATAGACTTTTACTGATGATAGTTAAGCTCCTTTTCATTCTTTTAATATCAAATACTTGTATTTCTACAATAGTTAGGGGAGAGGAGTCAATTGTCGTGCGGGGTCCAATAGTCATGTAATCAATTGTGATTATTCATATCAATATTAGAATGAATTAATATTATATCTTGTATGTATTCATTTCACATATTAAACAAAATATTACCAGATGCGTGACATTATGGGACCAATAGTTAAAGTAAAAAAAACATAAATACATTCATGAACAAGTGAAATAAATATTTTTTTGTCTCAAATAAAATATCTAAATTATCCACTATAAGTGTGTCATTTATAAAATTAAATATTTATTTGATAAAATAAGACACTCATTTAAACAAGTATTGCTATCATATGAACAAATATTGTTCTTATTTGTACAACTATTGAGATAGCAATGTACAAGCATTGGAATATTTAATATTAATAGTTTGTCCAATCACAAATATAAAAGGTGAGCACAATAAAAACCATGTATTTTTTCAATAAATGTGAAGGATTTTCAAAAAGTTCTAATGTTCAACTATTGGTCCATTTTTGTTTGATATAAGTTGTAATTTAAATAATTATGTGTTGTTTTTATAACAACAAATAGTTTTTATGTGTTCAACTATTGGTCCATTTGTGTTAAATATGTAAGGTAGAGAAAACAAAAATTTATGGTTACCAATAGGTATTTGGTGCATTTAAGTTGCATATAAGTTTTATTTTAAATAAAAATATGATATTTTACAAGCAACAAATGATTGTCTGTGTTCGACTATTAGGGGTAGCATGATTAAGTTTTGGTCAAATCTTTCAAGAGTCAAATTTTTGACACTTCTCAATAGATGCGATGATGTGGCAAGTTGCATGATGAGTCACACCTCCAAACCTTAGTTATAGATGGGTAAGAGGCTAGTCTACATTTCAAAAAAAAAAAACGAAGGTCCTACGATATTCCAGTCAATCACTACATGTTGACGAAGTTAGCCCGCACAACTACTGGCCCCTCTCCCCTATTACCATTTTCTGCTTCAGCAATTTTTTTGTAATCATTGTTGAAAGGCAAATTTCTTGCCCAAGTTTTTTTTTTTTGCTCATTTACGAAAGACTTATCCACCTTGGACCTTTATTTTGGGTGGGGATGAGTTTTAGCTAGGCCCCTAAGAAATTTGCAGTTTTTTCTTCAAACAAATGTGCGGCCTAACAAAAACGCTTGATGGTTTCGGATTTAGCCCTTATTTGAACCATGGGGAATGTTTTATGTACATTTCTCATTAAGAAAAAAAGGCAAAAATTGTGTAGCTTACAGCTTCTTTCATTTGGGATAGGTCACTTTCTCCTTAGAAATTCATAAATTACTCGCATAACAAATGGTGGTTTTCTTTGTAATCTATCTTGAATGGAAAATCACTTGCCTATATTTTTATTATCTTTGATCATTTTTTAATGACTAATAATACATAAACTTTTATCTTGGGTGGGGATGGGTTGTAGGCAAGCAACAATGATATTTCCCCTCAAAAAATCAAGTCAGTTGAGGAAGTGAAGACATCTTTGAGAATCCAACACCTTGAATTTCTCTATTTCCCCTAAAAAATTCAAGTCAATTGAGGAAGTGGAGACATCTATGAGAATCCAACACCTTGAATTTCTCTATGAGTTGTTGGAGTCTATTGCATAAGCCATTAGTACGAGTTCCATTAAAGTTACCACATATTATAGCACCTTGGAGCTTTGCGTAGGTAAATTCCCATCACAATGCATCATGCAAGACAAGAATCCATTGGTTTTGAATGTTGGATCAATTCTTATAAGATTTTTGAATCTTAAGGAGTGAAGGATCCCATGCAAAGTATTCATAAGTCGTGTGGTGGCTTGTAGATGTCATGGAAGACTTGTGGATTTAAAAATTATGGAGCTAGGGGGCATAGTTGAGGAAATTTGCAAGGACATGGTTGTGTCTTGTGAGTAGTTGGATTGGGTCGTACTAGTTGATCAAACGATACACATGAATCTAGAAATGAATTGGTACTTCCCTTCATGAAGTCTTGGGAGTGTGCCATGTGGTTTTGATGGTTAAACAATTGACCAACCATATGCCACTAGGAAAAGTGGGGCCCATTGGAAAGAATAACATTGTGCCAATCAAAAGGGACCCAATTGTTGACATGGACCAATGACAAAGCTTAAGTAGCGAATCTTCATTTGTATTATTGGGAGGTCCCATGAACCATCATACCTTATCTAACTTGGCATGTCTAATGGCATGCATGCAATGATACTTGAACTTATACCAAGTTGGCTAGAATACACCAAAATTACAAAACTAATCAATTGGAGGCAATTTGATAATGTTGTGAGGCATTGTTCCTGAACCATGAACAAGGCAAAATAGATTTGCTGCCTATAGTGAAGGATTCACTATAATAATCAACGGTCTCTCTCATGGCACATCTCCAAATTGGTGGCTTCTCAGTCTACTAGATGAAGAAAACTAGTTATGCTCCACCTTCATTTTCATTATCTTTAATTATTTTTGGGAAAGTAATGGAGTAGCTATTTTTCTTGCAAATTGGGGTATTGATTAGGAATCTTTTTCTTCTTTAGTTAGTGGTCATCGGGACAAGAATAAAATAGTACTCATCCACCATCTATATATATATGGTAATGAATTTTGAGAGGGTGATCCACCTTCCCCCATCTATAAAGGATGATTGTGTTTGCTTATGGGAGCCTAATGTCATTGTAATCCTTTCTTATCACATGTGGAATTTATGTGATTCAATTGTTGCAAAGTTTTTTAATTGAGTTGGAAATGGTTTAGCATTATTATCTATTATATTTCATTAGTCTAGTATGTGGTCTTTCATGGAGATTATTTATTGTTTTAATGGATGCTTGGAAGGTTTTCCTTTAGGCCACCTTCATGTTTGTTCATGCAATGGAAATGAAGAGGAGTGGTGTCAAAGGGGGATATCATTACCATAGAGGGATAGTTATGTTGGCCTTGCCGTTGCACCAAAATATTGACCTATCAATGCTCGATACAAGTGTCAGTTAAGATCCACGAGAGGCAATTAAACCATATCACAAACCTGAAGGGAGATGTTGGCGGTTAGTCCAACAAGTTCATAACCGCCAAGTGAAGAAAATGTCCCATTGCCTAGATGTGATGATATCTCTCAATCTTGTAAAAATCATCCTTGGTAAGGTTTAATTGGAGGGTAATGATTTATTTCACTTGTGAGAATCTATCATGGAAGAATGTTAGATAAGCTGGATCTTGTCATTCCTATAAGGGATGGCCATCAATCAGTGATGATTATTTTGGCTCAATATATCAATGAAACGGTATGGGTGTGGAAAATGGTTCAAAGTAGCTCCCTATGGTCTTGAAGGGAAGTTATGCAACTAGTTGAATGGATGAATACAATTTACTTAAAAGAAGTTTTTAGTGGTTCATCATAAAATAGAAAATTTGTAGAGTTTTTATTTAGACTTGAAGAAGGTGGTCAAAAATATATTGGAAGCTCATTCTAATGGGGTTATAAATGTTACAATTCCTTCACTTTTCCCTCCCTTAATGGGATTAAGGTATCCTTGGTAAGGGTTAGCTGGAAGATAGTGATTTGTTTCACATGAGAATTTATCATGGAATAATGTTAGATAAGATGGATCTTGTCATTCCTCTAGTGGATGTTCATCAATTAGTGGTGATTATTTTGATTCAATATAATCAATGAAATGGTATGGTTGTCAAAAATGGCTCAAAATTACTTCTTATGGTCTCAAAGGAAAGTTATGCAACTAGTTTGATGGATGAACATAGTTTTCTTTCTACTATGTTTCTAGTGGTTCATTGTAGGATAGAAAATTCGTAGAATTTCTATTTATACTTGAAGGTGGTAAAAAATATCATAGTAGCTCATTAAAGTGGGGTTATAAAGGTTACGATTATTTCACTTTCCCCTCCCTTAATGGGATTAGGGTGTCTTTGGTAAGGGTTAGTTGGCGGATAGTGATTTGTTTCACTTGTGAGAATCTATCATGGAAGAATGTTAGAGAAGTTAGATCTTGTCATTCTTATAGTGGGTTTTCATCAACTAGTGATTATTTTGGTTCAATTTAATCAATGAAATGGTATGGGTGTTTAAAATGGCTCAGAGTCACTTCTTATGGTCCCAAAGGAAAGTTACGTAGTTAGTTCAATGGATGAATAGAGCTTACTTTCTAATAAGTTTTTAGTGGTTCATCATGGAATAATTATTTTGTAGAATTTATATTTTGAATTGAAGAAGGTGCTATTGGGGGGTTCCAAAATTGTTGCTTCACTTGCTAGAATGTAATGTACCCTAATTGGAAATGCCCTAAATTTGCCCTAATACCTCAATTTCTAAATAAACAAAATGGGTTAGAGAGTACCTTTCAATTGATTGAAGCCCTGTCAATAGATTAGAAACCATTTACCACAGTAATACTAATCAACAGATTATCATAATTAAATATAAGTCAATTCAAGACAAAATCATTAATTTAATCATAAATCACTTTAATATCCTTGGAAAGCTCAACCATAGGGGAGCATGGGATAACGTGACTTTGATGGGGTGTCTCAGATCCTCTACCCTAGGCCCAAGAGTGGATATACCATCCCTCTTGGCCTCATGTGGCCCATGTCATCCATATGAGGTGGTCTACCTAATGAGGTGTCCCCTTTCCATTATCCCCTCATCTTACCAACCATTTCCCTCTCTATGATTGGACTTCTTATGCTAATTCACCATAATGGAGGGGTGAGGTTAAAAACGGTGCCCTAGAAGCCTATCTCTCCTAAGCCCAAAGTGTAGTACCCTCTGTACCCCCTTGGCCTCCTTGGGACTCCCTGGTCCCCATCTCGAGGTAGCATACCTAAGAGAGCGCCCCATCATCGTACCCCTCTTGTAATCTTAGTCTCCTCTATCATGGCTAAAACATTCAAGACATGTGACAACACATATTAATCCAATATTTACTAATATAAGAAAGCAACCATAACAACAATGTATCATTATGTCTATGGTGCAATAACAACATTAAGGTTTATGTAACATATGTCAATTATGGCTCCGTGCGTGTTTCCTCCGAGCGGGAAACCTATTCAAACTGTGCAACGACTCCCTGTTGTTGCGGTCTCTGTTGCGAGCTGCGGATTGGGGATTGGGCTGGGGGTTGAGGATGGTGGTGTTGTTGTTGGGTGTGGGTTTCCTCCATGCGGGTTCTATCCGTTGGCTCCCTATTGATGCGGGCTCTCCTCCTGCAGACTGCGGACTGGGCTAGGGACTGTGGTTGGTGGTGGTGGTGTTGTTCCTGCTACGACTACTCTTCCTCCTGGTTGTCCATCCAATGGGTGTGGCGTGGATGTGGGTGTCGTTCCTTCCTCCTTCACTGCTGGTGTTCCTCTGCCTTCAAGTCGCCTCTGGAAATCCTTTTCTGAGGTTGTTTCCAAGGTGGGTGACCATTCTGTTCCTGCTTAGGCTAGGGTGAAACCTTTGCCCTGTGCCCGTGCCTCCCCGATGGTGGTCTGCGGACCTGAAGTTGCTGAAAATGAGGAATGCTACCTAAAACTGGGTGTGGTTTGTAGGTTCAATGGATTATGGCCCTCACTCCCAGATCTCCATGCTTGGATTTCTACCTCTTGGAAGCCCGTTGTTTCTGGGTAGATTGAGCTTTACCCTTGTGCTAGGGGTTTCTTCCTTGCTACTTTTGCCTCGGCTGCGAAGCGTGATTGCGTGTTGGTTCAAGGGTGGATGTGGGGGGTTCATTCGCTATCCATCCGGCCTTGGTCTTGCTCATTCAATCCGCTCACTGAGCTGTTAAATATCTGTTTACTGAATCTCCCTCTCCAGTTCTAGGAGGAGTCATGTTATGAAGCTATTGGCAACTCCATTGGACGGTTCCTGATGGTGGACTCGACTACTCGTGACTTAGGGCATCCTACGATGGCTCGGGTGTTAGTGGACTTGGACATCTCCAAACTTCTCCATGGGGATGTGATCTTAATGGTGGAGGACAGACCTTGGACGTAGCTATTGGACTATGAGGGCCTCCCCTTCCGTTGCAAGAGGTGCTTCTCCACTAGTCATTTGGCCTCTGTTTGCCCCCTTGCTCGCTGCAAGGGTGCTGCTACTTGGTGGAAGAATGCTTCCATAGACCACCTCATTGTTGGTTCTCCCCCCTCGGTTAGTTCTTCTGAGGAGGATGATCTTCCTGTGCCTTCCTTGGACCCCCTTCCGGCTATCCCTGTTGCAGATCTTTCTACTGTCATTCCTGCTGAATCTGTTGTTGTTGTTTTGTCAGAGCCTGCTCCTTTGATAGTTCCTACCTCCGTTGCTTCGTTGTCAGCTCCCTTGCTACATGGTGGCTCCTCTCTCGGGTTGACTGTTGTGGATCCGCTCCACTCGCCCTACTCGTTGGTTCTCCCTTCTGAGCCTCCTTGGTCGGTTGTGTTGCAGAAGAAGAAGGGTCTCCCCAAATCTGTTGCTTCTTCTCGGCCTCGGGTTAGGGGAGTTTGTTTTGATCCCTTGGGTTCGGGGGTTGTCTAATTTTGTTTGTTCTACAGCTGACGATCTGTTGGTTCCTTCAGTTGTTTGTCAGTTGTTTATGTCTGTTCCTATAGTTCAATTTTTGTTTTGAGCTATGTTGTCCTTTGGCCCCTTGGGCCCTTTGTGAAGGGTACGACACCCTGTAATGCTACTTAATTTTTCAAAAACAACAATGTATCATTAGTACTTACAATATCTAATTAAACAATCACAATCACTTATTTTAAATTATACTACAACTACATTTTTGTAAATCAAATTCATACCACTGACTCAAGAAATCAGATTGTTGCGCATATGCCAATTAATTAATTATTTCCAACTTAGAGGGTGCTGACCTCTATTTCCTTTTTATTGATTTATCTTTGTAGATGATCGTTGGTTTGAATTTTCTCTTTTCCAATTGATGCCTTTCTGCCTTGAAATGTTTTACCTTTTATACCCATGATGGGGCAGGTGGTCATGTCCTTTCATTAAAGACATGTCTTTTAATTGGTTACTCAACTAATCGTAACCTTCTATTAAAGGAATTATTTTATATTAATATTATCCTTTAATCAATTATTCTTGAGAAGAGTTCATTGTGCAAGAGTAGCTTGATTTCCTTTTATGTCTCCTTCATGTCATTGTTTGTGAAGGACGAATTTCTTATCATAGTGCCACGTTTATTCCTTGAACTCTCGATAGTTGATTATTGCTTCTTAATAGTTTTTCATACATGATCAAATGGGTCATGAATAGTGATCTAGTTTTGCTTGTCAACCGGTGTTTAGGATTATAGTTTGTGGGGGCATGGCAGTCCTCCCCTCCCAAATTTGCTCGTCCTCAAGAAACTTTAGATTCAGATGATCAAATATGTCATCTCCTTCCCATGTTGCATATTCAGTGGGTAGACCCTTCCACTTGACAAGGTACTCCTTAACTGTTTTGTTTCTTAGTCTTTTCTCTCGCATATTAAGGATAGTCTCTGGTTCCAAGATTAACTTGCTTTCATCATCAAGTGGTGTCAATTTTGAGCATGGGATGACATGTTACCCCAACACCTTTTTAAGGCGTGATAGGTGAAACACATTGTGAATTTTTCTATTTATGGGGAGTTCTAACTCATAGGGAATACTTTACCCTTTAGTGACCTTGCATGAAGAATACTTTACCTTGCAGAGCCAAAAGGAAGAGAGAATCAAACAACTTGAGATGCTAAGGGACTTGGTGAAATAAAGAATATACCCATCTCAAGTGCACTTGCTAGTATAGATAGGATTTCAGAGATAAATCTTAATCCCTTTACTCCAAAAGAAGGAAAATAAATTTTGGTGAATCTTGAGTTTCTACATAGAATACTTGCAACAACAAAGAAGCATTGGGAAGAAGGTAAATCCACTTGGAAAGTCATCCTACAAAAGCTTCAAGGGTCAACATCTTCAAGTTGAAAATTTTGTACTGATGCATTTTTTAAAATTTCATATTCTTTTAGCATATATGTGAAAGGTATAGAAGTCTTTGGTTGACTCCTTGAGTGGGAGTCACCACACTCTTACAGTTACTTTTGCTCACATATATCTAAGGGGGAGCATACAAAGTTTTTTTTGTACACCCTTTTCCATTGATGTCAAAGGGGGAGAGATATTGGGAAAAACATTTGGAGAAACACTTGGAGAGATATTGAGAAAGACTTTTGGGGAGAAATATGTGTAAGGGGGAGAGACAAGTTTTTGGAAAATGTTTTTGGTATGCATGTTGCCATCAATGACAAAGGGGGAGATTGTTTTAAGTTTGTCATTGTTGATGATGTTTGGCAACATGAGCATGAGGTGCATATATTGTATGATCTAGTGTTGTCATTGATGTCAACATTGTTATGATCATTCTAGCATGGCTTGGAAGCATTCTTGAAGACATTTGAACATAACAGGTTGATCCGAAAAATATGGCTATATAGGAATTTGGATATGTATTCCTTCTAACAGTTTTGTGGTCCAATGCGTCAATTTTTGGGTCCACACTCCACTGCAAGTTGAGATGTTACTTTGCTATTCTAATTGTAGTTTTGAGATCAACAGATGCATCTACATTCAATATTTTGTGAAATTTTGTGAAGTATTCTAAAAGTTGTGAATGACAGGGTTCAACTTTGTATATTGTAGTCATTCGTTGTATAGTGTATCAATGCGGGAGATTTTGCATTTCTTCAAGAATAGTTAATTTTTTCTTACAATGATGAGGATAAACTATTAGATGTCGTTTGAGCGGGAGTTCAAAGAAATATCGAGCTTTTGAAGTTAGATGTACGGTGAATTGTATGTACATATTAAGGTTTTGTGTTTAGGTCTTATTTTGGGTCGACCTAACACGTTTGATTTGTGGCGGACAAGAAAGTGACTTTATATTATGTGAGATCTATTGTAGGCCCATTCCAACCTATATTAAGGTGAATTAAATTTTGAATTATGGCACGAGATTTGAATCAATTTTTTTGAGGATGACATGTTTGAATATTGTGTGTTACTTCTAATTAGGCCAACCTAATTGAAGCTGCACTTAACATGAATATATATAGGAGATTAAATTTGGAAGTTTTGGGATGAGGATGATGGTGTGATAGAAAGAGAAAATTGCATGCGAGTAATGAGAGATATATGACATATATGGTGCTTCACCTTCATGTGTGTGATGCGAATATAATCAGAGTTGAGAAGATTGTGAGCAGAGTAGAGTATTGATTTAGATCTATGTGAAGATTATTTTGTACATCATTGGAACTGTAATCCAACATATGATAGATGTTATTGTATCAGTTCAAATAGGTTGTGTAGCCACCTCTTCTTTCTATCTTTCTTACTTTTTGTGGGCAGTGAGTTCACTTGGACAATGAGTCCACCTAGCAATGAGCCTTCTTGCAATATACTATATCGAAATATCATATATTGTGAACTAACCCTCACCGTGGTTTTTCCCTTTTTTGGGTTTTCCATGTAAAAATATTGTTGTTCATGTGTCATGTGATTTTGTGAATGTCTTCATGCTTTCATTCTTCATTGTAGTTAAATATGTTTTTGTAATTGGATGGCTAGTGTTAAAATGGTTTAATGGAATACTGATTCACCCCCCTCTCAGTATTTTGAGTGTTGAACTGTTACATTGGTGGTTGTCGTTGCACCAAAGATTGACTTGTTAATGCTCAATACGGCTAGATTTATACAAGACATACAAGACGGTTAAGCCATGTCATGAATCCAAGCATTGCGTTGGCCCACACCGAGGAGACCAAAGGTGACACCTTGCAACAATCCCCCCAACGCAAGTGAGGAATTTGAACCTGTGACCTCAACTCTAATACCAATTGTTATGTTGGTGGTTGTCGTTGCACCAAAAGATTGACCTATTAATGACTAATACAATCGCCATATTTATACAAGATACATGAGGCGGTTAAACCATGTCACAAACCCAAGCACTGCGCTAGCCCACACTGAGGAGACCAAGGGCGACACCTTGCAACATCAACAAGGTGATGACTACAAAATATTGAAGTGGAAGGTAATAAATGTTGATGTGAATAAGGTCTTGTACCTGGTTACTTCCTAGTAGGGAACTTATTCATATGTTAATCTTAGTTAGGTTTTAGGAATCTTTATATACACCTTAGTTTTCATGCTTAAATCTTATCTTATTCTAAGTAGTTATGATAAGTTTTCTCATGTTATAAGATTAAGACACATGTCATGATCTTGTATAATCTTATCTCTCACCTTACCTTTATAAGAAAGGCTTCTCTTTCATATTTTACATCTTGTGATCTTGTATCATATTGTATTTTTGGTTGGTGGAATAACATATTTTATTGTTTTTGAAAAGTTAAGCAAAATTTACAGGGTGTCGTACCCTTCACAACGGGCCGAAAAGGCCAAAGGAAAACATAGTTCAAACAAAACTTGAACTATAGGAACAACCAGAAACAACTGTCTGACAACCGTTGGAAAACAAGGGAATTAAGCAACCCCTGAAACAGAGGGGTCAAGGCTGACTCCATGAAACCTGGGCCGAGAAGTAGCAACAGAAAGGGGGAGTCCCTTCTTCTTACGAAGGACAACCGACCAAGGAGGCTCAGAAACAAGAACCAATGGGGAAGGAGAGAGGAGCAGCTCCACCCCATACACCACAGGAGAGGAACCAACAAGCAGTGAAGGAGGCAATTGCAAAACAACATATATCGAGTCATTCAAAGGACCAATAGAGGCATTCAATAGAGGGCAGACATAAACAGACAATGCAACGTCAACATAACCAAAAGAACAATCAGGCACCTTCAGCCTAGCGTCAGTAGAACCAAAAGAACAGTCAGGCACAGTCAGCCCAGCGTCAGCAGAATGCTCCAAAGGTAGTTCCACGGTAGGGAAGTCCGAGAGAGGAACAGAGGCATGTTCATCAACCCCCACAGAAGAAGCAACCAAAGGAGAACACACCGTGAGGTGGTCCAAAAGAGCATCCTTCCACCAAGTCGCAATGCCCTTGCGGCAAACATGAGGACAAGCAGAGGCAATATGACCCACCGAAAAACACCTTCGACACCGAAAGGGGAGATCCTCATAGTCAAGAAGTTGCTTCCAAGGTCTATCCTCCACCAGCAAAACCACATCCCCAAAGAGCGGTTTAGAAATGTCCAAATCGACTAACATCCGAGCTACCGTGGTGTGCCCAAAATCCCTAGTTGTAGAATCCACTATTAAGAAATGACCAATGGTATTGCCAATGGCCTCGAAGCAAGATTCCTCCCAAAAATGAAGAGGAAGGTTTGGCAGCCGGACCCAAACAAGTTTGATGTTCAACGACTCCGTAAGGGGGTTGAAAGATCGAGACCAAGGCCTAATAGTCAGTGAATGAATACCCCACATCCACCCTCTGCCCAGAACACTATTTCGATCAAGTGGGGAGCCAAAGGTAGCAATGAAAAATCCCCTAGCACTAGGGTAGAGCTCGATTTCCTCAGTAACCAAGGGCTTCCAGGAAGCCATGACCCAGTCATGGAGGTCTAAGAGGGTTGGCCACAAACCATTGAACCTGCAGACCACACTTGTTTTCAAATAATACTCCTCATTTTCAACAATCTCAGGACCACAAATCACCACGGGGGAGTCTCGGGCACATGGAAGAGACCAATGAGAAGGAGGTCGAGACCCTGCCTGAGTAGCATCAGAAAATGACTTTTCCTTTCCTGCAGAGCACCCACTAGCCGGAGGACGAAAGGCAAGATCCGAGTCCGCAAGCCTGCCAACTAGACCAACCACAGCCGAGGCCGGGGGAGGACAAGAGCCCCCAACGGTAGAGAGTCTAGGGACACCACTCCCCACCACACCATTCGCTGGAAACGTAGGAGAAGCCAGAACCGCAGGGCACATAACAAAAGCAAAAGATGGAGGTGGCCGAAGAGCAGAGACATCACCCACGGAGCCAGGGCCAGAAACGCCACCAAAAATAGAGGGGGAAACCTCCACTCCACCCGCTAGTAGCACGCAGACCCCATCCGCAACAACCTTCACCATTGCAGCCACAAACGACCCCATGCCAACCGCAGCATCCGTCAACCCATCTGCACGCTGCAGAGTGTTCTCAATTGCACCCGACAACCCAACTGCCTGTTGCAGAGAGCTCGCATCCATGCTGTTCCTCCCACCCGCACACATTTTGAATTTTTTTTTGGATCCTATTGCCCCATAGCATATTTTATTTTTGCTTCTCTCTTATGTGTGTAGTTTATTTGGTGTTGTGAATTGAAGATCTTGGTTATTCACTTCAACATGGTATTAGAGCTTTGAATCTGGCAAGCCCTTTTCTTTTTGTAAGAGAGTTTATACCATCAAGTGTTCTATTATAATTTGAATATATTTTATGATTTTGAGAATTCTCGTATGCTTTTCTCTTACATTTCAATGCAATTTGGAGAATCAAATTGGATTTGCAAAGATCTTTTGATCTTATATTTCATGTGTGTTTTTAGTGAGATTTGGTGATTGCAGTTCTTTTGGCTATAGTGGAAGTATTTTTGGATGTCCCATTGCATTCATGAGGCTTAAAAAAGTCAGATTTGGCTTTTGTTTCACTCAATTTGGGCACCATTTGCAACATTCGTAAACAAGGATTTGAAATTTAGGTTTGGTGAACAACCTTTTATTGGAACATTTTTAGCGTAATTAGACCTTGACATTGCGTCTAGGAGGTTTAATAAACAAATTTTGATATAAAACTGTCCTATATTCAAAGAAATTTGTTTTTAAGAGAAAATAATTGCCAAGGAGATTGTAACCCCCAGCTATGCAAGTCATATGATTCACAAAAAATTAAAAATAATAATATTTTTTCAAAAAATTAAAAATTAAAAAAAAATGAAATAAAATGATGGGACCCAAAGGTACACACACCTTTAGGGCACAATACCCTCAATCCTTACCCTCTTTATGGGGGTGGTACCATAGGGTGGCAGCCCATTAAGGTCATGCCTCCTTTTTAAGGGGTGGTGATAGAGGGAGGATCCCCCCTCCCCCCTTGCCCCCAAAATCTTTAATATTTTTTTTTAATAAATATTTGTTCCAACGCTTTCTGCAATCTGCCCCAAGTCACAAGGGTGACCAACACCCAAGCTAAGGGGGGCTAAAAAAATTGATTTTTTTGGCAACTTAAGCAAGATTGGGAAAACTGCCATAACTTTTGATCCAAGAGTTGAATATTGGTGAACGAGTTATCGATGGAGAGTTAGTTTTGAGAACTATCCAATGGTGCAGGTATTTTTCTCATTTTTTTCTTCTGGTGTGTTTTATATCCTGTTGAATTTAGATGTGCATTTTGTCACTCTCAATCTCATAACTTTTACCTCGTTCCTCCATTTTTTTGTGATTCTTACCATGTTGGAAAGTTTTTTCAAAGCTATTTATAGCTACTTATGTAGTTTTCAAGATTTGTCCTTCAATATAATTAATTCATTTTTGTGTTTTAACACTCTGGTTCATGACGTGGATACTTTAGCACCTAGAATCCTTTTGTTTATGTGGGATGGCTTCATTTGGGCTGCTTTATATGTATTTCCAAAATTTTGTCCTTTGTGGGAATTTTGAGCATCATTTATAAGCACTTTATTATATGTAGATGCATTGAAATAAATCATCACACTATTGTATATGCTTTTGGGGATTTTGCACATAAGGTTGTTCCATATTTTGTACTCACATTGTATTGTAAAGTGCCATGAGGGGTTGTGTAGTGCCTTAGTTATTTTCCATCACACCATTGTCGAGTGAGTGTACCTCCATGACAACAATGAATCCTAGTGATTCTTACCTCATATGTGTGTGCCTTATTTTTGTACACCCTTTTTCAATTGTAGGTACTTTATTGTGCACACAAATATTTTTTTCTTCTCCTTCATACACTACATGGTGATACACAACATTTTAGTGGATTTATCATACCTCTCCCTAGTTAGCATTATGAGGGGTATCATATTGTTTGTGCTAATGCTTCCTTTGGTTTCACTTTGGAGTGAGCTATGTATCTAGTATTTGTTCCTATGTACTATGTGAATGCAAAGGCTGGTTACCCATGAATTTTAAAGAGATGGAGCATTTACGATATGGACATTCTTGCATTCATGTTTTGTGGAGGCAACCTTCCATCCTCGATTGATCAGTGTTCTTCAAACTATTAGCACCTGTATTTTCGACTTGCAATTTTCTCTTGCATTGGTTGAGTAGTTTCATTGTAGTCACTCATACATATTTGTGACATTTGTATCTTCGATTGATAGATGGTTTTCCTTTGTTTTCTATCTGATCATTGTTTGAGTAGTGTCATTAGGGGCACTCATGTTGATTGTTGTCTTCTTGATCCTAATCATCATCCTATTTTTAGAGGAGGTTCTTCAGCTTTAGCACTGTAGCAGTCATCTTTTGATAATTGTTTACAACTTCGTGCTTCAATATGTTCTTCATGTTCCTATTCTTTTTGTGGCATTGTTTTGGAGGCTTCTTAATCCTTCATCTTATATTTCTTTCTTTGGAGAGGAGTTTTCTCCCATGGGTTTTTTCTCCTTTTCTACATTTGTGAGAGATTGTTTTGTACATGGGTACCTCATCAGACTTTGTTTCCATGACCCATATTTTACATATTTTCATTGGTTAGTTCCTCCCTACTTAAGGCTGGTTGTTGTTGTGAATAAGGTCTTGTACCTAGCTAATTCCTAGTAGGGGACTTATTCACATGTTTTTGATTAAAGTAAAAGCGGGTTTTGAAGGGGCCCTGAAACCCTTTAATAGTAGATAGAGAAAGGATAAAGCATTAAAAGTTCAACAAAAGATGAAGAGCTTCCAACAAAGAAAAACCAAAGACCAGTGCAGAGACAACACAAAACAAAAAACCAACAAAACGCCTGCAGGAAACCAACTACAAGGCCAAATTTCTCAGGATATCAACGACCTCCTTTTCCAAGTTGTCCATGTTAATAGAAACTTCCTTCATGTCTTGTATTTCCATAGGGAGCTTCTCCAACTTCCTTTTTAGATTGGATCTAGTGTGTTTGCTTGGCCCAACCCCTTCCACCTGATCTAGATCTTTAACCTCCTCCACATCCACCACAGATTTTACCTGATAAGCCCTTTCCATATTTTGGACCATCATGTTCATGGTACTAGCAATGGACTTAATAATTTTGTGGCTCATTTCCAAAACTTTCTGAATAGACTCTCTGACATTTTTTAGCCTGCCCTCAATATCAGAAAGTTTGCCTTCATGATTGTTCTTGAAATGCTCCAAATCCTCCATAGTTTTCTTCAGGCACTCAACCATATATTTCTTTTCATCTTCCGTCCATAGGTCCTTAGCTCTTCCTTTGTCCTTGCTCATGTTATCATCCCCCTCCACATTTTCCAACCTACTATTATAACCCCTTTGATTAAGCTTTATCTCCTTTATCTCGAAGAAGGCCCACCTGATTAGATGAAAAAAATCAACAGAACCATTGCGAGCAATAAAAAGGATGTCACCAGGGTACTCACACTCATCTTTGAAGTAGTGGTCATCTTCCTTAAGATCATTGGGGTACCAAGGCTTATCCTCCTTGTCCGTTGCAAGATAGCTGGAAGTATCAAAAGAATTGGTGTGTTGGGGTTCCTCATGGTCAATGTGGTAGGAAGGGTCCTCCTCCAATATTCTTTTACCTTTCCCCTGATGAGAAACGCTAGGAGTACCTTTCGGTTTCAAATTGGAAATATCAGACCTAGGATAAATAATTTTGGCCATGCCAGTAGACGTCATTGCACTCGGTTTAGAGAGGGCACAAGACTTAGACTTTCTTTTGACATTGCCCTTCTTCTTAGCTTCCACAGGGTGCTCTTCCTCCCCCTCCGTTTCAGTATCCCACTCATCTTTGTCTGTATATTTATCACCCAACTCCTCCTTATCAAAGATAGAGTGAGGAGAAGGGGTATGATGGATGGCCGACAAAG
Organism: Sequoiadendron giganteum; assembly: GCA_007115665.2. Lineage (NCBI taxonomy): Eukaryota > Viridiplantae > Streptophyta > Pinopsida > Cupressales > Cupressaceae > Sequoiadendron > Sequoiadendron giganteum. The sequence goes on along the minus strand of CM021102.1, from coordinate 567,673,263 downwards.
CTTTAAAGTATTCATAGATTAGAACAAGTAAACCCTCATGAATTATGGGATATCTGACCCGATTAGACACATGGTTCTGAAGATTCAAATTTAAAGAAGTAGAGAGGTAAAAAGGAAGCGAGACCCTGACCTGGTGCCTGAAATGGTTCAGGAGCACAAAGTGATACCCAATTTTTTTGGTGTATCTCCCATCCAATGTTATATACTCTATGATAATCCTCAACACCTCCCTCCACAACAAATTGATTTTCATAGCATCATAGCTACTCTTAGTAGCCTGCAACAGGTCCTCCCTTTCCTTGTCAGTGCTAGGGAAATTTTTAACTGCCTGGTCGAAGAGCTTCCTATCTCTATGAAACTTGAGACCCTCCATCAGCATACCGGTTACCTCATAAATTAATTTCTCATTGATCTTCACTTTCCTTCTAAATAAATTAATTCCATTATTCCAATCCTTCATGAAAATCCTAGTAACCTCCTAATCCCTACCATGGAGCTTCGCAATATAGCTCATGATGCCACCCTTCTCCAACACCCTCCACAATTTTTTATTGGTCTTCAGCTCACTGCAATCAACTGGTTCCAACCTACAATGCTCGTTGCCCATTCTGTCTACAATGCAACTTTCTTCGAAGACTCCAAATTTCCTATGTTCCTGAGCGCAAAAATTCCCAGAAAGCGTGTGAAGCACCAAACATTAATAAAACCATAAAATCCACAATACTCCACCCCTTGAAGAAAAATGATGAAACAACAGTACCAAGACTACTTTGGAAAGCTCGCCTTCACCTTAATCATTATTTAGAGAGGGAAATTGAACCTTCCCATGACTTCAATTATACATAATTAAGGTCGTAAAGTCAGCCTCAAGACCATCACTCCTCTGCCACACCACTTTATTATTCGCCTTCAACCCTATGTTTGCAAAATAATCCACCACAGTATTGATCTCCCTATAGACATGGGTGACAAAGTAGTTCTCAAAGGAATTAATAATTTCCTTAGATAAATTAACCCAATTTTCTATAGTTCGGGATGGCTTTTGAGACCCTTTAATATATTGGATTATATTGTTAGAATCTCCTTCAACCTATAGATTTTTGTACTTCAACTTCCTAGCAAGGTTAAGGACTTGATAAAACCCTATGGCTTCAACAAGGTGGTTGTTCTGAGTGCCCAAGGGGAGCGCCACCACTGAAATGAAATTACCATTATCATCCCTAATCACTCCCCCACACCCAGCAAGCCCAAGATTTCTCTTGGCCGCCCTATCAAAGTTGATTTTAACCCATCAAGCGGGGGAGTCTCCAGAAGATTATGTCCCTAGGCCCCTTGATAGGTTTAGGAACTTGAGACACATCAGCCTTAATCATCCATGCCTCAACAACTCTAATATCATTTTCTTGGCAATTGTTCTTCCCTTTAGCCTTCATGTTACCATTCAATAAATTGAAATTCTCTCTCAGAGCTCTGATAATTTTCTCAAAGACCACCTCCTCTGAGAGGGAAGAGTCCCTAAAGATTTTGTTGTTGCGCTCCTTCCAAATTCCCCACACGACGTGTGGGAAAATATATTTCCAGAGAAAATCCAACACTTGATTTTTCGAAGGCACGTTCCACTAACTGTAGAAATCCATTATAGAACCAGGAAAAACCCAATTGAGATTCCACATCTGCAAAATCTTGCACCAGATTTTATAGGAAAAGGAACAATGACGAAACAAATGTGAAGCACTTTCAGCATCCACACAACAAAGATATCAACGATTAGGAAAGGAAAAAGAATGCTTACAAAGATTATCATTAGTCAAGATTTTATTCTGGAGCATAATCCACAAAAAGATATTGATTTTAGGAGTAAGGTTATGCACCCAATCCTTCACCCAGACAAGAGGGGGAGAAAGATAGAAGCAAGAAGCAATGGCTGAAGAGACAAAAAAAATCCCTGAAGGAGATAATTTCCAAATCAGGTGATCCCCCTGGCCCCTTGGAAGTAGCCCAACATAATTAAGAATGGTCTGCAAGGGTGAGAGATCCAGACAAAGAAGAGAAACACACACCCACTAGTCCAACCTTCAGTAGTCAACCAACAAGACTACCAAATCTACCTTTGCACTCCCCCATGTGGTTTGTGAAGGCCAGAATGTCACAAAAAGGTTCATTTCCCACCCACTTATCTTCCAAAAAAAGATTTTTTTTACCATCTCCAAGCTTCCACACAGCTCCCTTCCTAGTAAGATCCCTAGCCTTGATAACATTATTTCACAAAGAATAATCCAGAGGGAGAGAAGGAGAGTATAGGAATACATTAAGAGAAGCAACACCCTGTAGATATTTACGGTGCCAAATAGAATTCCACTCTTGAGCTTCAGAGAAAGTTCGCCACACCTGCTTCACCAAAAGGGCTTTGTTGAAAACTTTCAAGCTTCGAAGGCCCAAAATAACTCATATTGAATCCTTGGGTAAAATCTAGCATAAAACTAGATCTATTAATGAACTATAACCTTCCTACTATCCCTAAGAGATAAAGTATTTATCTTGTAATAAGGATCCACTTGAATCCCTTGGGTAAACTCTAGCATGAAATTTATTTTTTTAAGGAACCACAACCTTCCTAGAACTCCTTGTATGTCTATACATATACACAATATGATTATAAGTATCATGGAACTTTAGTTAGACCACAAAGTTGTCTAATAACCCAAACAAGGTAATAGTAACTTTAAAGCATATGTCAAAGGAAGAGCCTAACAACACTTAAGATATTAACTAGAAACATTAAAATTTTAGGGGGTGGCTACCATAGTATCAACTAATTGATAAGACAATTGACCATATAGTTGTTAGGAAAATATGTCATAGCCAAATGAAGTCATTACTTAATGATTGAACTATCCCAAGGTCAATGATGTCTAGTCAAATAACCCATTACACAGAAGTTAGAATAAACTAATTTATTTGGAAATAAGAACCTTCTAAAACTAACCTAGCTCCAAGGCACTTATCATAGTTTGTGTGACCTTTGAGCTTGTCATAGTAGAGGGGATAACAACAAGGGAATAGATTAGTTTCAAAATCCCAATCTATACCAACTCTTTCATTATCTTTCATGATTCACGAAACATTGTAATTCTCATCACCCAATCGGATGGATATACATGTTAGGAAAATGTGATAGTTAATTGTAATCCTAATATATTGATGTTGCATATGCAAAAATGTTTGAATGGGTACTTGGAAATGAATGTTGAGGGTTATTATTTTTTTATATTAATAATCCTTTTTGACATGGAATATTAGTTGGTGTGGCATTCATGAAGGAGGTGGAGCATTATGGTGGCAATTGCAAATTGATTTGAACTCACTTATTGCACTTTCCCAATTCTAGGCACTACAAATATGAGCGAAGGGTCTTTATGATGATGGACGGGCCCCATGTGAGTTGTGGTCTACATAAAAAATCACCATACATAGAGATGTGATTCATCAAATATTTGTTGGTCAAAGATGCCTTCAAATCTTTTTTTTTATTCATAGGTACTACTTATGCCCATGTGAAGTCATTAATTGTGTTCTACTATTCTTGAAAGATTATTTTCAATGGAGCATGGATTTTGCATGATACCATGGTTTTTTTAATCCATTATTTTTGGAAACAATTTTTTTTTTTTCCTCTCTCATTGTTCTATATATTGGAGGCATGATATAATAGTTTTATATCATGTTATTATAGGTACACAATTTTTGTTTGGATTGCTTTCAAATTGAAGAGTAAAGTTTGTTGATTATGTAATATTTTTTGAAAATATTAATACATATTTGACCCTCTCTTTAATGTGTAGTCTATCCCAAAATGGTTCTTCCATATATATTCGATGATATGTATTCATTATTATGATTTACAATTTTTTATCTAGCAAGGGTGTTATGTGTTGATTCCATTTACATATTAGTTTATACATTACACTAAAGTTAGTATATTTTGTTTGATGTTATTGCCCCAATAGTTCACTATATGTTTCAACAACATATACTAGCAACCTTCAAGTGGCAAAGATGTTGTAGCCAAGGTGCTTTGTAGTTGTGTGAGGTACAAGAGCAATACCAAGCCATGCTTTATAAATGATGGGATTTTGGAAGGATAACTACCAAATTATCAATGGTACTAACAAAATAGCTTACCATGTGGTTGCAAGATCAAATCTATTAGTCGTGGATTATTTGGGCTTGATGACAAACTCTTGTAGCCTTTAAGAAGAGCTAATGAACTAGTTGAGTGTAATGAACCCAAATTAACCAATCAAACCAATTAAAACCATATGATTCTAATAAATAAAAAATGACCTAATGAAAATAGATGAACTACTCAAACCTATTGCTAAACAATACAATCTTGTGAAAAATAAAGAAACCTAATGGACCTAGTAGAACCTAAAGAGCCAAATTGAAATCTATGAAATTAATGATACTATAAGGAATGAATGAACTATATGTGAACCCTTATAGTTTTAAATAATATATTCAAGATTATATTTGAACTAAAGACTAAAATGAGATAATGAGCCATATAACCAAGCTAAGGTATGTTAGAATTTCATCTAGGTTACCAAATCATTGATGATATTGAGGTATCTTACCATGTTTATGATCTATTAGATTAGACTAGCATACTAAAGTGAAGCCAATAACTCAAATTCTTGTTGACTCTTATTCAAATTTAAATAAGGAGAGATGATGGTGAGTTTTTAGACAAACCAAATCAAACCTTAGATATGCAATGTCAAGATTTAAACATAGAAATAACTAGTGTCAATAGTAAATATTGCAATAGTTATAAGTAAATCCAAAGGGCCAATCAGCAACCTTGAGAAAAAGGTTCCAACCAAGAATGGATAATAAAACTAAAAAAGGAATATTAGAATTAGAGCAAAAATACTTATGAATTTATGTTATACCTAAAACTAAAATTGAACCTATGACTAAAACCAAAGATTGAAACAAAATATGTATTATGATTGGTAATATAAGAGGAAGGTAAGAATGGGATTCACTCCAAGATGAAACTAAAATATTTTCATGTATAAATTTATTGAGATAATTATGGCCAGATGTGTAAAGAAAAACTTTAATGATAGAAGAATATAATTATGCCACTTCAAGGGGGAAACCTCCTAATCCACATCGAGGGGGATACCTCAAATAGTATTCAATAAGAATAAATACTCCATATGATAATAAAACTAGGAATTAACTCTTATATTTACCTAATTATGCCTTAGCTGCCACCTTAAATACTTAACTATAGCCCCTATAGTGACCTAGATACCTTTATATGATTATAATAATGATTATGTAGCTTATTTTAGAGTTAAGGTAGCCACAAGATGAACCTAAGCATGTCTACACATTTTAGCATTGGTTCAACCTAAGAATCTAAAATATCCTCTAGGAATATTCATTAGTAGACCATAATTTGTGAGAAGAGAAAACAATCATTAGGTTCTTGTTCGAGAATAAGATTGAATATCAATCAATCTAGTGATAGGTAGTCATGAATCATTGAATTGGACTTAAGTGCCTCTTCTATATAAGAATGGTTAAATATTTTAGGAAATTTAGGATGACTCAACTAAATACTCATTATTAGGAATCATTTATGGAGTTTAGATATTAATTAGGACAAATAGCTCGATATGAATTAAACATACACATATATGTATATATTTATCCTCAAATCTTGTAATGTAGTCCTGATGTATAATTATATGTATGACTAAGCGAATCACAATTTTATCACATTTTATTTATGTATATAAGGTCAATTAACTATAAACAAGTCAGTGATAAAGATTTAAGGGAATCTAAATTTAGTGGGCCAAGATTGGATTATGTATTGTCTATGGAATAACAATCCTTTCATAAAAATGGACTAGGAGTTTTCATTTCCCAAATGATCATGACCTATTATATAATAATCCTAAACGTAATAAGAAATTTCATCATTTGTTTAGATACCCACTACATAAGATGATTACAGGAGTTTATTTGTACACTCTATCTTTAAGTCTTCTTAAGCCTATAACTTAATAATTTGAATTATAGGATGAAGGTGTATCATATTAGAAATTTAATTCCTTAAGAATCAATATCGTAGGCCCTAAATAATTCTACATAACTCCTAAAATAATAAACAATTTTTTGTTAGCTCTCCATGTCCAAAACTATTGAAGTAAAAACTTGTTGTTAACAGGTTAGAGATAGGGAAATAACCTATCGCAGGCTACTGCAAAAGATCCACGAAGGGTATAAAACATATTATTTTTAATTAGGAGTCATGTCCCTTCAAGGGAATGCATGTATGTATGCAATGTAAACAATATGTAGAAGATACATGTAGAGATAGAGAGATATATAGAGAGGTATGTTATAAGTAGATATTAAGACCTGATCTTGTATGGATTATGATATAATATAAAGGAGTTTTAAGGATTGTATAAATGTGCAATGAATGTATGAATGTTTCTTTTGTTGTTGATATGATATGAATTAATTATTCCTTCTAGAATCCTACCACAAATGCTTGTTTATCTTATTGTATCCTTCAAGGTATAAATTGACTACAAAAAAGATCTTGGGGTATAGATCTTTAGACTGTACTTCCCCATCCTTCTTTCCAACATTGGTTCCAGTGTTAGGACCCTAGAGAGAACAATAAAGAAAGTATAAGCATTAAAAGGGAAATAAGTTGGCATAAATTTTTGTTAGACCCTAAGGACCACCTCTGTGAGAGGGGATAGGCCATTAGGGAATGACAAATGGAAAGGGGGGAGGGATGTGAAAATATTCAACTATTCAAGATTTTCCTTTCCAATATAAATATATACATATAGAAAGAAGAATGGAAGTACGAACTAAGAAAACATATGGGAATACGAGAGAACAAAAGAAAAAAGAGATACTTGAAATCATTAAATTAGGGATGGAGATGAATGTTGAAGAAAGGATGCTAAAGGAGAACCACAAAATAATGGAAGAGGTGGAGAAAGGGGCTAAGGGATAGAACCTAGATATTGCAAAAGAAAACCTAAACAAAGAAAGCGAGCACACCAAGAAGGGTGTTGATAAGTGCACCAATGTGGGCACTGCCGAAAGAGAAGAAGAAGAGATCGCCATAGAGGACGTTTCCAGGAAGGAAAGAGAAGAGATCTTGCATTTAGGTTTTGATATAAGCAACATAAATTAAATCATTCAAAACATAGAAGAAAGAATTGAAAACTATGAAAAGCTCAAAAAAGAAATGGAACAAGTGATAATAAGAATAATAACACCTCTGCGAAATAGGAACTTAGGTATACATCCGGAAGAGACAAACACCCAACTAAATAACGAATGGTCACCACTAGGAACTCTAGTACATAAAATTTGTAATACAATATTTGACGATAATTACTTGGAAGAATTAGTAACCAAAAGTGTATCAAAGATAAGACATGAAGATGCGTTAACTAATCAAGAGAATTACAAGTCAACATATTATAATAGAATGACACAATCTAATGATCAAATGACATTAAATAATAGATGGACGCCTTCAAGAATTAAAAGGAACTTTGAACAGATGCAACCCCCAGACCAAGAGTCACCTCCAATGCCAATAAAATAAAGGATAATTTCAATAGAAGAAGTAGAACAAAATTTAAGACAACAAAACATAAAAGAAAACAATACAAATACATCAAGCAAACAAGAATTTTATATAGGATACATAAATAGTAGTCAAAAGAAGAAACAAGAATGAATACCACAATTAAATTACCTATGTTTGGGCAAGATAGAACTGAAGCATTTGAACATGTGTTCATCTTAGAATCTTAATGGCAAAGACAAAACCCAACTAGATATGACATTAAATTATTTGACTTGATAGGATCGATTCATGAAGAAACCTTACAATGGTATTAGAAAAATTATCCAAACCATATAAAGATTGGGATATAGTCAAGTAGGATTTCCTAGAAAACTTTACCACACCAGAATTACCTACAGAAGGAATAAGTAAACTCTAAGAACTCATGAAACATGAAAATGAATCAATCAAAGACTTTGATAAGAGATTCAAATAGGTTGTCTGGTGTCTAAAAGAACCTCTAAGTGACCAAAAAATATTGAGTAATTTATCTCTGGAGTCTTGCCAAAAATAAGAGTAGCACTTAATGGAAGACATTTTAATACATATCCATAATTGGTTACATTCGCCTGCCAGAGTTAAAATCAGCCATGGTGCAAATATGACAAAGAAAGAGAAAATAGAGAAATGGAGAAACTTAGACTTGGTGTCAAATAGTTACGGCTTAAATAGAACATAATGGCCAAAAGAGACATGGATACACCTAGACCTAACATATGGTGCACTTACTATGAAGGAGAAGGCCATGTTAGAAATGAATGTCCTAGAGAAATAGGGGAAAATAAAGCCAATGTGTTATGCGTAGACCTTCAAACAATACCTAAGAAAGTAAATTTAGTCTACTACAGAATGTGTGGAGTGGGATGACCACGATACTAAAGACTATCCATCACAATTATTCCAATTGAGAGAATATCCCATCAAAAATCAACAATAACAACTAGCACCCACTGACATATGTAAAAGGATTGACATAAAGTAAACTATATGCACTAGATATTAAATACAGAGCCACCACCATGGAAACAAAACCAAGGAAATACAAACAATAGCCAAAACCTAGAGCAATATAATAACAATGGCCCATCCTGTGGAGGAAGAGGATGAGGCCAAGGAAGAGGAAGGAGAGCATATGTTACAAGTTTTAATTATGGAAAACTAGGACACTTTGCAACCAAATGTTGGGGGAAGAAGAAAAAAATGTGGATTTTGTGGCCACGAAGATCATAATGCATTTAATTGTGAAAAGGCACACTATTATTATAAAAGAACAACACCACAAACTCAAACTGATGAAACACAAAACTCTAATACAAAAAAAAGCAAGACTTCTCTGGAAGGTACCCAAGAATCTGGAAGAAGAAACAAGGAGATGTCGAAAGGAAGGAAAGGATGAAGATACGCCATAGAATAAATTAGCACTAGACATGAGTACCATAAAGAACCTAAAATAATAGACAAGGGTAAAGTATTAGTAGTCACTAGATAGGGTACCAATACTGAAAGATAAGAGGTGGTACTGATAGAAGAATAAACCTCTGAAGGGGAAGAAAATTTCCACCCCACTAAGCAACAACATAACCATATCCTAGAACGAGATAGGAAAATAATTGAGAAAGAACAAGGAAGAAAAAGAGAACAAAATGGGTATTTCTTAGAACAAGAAGTAAGGATTCTAAAACAATTAGCACAGATGGTAGGGAAAAATGATCTACTAATAAAATTAAAATAAATTACTAAATACTAGAATAAGAAATTCATTCCATAAGTCAACACAGCAGGGAAACACTAGAAAAAAAGGCCTATCATGATTAACCTTTGGATCCATAATTGGAATATCTCTAGGGTAATGATTGATTTAGGGGCAAATACCACTCTAATCGCAAAAAGGATATGTGAATACCTAGGAAGAACCGCACCAAAACCTACCCCATACAACATCAGTATGGTAGGTGGTTATGGAATGAAAACCTTAGGTACTTGGAGATAAGTGGAAGTAAACCTTAAAGGAGTTAAATAGATTATAGATTTTGAGGTAGTTACAATAAAATAACCATTTTATTCCTTTGATACACTTATGGGATTAAGATGGTTAGTAGACTCGCGTAGAGTAATCCATGCAAGGAAGAAATTTCATTTGTAGATGATAGGAGGATAATACACATCCCCTTAGGGAATAATCGAGATGAAACCTACATAGAAGAAGTAAATTTGGAGGAATATGATGATGAAAAAAGGTTGAACATCATAACTAAGCTACCTACAACTAAAATTTGGGAAGAACCCAATTCTCAAGGAGAACTAGAGATAATGAAATTGATGGAAGCACAAATAGTGAAACTACACTAGAAGCTTGGTTACAAGATGAACCAAAATCATATTCTCACAAAAGATTTGGCTCCAAAATGATATTCATGGTAAGGAAGACACTAGTAGAAGAACCACCCACATAAAACATATCGTTGATATAAGGATGGTGCAAAATAGGAAAAGATAACTTCCCAATAGGTCAACCATATTTCACATGAAATTTCAAACATCAAGTTAGCTAAATATTCTAGAGTAGGAGACTTACTAGCATACCTAGGACATATAGAACAAACCCTCCCAAATGAAACCCACAGACTAGACACCGTACAACATACCTTTACTTACACTATCACATGTTGGTATAACACACATAAGCACATCAATATCAAATGGGAAACCTTTAAAACCTTGATAAAAGCAATATTCCTATCGGAAGTGGGGGAATATGAAGAAATCCCCACATATGAGGGATAAATCCTACCGTAACATCATTTAAATATATGTATATACTTATGAGAATAAAGATATGAGTATGATGATAGGCTATATATCTAATTGTTCTACTGAACACTTAACCCTGTAGCCAAAACTTGGTAGACAGACTAGGAGATGTGTGCGGAAACTAAAACATGGGACAAAGTAACAATAGATTTTCTCCATACCTTTTATTTTTCTAATGAAAATTCTTAGATGCATATTGTATTACTACGAACGAAAGAGATCATATTCAATCTAGAAGAAGATTTAAAACTAGCGGTGTTGTACCTCCTTCCACACCACCCAAAGAAGACAACAAATATGAGGACACTAATTAGTTGGACTAGGAATCAACCGGTATAGAGAAACACTATTGTGTGGTAAAAAATGATGATGAAGAGTAGACCCTATAAATAAGAATAGATCAAGGAGAAAGGGAAATAGAAGAATCCACATAACCTAAGAAGAAATACTATAGTGACCCCATCAAACTAAAGGTGGCAAATATTGCGATAGAAGGGTATCCCAAGGTAGCAAGAATAGGGAACTACTGGGATGAAAAGGAAGTATCTCAAACAATAGAATCTCTCTCAGAGTTCTAAAATTTATTCCCCAGAACCTTCACAAAATGAAGGGAATCAAACAAGAGGTAAGAATGATGAAAATCCAATTGAAGGAAGTTATTAAATCAGTCTAGAAGAGACCTTATAGACTAAATCCAAACGTGAAGAGAAAGGTCAAAATAGAGATAGACAATATGTTATCTATTGAAATCATTAAACCGATAGAGGATGTTGATTGGATAAGTCTTATGGTGGTCCAAAACAAGAAAACTGGAGAGATGAGGATATGTGTAGATTTCATAGAGTTAAGTAAAGCTTGCATGCATTCCCTTCCCAACCCCATTCACTGAGGAAATTTTAGAGTCAGTTGCAAGAAGAGAGATCTACTCGTTTAATGATGGATTTTTTGAATATCACCAAATCAAGATAAGGGAGGAGGATCAGCCTAAAACCACTTTTGCAACAAAATGAGGATCATATATGTATATTGTGATGCCTTTTGGGCTGAAAATGCCCTTGCAGTATTTAGTAGAATAATGATAAACACCTTTAAAGACTTCATACATGACTTTCTAGAAGTCTACTTGGATTATTGGACTATCTATGGGCTAGTGAAAGATCATATATAGGTATTATGCATGATACTAAACAGATTAGAAGAATACAAATCTCATTGAATTTGAAGAAATGTACCTTTACGATACCCTTTGGGACCTTATTAGGCCATATCATATGTAAAGAGGGATTAATGGTGGACCCTATGAAAGTTGCACTAATATTAAACTTACTACCACCTAAGAATGCACCATAAGTGAGGAAATTTTTGGGCTATATTGGAATAATACCACTATAGAAAGGGAAGAACTAGCTATGGTGTACGTGTTATAGAAATGCAAACTCTACTTGCTCTCCAGACCATTTACATTCTTTACAGACCATAGATCGCTGAAATACTTTTTTTAATTAACCGGTAACCCATGGACACATATGTAGATGGTTATTGTTATTCCAGGAGTTTGATTTTAAAATTATGGTAAAACTCGAGAAAATAATCAAGGATTGGATTATTTGTCATGAATTGAAACAAGAGAAGAACCAGATTCCCAAGGGGAAGATTTACCCAACACACACCTATTCCACATCACCGCAGTACTGGAGGAGCCAAAAGATATTACCACATTTCTTTCTATAAGATAAATTCCCAAGGATCTATTACCGTAAGATAAACAATGACTAGTGCGAAGGGTTACACCATACACCCTAGTAGAAGGAGGGTTGCACCATCTTGGGAGAGATGATATTTTGAGAAGAGTAGTATACAAACATGAGAGGAATTTAATTTTAAAAGAATCACATGAAGGAGTTACAAGAGGACATAACTCTAGAGCAACTACAACAAGAAGGGTAAAACTCGCAGGTTTATGGTGGCCAACTTTTCATAAAGATACAAGGGAGTGCACAAAAGGTTGTATTTACCAAAGGGTAGGGAAACCTACTGCATGGGATGAAATGCCACTTAGACCAATATTAGCTCAAAATCCATTTAAATATAGTCAATAGACTTCATAGGCCGATTGAGCCTCTAGCAAAACATTCAAAGGAAAGGTTCGTCATAATCGAAGTGGAATAACTTACAAAGTGGGCAGAAGCGGAACCAACGAAATATTGTACCACAAAGACTACCATAAGGTTCCTATATGATAATACAATTACAAGGTATGGATATCCTTTGAGCATAGTAAGTGATCAAGGTAAACACTTCATGAATAAAATGATAAAGGAACTACTTCAAAATTTCATGATAGCACACAATAGGATTTCCCCCTATCATCTACAAGCTAATGGGGCAAGTGAAGCACTGAAGAAGATAATTGGCAAGGCATTAGCCAAGAAGTGTGATGAGAACAAAGTTGATTGGGATGTAAAAGTACCTGCGGTCCTTTGGGCATAACACACATCCTACAAAAGGACAAGTAAATTCACTCCATTTTAGTTGGTGTATGGTATTGGCATGATAGTACCCATGAACTTCATATTCCTAATATATGCACCGCACTCACTTTGTGGTTGGAGGATGATCAATAATTGGCATAGAGGATAGAATATTTCGATAAATTAGATGAGTTATGATAGATTAAAATGTATAACCACCAATTAGAAAGGCAAAGACAAAAAGCATGTGATAAAAGAAACCTGCGGTTGAAAAAATTTAAGACAGGTGACATCGTATTATTGTATGACAGTAAATTCAAAACACAAGGCAAGTTGAAGGTGAGATGGTTATTTCCTTATTACATTCATGAAATCAATGATTTTGGAGTGATCAAACTAAGACAACTAGATGACACCCCTTTGACAAGGTCTGCAAATGGCACATGATTGAAACATTACTACTTGACAATAGCTTGACATCATAACTTAAACACAACCAAATCCCAATGTATATTATGTATCATAGTTCAAGTACAAACCCCAATAACATTAAACTCACAAAATCAAAACATCAAATTGCAAAAAATAATGGCTATAAAAGCCCACATCGGTAGAATGTGCATTCAATGCACCAACCCATTCGCCTGCCTATATAATACCACCTCTTCCACCCTCAATCCTCACCTAAGCTAGTTGTGCCTTCGAGTTAATTGTGCGCTAAGTATACTATGAATGTCTTCCCTGGACTTTACCGCTTCCCTCTGCGCCAAGATGTCCACTCCTACTCTCTTTGATATCTCAAAAAAGTCCCACCCAAAGTACAATAAATATCCCTACAAAGCCTTGGAAGTTGACAAAGATGGGGCATTCTCTAACATACCTATCAATGTTGTGTATCTAGAAGACATGTGGAAATATATTCATGAACAGATAGCGGAGATTGATCATACCAAGTTCGAGGTGCTCCGCAGGGCCCTCCTAACACTAGATGGGAGTTGGTACCTGCCACAAATAAGGAAGTAGAATTGAAAAGTCTGGATGTTTGGAAAGACTAGCCATATTTCTACGATAACCATGAATGGGTACGTTTGGCGCTTAGCAGAGTGCACGACAAGTTTATTTACTTGGACAAACCATACCACCTCACCAAATAAGTTATTCATGTGGTAACTAGATTAAGTATGAAGGGAGAAATTATGGCTAAGAAGGCCATTTAGAATGAAGACGTCATCAAGCTTACCAGTGCCAACCCAAGCGAGAGAAGTATGAATGTCCGTGCAATCACAAATCTGGTGATCTGGTACGCCACCATGAGCATTACCTGCAAACATAGAGGACTCCACAACATCCTCCGCTATCCATACCGCACATCAATGATCGTTGAAGGATAATAATTCAACCTCTATGAATTTATGAGAGAACAATTAATGGAGAACATCCAAAAGATCAAAACCTATAGGAATCATTTCTACTTTGGCGCATTGCTTATATGCTTAATTTTCTATTTCATGAATGAGCTCCCCAATTTCAAGGGTAAGGTCTGGAAAACGTACCTCCCCATTGTGACACAAATCAAGAAACACTCCCAATAGTTCCCAAACAAACCATCATATACTGCGACATACTGGGGATTTTTCAAAAATCTCCAAGAATAAATGTGGGCTCGGGACTAGCTCCCCTACAAGCCGATACACCAATACATTAACACAATAAAATTTATGGTAGATAAATATTATACCTATATGGAGGCGATAGATCCTAGGACTGCATGGATTCCACAACTCCCTTATGAGGTCATAGCAAAGGAAATAGATACATACACATCTACCCTACTCAACAAACTAAAGGACCCCCAGTGTGGAAAGATTTGGAACGTATAGGGAGGTAATGGATAACATATATAAAAAGGGGTCGGAAGAGAAATTAGAAAATAGAGAAAAATTCCATGAATAGTGGGGTATTCCAAAGGAAGGATACACATAGAAGGTTGCATCATAGTCATCCACCACCAAGAGATCGAGGTGTTTTCATTCAAAGGGGTCCACTTCTTCCACATAAATAGAGAATGGCTCAACAACCCAGAAACCACGAGTAAAAAGAACAAGACAATCTCGACCTAAAAAATAGCTGAAAGACAAATGGAGAAAGATACAATAGAGGAAGATGTAGAAGAGATACCAAAGGGAGAAGAAGAGGTTGAGCAACCTCTTAAGAAGAGGAAAAGAGGACAACAAGATCTGGCACCTCCTCCACAAGTAACTCTAGAGCAACTGCAAGAGCCCATCAACATCTTGGTGAACTACAACACCATTGTAAGCCATGAGATGCTACAACAACTACTCAAATTTTACAAGGATGTGAAAGAAGAAAACAAAGAGATAACTATTCAATGCTTGGTCAAGTATGTGAATCATTCCAACAAAGCACTAGATAATGCAATGACAGAGTTTTTGAAAGAGATTGTGGTAGCCATAAGGGCAAAGTGGGCTAATGCATTGGAGAGAGAAGAGATGCAAGACAAAACAATTTTAGAAGTCAATCCCAACCTCACTGAGGAGCAAAAGAAATCACTAGCACAAGCACAAGCTCATGAGCTTCGTACAAAACAATGGGTGGACATTATCATGGTGGAGGATTTGGAAGGAACACAAAAGATTTGGAACGAGACATTGGAGGTAATCTAGAAGCTCTACAAGCATATGATGAAAGACGATAAATAAGAAGTAGAGGAACCTCCACAAGAAGACAATACAACTAGAGAGACAGGGACCGACCTTAGAGACAATAAAAGTCTCAGAGGAAAAGACAAAAGCAAGGATGATTCTGGAGTCACATCCACTATTGCAAACACCATCTCTGCCATTAGGAACTTCCTAGCGCAACAACAAATACAAACAATTCCATCATGCAATTGATGCAAGTGCTATTGGTGGGACAACATGTAGATCTCTCAAAAATTTCACCACTAAAAAAAATTCAATTAGGGGACCTACTCCATAGCACCACCATAGAAGAGTTATTAAGCGGTCATGTACAAAATGTGGAGCAACTAGAAGATGTGATACAAACACTCCAAAATTCTATCCCTCATCTATAGCGGGGGCACTTCACTCATACTACCTCAACAAATCAAACAATTGGTAGATAGTCTACAAAGGGATTTTTCTTTGACCAAGGCCACCATAAGAAAGGAGGCGCAAGAAGAACTTACAAAGAGGAAAACAGGGGATTACACAAAGAGATGCGCCACCACACACTCCCAACTATAAGCATAGATAAAACAACTGGGAGATAGCATCCAAGAGGTCAGGGTACATACTAATTTTGTCTAAAATGGCCCAACACAACAAAAAGCCTCTACACCCAAATACTTCAAATTGAAGATTAGATAGCATGAGTGATTTATGACCCACTTCAAGACATGTTTGGAACCATAAGGGATCAAGTTGAGAATCTCTGCAACCAGTTATAGCAACTCCATACTCAATGGGAACAAGTGAAAGAACAAATCAAACAGCCGAGGGAGACAATCAATAATCATTTGAGACTTCTCCAAACAATTTTTAAAGAAGTAAAGTAGATAGCATTAAAGATTTCAATTCCAACTAATCTTTGAGAGGCGGTACTCACATTAGCTCAAATCCAAGGACAAATGGGTACATTGCTACAAGCACATGCATATTGGGCTTCAACCATGACGAGACTCAAGGTACAATACAAGCATCTCCTTCCCAATTAAGCATCATGTCTTGAGGAAAAGACATCATTTTAAAAGGGGGATGAAGTTATTAGGTCAGGGATAGGGAAAGAACGTACTATAGGCTACCACAAAAGATCCACAAAGGGTAGAAAAGGCATTACCTGTAATTCAGAGTCATGTCCCTTAAAGGGAATGCATGTATATATGTAGTGTAAACAATATGTGAAAGATACATGTAGAGATAGAGATATATATATAGAGTAATGATATAAGAAGAGACTAGGACCTACTCTTGTATGGATTATGATATAATATAAAGGAGTTATAAGGACTATATATATGTGCAATGAATGTATGAATTTTTGTTTGGTTTTTGATATGATATGCATTAAGTATTCCTTCTAGAATCCTACTGCAAATGCTTATTTCTCTTATTGTATCCTCCAAGGTATAAATTGACTACACAAAAGATCCTGGGGTACAAATCTCCAAATTGTAGTTCCCCATCCTTCTTGCCTACACTTGTATAGACCTAAATCATCTTGATAGTCAGGAAAATCTTGTTTACAATTTTTTAACATTTCATTTATGCTCTAGACTATTCCCCTTAATAATTCTATTAACCTTCAAATTAGTTTAACTTTGAGGTCAAGTAGTTAATATTAGAAGGAATAATCATGTGTTGATCTTTTAGGAAAATAATAAACCTTTCATTTATTTTAGACAATCCTTTACCAACACGTATCCCCTCAAGTAGGGATTTGGGTGTTTCCCTTGCTAAAATCTAGAGTCAAGGTCGAGCCCACCCCAAATTTATAAGAAGCCTCATATGAATGGACTTCTATGGAGTTTAATATGACTTTTTGGGCCAAAGAGCATGAACTAATCTAAGTTCATATCCATCAAGTGCATATGCAAAAAACACACTCTTGAATTTTATAGCCATGTAATTTGAGTTTAATTTTAACTTAATAATCATCATGTGTGTAGAAGACCCTAGAAGTGTGTGTTGTATTAAATTCTCCAATCGATCTCCTTGTGCTCTCTTGGGTTGTTAGATTCAATTTTGTATAATGGCCAATGTAATATTATTTTGATAGATGTGTCATAATTTCACATTACACAAGGCTTTAGATCCTCCATATGAATTTTGTATCACATTATTCTACTTCAATAATATTGCATGCACATTATAAGATCACCATGGTCACACCTCACTACTAACTCATTCCCCATGACCCAATGACGCAACACTCCTTTCAGTTTAATGACCTCGCCTCTTTGGGTGTGCATTGGCTATTAATCTTTGAGCCCATTGTGTGGTTCCTATAAATCCCCATGCTATATAATAACATCATGTTTTAGTGCATGCACTAGCCATTGATCAAAACCTCATCCTATGATATATGTACATCCCTAATGATATTTGAGCTCAAACACATCTCAAAGGTACAAAGACCATTAACATTGATCCTCATCTAACAACTCCTATGCCTCCCTCCATATCATGAGCTTATATATCCCCTTCCATTTCCACATGGATTGATGGAATTGGTTCAACACATCTCTTGTACTAAGGTACATCTTCCTTCCAATGATAACATGTATGATCACAATGCATTTATTTGATGGTTTCCCTTTCATTAAATTATTTCTTCTTCTCATTATTTTGCTTGATAGCTTGTAAAAAGATCCCAAATCCATTTCATGTGAGTGATATAACAATATATTTATGATAAATTATTAATGAAAACTATGTTTCTTTTGAGATTGGTGTTGTAAATATTGAATGCACAAGACAACTGAGAGGGGGGTGAATCAGTTGTACATTAAAATATCAAAACCCTTGTTAACATCCAAATCCACATCAGCTTTAATAACCTTTAAACTATTAGAATGATTTAGCATGAAAGTAAATAACATAAACTGAAACACATCAACACCATGCACAATAGAGCACCATGTTTACATGGAAAACCCAAGAAGGGAAAAACCACAAGGAGGAGAAGCTCACAATATAAAGTAATTGCAACACTGAATACAAAAGGCTCGTTGTCAAAGGGCTCACCGCCCAAAAGAAAGAAGGGCTCACTGCTAGATTATAGAAAAAAGAAAGAAGAATGTTACAGTGAGAAATCTATCTCAATGCAATAGAAAATTCCACTACAACATCACCAATGCATTCACAATATTTCTAAATATTGTAGACACCTTCTTCTCACTGCTTCTAGTAGTCTAACTCATTAAATCTTGCACTACACTTAACAACTCTGCAATTTGTATCATACACGCTACTCACACATTCTCCATCAACACAACACTTATTTATACCTTCTTCAACCTTGAAAACATTCTCCAAGATCGATTATGCACCTCAATTGTGCAAATTCAAATTAGATCAAAACTAAGAATTTTCATGGTGGAAAGGAATGAAAGCGGACCACACCACATCTTAACTTGGACCCAAATCATACATATACACCAAGCCACGCTTCCACAATCACATAAGCAAATCCATAATTAGTGTAAAAACCCAAGGTCGGTCGAACCTATGTAAACACCATCAAACATTTAAGTACATGCTTCCTATGATCCAAGGATGATTCACGAACCACACACAACACTTGAACACAATCCAAAATATTCCACAAACACCCTGAAATTCAACAAATTCCTTCGCAACAACTTTCACTTGAAGAATAAACTCATCTTGTATAGATAAATAATCTTCCACACACCATAACTCAAGAAATCAACTTACAGAGCACCAAACCATGAAAAACTTCAACTAAAATTAGATATGAACCTTATCAACACCATTCTAGAACCGCAAGATCACAAACCAAACTACAGAGAAATGGGGAGCAAAAACATTTCTCCCAAATAGCACTGCAACACAATTCACACACCAGTGAACACATCTTTCTTTGCACAATGATCCAAACATAGAAAATCTAGATATAACACCTATTAACATCTTTGATCAAAATATCTTAACCAAACAAATAAATCTTCAACACGGAAAAAATGCGGAGCAAAACCAGAACACCACTCTATATGCTAAGACACCTCTAAAACACACTGTTTCCTTTTTATTCAAATTTTCTCAAAAGAACTTGGAAACCAAGCACCAAAAACACATTCTCATAATATTCACCACTTCCTCATCATCACCAAACCAACTACAACACAACAACTCATTTAAAAAACAACCACAAACAAAAGCTTATCAAAACAACACTAGAGGCTAACACAAATAACATTTACTAATGACAACATAATAAAACTAATCAAAGCACATCACAACTTTTCAACCATCACCATTTGACATCAATGAAAACACAAACATAAGCCTATTGACATCAATGACAACACCAACTAATCATACTTACAAAAAAATCTCCCTTTGTCATTGATGGCAACACATGATGTGAAAAAACATCAACAACAAACATAACAGCTCTGATCACCAACATATTGCTCCATTACCAATTATTTTTCTTTCTCCCCCTTACATCATACTCTACTTTATTCTCTCTCCCTTTCTCAACTGATCCTTTTTGACATTACTTTCTCTCTCCCCCTTAGCATCAATAGAAAAAAAGTAACACATTTGCATCACTTCCCCCCTTTGACATCAAGCATACATATTTTCCCTCTCCTCCAAAGGAAATACATATAAGGGACAACTTCTCTACAACCACCCTTTCTTTTTATTGTTTTTCATACTCCCCCTTAGGAGCACACATCAAACTATACCAACTAGCAACCACTGCACAACACCAACCTGCACACCAAAACTTACTCCCCCTGATTGCAACAATGAAAAATGCCACTACCTACTCCCCCTGAGAAGTAGCCTCCAACATCATTCTAGATCAAAGAATAAATCTTCAAATCCACTGGACTAATGCATATCCTTATGCATCTAGTTCAAGGAAGGAGGGGTAATAACCCCTAACTTCTCTCGGAGATACTCAAAAGTATCCTTAGGAAGAGCCTTAGTGAATATATCAGCAACCTGATCCTTTGTAGGCACATACTCAAGCTTCACTTCATTCTCTACAACCTTCTCTCTCAAAAAGTGATATTTACTTGAGATATATTTTATCCTTGAGTACATCACTGAAATGGTTCATTGTATACAACTCTAATATCCTTCAAGGTTTGCCTCATCCACAACACCTATGCGCAACAAGATGCTACTGTAATATATTTTTCTTATGCAATAGATAAAGACACTGATTCTTGCTTCTTCCTTAACCAAGATACCAATCTGCATCCAAGAAAGAATGCACCACCACTTGTACTTTTCTTGTCATCCACACAATCCACCTAATCTACATCTATATAAGCTCACAAAGAAAAATCACTATCCTTTGGATACCACAAACCATGTTTCAGAATGCCTTTCAGGTATCTGAATATCCCCTTCACTATTGTAACATGTGACTCTCTAGGATCTTCTTGAAATCTAGCCACAAAGCAAATTGCATGCATGATATCCAGTCTAGTAGCAGTTAGATATAGAAGTCATCCAATCATCGATCTATATTTTCTCTGATCATCCTTAGGAGATTCATCATTCTTACTCAGCTTGCAACCAATAACCATAGGAGTACATACTGGTTTGGAGTCTTCCATTCCAAACTTCTTCAACATTTCCTTGACATATTTTGATTGTGAGTGAATATTTATTTCTCTATCTGATTCATTTGTAGTCCAAGTACAAAATTCATCTCCACAAACATGGACATCTCAAACTCTTTATGCATCTCTTTTGCAAATTTCTTACACATTGCTTCATTTCTTCCAAAAATTATATCATCAACATACATAACAATAATCAAGATTTGATCTTTTTCAACTTTGAAATAAATATTACTATCTACAGTACCTTTATTGAATCCTTGTTGTATCAAGTACCTATCCAACCTTGCATACCAAGCTCTAGGATCTTTCTTCAATCCATACAATGTTTTCTTCAATCTTCAAACCATGTATGATTTGTCTAATAATTGACATTCTTTTGGTTGTTCAATATAAACCTCTTCTTCCAATTCACCATTCAAGAATGCAAACTCTACATCCATTTGGTAAACATTGAAATCCTTATGTACTACAAAATCCAAAAACATTCTGATAGGTTCCATTCTTGCCACCGAAGAAAATTTATCCTCAAAATCTATTCCTTCTACTTGTCAGTGGCCCTTACATGCAAGCCTTGCCTTGTTTTTTACCACTTCTCCATTCTCATTCAAATTTTTTTAGAATACCCACTTAATTCCAATAACATTCTTGTTTGTTGGTTTTGAGACAAGTTCCCAAGTCTAGTTCTTCTCAATGTGTAGTAGTTCCTCTTCCATAGCCGTAATCCAATAATTATCTTTGCATGCTTCAATCATTGTTTTAGGTTCAACTTTAGAGAGTAAACATAGGTTTACCTATTCTTTAGTCATAGCATCTTTTATCTTTGTCAAAACACCTTTGATTTTGTCACCAATGATCTGATCTTCAAAATGATTCTTTTGTGCATACTTAGGAGTCTTAGGGATCCTTTCCAAAGCTTCTTCCTCTTCAATAAAAACTTATTTCTCATTACTTTCATCTCTGTCACTTTATTTGCAAGAGGAATCATCTAATTCATATCCATTTATCACCACATAATTCTTTTGTACGCCTTAATCTACTTTGACACTTGCACTCTCAACAATCTTCTTTAGCCTCTTGTTTTAGCATCGGTAAGCTTTGCTTCTTGTAGAATATCCAAGGAAGATACCTTCATCAGATTTTGTATCAAACTTTCCTAAGTTTTCATCTCTACTGATATAGCATTTGCTTCCAAACACTCTGAGATGTTTGACAATAGGAATTCTTCCATACCACAACTATAGGGAGTCTTTGCACTATTTACTCTTGTTTGAACTTGGTTAAGTATGTGGAAAAAAGTATGAATTGCTTCTCTCTAGTAGACTTCTGGTAGCTTTGCCTCTTTCATCTTTGTTCTTGCAGCTTCCTGAATATTCATATTCTTTCTTTAAACCACTCCATTCTGTTGAGGAGTTCTAAGGGCAGATAAATGCCTTTTATTCTATGATTCTCACAAAAAATATTAAACTCATTGGAGGTGAATTCTCCACCTCTGTTAGAATTCAAACACTTGATTTGCATATCCATTTCATTCTCAACCATGACTTTGAATGCTTTAAACTGATTTAGAGCTTATGAGTTTTCTTTGAGAAAAGTAACTCATGTCATTCTAGAATAATCATCAGTCAATAGCATGAAATACCTGTCACCTTGAAAACTTATTACTCTGGTAGGACCACAAAGGTTTGTATGCACCAACTCCAATAGTCTGGTAGTAGATTTTTCTTTGACTTTGAAATTTTTTCTTGCTTGCTTCCCAATTTGACATTCCTTGTAGACAACATTGATGGGCTTTGTAATCTTTGGCAGATCTCTCACAACTTTAACTGAACTAATTATCACTAGGCTATCAAAATTGATGTGACACATCCTTCTATTGCATAGCCAACTATCATTAATCTGAGTCATAAAGCAAAGACCACCAACACATTTAAGTTGATAAACATTTCCATTTGTCCTTTTTCTAGCAACAACCATATTTCTGGAGCCTTTTTTGATCTCACATCCATCATCTTGAAACATAAGATTATATCCTTTGCTACACATTTGTCCAACACTCAAGAGGTTATGCCTTAAGCCCTTAACATAAAGAACATCATTTGTATTATGCTTGCCATCAAAACTGATTGAACCTTTTCCACATATCTTAGTAGATGTATCATCACAAAACTTAACTAGACCTCCATATTTCTCAAGCCTAACAAACTTACTTTTGTCACTGGTCATATGATTTGAGCATCCACTATCTATGATCCAGTAGTTCTTCTCTCTAGCATGAAAAGCAGTCACCATAGCATTGTGACCTTCTTCCGGAGAACTTTCTTTCACACATCTCTTAGATTCAGCTTTTATAACCATGAACAAGCATTTACTATCCTTATCATCCTCATAGTCAAATTCATCATCAAATATATTGGCATCTTCTCTAACATAATAACTTTTCTTAATTGCTTTACTTTTGTTTTCTTTATTCTTGTCATTTAAATCCATGTTTGGACATCTTGAAACATAATGACCTATCTTTCCACAACTGAAACATTTGAAAGGTAACTTACCTATGTACTTTCCAGTACCTTTTTTCATTCTCCTCACAGTTTTCTTCTACATCATCAAGATCCTCTTGATCTAATTCCTCAGTCTTTTCTGATTTGTCAACCTTGAAAATTGTCTCAACTTTTGCATTACTTGGACCAAAGTCTCTTAATTCAAAAGCAGTTAAAGTGCCAAGTAGCTAATCTCTAGAATAATTATTTAGATTCTGAAATTCCTCAATAGTAGAAACCTTATGATTATAAGCTTTAGGTAGAGTTCTCAGTATCTTCTTTACCACCTCATCATCTTCAAGATTTCCACCAAGCTTTCTAATGGAATTGACAACTTTGTCCACCTTCTGTATGTAGCTTGTAATGTTTTCATCCTCTAACATCCACATATTTTCAAACATGATCTTTAGATTTTACATCTTAGCTTGCTTGACCTTATCATCTCCTTCATAAATGCTTTCCAAAATTTTCCAAATATCACTAGTAGTTTTAAGATTCATAACTTTCATAAGTTTAGTATTAAAAATACTACTCAAAAATGCATGCCTTGATTTACCATTGTTTTCATAGGCCTTGATCTCATCATTAGTACTTATACCATTTGTAGGAATAGTGTATCCAAGCACAACAAACTTCCAAACTCCATATCCAAAGGATACCAAAAAACCTTCCATCCTTGTCTTACATAAAGCATAATCTGATCCATCAAATAGAGGAGCATCTCTCTTGTGTGCCATCCCAGATCTACCTCAAGTGGTTAATCTTTCTTCCAAGGAACCTTGCTTTGATACCAATTGTTAAATGCACAAGACAACTAAGAGGGGGTGAATCAATTGTGCATTAAAATATCAAAACCCTCATTAACATTCATATCCACATCAACTTTAATAACCTTTAAACTACTAGAATGTTTTAGTATGAAAGAAAATAATAGAAACTAAAACACATCAACACCATGCACAATAGAACACCAGATTTACGTGGAAAACCCAAGAAGGGAAAAACCATGGTGAGGATTAGCTCACAATATAAAGTAATTGCAACATCAAATACAAAAGGCTTACTACAGGAGGGCTCACTGCCAAATTACAAAAAAGAAGAAAGAAGAATGTTATAGTGAAAAATCCATTTCAATGCAACAAAAATGTCCACCACAACATCACCAACACATTTGCAGCCTTTTTGAAGATTGTAGACACCTTATGCTTGTTGCTTCTAGTAGTCTAACTCATTAAATCTTGCACTGCACTTCACAACTTTGCACTTCACAACTCTGCAATTCACATCATACACACTACTCACACATTCTCCATCAACACAACACTTATTTAAACTTTATTCAACTTTGAAAACATTATCCAAGGTTGTCTATGCACCTCAACTGTGCAAATTCAAGTTAGGTCAGCATAAGCATTCCTGTGGTGGAAAGAAAAGAAAGTGGACCACACTGCATCTTAACTCAAACCTAAATCATACATATACACCATGCCATGCTTCCACAATCACCAAAGCAAATCCAAAATTAGTGTTAACACCCAAGGTTAGTTGAACCTGTGTAAACACCATCAAACTTTAAGTACACGCTTCTTGTAGATTCTAAACTAGTTTCTTGTAAACTTGGTGGAAATTACACAATTTAGAGGAATGACCTAACTCAACAGTCCACTCAACATTGCAAAGACTTCATTAAATTGTCAACCAAGGCTTATAAACTTGTGATGGCACCAGCACTATATGTGCTTTCAAAGACTTGAGATTACCTAGGTTATCCTATTACAGGTATTCTTCTTGTTGGGAAATCATAGAAACACATAACAATGAAACAAGTAAACAATTGCTAACGGCTACAAGTACCTACAACATAATCTATAGTTGAACTGTTGTTAATAGATAATTATTGAAACTAAATCAAACCTGATAAATGAACCTAATCTATCCTCCAGATTATTACATGTCAACTGAATGCATTCATGCACATGAACAAGCATTATTGATAATCATAATATAAGAATCTATTTTAACTTACATGCAATTTATGAAGTAATGGCTAAAAAAATAAAACAACTACAAATGTAGTGAAAAATAGTTACCTTGAGTGGCCTACTCAGGTGGTTGTCTTCACTTAAACTAAAACCAAATCTAAATCTTCAGGTTCCACATAACCATATCAATTTGAACTTCATTCATTATGCATTCCAAAAGATCACATAAAATTTTTCTCATAGATTGTATTCAAGAAAAACATTTATGAACAATCCGCATGTTTGTAGATTACAAATGAAAACTAAGAAGTAATTGATAACAAAATCCACTAGTGTGAGATTAATTGACTTAATTATATTAAAGACAACCGTCGACTATACATAGGCACGAGGGATTTTATTCTAAACACAACTATAAACTGAAATCATTAACTACAACTCCCTAGATATCATAGTGAGTAATTAAGATTGAGTTATTCAAACTACAATTGGAAAGAAACAAGAGTTCAAATAGGATTAGAACTCTGCAAAATAGATCTACATGTGAAACACATAATCAGTTATGCAATAATCCTATCAATAAGAGAATTCTCCTTTTTCAGCACCTTATTTAAATTTCATAATGATGCACGACTAACTCCATCAAGTGTATCCACACAGTAGTTATTACACTCAACTTGTTTTGGCACTTCCCCTATTTCACTATCCAAAACCTCCTTTGGTTGCGGGCTACAATGTCTTCTTGGGTCGTAAGAGGTTAATCCACAAAACACATACACAAAGCTAACTACCATGATTAAAAACATAATTCTAATCACATTCCATACATATCCACATATAAATCATGCAATGCTACTATATCATAACTATATTTCCATTACTCTAATTCAGATCCAAGGTTGTATAATAAGCATAAAAAGATAGCATAGCATAGGAATATGCCTGAAAGGATTGTCTGATAATGTATGTAAATATGCATAAAAACATCAATAAATAGACTAATAAATGGACTCATCACTTCCTATGATCCAAGGATGACTCGCAGACCAGACACAACACTTGAACACAATCTAAAATATTCCACAAACACCTTGAAATCCAACACATTCCTTCGCAATAACTTTCACTTGAAGAATAAACTCATACTCTACAACCAAATAATCTTCCACACGCTGTAACTCAAGAAATCAACTTACGAAGCACCAAACCACAAAAAACTTCAACTTAAGGTAGATATGAACCTTATCAGCACACTTCTAGAACCGCAAGACCAAAAATGAAACTATAGAGAAATGCAAAGCAAAACCATTTATCCCAGACAACACTGTAAGACAGTTCACACACTGGTGAACACATCTTTCTCTGCACAACAATTCAAACCAAGAAACTCTAAATATAACAACTATGAACACCTTTGATCAACATATCTAAACCGCACAAGCAGATCTTCAACACAAAAGAAATGTGGAGCAAAACCAGAACACCACTTTGTGTGCCAGAACACCTCTACAACACACTGTTTCCTTTTTTATTCAAATTTTATCAAAAACACTTGAAAACCAAGCACCAGAAACACATTCTCATCATATTCACCACTTCCACATCATCACCAAACCAATTGTAACATAGCAACTCATCCAAACAACATCCACAAACAAAAGCTTATCAAAGCAACACTAGAGGTTGAAATTAGTAACATTTACTAATGACAACGTAATGCAACTAATCAAAGCATCATCACAAATTCTCAACCATCACTAGTTGACATCAATGACAACACAAAAATAAGCCTGTTGACATCAATGACAACACCAACTACTCATACTTGCAACAGTAAAAGTTATTGATGAATGTTAATAGATTTAATAGATCCCTAGATGGATTTATTGTGTAAATATTAAATCACGTCATAATTCACTAAGCCTATTTGGATGTACTTTGTTGAGAATTTTTTTGTTTAAATATAGAGTGATGATGTGAATCAAACTCTTGATCATGCTTGAAACCAAGACAAAGTGTACTTTACAATGACAACTAGGATCAAAAAGTGTTACAATGAGAAGGGATGGATAGATCTTAAATATGTTATGTAGGATTTTTGGTTGGGTGTACTCAATTTGCTAAACAAAGTACATTTATTCATTTTTTAATAATATATTATTTCTCTTGTGTTTTCCCAAGTACATGATTTCCATGTAACTACATTTTTATGCACAAGTCTTGACAATTGTACCAACTCTTCCTTCTCAATCCTTATTATGGAAGCCTCATTGACTTAAGGGATTTCTATCATTGAGGTATATAATGAGGGATGGGATAAATATAAATTTGGTGGAAAAGTGATTCAAATTTAGTTAATCCTAGAGGTCAATTCCTGTAGGAATGTATACAATGGTGTGACTAATGAGTCTAGTGTGATTTGCTCAAGGTGATTAATGTGTCAAGCTTAGAGTAAGGAAGGGACTTGAGAAGGGACCTCGCAGATGATTGGCCTTGAGAAGATCGTATGGATAAATCATCTCTTTTAAAACTCATAAGGGCTTCTTAATGGCCCTACACCTTATTGCCACCTTATGAAGTTGCATATTTTACAATGAGGGTCGTAGGTGGAAAATTAGGCCAAGTAGTTGGATTGATCCTTGAGGCCAAGAAAATTAATATTTCAATGGTGATGAAAATGTGGTCAAATAATTTTGGATAATGTTGGTCACCCAACACACCCAAGTCCATTTCAAAGTCAAGACCACTAAATTTAAACCTTCAAATTATCTCTAGACCCACCCTTTTAGCTTCCACCTCATTTTGGCCCTCAAACACTATGCACTCCACTAATAACTAATGTGAGCGACCTAATGGCTTGTTGACTTCCATATTATTCCAAACTTCCCTCCACCATGTGCTCTAACTTGTTGGTCATTTATAACTAATTAAATATATTTACTCTTATCCTAGATAGCTCGATTGAGCTCTATATTTTCATTATTGTATCCTTTATTTGAGTTTTTTTTATGTTCATGTCAATTGGTTTGTGCTCACATGCCTCCACTCCCACCCTTCATGTTTCTCAAAGCTTATTGGTCTTCCTAGACTAATATAATTGATTATCACCCTTTGGCTCTCATGACCTTAGTCATGGTAGCATTTGGCCCCATGATCTTATATGTGGTGTGTTGTATGCTCCAATTGGTCTCCTCAGTCTCTCCTACGCCGTTAGATTCAATTTTGTCTAATGGTTCGTGCAATATTATTTCGACAAATGTGTTCCATACTTTCACATTATGCAAGGATTTTGATCCTCCATATCATTTTTTGATCACCTTGTTCTACTTCAATGATCTAATGTGCACATTGTGAGCTCACCATGGTCTCGCTTCACTACTGATTCATTCCCCGTGGACCAATTAAACAACACTCCTTAGATTTTAATGACCTCATCTCTTTGGGTGTGCATTGGCCATGACTCTTTGAGCCCATCATGTGGTTTCTATAACTCCCCACATTATATAATGACAACATGTTTCAGGGCATGCACTAGCCAATGATCAAAACTTCATCCTATTACATGTACATCCCTAATTATCTTTGTTATTATCATAGGTTATCATCTTGGAAATTATCACCATCATTATTATACTTTGTAATAATGTTACTTAGCTAAACACAACATGAATTTGTTTAGAGAAGATGGAGATTCAATAAATTAGAGTGATGTTGTGATCATTGCACAACAAGGGTGGTAAAAATAACTACATGATCATTGATCAAGAGACTCTAGTGTGATGTTGTGCTCTTCTCTGTAAGATATAACCCAACTATGGTAAAAAATTATGCTTACAATTATTAACACATTGTAATTTTCATTTATCAAGTATGTATTTGTTGTGCATAGATTTTAGGGAAAGATTGGATTGTTATACACCAAGGCATACTTTCTAACCATCGTGACACTCATGGAATATGTTGACTATACAATATGAATAAATCCTAAAGATATTATTTTCTCTAATTTGTAACTCAATTGAGAGAACATACTTGGTATAAGGGAATGATATATTAGGATTTAATTAAAATTTCCCTCTAGAAGAGTGTCCCACTATGATATAATTCTATGCACATGGTAGTAGGTGCATTGTTATTTCCTTGATCTTAACTTGAACATGGTGACCTTTCCAAATCCAACTATAGTTTGTTTTTGTTATCTTTAGAGAAATAGTGTGGAAAAAGGATTTGAATTATTATTTTGAAAATAAATATATGCAATCTACGTTATTGTGTTGGATTAGAAAATAAATTCTAGGTGTGAAATATATTTCCCAAATGTCAAGATGTCATCAAGATACTACTTGGAATTTCATGTTCTCAATTATCATAATTAAGGATGTTGTTTGACTCAACTCTCTAAATACAATGACTTGTTGATTATTATAGTTTAAGCAATCTTGCATCAATAGTATGTATAAATTAAAGTAATATCAAATATGTTATTTTTGAAACATTTCCCTCTATGTAATGTGAGCATATTGGTATTACAATCTTTACTAATGGCAATCTAAGATTTGATCAATGAAGGATGGGTAGTATTCTCATAGAAACTTTTACAATTCCAACTATCTAAAAAAATCGTGGAAAAATCATGAAAATGGTTTTTTCTTGATCAATGTGGTAGCTAAGATATCTATGATATTAATATTAATGTCGATAGGACCCTAAGAGTCATAGCATGATATTTATTATTTAATGTATATGAAAGTCACCTAACACCTTAGTATGAAAGGGGGTTTTGATCTCAAATGTAAGAAATAGATACCTTAAATTTCAAAGATGACCATAATGCTTGTTTAGTATACTTGAACCTATGATTAGAACTTTTATAGAGGTATTACGAATACCTAATGCTAAGTGTAAGAAATGCTTATGAGGCCATCTATAAAAGGATTGAATTAATATTGTCATATAGATTGGACTAGATATAGATTCCCTCTTAATCTCACCAAAGTAGGACTAAACTACCACTCTTCAATGAGGTGTAGCTTCATATAATTACTTTTCGCTACCTAATCAATGTTAGATATACTTAACTTTTAATATAGATTAATAGCATATAATATTGTAGATCAATATGCATGCTATATGTCACTTATTATGTTGGATAAAATTTTGTAATACTCTTTATCGAGTACTTATTTGAAAGTAACATATTGAAGAATTTATGTAGGGATTAGCTCACAATCCTAGTGTAAAAGAGAAGCTCCTTAAAACTTTTACTATGTTTTGAAGTGGCATATATGAGATATTTCGTATGAATACCAAAGATTGGCATAGCTAAACTTAGAATAATATTTTGAACAATATCATAATGTTACAAAATGATGGATCTTAAGAAGTACTTGACTGCTATACACCTAAAAGACAATAAACCTTCAATCCTCCAACTTTATAAGCATGGGAGAGGGAATTATTTTGATTGTTGAGGTACAAACATAGCCAATGAACATGAGTAATAAGATGTATGAGATGTTCATTGTTTAGATTTGGTGATTGAATATCATTATGGTCAATGCAATGGTAAAATCTAACATTTTAGTTAGATGTGAACTTATCCTCTATAAAGTGGGAGTAAAATGGGATGTATTATGACTATATAGGAGTCAATGTAATCACACATAGATGGGTGTTGCCACAATAGTTTGTCACTTTTGGGACATGCTATTTTTTGTCTAAAATCACATTAAAAAAAAAACTAATGATTTAAGCCTTGAGAGGTTCCATCTAAAGGGTTTTAATTGAAGAGGGATAGATAAGAACCCCTTAGATCAAACCCCCTTGGATAGAACCCCTCTAGTATTAAACTATACCCACAATGGAGTCTTCTTCGCACCTATCAAAATGTTGGCAAAAACATTTTTTATATATATTTTGAGGGATTAAATAATGTCATTTAGAAATTATATTTTGCTAGATTGTAGCCCTCAAAACAAGATTTCCAACAAGTATAGTTTTGATATGTTTTCATTTTATCATGTATTCAATTTTTATTTTTTATTGAACATAGGTTTATCTCTAAACATCAAGCTCTTCGTTTTGCAGAGGTGGAAAAATAGTAAACTATTGTTTAAAAAAAAAAGTACCCTTTCCCTAGGTATTGATGTCTTTGTTTCACCAAAAAAAAATTGGATTTCAATATATACACAAGTTAGGTTGGACGACACACACATATGTCCAAATTATAGTTATAGAGACTTCAAAATAATTAAAAAACAATATGTAACAAAAATTATACAAAAATATCCTTGCCCTACATATTGATGTTGAGAATCTATATTTCAAAAATTTGAATTTTATTCTTTATAGAAAAAAAGTTATGTTGGACGACACAAACGTTACTTTTTGAAAATGTTGTTTTATGTTTAAAACTAATTATTAAAGAAGATGTTGAAAGATTCGTGATTTATTTCGATTTTTTTAAAAACAAACATATTTAGAATCTATACACAAATTGTGACAAATCATTAGTTTGCATCATCTTTAAATTCTTAACAATTTGGTTGTTATAGGTCTCAGAAGATGAAAATTCAATTAAAAATATTGATGTAAATGTTCATGAGCAAAAAGTGAGACACGGTATTGTGATTTCACCCAAATGAAAATACAATATCTCTCTACCTCAAATTCGCTTGGTATTTTTATTTATAATATTTTACTTCGATGCAAATTGTCAATTATGCAATTAATGGTTTTTTAAATCAAATCATTTTTGTAATGAAATGGAAAGCTTATTTTAATAAAACATTTAATTGAATGGATAGACTTAACCAAAGAGATAGATTACATCAAATTAGGATTTGTTAGTAACATTGTAATTTTGTGACTGATTATTTGAAGTACAAAATGTCTTTAATATTTTGTTTTTAGTTTGTTTTTTTAATTATTTTTGTATTAGAAATTCAAATTTGCGTACCGTGCCTCGGTTGTCTTGGGGCCACTAGCTTCAATTTTTCTTTGCCTATAATCAGAACTGTTTTCAATGGCAGCTAGGAGGAATGGTGGGTCCATGGGAACAATGAAAAAAATATCCAATAGATGAGAACACAAATACCTTGAATGTTAATAATGGAAATGCCTTGATTTAAATCATAACGATGCTTAAGAAGATGATTATAAAAAGAACTTAAAGGAAACCCTCATGATGTTCGTCGAACCCTAAACTAGTGGTTGCATTAGACTAAGGTTTTTATGATATTCAAGGTCAACGAGATGAATAAGAAAATGAGATAAATATATTTGGGATATCCTCGAAATGGATATAGATGAATAATATTGGGATGGTGTGGAACATGCCATCTCGAAGCAAGAAAATACTAAAGGTGGTGGGGATAACAACAGAGCCTTATTCAATATGCTAAGGAATTGAAAAGGATTTATCCTCAAAAGTTTAATGTCACAATGCTAGGAGATGATGTCGAGGCATGAAATATAGAGAAAGAAAAAATATTTTGAGCTCTAGAACTCCTCAAAGGAGGCAGGCGATCTAGTGACCGTATCTTCTTTTCAGTGAATTGTTCATTAAGAGGGATGACCAGAAACTAGAGCTACAAGTGAAACGATAGAACACTAAACGGTGGAGATATATTTACAAATTTTTTATAGTGTTAGCTCCAGAAAACATATTTTAATAAGAAAATATTGGAATTTTAGAATCAGTAGTCACTCAATGCTCGGAGAATTTTACGTGGTTTCTTATGCCTTAGCACCAGAGAGAAGTTATTCGAATATTACAATTTCAATTTTGGGATTAATATGTAACAGGTTAATGGACCATCAGATCATTAAGAAGGCTATTAAGTAAGAGAGAAAAATGCAAGCTACTAAAGCATAAGGAGCCACAACAGTAATATTTTTCGATGTTTCAGAAGTTTAACCACAAAGGTGGAGGCAACAATAAGTTTCAACAAAGTAACACAAACCAAAAGCCACAAGCAAACTATTCAAACTGTTAGAATATAATAAGTCCCTGTACGAATCAAGATGGGGGTAGTATGAAATAGATTCCAATAAAGATGAATGGGAGGTGGTTGTTACAAATGTAGAGTTGATCATCATGCTAATCGTTGTTTAGACTGACCACACACTACTAAGCAGGAACAACCTCAACACTAGAGACAACACACCCAACACTATATTCAAGTTGTGGTAAGTAAACAATAACATGAGCACCAATAACAACCTATTAAGACACCAGGCATGCTGCTTGGTCATCTTGTTGCTATATTCTTTGGGCACCTGGGACATTGACTGTTCTATGGATTTTAAGGTTTTGAGAAAAAGTGTAATAAACAAGTTTATAAGAAGGAAACAAAAAATGTCCAATATGAGAATAAAGCAACAAAATATGTAGATCATCAATACCTATGTATGAAGGAATTGGAAATGCATTGTCTAAAAACACAAGTAATGTAGCTCCATTGGTTCCTATAATGTGCTCTTAGGAATTAGCTGGCTTTGGAAACACGAGACACAAGTATAATATTTTAGAAAACCCTCAAGTTCCTTGATTATCTACACCAACCAGTGAAAGTTCAGGGAATTCAGAGATCAATTTAACTCTTAAGAAAAAATGCAATTGAAGAAAAGCAAATAGACGAAGATGTATTAATATATAATTCCTACTCAAAAAATGGCAAGGACCTAACTTTCAAGGAATTTCTTTGAAAAAGTTACATGGAATCCCTTCCAAACAAAAGTCCTAGCTGAACCAAAACCTTGATCTCAAACATTTTAACATATGAACACTATAGAGCTATTTGATCTTAAGGTAGAAATACATGAATTTAATGGATTATCATCTAAGTTAAGAAGAAGATGATGCATTGCTCTCTATGATGATTATTCAATGCTCAATAAGGAAACCATTCTTAGAGAACTATAGATCTGAAACCATCTATAGAGGGCATGCAAACTCAATTAAAGACATTAATTACAGATGCCATATGTAAACTAGATTTGATATAATCCAGGAACATTGTTCATTTGTTCTGCAGAGTGCAATTGGAATAATCTGGGGGTTGTTGCACCCAAAAAAATGCAATCGCCGTCAACAAAAAAATGCCTTTGCACTAACTAAATTTACATTTGTGAAGATGTAAGTGATGAAAATTCCAGACGTGAAATTCAAAGCTTAACATTGTACTTCTCACATTTACTTTTCATGCAATCAAGACCTTATTCAAATGACATACAAGAAAATATTACATTTACCTCAAAAACATAAACCACAGCACAAAAAAGCACAATTAACATCTTCAATGCACGGAAGGTACAACAATTGAGGTGCAATAACACACTGACTTCACATAAGATGGAATAGATTAAAAAAGAATAATAACCTTCTATGTAGAAGGCAAAGTATGTACCAAATAATTGTAACAGTTTTCAAAACATAGCATCCACATTCCTATTATGTACATTGCCTTGAGCTAAAAATTCTGATCAATTTCCCATAGGACAAAAATTGAAGACCTGCAAGCTATTCACCCAAGTTTCCAGATCAACATACTTGTTGGAGGAGCTGATCACTTTCCCAAACCACTAACTCACTTGGCACATGCAATCTGGAGCAGGATATGTATATATTGACTGTTTTTCTTTCCGTAGCCTGAGTTGCCCTTGTCTTTGCATATGGCCCATTCTAATACTTCGTTGAAAGTCTGACCAGTCAATACTCCTATTAAGGAACAATTGACCCAATAAAATCATGTGTGGACGAATTGTTTTCTTATGGTAATCATAGAAGCGTTGTGCTGTCTGTCATGCAAGAATATCAAAAGTCCAGTAAGAAGAATAATTTGAATCAAATAATTATCATAAATGAAGACTTTAGGACGGAGAGAAATAAGTTAAGAATTCCACAACATTGAAAACCAAACAGGCTTAGAGAAGCATTTTTAGACAATTTTAAAAGGTATCAAAAACCCCATCCTTGTCATCTCATTGATCAACAAATCTTGAGTGTACGTGGCCATTTAACAATAATAAATTTTGTGCTAACGATGCTCCCTTAATAGTTTCAAATTTTCATTATTTGACATTAAAAAGCTCTTCCAGACCTGCAAAAAGTTTTCTTGTTTAATCATATAGAACTGTTGTACTGCCCGATAGGCGAGAATACGAACAGTAAACTAAGAAGAATGAAACAAATTAAATAATTATCATAAATGAAAATTGCAGGGCAGAGAGATGTGCAAATTTTGAGATTGAAAACCATGCATGCATAGAGAAGTATTCTTGAACAATATTTAAAAACTGTCATCAAATAACCCAGAGAAATATTCTCAAGCATATTTTTTAAACCTATCAAACACCCCAGCTTGGCCATCTCATTGATCAACAGATTTTCAGTGTATGTGGCCACCAAACTATTTATAATATCTCTCAGACTTAAAACATTTATAATAAGCTTAACCCCATCCCATTGTAATAATTGGATGTGGGAGTTGATTAACTAACACTTTTGATACTATGATTTTACTTCAAAAAATATGGTTTAGAACTGACTTGAATTTAATGCATTATCAATTTTGATTGAACAGTTAGAAATGATATGGGTTATAGTTGTTATGAATTACCAATTATTATCAATGTGTCTAAGTTTCCAGGACAGAGAATGCAGGGACATAGAGATGAGGTTTCAGGGATGTTAGATGTCAAAAAAAAAATTAAAAATCTCAAATTTTGGTGACAATAGGGGGGACGACAGCTATTAAAATAACTTGAAACGCATTGGAAATTTGCAATTGCAATTCTCCTTTTAGACTTTAGGGGTTGTTAGCATATTTTTCCTTTAAAAGTTATTTTTTTAATTTCATGTTCCAAATGTTGCAGGCAGTCCAGTCCTGAATAAAGGGGACATACCCAACGAGTTCCCATTTCTCCAAGACATTGGAGATGTCACCTAGACCCCCAAGGATGCATCCCCATGGAACACTGATTATTACTATGATTATGAGCATGTACTTCTAATATCTGTTAAGTTGTGGTGACGACAAGTATATGGGAGTTCAGCAAAATAGGCAAGGAAAATGAATCGAGTAATCTCGTAGCCTTGGCCCCCATAGTCTCTCAACTCTATTTTTGGATGTGTATTTAGTGTGCTTGGTGTGGTTGAGAATGTTGTCGACCTTCAAGTGGTCAATCCTCAATGATAGCACTAATCAGAGAAATATGAATTCAAATATGACAGTGAACGTTGTTGATTAGCCTTAATGCATAAACCATTATCAAGGGAATGAACAACCTCACTATAGCCAATTCCCTAATAACAACTGCTTTGACAACTACCTGGGGCCATGTGATTACAATCTTGAAAAGAAAAAATCATAAAACAAAAGGCCATAATACAAAGACTTGAAAGGAATATAACAAGTTCTTCCAGCAGTTGCCTGAGGGTGAATAACAGGTATTTATAGACATGTTTCTTCAGCCTTAGGATAACCCTTCACCAAGCAGTCAGGGGCCTATCACCCCTTGGAATGCTAACTTCAGGATCTATCAAAACCTTTTTGCAAGCCACAAACAAGGAGTTAAGGACCCCCAACATAATCAATATAATCACTCTTCTTCTGGTTCTGATGTTTTAACTGGTGCCATACTGTAATGGGTCAAATGTTGTAAAATTGCTTTGCTTCCAATTGGAGGGAGCTTAACTGCTATGCAAACTGGAAAAATAGAGCAGAGCCTGGTTGTGAATTCCAAGTGGGAGTGGGGAAGGGATAAATGAAAGATGGTTTTGTAGTGGGTGAAACCATAGAGAAGGGTGCAATGGTTTGATTTGAGGATATCATCACTGAAGGAGGGGAAGGGGGTTCATCCAGTGATGATTTCTCATGAGTCTACACATTCAGGATGGATGTTTCTGTCCTCACAAAAGCCTACGAATGGGGAGATTGGGAGCAAGTGGGTTGGAGTTCAAGGAAGAAACATTTCCTCTCAAGAGTAGGGTATTGAAGGTGTTTAGAAGAGAGCTCTTGGGAAATTTTCATCTTCGGTTGAAGAAGGGTCAAAGAAAGAGCTTCTACTGCCGGGGAAGGAATAGAAATACAGGGGCCAGCTGCAAGCTGGGAATGAGAGAATTCCTCCTTCACTAGAAGCATATCTTGGGGATTATAATGTGCTTCCACAATTGTTTCAAAGGTTTTGGGCATCAAGGGAAGAATGCACATCAAGGACGTCATAAGAGGCAGCCTTGTCTATAGGGCAGTTTACATCAAGGAGAGGGGAGGACTTATGTATAGGTGTGATAGTAACATTTACTTCATCACTAGTATTTACATTTAACAAAAGGGAAACTCTAGTATGTGTTGAGAAGAATGTTACCCTAGGGCCATTTCCATTATAGCTTACTCAATCAGGTATACTTCTTGTTGCAAAGCACTTTTCTTTGCCCACAATCTTTGATGCTTGATTGCATCATTGCTAGTGCCTTCTCCTGCTCATGAGTTTTGGGTTGTTTCTCAACACTCGCGATTAATCTGTTGGAGCTAGAGGATGCTCGTTGTGTTTCTAGGGATCCTTTCAAGATTATTGTTCCTAGCCCTCAACTTCTTGAGTCATGGCTAGAAAGTGTAATAACCACCCAATTAATCACTAATAAAGTATGGAAATTAGTAACATGAAGATAATGTAGATCTAATCTAGGAGGAGTCAAGTATTGAGTTAAAAAAAAAAAAAAAGTTTCTTAACATATAAATGATTCTCCAACTACTACTTATTAACACAAGTCTAGTTATAATACTTGAAGTAACTTTAAACTCAAATCATTGATATGCAAATGCAGATACCCACTCTTTCAAATCAGATTGATGCCATATGCGACAAAATTAATTACAATAGCCAATCTCTCCCATAACTTCAAACTATAAAGGACAATATTTGCAAATATGTAAATATATGAACACTTGCATTATAACCCTTCTCAAAAGAGAGAGCATCATCAAGGTGATATCCACCCTACCACGAAGCATTAACTTCCCTGTGCTACTCCACTAGAGAAGCCCAACCCATCACAAAGGATCTAGCAGTAGGTGAATAACATGTATGATGGAATCCAAGGTACTGAGTGAATCACTAGCAAACTACATGCTCTCACAATAATTGTGCACATCCATTGATCACATATGTAACATAAGAGAGTGCATATCTATTAAATATTAAATGTAATATTAATGGTCATCTTAACGTTATTTACTCTTTAGTTAAGTCGTAGGTTAACTTACTCTTCAGCTTTCCTTTGCTTCAGTTAACGTTTAGTTATAACTCTTTCTGTTTAGCTTTAGTTTGCTTTTAGTTACGCTTAGTTAACTCTTTCAGTTAACTAAATCATCTCCCTAATTTGTAGGGTTTGTAAAGTCTATAAGAGCAAGGCTCTTCTTTAATAATATGAATCTCATTATTCAATAATTTATCTTTCTATGATTTTACCAACATGGTATCAGAGTATAGGGGACATTTTCTTTCCTTAGTAAAAATTCTAATTTACCTGGAATTATTTCTAGAATTTTTTGAACGATTTTTTATGAAAAATTGTGCTGTTGTTTTTCGAAGGCAATTTTTCAAAGTGAAGTTCGAGGGTTTAGGTTCCTGTGTGTTTGCAGAGTTGTTTTCTTCTTTGCAAGAGCCATTTTTTTGTTCCTAGGAGCCGCGACCTTGCAAAGCCATGACCTGTGTTTTAGCGTTTTGGTGCTCGTTTCTTCTACTAGGGCACGCAACGAATTTCTTAGCAACCTCACGTTTTTAGACTAGATTTTTTTTCTGGTGACACGGCTCTTGAAGGTCCTTTTTTTTGTACGATTTTTCTTCTTTCTTGCCGCATTTCTTTTGGGTATCTCACCGCGATTTTGCTCTATGCTTGGTTGTGATTTTGAAGCTTTTTTAGCCGCGCTTTTCAATGTTTCCTGAGCGCGTGATCTAGGATTTCATTCTTCTTTCTTGCACACGATTTTCAGTACCATTTATGCTCGCGTTTTTCAGCTTTTTTCTAAAAATCGAGGGTCATTTTTCAATATTTTGGTGCTGCATCTAGGGTTTTGCAGATATCTCCCATGTTTGAAGCCAAAATTTTATTCTGAGTACAGATTCTTTGTGGGTTTTTCAAGAAGTTTTTTGGGTTGCCTTCATATTTTTCTAGGTACTTTGAAATTCGTACCCGTTTTCCCTACCAGCAAATTTACCTTGAAATTTGTGCTAGGTTCGCATAATTTTATGATATTTCATGGCAGCCTAAAAAGTTCTTTTTAGCCAGTTTTGACAATTTTTTGGGCAAATAAAATTTGCAAAGAATTTTTTTTTTTAAATTTCTTCA
The DNA here is from genome assembly GCA_007115665.2 of Sequoiadendron giganteum. NCBI lineage: Eukaryota > Viridiplantae > Streptophyta > Pinopsida > Cupressales > Cupressaceae > Sequoiadendron > Sequoiadendron giganteum. Next base: position 567,633,066 of record CM021102.1, on the reverse strand, counting down.
AAAAATTACACAGAGTTTTGTATTACCTCATTTTTTGTGCTTTGGAACACGGGAGGGATGGCATCTTTGTCCAATATTATGTTGGAAAGTTCGCTGAGGTTTAATGGAAAGAATTACAACACATGGAAGCAAAGGATGCTTACCATCTTTGAGTACCGGTGTCTGGATGCGCTTGTTCTTGGTACAGAAGTTCGTCCAATTGCTGCTGGGAAGGATCGAGACAAGTATGATGGAAGTAATAGGGAGGCAGTCATGCTTCTTAAATTATCTATCGCTGATGACATGTTACCAGAAATACCTTCTGGTAAATCTGCTGCGGAGATCTAGAAGTGTTTGAAAGATCTTCATGAGACCTCAGACAAGGGAAGGGCTTTCTTTCTGAAGAATATGCTCTTTTCTATTATGATGGATGACCAAGTGTCTTTGCAAGAACACTTGATGAAAGTAAAAATTATTCACGATCAATTGGAGGCCATTGGCCTAAGATAGAAGAGGAGGATATGGTGGCGATCACTTTGAAAAGTTTGCCACGTTCCTATGAGCACCTCACTGAAACGCTCAACATTACATCCACCAATGTTGACTTGAAGTTTGATGAGATGTGCAACAAGCTTTTGCAACAAGATCGGTGGAAGAAGCAGTTTGGGAGCAGCAGTGAGTCTCCAAGTGTTGAACAAGCATTTACTGCCAAGGATGTTGGCAAAGGCAAGTCCACTCAGCAGAAAGTACAAGGCGATTCGAAGGGGGGCTCCAAGAAGTCTTTTACTTGCCATTACTATGGGAAGATTGGTCATATACAGAGGTATTGCAAAAAGCGGTTGGCTGATGAGAAGTCTAACCAGGAAGCATCTCATCAAAGTGTTCACGTAACGGAGCAGACTGAGCAGAAGGAGCAGAAGGAGTCCGCACACTATGCATTTTGATGACTAGCACAATATGGGTAGACTTAGTTTTTTGTTTGTACGATGACCATTAAGGGAGGGTATTAAATATTAAATGTAATATTAATGGTCATCTTAGCGTTATTTACTCTTTAGTTATGTCGTAAGTTAATCTGTAGTTAACTTACTCTTCAGCTTTCGTATGCTTCAATTAATGTTTAGTTAACTCTTTCTATTTAGCTTTAGTTTGCTTTTAGTTATGCTTAGTTAACTCTTTCAGTTAACTAAATCATCTCCCTAATTTGTAGGGTTTGTAAAGTCTATAAGAGAGGGACTTTTCTTTAATAATATGAATCTCATTATTTAGTAATTTATCTTTCTTTGATTTTACTAACATGGTATCAAAGCATAGGGGATTTTTTTTTTCCTTAGTAAAAATTCTAATTTACCTGGAATTATTTCTAGAAGTTTTTGAACGATTTTTTATGAAAAATCGTGCTGTTGTTTTTCGAAGGCATTTTTTCAAAGTGAAGTTCGAGGATTTTGATTCCTGTGTGTTTGCAGAGTCATTTTCTTCTCTGCAAGAGCCGATTTTTTGTTCCTGAAAGCTGGGACCTTGCAGAGCCGCGACTCGCGTTTTGGCATTTTGGTGCTCGTTTCTTCTGCTAGGGCACGCGACGAATTTCTTAGCAACCTCGTGTTTTTAGACGCAATTTTTTTTTCTGGCAACGTGGCTCTTGAAGGTCATGTTTTTTTGGCACGATTTTTCTTCTTTCTGGCCGCATTTCTTCTGGGTATCTGGCCACGATTTTGCTCTGCGCTTGGCTGCGATTTTGAAGTTTTTTTAGCCTCATTTTTCAATGTTTCCTAAGCGCACGATCTAGGATTCCATTCTTCTTTCCTGCACATGATTTTCAATACTATTTATGCCCGCATTTTTCAGCTTTTTTCTAAAAATTGAGGGTCATTTTTCAGTATTTTGGTGTTGCATCTAGGGTTTTGTAGATATCTCCTTTGTTTGAAGCCGAAATTTTATTTTGAGTGCAGATTCTTTGTGGGTTTTTCAAGACGTTTTATTGGGTTGCCTTCAAATTTTTTTGGGTACTTTGAAATTCGTACCTCATTTTCCATACCAACAGATTTACCTTGAAATTTGTGTCAGGTTCGCATGATTTTCTGATATTTCATGGCAACCTGAAAAGTTTTTTTTAGCCAATTTTGACAATTTTTTGGGAAAATAAAAATTTGCAAAGAGTTTTCGAAAAAAGATTCTTCAAAAATTTACGCAGAGTTTTGGATTACCTCATTTTTCGTGCTTTGGAACACGAGAGGGATGGCGTCTTTGTCCAATATTATGTTGGAAAGTTCGCAGAGGTTTAATGGAAAGAATTACAACACGTGGAAGCAGAGGATGCTTACGATCTTTGAGTACCAGTGTCTAGATGCGCTTGTTCTTGGTACAGAAGTTCGTCCCACTGTTGCTGGGAAGGATCAAGACAAGTATGATGGAAGTAATAGGGAGGTAGTCATGCTTCTTAAATTATCTATCACCGATGACATGTTACCAGAAATACCTTCTGGGTAAATCTGCTGCGGAGATCTGGAAGCATTTGAAAGATCTTCATGAGACCTTAGACAAGGGAAGGGCTTTCTTTTTGAAGAATATGCTCTTTTCTATCATGATGGGTGATCAAGTATATTTGCAGGAGCACTTGATGAAAGTAAAAATTATTCACGATCAATTGGAGGCCATTGGTCATGAGATAGAAGAGGACAATATGGTGGTGATCAGTTCGAAAAAAATTCCACGTTCCTACGATCACTTCATCAAAACGCTCAACATTACATCCACCAATGTTGACTTGAAGTTTGATGAGATGTGCAACAAGATTTTGCAGCAAGATCGGTGGAAGAAGCGATTTGGGAGCAGCAGTGAGTCTCCAAGTGTTGAACAAGCATTTACTGCCAAGGATGTTGGCAAAGGCAAGTCTACTCAGCAAAAAAGACGAGGCGATTCGGAGGAGGGCTCCAAGAAGTATTTTACTTGCCATTACTGTGGGAAGATTGGTCATATACAAAGGTATTGCAGAAAGCAGTTGGCTGATGAGAAGTCTAACCAAGAAGCATCTTAGCAAAGTGCTCATGTAACGGAGCAGACTGAGCAGAAGGAGCAAAAGGAGTCTGCACACTATGCATTTTGATGACCAACACAATATAGGTAGACTTAGTTTTTTGTTTGTACGATGACCATTAAGGGAGGGTATAAAATATTAATGGTCATCTTAGCATTATTTACTTTTTAGTTAAGTTGTAAGTTAACCTGTAGTTAACTTACTCTTCAGCTTTCATTTGCTTCAATTAACGTTTTGTTAACTCTTCCTGTTTAGCTTTAGTTCAGTTAACTAAATCATCTCCCTAATTTGTAGGGTTTGTAAAGTCTATAAGAGCAAGGCTCTTCTTTAATAATATGAATCTCATTATTCAATAATTTATCTTTCTATGTGTAAGAGAGGGGGACCAACCACTGCAAGGCCCCAAGTCACGAAAGGCCAAGAGCAAAAAGGCTGACCTAACTTACCTCAGTTTAAAGGAAGGTTAGGATGGACGGGATGAGAATGATGAGGATTATGAAGTCCTTCGATTACTTTGCAATCCCGAGAGTTAAAAGGAGACTAGAGGAGTTATTCTTCAAAGTTAACTCTACGTCTCAAATAGCTCTCTGTATGAGGACAAAAGCGCGGTTCTGAGACGACAGCGCAACACGCTGATGTCCGTACGGCCAGAAAACCAGAAAGACGAGGTTAAAACCCAAGAAAGGACTGACGGTCTAGTTTAGAAGCTTCGGGAAGTAAAGAACAAGACTAGGAAGAGTGAAATGTAAAGACGAATGTGATAAAGAAAGTATATTACCGCAAAGGTGACGAGGATGATCTCAAATATAATCTCCTCGCCAGCTTGCTCCAAGATCTCTCCACCTGCACACAACAAAGAGGGAAAATGTTGGGGCTGTTTAGGGGCTTGCCTCAGTCAGACCCTTGTTTTGGTGTTTCCACCTCCACAAACAGCCAAGTTTGCAACGATAAGAATAAAGATAAAGAAAGGAATACGCTACGTAAACAAAAGACACTACAATACAGTACGTGCTTACTCAACCAAGACGATAGAGAAGATGAGAGGAGCTTACCACCTCCGTCCAAAGCACTCAAGGCATGTGGAGGAGAAAATGAGAGGAACTCAAGCCTATGTTGCAATGGTGTGTGTCCTGTGCTTGCCCTATCGGAATTATGGAGTGGTAGATTGTTGCAATGGAGTGTGAAGTGTTGCTACGAAGCTTGTGGATAGATGCTCAAAGCATGGAGAGATTGTCTAAGCTTGTGAAGAAGATCAGCCAACTTCCAAATGGAAGAAGAGAGAAGAATGTGAAGGAAGAGGATGAAAAACGGCCATATTCGGGTCGGCCAGCCAAAGAGAGGTGTTACACTTCGACTTCCAATCGAAAGTGTAACGTCTCTGCAGACTCCAACTGCAGGAATCTGCCAGGGACGTAAGCGCGCCGCACGAGCATCCCCGACAGAAACACCCCCACCGACACTCAAAACAGGCGCCAAGTGTGATGTGGACAGCAGGCTTAAGTGGAATTAAGCCTCCACCTTAGGTTTTCTAAAGTGCAAAGGGGTAAAAAAGAATTTACGTTAGGGGTGCAAATTCACGCTCATACACTATGATTTTACCAACAATATCAACTAAAGCAATGCACTTAAGGATGCAAATCAAAAACAATGTTTACAGCATAAAATGTCCCAATCATCTCACTATGATAACTAGGCATTCAAAATATATAAATAAAATCAGCAAACAAGCCTATAACTAACTTCTAGTCTTTCAATTTTAGCTTAAATATAATATTCCAAGGTAATGATGTTTACAGATCAGTTCACCAAGCAAACCAATCTACAATATTATCAAATTTATTAATTCCATTCAAAATAAGTAGATTTAGGGACAAGAGGTCTTCTTCCTCCTTTGTTATTTTCTGAATCTAGAATCCTTCTAGAATCAGTGAAGGGATAATACCAATTATTAAAATCAGTCCATTTCATGATAATACCCTCACATATGATGATAATACCCATTGGAATCATATATTTCGTCATAAGCTACTTAACAATTTTCAATTTGCTGATTGGAGCAAAACAGGGCAGCATTTAAAGCGCCATAACTTCCACGTTATCAGGTCTAAATCAAAACTTCAATATTATCCCAACCATGTAAGAGCAGTTTTGTCTGCAATACCGCTCACTAGATTCCCAGAACAGCAGTATGATAACAAGACAGTCTTTCTATTTCAAAACTGTGTTGATGTTTGTCATTGATGTCAAAGGTCTTGTTCATTCATTTGTCATTGATGTCAAGGTACTTGTTCATTCATTTCATGGTGTTGATGCAAAAGTAGTATTTGTCCTTTGATGTCATCTTTATGACAGAGTTGCTTCATTACAAAGTGATTGTTGATCATTCAGAGGCATATTGAGATGGTGAGTTGATAGTGTTATGTTCATTCATGGAGTCTTCTTTTCACAAGAATCCTACAGCATATCACAAGTTGTCATCTTTCATAAATCAAGTATTCAATGGAAGAGTTTTGCATAAAAGCATGATTGATAAAGGCAGAGATATGGGCAGAGATTGTTATTTATATCTGTTACAGAATGGACCTGAAGAATCATTGTCATTGAGCATTGTCAATTGAACCTCAGAAAGTTGCAAAGTGATCATTGTCAACGATTGTTTTGACTTCTCTTGGTGTTCTTATGAGGATTAGGGTTGTTATTGCTTGCTACCTTTCAAAAAGTTGGCATTGCTTCTATTTCTTATCATCTGTTTCAAAGACTGATAGAGGGCAAAATATTATGGTGGTAATTCTTTTTAGGGTTTTGGTTGTTGAAATCTCTATATTTTATAACATAAAACACTAAGCATTACCCTAAGAGCCTTGAAGACCTAGGGTTTATGTCTTATGAAGGTCATCAATGCAGAGTTCTCTTTATGTTATATTTGCTTGTTGACAGGCTATACACGATGGAAAGTTGCTTAAGTGATGACTTGAGGGTTTAAGCTCATTGGACAACTGGCCCCTACTCTTAGGTGTTATCGGCTAGACAGGTTAAAGACTTACGTTTTACTGCCCACAGTAAGATCGATGGTCATTATTTAAATGATGGATTGGTGGATCAAAGATCAAAGGTCCTCTTTTAAAACTGAAGAACGGCTACTTCCCAAGGTCCTCACATTGACAGGCATATGAGTGTCATCACCCTTGTTTCAGTTACATACAGTTTTGTAACTGTATTAAGGCAGCGATGGAATGTGTATCTCTGCCGGTGCTTTGAGGGTGTTCTAACTTTGGTATGGGCTCTGTGAGAGTGGATTGAAGACTATGATACTATGTTTTTGTCAAGACAATACACAGGGAAGGAGACTTGAATAACAGAATATAAAAGATTATATGGTGCCTCTGTTGACTGTATTCATGAAATGTGTTTTCTTTGCACCGATTAGTGTGATCTGAATTAGATCACAGGTTATTGGAGTTTGATTGGAAGTAAGGACAGTGTGTGAATTTGTATAACAGTGCTCTGGATGTGCAAATGTCCATGTGACTGAAGTCTAACGTTCTCTAGGGTTGCTTATCATAACAGGGGACATGGTTGTGTAAAAGTTTTTTTTGTGTCATCTATTTGTTCATTCAAAGAAGGTTACAGTCAAGGTGTGTGCAGAGGTTGATGATTCTTTGTTCATATATACATCAGTTTAAATCGTGTTTGTGTTTGTTGAGATAAGGGGATTCTTGTAAAGAAATTATTAATTATTATACATGTATGCAAGGAGGGATAAGTGTTGAATGTTTGTATGTGAAACGAGGATAATTGATGATCTGGAGCATATTGTAAACAGAGTAGTACTCTGTACATTTGTCGTTCATTTCTCATCGGAGTTGGTGCTCCTGTTTTTCATAGGTAGTTGGTGCTCCTAGACTTACTGTATTCAGTGAGAATTTGGTCAGTGAGACCTAATGGTGAACAAATTGTGAGGATTGGATTGGTTCTTCAAACCCAACCAACACTCACAAAGTGGTTTTTCCCTTTCTAGGGTTTTCCACTTATAAAACTTGTGTCATGGTGATTCTTATGTGTTTCCATTGAAGTTTGTGCTTTTCAAAAGTTGTTTAATTGCTTTGTTTTTGTGCACCACTGATTCACCCCTCTCCCTACCCCTCTCAGTGGTCTTGAGTATTCCTTCAAACTAATGCTTCAAGTTCCACACCCAAGCACATGTGAACAGTTCTCTCTACAGCTCAACCCACTAGATTCCTATCAGAATTAGACCAATTTTAAAGTATGTTTATATGTACAATCATGCCAGCATTGTCTACCACTTCTTATTCTAGTGGTGTCAAAGCTCAAAGCAATTGAATCCCCCATACTGAAACTGTAATATTGTAAAAGAGGTAAAACTAAAGAAAGTGTCTTTTCATTATGCATAGAATCTATAAGGGAAACCTCATAGCCAAAAGCTGGCTGCACCGTGTAGGTAATTGCTAAATTATAATGTCCAAATCTGAGATTCCAGATATTACCAATATCCAAATAGAATTTATTTTGTACCCATTAAAGCAAATCTCTTTTGTTGATTGGCACATAAAAATGGCCAGTTCATTACTCATTTTCTCATTCTCATCCCACTAGTATTTACACTCACAAATTTTCTTCAGGTGAATTTATGAAAGGTAAAATATCAATTCTCTGAAATAGAAGATTGAAATGCAAGCTTTCTACAACACACAGCAATTAATCATAAAGAACACAGTCTTTAATAAAAATCTGCCTTGGTTAATAAACTGCACCTCTTGTCTACAGTGCAAGAACCCCCTCATCCACAACCCAATTAAACTCATGTGCAGGACATGAACATATATGAAACAGTAAAAGAGAGATAAGGACTGATATATTTATATCCAACTCATCTCACTATTGAGGAGACAAGAAATTTTCTTTTTTAAATATACATAAAAATAAACTAAGACTTCTAAAATATGATGCAGCTCAAACTAATTACTATGGTCAAATAACAGCATTTAAGGTTTAAGTTGAAGTACCCACAAAGTATTGCCTGCAATCATCACAATGCGTTTTCCAAACCCATATCATGTTTCCTGAAGTAGCAATTCCTGCTTCTATAAGATGCATCGATTGTTTTTGAAGATCCAAAGCATAGCCAATCAACTCTTCCTTGAACTGATTCATATTTGAATCCACAAAACATTTGCAATAACTGTACAAGTACCCAATATTTGGTCCCTACTCTTAATGTAAGTGCCATCCACTCATCAAGAACATAAGGAACAGAAGCAACCCTAGATTGATCTACAATTGAATAATAGATGGAGATTGCTATGAAACCTCTGATTAAGAATATCTAGTGCAGATACAAATGTCTTATGCAGTCGAGTTTCTCTCTCTTGGAGACTACTTGACAATGAAAAAGATCTTCCCCCTTTTTTTGTTGTTCCTAGAAACTTTAGACAAATGCAACTTAACAGGCGTAAGCCAAATTCCTCACCTTCACTTGCATTCAGCCACAAGACTTTCATGCAAATTGTGGAAACCTTGATAAGGCACGTGGAGGAAGCTTTATTACTATTACCTTTAAATAAATTTGCCACTTGCCTCTACTAAAATAATAATATTGTCATATAAATATTTTTAATTTATTTTATTTTATCCTTCTAAACAATCTTTAAATAATTTATAATATCTTTATTAAATATAATACTATTTATTAATAGTATTTAATTAATTTATTTATTAATAATAATTATACAAAAGCAAAATATTATTTTTCTTTCTCATCTCAAATCCCATTTAGTTTGGAACCCATTCCAACGGATTGTCGGAATATAATTACATATCAACAAGTAGCACACTTTTGTGCTAAGTTGGCTCATGACCCAATACTAACACAAGCTCACCCAATCATTTAATTAACCTAGATTTTATAAAGATATTCCATTCTCATTTAATTTATATATATGAACCATTTGTAAAATAATACAATTATTCAAATATAGGAACCTGAAATGTCTATCCTCACTCACACATGTATGCAATCCAACTACATGAATCTAAGTTCATGTGTGTGATTCCATCACGATAGGTTACCTCCACTTGCTAGAACCTTCTTGATGATACTCTCTCTCCAATATGAGAAAATGTCAACAGTTCATGATGCACTTATGAAATAGAACACATAATTAATCATCATCATCATCATGATAATCATTCTCAATTGCCCTTCAAGTAATAATTAGTGTAACCAAATTGTCTTTCTTAATCGCTCGTTATTAAACAATTAAGTGATTAAGATAAGCTAATTAAACGAGATGTGATAGAATGTGTCCTAGATTTTCCTCTAGTAGCATAAAAGATGTCGATTGAGCAATGGTTTTCTACAAAGGTTGTTCAAGGAAATTGGCAAGATAGCCTTTGGAGATGAACCAAGGAGTTGCAGGGACCTTCGAGGTGACAAGCTAGGATGAACCAAGTCCAATTTTGTCATCCTTTTTGGTTTGGCATAGCAGGGCAAAGCAGCTCAATTATTCCTTGCTCATGTTTTCCAAGACTAGAGCTAGGTGTAAATCTTACTTGAGGAAGTATGTTTGCATCAAGACAATGTGTCATGAAATTCTTGATGTGTTCTTTCCTCATGGTACGGACAATTCAAGCACATGCTTTCAATTCCACATATCAAGAAAATGAGGCAAAGTTCAATATGTCCATTTCCAAATCCAAGAGACCAAATTGTGCATCTAGATGGTATTCTTCAATAGATATGGTGAGTGGGTTCAGGTTCACTTCACAGTGGAACTACCACCGTGCCTCAATCTTTCTATTAGACTACACCATGGATTGTTGGATTCACTCAAACTTTTATCTTTTAAGCTTATGTACTTTTATGTTCTTTAGGTCATACTTGTACTTTTCATAGAAATAGAAGTGAAAAATATCTAGGGAAGGATTCTCTTCTACTACCTAGGTTGCTCAAGCAGCAATTGTTTGCTTCATAAAGTCCACAACTAGGGTCAATTGTTGAGATTTTCTTTGGAAATCAAAAAAGGCCTTTGCAAGATTGTGAAGGGCCTAGATTTCAAGGTGCAATGTATGATCAAAGCCCAAGGCCTTGTTCTTGTCTAATCTGGCAACAAAAATACGGTAAGGGTCATAACCCCATGGGTCATCATTTAGCTGCAAAGAGAGGCCAAATAACATGTTGTGGAATAAATGGTGGCAATTTTGTTTCGCCACTTGGAAGGATCATCAAGACTTTTTTCATCGTGGATTTCTTTATATTCAAGCCAAACTCATGATCCAAGATGTCATGTTGTCCTATCAACTTACATCAAGCAAGCAACTATGTGATAGGTTTCAAAAACCCATTGAGTTGAATCTCTAATCATATGGTGAAATAATATATATCTCCTAGAAAGCTGGAAAAGTTAATGAAGATGATTCTTCCAAGAGAGTCAAGAAAATGTACATCTCAAGGGAAATCTAAGGAATGAAGTCATCACCTAAGAGGATGGTAATCATGGGGGCCAAGAAATTTGTGATAAAATTGAAAAAAATGCCAGCCCCAGTGTTTATCTTGGGAGTCCAGTTGATGACTAGAAGTGGACCTCGAGACTAGTGAAGTCAATACCCATATGACTTAAAGTTGAGGCATTTTGGTAAAGCAATAAGTAAGCAAAGGGGGGTGGAAACCTAAATGACTTAAGTATTTTTAAGTCTACGAGTTGTCTAGCTATAATGAAGATTATTTCTTACACAACATTGAAGGGAATACCATCTATAGTGTATATGATTGATAAATAGTGTCTTCCCATTGTTTGATCATCATCCTACCCATAAATGTAGGCCAAAGCAGTCAACATGAGTTGATAGGGCTCTTTGAACATGCCTAGCATCAAGCAAGCAGGAGTATTCACAAGGTCATAAATGCCAAGAAACACTTTCAAGTAGAACTCCTTGTTAATTTTGTCTCTATTTTGTTTCAAAGTGGCCCTCTAAACTTTTAATCTTGGACTATTGCATTTTGGTTGCAGGATGTAGAATGTTGCTCAAACAATGTCTTTGCTCAAGTCCAAGATGGCATCACCTTCAGGATTTTGAACTTTGTGCATTTGAGAATTGAATCATTCAACACATAGCTCAACCAATTTTGGTATAGAGTGAACCCACTTGGGAAGCACCTGGGTGAGGTTAGATGTCCAAATGCGGCTAAAGTGTGAGGGAGTTGACAACATCTTTTTCTATCTCTGGAGAACGAATTGAGAGCTACTTCTTGAAGTTTCTTATCCTCTTCAGCTGCACCAAAGATGGCATTTCAAACATTGTAGTGTTTGTAGTAGACCTTGGGGTCTCAAATATCATCAAACAAATCAACCACAAGAGACTCACATTCCTTCTACTTTTGTGCTCATTCTATGGTGATTGTTCTAATGGAACTGGAAGGCTATCCATTCTGCAAATCCTCTACATATAAAGTGTATTTCTTTGGGGGTTCCCACTCTCTTTCCATTCAAAAGGAAGAGGTAGGGGATGTTCATCTTCCTCTAGAGGCCCTAAATTTAGAAGGGGTTCGCTGGTCATAATTGTAGGCAGCAAGCATTTGCACAAGAAAGGTAGCAAGTGATCGCTTAAAACAAACTATGCCTTAGGGAATTTGAAGGATAGTGTTTTCACAAGAAAAAAAATAAGAACTTTGGTATGCTAATCCAGGCTTTCATGATTAAGGATTCTTCGAGGAAAAGATGCACGCAATGGTCATTTTGGAAAAGTGTGTGAAGTGGGAGAGGAAGATAGAAAGTGAGCTCAAAGAACCACATGGCCACTAACATGAGCATGTCATCTGATTAAGGTGATGACCATTTAGGGAGAGGCTACATGAAATGCCGATACATTATCAAGAGGAACTATCCTTAGTTACACATTGATGAAATCAGATTTCTCAAGGATAAACCTTTCTTATGTAGGACAAAAATAATGTCCATTATATGCCTTACTATTAAATGACCAAGAAAAGGATTATTGGAATATGTATCTGATAGGGAGACCTGCTAGAGGAAGAGGGGGCATTTCAAATGTCATACAAAGTGCCACAAAGGGTCGCAATATTTTAATGAGGCATCAAACTTGCCAAGATGGAAACTCAAAAGAGAAAATATGGGGAAACACAAAAACACAAGGGAAAAAACAACTAGGGAAAGAGAAGGATAAACAAAAGAAATATGGACAAGGGGAATGGAAACATGAATATACAATATAATACACAAAGTACATGGGTCACCTTTCCTAAGAATAAGATTTAAGGTACAAAACGTTAATCATGATGAGAAAGGTAAAGGCCCAACATACCAAATAATTCAAACATGTCTCCTTCTTGAGATGTGCTGATCTAAGTGGGTCCACTCTGCAACTGCTCAAACTTAGAGTGGAAACTCGACTTAGCTTGGTTTCATCCCACTTGAAGACAAGATCACCAACTACAAAGCTTTGCAAAGTTGTGCACTAATCAAACCATCTATTCATGATACATTGATACTTTTCAAATCAAACAACAACTATCCTCTGCCAAACCACTACGCTAGGGGTAATATTTGGATGAGGTCTTCAAATAAATATCGTGTTTTGACATGAATTCAATGAATTTTGATCCCATGAATGCTTTTGCATTATCTAATATTATGGTAGCAAGGGCATCAAATTGAGTCACAATTTCCTCCTAGAAATCAACAACCCAATCTTCCTTGGCATCTTTTAGAGCAATCACCTCAATCCACCAAGTGAAGTAGTGTATCAAACTCAACATCCACTTATGTCCATTGCTAGAGTGAGGATTGATCATGCCAATAAAGTCGAGCCCCCATTGCTTAAAAGGGGCATCCACCAAGATAGGTTTCAACAAAAGGAGGCAATTTTCTTTTGGTGAACCATTTTCAAGGTTTACATGCTCAAACAAGCTTATGTGTTGTGAAACATAGTAGGCCAAAAGTATCCAACCCACATTATTTTAGCAATCATGGTTATAGCTAAGTAGTGGCCACCTATAAATCCTTAATAAAATTAATGCACTAATCTATCTACTTGCTTAGGTTTGATGCATCTCAATAAGATTTCATCAAGGGTTCCCTCAAACAAAACTCCTCCAATTAATCAGTAGCTAACACAAGAAAGGTGGAAACGGCATCTCTATTTCTTGTCAAGATTTGACAATACATGTCTCATCTCAAGGTATAATTGAATTTCAAATATCCACTCCTCAATTGTGAATAGAGTAGATGAGTCACTCTTGTGCTTCCACTACCACTGGTTCATTATCATCACATACTTGGTTGGATCTCAATATCATAGTCCATTATTTTAAAGACCCAACTCACTCATTTCTCACTTATCTCCCCGTGAAAAAGGTAATCCCTCACATGGAGTGGATCAAAAATGTCTACACTTTATTGTGGGGGGCCAAGGTGTTTGAAATTTTTCAAAGATTTCATGATTGTATGCTTTCTTTTCTAGAAAAGTATATCTCTCCTTGTAGTCTTTGAGGTTAGCACTCATAAATGATACAGAATGCTCATCTTCATTTTACATCCTTCTGAGTGAGAAAAGTTGCTATGATACAATCCCCACCAAATGCGTAAAGGTGGAAATGCTTTAACAAGTCATGACTAACAATGACTAAAGCTTCCATGATGTCTTTCTTTCTAAGTCAAAATGACTCTTTTGCTTCGAGTGTCCACTAAAAGTTGACATCCTTTAGTAGTAGCGTGATGGGCCTCACAAGCCCAACAGTTTTCCTAAAATTGGAGACTCTTCTTTGTGTGAGGCAAGGGTAGGTCACTTACCTACACGTAGCTCGGGTCTATTGCTAGACCATCTTTTGAGACATGTCCTAGAAGTTTTACCTTTAGGGGCAATGAGAATGCATTTCCTTGGATTGAGTTAAATGCCAAATTCCTAATAATGCTTTAACACTTCCCAAAGGTGGGAAAGATGTTCCTCAAATGTCTTTGAATATACTATAATGTAATCTAGGTAGACCATGAGGACTCATTAATAATTCCTCTAAGGGCATCCTCATCCTTCACCCAAACTTGATTGTAACTAGTAAAGCCATCCAACAAGTAATAGTTTGTCGAGTTGACTACTTTCTATAAACTCTAGTCCTCTAAGGGGGCAAAATAAGAATCCTTTAGTGATACTCAATTGAAGTCACAAAAGTCTACACATAGGCAGATTTCACCATTCCTTTTTCATGGATAGGTACAAGGTTAGAGACCCATGTGGAATGCTTAATTGGGAAGATAATATTGGCTTCAATCGTCTTGGTGAGATCCTTACTTATCACTCGCTTGATGAGAGGATTCACCACTCATTATTTTTGTCGCATAGGACATGTGTGGGGGTCATCATCAATAGTTCATTGAATGATATCTTTGTTATACACTTCTGAAATTATCATAAGACTAGGCCTAGACATCTTCAAACTCTCAAGAGAGGGTTGCGAAGATTCTTTCAAAGCTAGCAAGCATCATTTTTTTATCAAAATGTCTTAAAGGGAGCAGCCATAATCTTGATAGAGCTCAAGCTTAATAATCATAGATCTTTGCTCCTTTTTCACTTTATCATCAGAGCTGAAATTGTTCTCCAAGTTGATCAATCCCTTCAAGTCTTGTTAAGGCTTGCCTGATCTAATCACTTTAGGCCTTAGATAGCTTTTCTCCAAAATCAAACAAGAACTTAGTCTCATTCTAGATGAAGAGCATGATATCTTTGTTACTATCAAAAACTTGCTAGTGAGTGTCATTGTCAATGACCCAAAGTTGGACAACCATCTCAACATAGAGTTTGTGTTTGGAGTCCATTCATTGATTGAAAAGAATGGAGATAAGATCAAAATTGGCACTTATTGTGGCCATTTAATCAACCTCCCTATTCTAGAGATGTGATTGCCTAATATTAACTACATCAAATCCTTTGATTAGATCCCTCACTTGGTGTTTGTATGCTCTCATTTGGGGTGCTTAGTGGCACAAATACAATGAGCTTGCCTTACACTTAGCCCAATAGTTCCAAAGATAAATAGTTGTTTGGTTCCTCTCTTTTTGGCTATCTACAATCCTTAGAGCAGTGCTTCATACTCAACGACATTATTGATACAATGGAACTACAATTGGAAGGAATGAAATTTACTCCCTAAAGGGGAAATGAACACCATACTTGCCCTAGCTCCAACTCTATGTTTGGCACCATCAAAATACATCCAAAGCATACCATCCGATTGATATTCCTCCTCTTTGGAGAGCAAAGGAGGCACGATAGCTTCTTCGTTAGCACAATACTTTTCCAAGACCCAAGTCACCAAAGAAGCCAAAACTTTAAAATTGCTGGTCCAGAAAATCATAGTCAACCATCCATCTAGTATTTTCTTCATTTGGGTTGTTTGCATTGGCCACTCAATGGGTATCATTTTGATCTAAGATGTGGGCATGGGCATCTACAATCTTCTATGCAATTGCCATGGCCTTAAGACCTTCATTGATTTTTGAGGCAAAGAGGGGTTCCACATGATGGGGCGAAATTGCCTTGTTATCAATCCAAGCCCTTACACTATAGTGGGTTCAAGTCATAATGTGAGACTGACAAATGGCTCATAAGTGAGACCAAAAACATCAGCTATAGACTTAGGGATAATAGTGTTGCTTTCTCTAAAATCAATCATATAGTTGTGAACCAATTTATCCTTAATTATGATGGTAAGATAAAAAGGTTGGTTTTGGATCTTACCTCATTACCTTCTATGGCTACCCCATTCTGTCAACTAGTTTTTCTTTTACCACTTAAAGGCTTCTTTTAGGAGATTGAATTGTTCGTGCAAGGATAGAACTTCCCACATGGATAACTTTGCTCAAGACTTCTTCATTAGCTCCACATGCTAAAAGACCAAGAATTGGTAGACACTTAGCTTACAGTTTCCCCAAGAGGGGAAGTGTAACACGATTAGCAGACTTAGGGGTTGGAATATAGCTTGAATGCTAGGTGGTGGAGGTAGATTTTGGACAAGAATCATCTAAGCTGCAATATCAAGTGTTGCTTTAGGGGGAGGCAAAGAAACCACTTTCATATTTTTGGGGACCTTGGATCCCACTTTTGCAAACCCAGACAAAGCAAAATTATCATGTTTTTAAAGGGGAGTTTGTAACTCCTAACTTTTAAGGGGACATTATTGTTTCTTTGCTTGCTTTGCAAGATGAATTGCTTCTCAAAAATATGGAATCTAAGTTTAGAAGTGTTTGTAATGGATTTTCAACCAAAAGTGTTGGTGGAAAGGACCTCAAAAAGAGGGGAGAGACAATGGTCCTTACACTCATAGAGAGTGTGCAAGCCTTAAGGCCACAACCACCACTTATCAAATCAAGCAAAATTATGAATTGCACCTACAGCTCTTGATGGTACCTAGGAAGCTCCAACAAAACAAAATCCTATGCATAAACTATATTTTTAGAAAATCAATGCATTAACATCCAAAGAATGTCGGCTTCCTCTTTTATTCTACAACTACTACTAAACTAATCTACAACTATGATATGTAGTCGGTATACAATGTCTATTATTATGCCTCGGTAATATTGGTTATCTTACTATGTATTAATTGGTTGTCGGCTTTAGGTACCTGTTGGCCTCCTACAATGATTCAACAACTAAGCCTTTGCAGTTGTGATTCAGAGATTGGACATCTAACCTAAATAGCTATCTCAATCATTATGAAGGTGCATTTAAATTGTCAACCCAGGGACATAAACTTGAAATGGGTCAGCACTGTATGTGCACTAGGAATCCACAGTAGCCATATCTATCCTACAGCTAAGAAAAACACAATGCTGAAAGTAAATTGCTTTGGAAGGGAATAACATAAATGCATAACATTAACCACTAACTAGATCAAGCTGAAATGCATGACAAAAATGAAAATCTGAGCAGCAAATAGGAAACTACTATGTCTGCTTTGGCTGCAAGAACAGTCACATAATGGAATTATAGTGGCTGCAAGAACAATCGGTGTCAGATTCTTAACTAATTACTAAACAAAAAAATACTACCTAAACTAAGGACAAAATACTCACCAAGTGGGCCCCCTTGGATAAGTATTCCCTAAGACTAAGGTAAACTCAGATGCACGAACTCACAACTTTATTTCATTCATGGAAAAACATAAGTACAAATGATCAACATGACTGTATTGCTGAAAATTTCAAAAGTGTGATTACATCAAACATAACATTCTTCGATTCCAAAGCAAGAGAGAGAAAGAGGAACATCTGAGTCCCAATTTATTCAACCACCTAGCAAGGCGGTCAACTCCAGCAAACACGGAGGATGCCACATTAGGAAAAGCACGGAAGGGAGCAAGGGCGGCTACGCATGCACAGAACCTGTCAGGCACGATTGCCTTAACTCAAATATGGCATAGCAGCAACGCCATCACATGCTCAACAACATTTAAGACCACTAAAAGGCGGTCACAATCCGATGCATGAGGAATCTCCAACCGCCAAGAGTCTTCTCTCCATAAATGACCACCTTGTTGACCGATATGGCATACGTCCAGCTAGCAAAATCTTCCTGAATTGCAAGTCTCAAATTATCTGCATGACAATGTTAGCGCGCACAACAACTGCATATCCATAATCATCTCAAAGTGACATTCATTAATCACATGCGAAATTAACACAAACAGTCCACATAGCATATCGATATCATTTGAAAGCCTATGAGAATAGATTTATGTCCAAGGTCTATGGTTTAAGGAAATATCATGAAAAAGATCAACTCCCAACTATCAAAATCTTATGCTACTGCAAGAAATGGACATCAACCCCATCAATAATTAAACCATAATCTAGACTCATCAGTACTTACAAGCATCGATTCGTTAACGATTGTGTTCTTCTTGGCAACCGTCAAGTGCTTTAAATAAATTGTGTATCGTCAAGGAGAGTAGTATGATCTAGTCGGATCAACTCTGATCCTTGGCTGACCATCTTTGGTCTTCCTCTGTAATAATTTCATGTGTGAATAAAGAAATATTTTATGCTTGTATCTAGCATGCATTGTCATCTCTATTATTAATTCATGTATTTATTTTATCAGATAGAAGAGTAAACATGATATAACTATGGGCCAATGCAAAATGGAAAACTAGTTTAATAACTAGCCTACCCTAAGCTAGTTCTTTAAAGAAAAAGGTTAAGGACGATAGGATTAGAGAAAGATGGGGTTAGAGAAAAAGAAGGGTGGAGTGCCAAAGAAGGGTGACCAATCAGCTTTCTCTACAACACACAACCAACTCTCCATTGTGAATAAGCATGTGTATGGTGGGGCTACCTTGCATTACGTGAGCCTACCTAAATCTAGAACAAAATTAATTAGCATCTATGGCCAAAGGACATTCAAATGCATACAAATAATTCACTTCAGTTCGAGGGCAAGCAAACAAGTACATATACATTCATAGCTTTGAACTAGGGAGCATTCTCTAAGGTGAGTCATACATAACAAATGAGCTAAAGCACACTTTACATTCACTACAACCTAATAAATCATGACCAATTAACCTATTTATTACAAAAACCGAAAGGAGTTCTTATATTAAAAACCAAAAGATATTTACACGAGGATTGAGCCCATATTTATGCAACTACGATAAATCCCTATACAATTGCAACTAAGTTGCATGGGAAAATTTAAAAAGAATGAAGAATAAAAGAATAGGAGGATGAATGTCAAAAGGACTGCAACATCTTCGGGATGATACCAAATTGGCAGTTAAAAAGAGGCATGCCCAAGCAATTGAAACTTCAACCACAACTAATCAGAGCCACATGTCATGTCCCCTTTTTTGAATTAAGATAATTAATAATATTATTTAAGTTGGACCCAATAATCTCTAATTTTAAGGGCAGCCTATTAATATTATTATAATTAAAATAAAAAGTGTTTTTAAAAGCTATATTATAATAAAAGTATTTTTAAATACTTAAAAAAATAAAAAAAATAGATAGAATTATAATTATAATAAAAGGTGTTTTTAAAAACTAGTATTATAATAAAAGTATTTTTAAATACTTAAAATAAATAAATAAATAGATAGAATTAAAAATTAAAAGTATTTTTAAATACTTGGAGGGAAATTTAGAACCCACAGGCCCAATTCGAAAAGGTATTTCAAGGAGGCATCTATCTTCATTTAAGGATCATTCGAGTTATCCTTTGCATCCAAGTTTCAGATTTGGACAATTTGTTCAATCTAGGGCATCGAAGGATGAAAACCCTTGGTTTGTTTGGGGTTTGCGAAGATGAAAACCCTCTTGGATTCCACATTTGGGATCAAGGACAAAAGCCCTTTCTTCCAATCTTGGGTGTTTCCATTCAGGAATCACGACTGTGCTGGTTTGTGGAGGATTTGGAGATTTTCTCAATCTGCTACAGTGCCACTACAGTATTTTATGCAAGCAAACATCATCATATCATTGCCAAAGCATAATTGAGTGTTTATGTATTGATTTTTAGATTTTTGGAGAATTTTTTAGCATCAAATAGAGCTGGATCTGAGTTGTTTCAGTCAATTCTAGCTGAACTCCACATTGGGAGAGAGAAATTCAGTCATTCAGGGTATTAGATCAGTCACATGAGCTTCTGGTTACATTATTTCAGTCATCCAACATAAGCGACCAGCCTATTGGAGTAAAGTGTCATCATTTCTAGGAGGATATCAATCAGATCTGAGCATTTTGCATCGACAGCCATATAAGTTAGGGAGACATCATTAAGAGGGTGGGTTTAGCAACATCAGTTGCTATTCCATACTTGTCATCAGCAAATCTACATGTTTCCAGCCTAGCACAATCCTTTGGAACAGTAAAGTTGATAATAAATTGTTCCCGCCTAGCACCACCATTGGGTGGATATATTTGACAATATATTGCTGTTTCAACCCTATTTCCAGCAGATCTGTATCAATTTCAGCAGATTACAGCCTTTTCTAGCATTGTACAGTCAGCCATACATCTCCAAACAGCAGCCATACCAATCACCAACCTCTATTTTCTGTTTACAAAGATTGCAAGGTCTAATCCATATCTGACTTGCATCTTTCCAGCAAGGTACAGCATTCTGTGAGTGCAAAAATATCTCATAAATTCTGATTTGTACTTTCCAGCATCTTCATTCATTGTTTTTCAATTGCTATATTGTTCAAATAAATCATATTGGGAGATTATTTGGCTGCCCTAATTCAAAATTGGCTTCATCCAACATTCTTGGATTTTTTATGACATAAATCAGCAAAGTTTGATGTTGTTTATTGCAATTTTGGATTGATATTAGTGATTGAAGGGTCTTGAAAAGTATCATCAGAATATTTACTTGCTTTTTGGATTCATTTCCTTCAAAAAAAAACAGAAAATAAATAAAATACAAAGGGGGACATTACACCATGATGGCCTTCATTAAATCAGAATGCATGTGCCATCTGTTGTGTCACAATGTAAAGCACCCATGGAATCCAGCAAAGAACAAATGTCAAACTTTTACAACAAATTTCGGATTTCCAATTACCGCTTGCGATCAATGGTCATTACAATAGTGGAGGATCATGCCAAACATGAGGGGTAAAGAACCACATTAAACTAATCTCATTTGATCAAAGGGGTCAAACAAGCTTGGCCAAAGGAAGAATAGTGTTGACCTCACCAAGAGAAGAGATGATTTTTGCATGAAGATCTTTAAGGAGGTTCAGCTTCATTTTGCAGATGTGAGCCCAAGAAGCTCTGGTCCATTAGATCACTTTCGACATCAACAGTTAGCACAATCTAAGAAATGCCAACATGGAGGGAGCTTCAAAAGTTCCAAAAGAGCAGAGGAGCTAGACTGGAGGGGGACCACTGTGAAGTCAAACCTAATAGCACATTGAGGAGGTGATGCAAGAAGAACTATACTATTGGATGCTACTGTAAATCAATGTCTCACATATACTAGTGTAGTAGCAATAAAAATAAACCTTCAAAAATAGAAGAGCAGATGGGTGGTGGGCACACAAAAACTACAGTGATTCCAAAGTAAAAAACACACATTGCTGGATAAAACAATAAATGGCTCGCCAGAACTTGATCTTGTTAAGTCACCATAGGGGCAAATAAGACCGCAAAACCTATCAAAAGAGAGGAGCAAAGCCCACATGAGCATGAGGTTGGTGAGCAAATAAACATCTGGGATTGCTAGATGAGATACTAGGAGCAAATCACAGAAAGAGGCCGCAAATGGCACCAAGGCACTAGGAGCCAAAAGGAAGGCTTCACAAACAACATGACAGCTGCAACTCAAATATTGGGTAATGCAGTCGTGAGCAAAGAAACCTCTAGGATTGCTAGATGAGATACTAAAGCTTTTCAGAAAGGAGGCTAAGGACTTAACCAAAATCACGAATGCATACCATGAGTGGCAAAAAGGCACTAGGAGCCCAAAGGAAGGCTTCACTAGCATGTTGACACCTACAGCTCAAATATTGAGACATGTGGATCACAAGTATGATCCTAGACTTGAAGGAGAAGAATCCTACAAATTCAGGAGGAATCCAGAACTTGGAGAAAAAAACAACTAAAAGGGACCTAAGGAATCCATCTATGGTAGCATGGTTTACTCAAAAGATGGTGAGTGTGAAAAACACACTAAAAGAAGATTTATTATTGGGGGATAATTGCAATATAACCCTTTTGTTAACTTCGGTAAGCATCTTTGGGTGGAGCAAGTGCCTAACTGGAATCTACAATTGTGATAAGAGTATGAGGATGAGCAGGAAAGGACAGCTGAGGGCTCAGTTGGTGGGGCAGATGTTACTGAGCAGGGGTTCTTGATTGTTGAGGAGAGAGAAGAGGATGTTGGGGCTACTGCTGGGCAAATTGATCTTCATTGGCAAACAATGTTTCACAGCTCTCATCAACAAGTTGCAAACTCTAGCCCTATTTATAATGCACTTATACAAGAAACAAATAGCATGGAGAGAAAAAGGTAGCTTTTAGAGCAGTGGTTGTTCCCAATGTTTCTTCTGATGAAAGCATCACTGAGGCATCCAAGTACAGATGCTCATTGTCCTGTAATTCTGATATGGAATTGGCTAATATTCCACTTCAAACTTCAAGGTAAGGGGGATTTCTTCCCAGGCCAGCAGAGGTGATAATTCAAAGGGTTGATGATATGATGCTAGAGGTGTATAGTATTTGTGATAGAATTGTAGAGCCTCAATCAATTGTTCTTCTAACTCCTGCTGGCAGAGGGGGGCCTAATCTTCCAGTTTAAAGACCTGTTGATCTTTAGACCTTTGAGGCCAGGGATGTTGTGAAAAGGGGATGATCCCTGTATTTGATGTTTTATGTTCTTGGTTGATTAATCATTATCCAGTTTACTTTATAATGTTCACTTCAACTCCTTGCACAAGTCCTTGAAACTAATAACCCATATTTTGGTGGGTGCCTTGTATAGGCCCACAATTTTTATAGCTAGCCTTTTGTTATCATACTACTAGGTTTTCATAGATAATATTTTCATTTTAGCTGTGTTTATTATGATGGTTTTGTATTGTATGTAGTCTCCTACCTCTATTTGTATTTGTAAACTTTTTATCTCAGTATTTAGAAAACAAATTATCTTTCAAAGTTTTTCAAGATATTCCCTCTTGGCAACCAATAAGATGTACAGGATGTCATCCAGTTGCAGTAAAAATGGCATTGCTAAATACTTCTTTATAGAGGTTATTGATAATAGTAAACATAGAAATCGATATACAGATTGATGAGTTTCTACATAAAGGATCCCTCATGCCCAGCATTGACGTTAAAGTCTGCGTGCCAAGTTTAGTTAGTAAGAATCAGCTAATTCAAGGATCCTGAACACAAGCTTAGTAATCAATCAGCCTACATCCACTAGAGGCAGCATGATGAGTTGTACCCTATCATGAGTTTCATGCTTTGCATAAATTACCTATTCTATTATCATTCATTCAATATGTAGCAGTCAATCACAGTTCTGCATCCAACAAGACAATTATACTCTAAGAACGCCTCAATTCTTACACAAGAATTGGTTTAACCCCTATGTTACATTGAGACATGCCCCCCCCTCTGAAACTCCCATCCCTATCCCATAGCTGTTTCCAGGACTTTGGGATGGCAGGGAACATCCAGTCTGAAAGAACTTTTGGTAACATCCCCAGGGCACCATTCAAAAACGCAGAATGTCACTAGGACATCTGGCCATCCCCAGGGCAGCAATGGACTTCTAAGATGCCCCTTAACCATCTAGGGAACATCAGAGCACCCCAATGGTAAAATAAATTCCCAATGATTTTTAAAAAATACAAAAAGGGGTGTGGGAATCTGGTTTTAACTTCCATAACTACAGTCTGCTCAAAGAAAAAATCCATATTTTTTCAAGTAATATGACTCATCTGTGGTGTTATGGAATTTGGTTTTAACATTTAGGAATTTATTCCTTGGGGAGAGGTCTCATTTAGCATCACTGAACTCTGGATGTGCCTGTTTGCAATTATATTTGTTAGCATTCTCTACACTTGCAAATTGCTGAAATCATCTAAAAAATTACATTTGATATGATAGTGCAAACATATCTATCATACCTAATGTAACATATACAAATACATCACCTGCAGATTTTAAAAGGTGCATTTGTTATATCTATCAATTTTACAAGTTACATTTGCTCTATCTATCATATCACCTACAGATTTCAAGTTTTTAATGCAGCCATACTACTATCAGCCATGTGGATTACATTTTGAAACTTCAATTTAATTTTAATATCAAATTCAAACAATATATAAGCATCTGAACTTAGATTTTGATGTCATGCATAGTTAAACTTGTGAAAATTTCAGTTTCTGTATATATATATATATAAACATAATTTACATACTCTCTGAGTAGCCGAGTAATCCCCAAAAAATTTGCATGCCAAGTAATTTCTGCTTTTACTCGCGGGCAGTATGCAGATGGATTTTCTCCCATCAAATTATCGAGTAATCGCCAGTAGCTCGCAAAAAACCCACAAACTTGGCATGTTTGTGTGTGTATAAATATGTCTGTGTGTGTATACGCATGCAAACTTGGCATCCTGTGTATGTTTATAGATATGTATGTGTGCATAGTGCACACTGCAGTCCTGAGTGTACACATACATAAATATCCACACACATTTGCCGAGTTTTTCCCGAGTCAAAATTTTTGGGCTTGCTGAGTACTCTCCAATTCCGAGTAGGTAAACTATATATATATATATATGTATACTGCCGTCCTAGAAACACATTCCCCCCATTGAACATAGGTTAACCCTCAAACCCATTTACAGGTTCAGAGCATATGGACCTTGAAATGTGTCACACATAGAGTATCTCTCATCCTTTAACATGCAAACTATGAATACACATATATGATATAAAATGTGGGGAATGTGGTTACCAAAGCATTGTGCATATTTCCAGGTGATGCTGAAATAAAGATATTACTCTGCATACTGACATAATAATCCACAGCAGCCGAAACAGAAGCTTTCCCTTCAAGCTGTGCAAGTTCCTCCTCTTTTAAAAGACTCTTTTTGTCTTCCATCAAAGGGAACAATTGCCGCAGTATTGAAATTCTTGCTTCCCCACCATAGACCTATTCCAAAATTCAAATAAAAAAATTATAAATACAAAACACTAAAAATAATGCATGTGTATTGTAAATGCCATCAAATCGTGTAATAACTTGGAGCAAACAAAGATAGCTTACCTTATGAGAAGCAAGATAAAGTGTGGTTTTATTGCTAAATCCTAAAGCTGCTAATAACAATCCAATTTCTTCAGGGGTCAAGGGACACTTTCCCTGACTTCGAAGCTCTTCATCAGAAAATTGAGAATTCAGCACTCGTCCTTGCCAAAGTACTTGCCTATACTTTGCAAGGGCTAATTGCTCTGCTCTACCACCTCCAAAATTGCAAGCAGAATGAGCAGCCATATCCTGCAAATGACAATAAATTTATATGAATCACACTATAAAAACAAAGATAAGTCAATTAAGCTTTAAATATAAGCTCTCTGTTAGTAGAAAGATACAATAACATGCAAAAAGAAAACAAGGTCAGCATGACTGATATGACTAAGAAGGCTCAACCATGGTGTAAATGTTAAGAAAAGAAAAACATGAAAATCTAAATCAAAACCTGTATTTAATGGATAAAATACACAAGTAGAGAGATGTTGACAGGTGTAGAAATATGTTTTGTTATCACCGTAAGCTACATTTCCAGGGAAAAAACAGGCATGAGTACAGGAAACACCAATTTTTTTGGGACCTTAGGTACATTTTATCATGTAAGTGTCGGTATATAAATAATATAATATATTAGAATATTAAAAAAATAATCCTACTATCAATGCTATGTGCACAAGCAGCATTGAAATTACAAAAATTACTAATTCACTATGTAGACACTAATCATCGACTATTATTAATACCATTAATTGTTACAATTACCATTTATTCATTAATTATTACTATTTTCTATTATCTATTTATCCATATTAAATAATACTTTATTTTTTTAATTAATGCGAGCTAATTATCCACTTTTAATAAAAAAAATAAAAATTGTATTTATCATCTCACCAATTAACTCTGTCTTCTAGTAGAAACTACTTCTCATTTTGTAATAACCACCCCAATTTTTATCACAAATTGCACCCGTTAGCATTAGCTAAAATGCAAAGATAAACAATTGAAAAAGCGACCCTCCACTTTCTGATCACCCAGATTCCAGAGTGGGCAAGGTGAAAGCATACAATGAAAAGAGGATCTTGCAATTACTGAAATAACAAGCTAACTAGAAATGAACACCTTCCACTTTCTGATCACCCAGATCCTAGTATGGGCAAGGTGAGAACATATGGTGGTTGGCTTACAATATTGAAATCCTCTATGCTACCACTTCTTCAATGGGGTGAGTAATCATAATCAAGTGCATGAAAGTAAACATTTGCTTATTCAGCGAGAATTACAAAGAAAGGAAAATGCACTTGGTGGCAAGCCAACCAACTTCCGCTTGTTCAACAGGCAATAGCAAGAAATAAATCAAAAACTCAACCACTTATTCAGCAAGAGTGAAAGTAACATAAAGCAAAGCTCAACCACTTTTCAGCAGAAGCACTACTTGTTCAGTGGGGTAAGTATCCAAAATAACAAGAATCAAATCACTGATTGGTACTACCAATTCAGTGTTACAATGAGTGCTCGGTACAAGATATTATGAGAAATCAAGTCAACATGATAGCCCACTGAATCGGTAAACAATCCCTGCAACATAGGAATGATTAGACATCATAAAACATGAAAAGATAAAGGAGTATCAGGTCTGACATGACTGGTGCAGCAGTCTGATATGCATGAACAGCAAGCACGAAACCCCAATCAGCAACCTTCAAACCATCATAACTCCTCCAATACTCAACGGAATCTCACCAAACCACTTGCAAATGATTCCACAATGCTAGGCATCCAAAATCAGGTACTAAGCCACCACAAAAAGGTCTGATTAGCACTGGAACGATGAAGAGCACACAAGAAATACTGAGAGTTGAGGGTGAATCAGTATTTCAAAAACTTTAAAACTAAAAACCTCATGAATCAAAAATCAAAACATTAAGAACATTCATGAACAAGATAAACACCATGAACACCAAGATTATGTGGAAAACCCTTTCGGGTAAAAAACCACAGCAAAATATTGCTTTTATTATCTTCAAAGGGCACCAATACCGAACCAACTAAAGCACCAACTTCAGAATCAAAGAACGCTAATTACAGAACACACAACTTCTTCAACCTGCTCTTAATCACAAACTCTGAAATTCTTCTGATCAAACTCTCAATCACATATATCTAATCAGATTCACAACACCCTTGAATAGATGAACTAGAAAGGCAACAAACTAGTCTCCAAACAGTCTGAAACACACTGTAATACACAGTCTACTAAAATATAGTTATACGGATAGCAATAGCATGACCAACCTTTCACAAGTCTACACTCAGCAATCTTCAACAGAAAGCGGAGACAAATAATATTAGTCAATTTAGATTCATCTCATCTCCCAACACACAGTCTGAGCAAATGAAGAAAGATAGCGATACACCATTTCAACATTTATGAACACACTTTATCACTTTCACACCCACACAAGACAAAATACTAACTTCAACATATTCCCTTAAGCAAACACTATCATTACTTCTCAGCAGCGAACGAACACCTCTTCAACACACAACCTATATATCAATAAACCCATGTGACTCAATGAACTCGCAGCTTCTCCATTATCCTTTTGCTCCTCAATATCATAAAATTTTGCCACATAGCATAAATTAACCCGCACTTGTAGAAGATATGTCTTCAAAAATATCAAACCAAACAAAGAAGCCGACCCCTCACAAGAAATGCATCAAACTTATTTATCTGAGTCACACAAAACACATTACGATGAACATTACAATATATCAATTGCTAATTTTCTTTATATTGCAGCATGTGAGTGATAATAGAGGCAATTCATTCCTTTTTCACAAATTCACCTCCTTTACACAGAACAACATGACTTCAATTTCTAAGCTTTTGCAGATGAATAGTCGGCTCTATTAAGAATGCTACCACAAAGTCCACTAAATCCCGACCCCTCTTTTTTACAACTCACACCAGCTCTCTCACATCTCTACCAAAATTAATTCCGACTAAAAAAGTCGCGTCCTCTTACACGTATATGCTGAAGATATTCAAAACTCACTCTGCTCACATAAAAATGCAGCCTGACACCTTCTAATTGGAACGATTCTCTCATCTGCCCGACGAAAACATTAGTACAACAGATAGAAGCATACAACAAAATAATATATTTTGTGAACCGTTTTAAAAGTCTCTCATAAAGATAGCATGACTTCAGTCACACTTTGCCAATATTGGCCCGAACCAAAGATTTCTTTTTTTACAATAAAATTCTGTTAAAAACTTTAACACCACAAAAGACCTATTGCAAATGAGGGAATCAAGGAGCCATCGCAAAAGATAGACAAGACGGAAATAATAGAAGTCATCAGAAAAAATAAGGGACACAACTCCTACAGTCAGAGTCGTCACCCAATAATAGATAGAATACTAAAGTATATATTAAGTCATTCAAATAGAAGCCACCATACATCATAAAATCGCCCAAACTCAACAGAAAATTAGCCCCCTCATAAATAAATCGTGCCATTTTTAAAATAGTCGACCAGGAATATCTTCAAAATTGAAGACAATAGTCGACATGAGTAAAGAGCCGCCCAGGTAAATATTGAACCGCCTCATCAAAAGAAACGGTTGCTATGCAGAAGAAGCCGCCTCAAAAACATTCATAAAAGAAAAATGTGATACTCTTTATTTAGCCACCCTTTGACAAGTCCACCAAAGATTTAAGAAAGAATTCAAACACTACCACAAATAAAGAAATCAATTAGCTGAAAAAGGTCGACCTCTTTGACAATTCAACATAGATTATGTGAAACATATGCTGAAAAACAAATCTGACTCAGCAGGCTGACTTGGCTTATATGTTGACAAGAAGACAAGCAAGAAGCTCAACCAAGCATCCAAGTAGCTCAACCAAGCAGCCAAGTAGCTCAAGCACACAACCAAGTAGCTCAACACATAGGCAAGTAGCTCAAGCAGCTCAAGTAGACAAGCAGGTAGCTCAATCAAACAAACACCTTGACATCAATGACAAAATATCCTAACACACGAGTCCCAAGACACCCCCAACCAAGTGATACGGCCTCCTAGGTGGGTCGACCAACCTCTAAAAATCCCACACTCCACCTACAATCACCAAAATATGCAAGAAGGGGTGCCCAAGCATGAGGAAGATATTGAACCAACACCCACAAAATAGTTTCAACTCCTCTAATCAGTATGAGCAAAAAGGGTCAATCAGCTTGTCACAAACCAGAAACACAAAATCTCATTAAACACACCAAAAAGGCCTCCAAAGCTGCAAACCATCACACACACACACCAAAATATGTCTAGAAGACATCAAAACTAACAAGAACTGAAAGAAATGAGATAGCCATCACCACAATAAGCCCAACTGCAACCCTTGAGATGGAGCTACAACACTATTCAGCTAGGAGATATCTTTCAATCTCGAAACTGAAGTTGACTTGGAGGGGTTTCGTCCTCAAAGCCCAAGGAGTCCAATCTGCATTTCGGCAACACTTCGTTACATCAAAATAGCATGAACAAATGAGAGCAAGTGAGGGCATTATATAGCCTTGAGACTCAAGAATTTGAATTTGCTTTTCCCTCTCAAAATGGGATGCCACATTTGGGGAATATAATATTTTATTAAAATCACTTAGCCTCTTCAATTTTGGCTTCCACCTTTGAATATGCATAAAATTTACTTTTAAAACATTAAGTCACCCGTCTTGGCATCCAAGCTCAAGTCCACCTTTTAAAAACAACTTAAGTTGTGCTTCCTAGGCGTGGGGGTCAAAAAGAAACTTGACAACAAAAAACAACTTAAGTTACCAACATTTCCATTTTCGAACTCCAAGAATGGTGGAGAAGCTGACTGCTGAAAATACCAAGATGCCAACCACTACAACTGCCACCACTGCCAAAAATAGTAACCCTGTACTAAACTGCTGCCAAGACTATTGCCAAGAATATTACTTTCTAAAAATAGCATACTACTAAAAATAGTAAGTG
This sequence comes from Sequoiadendron giganteum, assembly GCA_007115665.2. Lineage (NCBI taxonomy): Eukaryota > Viridiplantae > Streptophyta > Pinopsida > Cupressales > Cupressaceae > Sequoiadendron > Sequoiadendron giganteum. The sequence goes on along the minus strand of CM021102.1, from coordinate 567,603,227 downwards.
ACTCCAATCTCAAAATAAGCACATTCTGAGAAGCATATGGGACTTACTAAAAATAGTAGTGATTGCCCACCAAGGTTCTTAGAAAACCCAAAAAGACCCAGAAACCCTTCTAGCAAACTCCTAAAAAACACACGAGAAACCTCCTAGAATCCTAGAAACCCTAAAAACGCATTCGAATAGCCTATGGGTCTCTAGAAGTAGGCTAACAATTACAAAAATGCCTAGGACTAAGAAGGGAGCATTATACATTTATCCATTTAATAAATTAAAAACTTCATTATTATCCTCCTCGGAGCTCAAAATGGCAATTTTCCATTATCAATTGAGTTATCTTCATCACTTTCTTGAGTTGACTTCACAATCAGTTCAGTTAACTCCTTAACTCCTGGTCTTCAATCTTATCCTCATCCATCCATTTGATTTTTCCAAAACTTTATGAATAGCTTGTCCTCTCATTATTTTCATATATCAAGTCTTTATGCAAGTTTACTCTGTCGAGTTGTGTTATCAAAATCCATAATGTTATGATGTTGAGTCATCCACATTCATTCATAAGCAAGGCACTACAGCAAGCTCAGTCTTGAGGTTTACAATGAACTTGGTAATTAGGATTTGATTGTTTATTTTCTTTCAAGTTCATATTTTTATTTTTTCATTTTTCAATGCTTTCACACTATATAGATCAAGATATCAGGTTTATAAATTATGATTTATGATTTTGAATCTTTGATTAAGTTGATTATGAGCTCAAGTGGTAGCTCATATAAAGCCTTTCATAGTGGAGATCCATTTTCAAATACCCACAAGATATGTTACATACTCATATGCACAAATATTTAATGTTTACGTTGAACACAATATGTAAATTACTATATCCAATTCTATGTGTGATGTACCCTAACAAACAAGGCCAGGGACAAGTCCTAGGTGAATTTGGTTGAAGAGATACACCTTGGTCATGTCATCTAAACTGAACGCCATCTAGGAAGGGAATTTACCACTCAGAAAAAAGTTAGTTCTGTTTTTCTATACTTTCAGCAGACATCTGCCATGGATATGTCCCTTAAAATTTCCTCAAAATGCTAGGTCCTAATCAAAATATTCCGGAAACACCATCTGAATTTCAGCAAAGGGCAACACTTCTGAAGAACACAATAAGTTTAAATGGTGAACCAGGGGATTGGTATCAGAAACATTTTGGTTGAGGTATGAATCCAATAACATAGACCATAAGCAATACTGTTGTGAAGGTACTAAAATTTTGATCACTGGCAAGATATAAAAGGACTACAAAGGATGCTATTAAGTATGTTCCAAATATGAGCGTAAATTCAATAACAATCCTTGTATGTTAACCTTCTGTGTAGAAAAGGGACAGCTTCTAACATGCATTTACTCAATCTAACAAATTTCATTTACAAAAATGATTAATCAATTTATCATTGTTATTATCCTACCATTTATAACAAGGATTGTATTTTCTAGAGCCTACTTGTAATTACATTTGAACTAAACACATAAATATTGAAAATAGTGCTGACACGAAAAACATACAAAAACATTTTGAAGCCCAGGAAACAGATGGTTTCAGCTTAACATGTGGAAACAGTACAAACAGATCAGTACCTTGTAAAAATAGAGTCTTCTGACCTAATAAGATGAGCAATGATTTCTCCCACTTCTTACATTATAGTTAGGAATCAAAAAAGCTCATCTTACAGTTATGATATACCTTACGAGTTATATCATCCATAGAAGATTGCAAACTCAAGTATGATATACCTTACGAGTTTATAAACAAGGTCTGACATTGATTTGTAAAACTTTGATAGATAAACCCTGAAATTTCCTTGAAATGATTTGTGACACCTCATATAAGACAAAATTAGTAATAAATGTGCTCTACTTTCACTGAGACTTGACTTTGAGTAAAGAACAATTATATTCTGGAAAAGGAGTATCCAAAGTCAAAAACTCTTTACAAATTCAATTTGGCCTGGCTTCTTTAAAGGCTGGTAGCATTCCTCTATGGCCACCTTACCCATCTGTGCATTGTGCCTTGAACCGATTGAAGATCCAAAAGTTCTAATTCCTGAATTCTAAATATGTCAAACATTCAGCGAGTTCATCGTGTAGCTAAAGCATTAGATCTCACATTTCTCATTAATTTCTTCCCTTCTTATTGACTCTTATTTTGGTTCAGGTGTAACAACAGAAATAATACACTATTGCACAACCTAAATGCAGCATATGACATTGAGCCTTATGCACAATAACATATAGCAGTATCAGGCTCATGATTTCCATGAACAAGCATATAGAGCCTTGTATGTAGGAGACTCTTCACCACTACCCCCTTTGGAAAGCTCCATAAACTAAAAAAATCTAACAATAACCTTTCATTAGTCCTAATGCTGAAGAACAATTGCTAAAATGAGGAACAATTTCCTCCTAATCTGGCTTTGATACCATTGTTTAGACATTCAAGTCAGGACAGACAATAATATGCCTTTCCAAATTTCATAGAGAAGACTCTATACTGCCTCCTATATTCGCCCACATCATAATTTATGTCAGAGGCCTCAAGGTAGAAGTAAGCAGCCGGTAATTTCAAACATTGCTGGTATGTATTACTAAAAAGGAAGCCAGCATTCTGTCATCGACTGTCTACCTAGCATTTACAACACATGTAAATATGAAAAAATGGAGAGTACAATATTAAAAATGTGCACACACATGAAGCAGTTTACCAAAACAGCCAGTTCTATATGTATATACCTTGTCAAACCGAAGATGCAGGACCACATATTTTCCAGACCCTGCATAAGCATCTCCATTTGGTTCTGTTTGGAAGTTTCTTTGACCTGCTTCTTGGATGCTATGAGAATGTGATCTCAGGCGACTTACAAGCACATCTCCAAGAGAATGAATGTAAGGAACAAAAATTAGTGCCTGAAAATTAACTTTGCAACGTAATCGTTGGATTTCTATGGGTATGTTATCAAAAGCCAGTCGATGTGAGAAGGGGGCAATTGCAACAATTCCGTAACTGTACCAAACACAATCCAGTCAGCAGAGCTGTTAAGCTTAAAATGTCTTCACTAAGATAACATGGACAGACAAAAATCAAACACAATAATTCAAATACAGTACTAACTCAAATAGCAATATTTCAAATTTAATCAAGCAATATATTTCATTAAAGTGCTTCTTGAAGAATGAAATTCTTCATGACCTTTGCCATTGGATGATCTACAGTAACTTATATGAACCTCCAAAGAAAATTTTAATCAAACAAATTTCCACAGAAGCAAAGCAACATCAACATATCTCCAGCAATTATTACTAAAATATGTAAAGCCCCATTTCATTATAATCTATCAACAAATTAGCTCCCTAATAGAAAGAAACGGAAACATCTGACCTCTCTATAAGAAAATTTACAATAACTTATATGAACCTCCAAAGAAAATTTTACTCAAACAAATTCCCATAGAAGCAAAGCAACATCAGCATATCTCCAGAAATCATTTATAAAATATGTAAAGCTCCATTTCATCATGATCTATCAATAAATTAGCTCCCTAATGGAAAAAAGGAAATATCTGACCTCTCAATAAGAAATAAAAAACAATGGAAGAAACTCCATAAATTGATCTCTAGAGAGAATGGAACTTAATGCATATGATAAATTTTGTGAAAAAAGAGAGAAAGGTTTTGCAATTAGCACTAACAAGAGGATAGATGATGGATCAATTGCAAAAGCCAAATAAAGTAGTTACAAAAGAAAATTATGAGAGTTTTTTGGGATACCATGACTGCTGAAAGGTCATGGCTTATTAAACAGAGACAATCTTCAAGAAAAAGGAACTTATACCACAAACTCCCAAACAATTCAGATGAAAGACCCAGCAATCAGAGAAGTGAAGTTATCAGCAAGGGAAATAGCAATAGAGCTTGATGCACGTGTCACCCTTTGTTTGAGAAGCGACTGCCTTCGTGAATCAAACTGAAGGAACTCCTAATTTACTGATACAGCATCAAGCAATAGTTTTTTTTTCAATCTAAAAATTTAAAATTCATATCTTACTAAAAGTTTGAAGGCTGGTGCAATGGTTGATCCACTGGCAGGTACGCCTTAGCCTTTCGAATACATCAGCATTCACATCTATCATCTCACCAGCATAAAGCTACAGTGATGTTCAAACAATCTATTTTCAAGAAACTAAATTGCCTGTGAAATAAACTTTGTCTTTCATGATGCTTCATAGCCTTCTGTTTATAGGATGAATAGAATCATCTGCCAAAGTCCATTCCACATAGTCTTCCCAAGCAACATCAGTTGCAATGATGCATATAAAAACAGAGCTTACCTTCTCTTGCTGAGGCTTTTATGTGCACAAAGAAACCATTAGATTCATTCCAGTAAGGTAAATTACATTTAATTGGCGTTTCCTTCAGAATTTTACCTGATTTGTAAGTTTAACAGGTTTTGGCAAATGGTTTGCTCAAAATTCAAAAACTGGATATATCATTTTAAAAGTTTCTTATGATTATACCCCTTCCCAAGAGGCTTTGTCATTGTTGAATTCAAATAGTTCCAAATAACTCCAAATGACATGGTTAAATCTAAGATAACTTATATATCAAATTACACATGAAATCTCCAATATGATGATAACCTTTAGAATTTTGGAGGCAATACATAGTTTTAGATAGTCTTCCTCTCCCAAGGTGGGGCCTTGGCCAGGCTATGTTTTTCTGACCTGAGATGTATCCACCTCTAACATTGAGAATCTTGTCCAAAATAGACTGCACTCCACAGAATTACCAAATTGTTTAAAATTGTTATATTTTGATCTGGACTAGATGGAGAGACTGAGTTATTGGAGTCCCAAATTAGTGGGGCCTTACAATAATGAACCTCACGGGACACCTATCTTCAAGAACAGTTTGAAGATGGTCCTTCTCTGGCCTAGACTTGTCAGGATTGGATTACTAACTAGGATGTTTTATGTGCAAGTACAACTGAAGGTCAAGAGTATTTGACTTATATTTTCTATTGTGTATGTAATGACCTGTGGAACAATCTGAAACATCCTCCCATTGTATCCATGTCATCCACTGGAAGATCAATTGGGTCATATGTGGGCCCAATGGTATTTAAATATACAAATGAGCTGTTAAAAACTCCCAAATATAAAAGGGGCGGTGGGCCTAGGTCGATTGGCTAAAGCATCCTATTGTAGGCAAGAGGTCACGAGGTCTAGTCTCCCCACCGTCCCCATGGTATCAGAGGGCGTGTCACACCAACGACGCTGGTCACGTGAAAAAAGTTTACCAGGCACACTGCAATTTATAGGGGGGCCGGCTACCCGATTCCGATTCCTACAATCTTTAAAAAAACTCACAAATATAAAAGGCAACAATTATTGAGGTCTGCAACAAGAAAGACCAACTTTAGCCTTTATCTTCAATGGCATCCTTGTGAAAGCATCCTATTCAAGGTCTAGTCTCCCATCCCATGCTATCGGAGGGTGTGTCTCACGGTCACGTGAAACAAGTTTACAAGTTTACTACAAATCTTTAAAAAAACTCCCAAATATAAAAGAAGGCAACAATTATTGAGGTCTGCAACAAGAAAGACCAACTTTAGCCTTTATCTTCAATGACATCCTTGTGAATAGTGTTGGCAATTAGGGAATTGAATGGTTAAATGCTAGTTCTAGGATCAAACATATACAAAATTGTTCTTCCAATAATGCTAGACCACATCACCCATTAACAAGTTAAGCAACACCAAAAAGTTAAGTGGGCGGTGCAGTGGTCTTCTCCTAGAGAAGAATTGAAACTTAAACTTCGGTGGTGTGTCTGAGGTAACTCAAGCATTTTGGGTGTTGATAATATCCTAAGGGGTGAAAAAGGATCCTTCATATCTGCGATGGCAAGTTTTCTTCCCTTTGGCACTAACAACGAAGTCGAGATTAGCTCTCTTGAGAGGATTCAAAATCACTCACCTCCTTGGTTGGCAAATCATTAAAATAGAAGGAGGCTAGCTTATGGTTATCCAGGCCATAATTGGCACAGTCGGCGAGTACTCCCAGGCTTTCACACAGGTAAGTTACTTGTCTGTAAACTCCTTGGGGAAACTCAGGGAATCCATACAAAAAACTTGCCATATGCATCCAGCACGTGGATAGGGTCAAAAACTCTCCTATTTTGCCTATAAATGCATGAACGCCCTCACACTTCCTCAAAAGCAGTTGAACAGAAAACTTGAGCTGATTGGAAGGATTTTTAACTTTTAAGCGAATTTGAAGAGCAAATTTGGAAAATTTCAAAGGCAGATTAGTAAAAAAAAAAATTCAAACATTTGAATTCATTTTAACAACTAAAATATAACATGTAGGCTATATTAAAATCGTAATTTCCTAAAACTTGGTAGTCTTTTGAAATTTACTTCCAAAAAAATCGATTCATCACCATTTTTTGTTCATTTATACTGATTTTTTTTAGTTCATTGTTTTGTTATCCACAAATTATTTTTCTGATTTTAACCTATTTTGGGGAATAAAATGATTAAGTTATATTGAAATTATGCCGATTTAAACATATTTATGTTTATTCATACAAATTTTAGGCTAAATTTATGCTGATATATAGTAATTTATGTTGAATTTAGGCTAATTTTTTTGTATTTAAAAATTAAAATGTTGCATTTTCACTTTGTACTTATAGTTTAGATATAATGGCAAATAGAGAGGCCTTTGGATCAGGCTCGGGCTCAAGCTCAACCCAATCAACGCCAATTACAGGCACTTGTCCAACTAGAGCTAGAAACCCTACTTGGAAATATGTCATATAGGGTCCAACACCTCGGATAGTTGTTTGCATTAGATGCTAGAAGCTACATCACAGAGGCATAAATCACCTCAAATACCATCTTCCAAGCATTACTCATCGTGATGCCAAGCCTTGTACCAACACCACAAAAGAGATAAAACAAGAGATGAATGCACACCTTGCATTGGTAGAAGAGAAAAAATTACAAAGGGAGAAGGAAAGGGCATCCATAGCAGCACCCATAGCTAGTGGTCATGGTCCTCCAATGCAAGCAGAAACATATGAATAAACATTTTAAGGCATAATGGGCTCCCTTTATGGTCCACGCATATGAAACACATCGGCATCCACTCCATCTACTTCAAGTAGAGCACCTACAAACACACCACATAGCTTTTGTGTACCTAGAAACATACCTGGAGCACAACCATCATTGGGAGGTACGGTGTGAAACAGGGAGATGCATCAAGAAGTAGGCATGTGCCAATTTTTGGTACTCCAACAATTTTCCTTTCAATGCAATGAGCAATCCTTATTGGAAGAATTTGGTAATTGCATTGACAGAAGCGGGAAAAAGCTACAAGCACCTTCTTGGAAAGACTTAAGTGGGAGGTTGCTCACGAATGCAACTAAGGAGGCAAAGTTAGTAGTGGAAGAACAACATAAGCAATGGTGCAAGTATGGTTGCACTATTCTTTCATATGGATGGACAAACGGTAAGAACTGCACCATTATCAACTTTTTGATAGCTCCATATGGTGAGGTAATTATTTTGATATCAATGGATGCCTCTAACAAAGTACAAAAATGCAAAAACATTGAGTTTAATGTTGGAGGAAGTTGTCATGGAGGTGGGCATAGAGAATGTAGTTCAAATCATAACTGACAATGCAACGACATATGTAGCGACTAGGAGATCGCTCGAAGAAAGGCATCGATCACTCTTTTGGACCCTTTGCGCAGCACATTGCCTTGATCTTCTTTGGAGGGCATAGGCAAACTTGATTGGGTGAGACTAGTTGTGGATGATGCAAGAAGCATAACAAAATTTATTTACAATCACCCTTGGGTTCTTAATTTGATGAGAGATCACAAGGGAAAGAGTTGATGTGATCAAGTGTCAGAAGGTTTGCAATGATTTTCCTAATGTTGCAAAGCATTATTGGTTTGTTGACTTCATTGAAACAAATGTTTGTGAGTCAAGCATGGCTAGACTCATAATATTCAAAGAAGCTTGAAGGAGAGGGTTGTAAGGATAGTCTTTGATATTGTTTTTACACAAAGAGCTACAAAGATTGTGAAGGTAACCTCAAAACTTTGATTTTAAATTCAAATTGAATATTTTAATTATTAGTTTGTCTTTCATTATAAATTTGTAACCTTAATCTTTTTGTATTTGAAAATTGAAGGTGTCAAAGCCCTTAGTTAGAGTTTTCCATTTCGTAGATGGGGATCAAAACCCAATGGAGTACATTTGTGAGACCATGGATAGGGCCAAAGAGCCATCCAAAACTATTTCATGGGGGGCAACCTTAAATTTGATCCCATTTGGGAGATCATTGATCAAAGCTGAAACACTCGACTCCACCAACCCATCTATGCAATAGGGTACAAAATCAACCCCATTTTTTTCCATTCAAAAAACTTCTCGTATCCTAATGGAGAGGTTAAGGAGGGCCTCACGACATGCATTCTAAAGATGACACCCCAAGTTGAGGTGAGAGACCTCATTATTCAAGAATTGCACAATTATAGGACTGGCATGGGTAAGCTCTTTTCTTCAGAACTAGCTATCAAAGGAAGAACCCCTCAATCACCAGATAATAAAAAATTGGAGCCTTTACATCACATGCATCTTACAAGTTACAAATTTCAAAGTTACAACTATTGATAATTTGATAAAATATGGTTTGCTTACTAACTCTTTAATATTTTATTTAGTAAATCCTTGGTGGATAGATTAGGGTGCAAATACCCCAAATCTTCAAAGGTTAGCCCTTTGCATTTTGTACCAACCTTGTAGTGCATCCAACCACAAGTGCAATTGGGATTTGTTTGAGGCCATCCACACAAAGAAGAACAAATTAACTCAAAAACCTTAATGACCTTGTCTTTGTGCAATACAACCTTTGGCTTCACACAAGAAGGGTAGAGGGCAAATTATGATTTGGATGACATCGGTCTTTATAGTGATTGGATTGGGCGGGATGAGCAACCCCCATTGTTTACTAAAGATGAGATTCTTGATTTTGAGAGGCAAGCAATGGAAGATGTGGGTGCAATAGAAGGAGCTATAGGATTGGATGACATTGATGACGCAAAGGAGGAGTCATTGCCATCTACTAGCAAGATGGAGGTCAAGCCAGAGTCACAAGCCCAACCTTCTATGCTGAGTGAGGAGCCACAACAAACTCCAAGGATTAGAACCTCAACCTCTCCCCAAGTTTTCAATAGATTAAGGAAAAGGAAGATGTAAAATGTTATATTTTGTCATATGTAATTTATGAATTATGATGATGACTTTCAAAGGCAATCATCATAAATTCATAATAGCTATCAACTATCTATTATATTAGGATTCCATGTGATGATGTGATTTTGTACTCAATTATTCAAGAATCAAATTTAATAGAAAACGCTTTTGTACCCATTTATGGACTCATTGGGTACATTTTATCATTGAATTTTGCAACAACAAAAAAAGTGTTTCTAAAGAAATTTAAGCAATTTTTAAGTTTCCAAGTATTTTGCTGAGTCATAAATTTTGGGTCCACCGAGTTTTTGGCAAGTCAGAGTCTGCCAACTATGATCCATGCTACGGTGAAGGCTACATGCCAAACTACCATCTTGAGAAACTCTTAAAAGAAACAAATAACCTAGCAACAAGATTTAGATTGATCTTCTACAAACATTGCTATAGAGAAGCCAATAAACCACCTGATTTATTAGATAGCATTAGTTGATTTGTCTATTTTCTCTTTGATCACTAGTACACATTTATCAGAATGGCCAGTACTTTTACCTCTTCTACTTGTTGACAAAGAAAAATATTATCTAGCAATTAGAGTTTGATATAATGACCTCTTTGTTGCAAGAGCATCAACAGTAACGGGAGAAAAGGTGGGGAGGGGCAAAGCAAACAAAATATAAGCAGGCAGAATGTTTTTAATGAGGAAAGAAAAAAATTCATCATTGCATCCCTTATAAGCGTGCTGAAAGATCTCAATCTTTCGATCACATCCCCCAATTTTTTGTAAAAATTAATAGAACGCAATATTTTAATATTCTATTAATTAACAGGATAATAATTACAAAGAGGTTCATCTCCTTATATAGAAATTGGAGAAGAAACCTCCCAAACTAAAACTAAAACTAAAAAGCGAATCTAAAAAAAACTGAAAGAAAACACTTGCCACTAAAGTGGCTTTATAACTGTAAGCCTTATCTTTTAATAATTTAATATTATTCTAATACCCCTCCTTAAGGCTTACTTCACTAAAAACAAAACATAACAAATCAAAAAAAACCCTAAACCAAGAATATGCCATTTGATAAGTAGGAGGTATTTTCCACAACGTCTCAAATTGTGATATGGAGGTATTTTCCACAATGTGTCAAATTGTGATATGGAGGTATTTTCCACAATGTGTCAAATTGTGATATTGCTATTAGGATTCAACTATGTAGTTTTACAAGTCAAACTCATTGACCCATGTTTCATGAGTAGTGGTTCACAAGAACCCATCTCTCATGATAATAAATGGTCCACTCAGCACTCATTGCATCTAGGTGATGCTCACAAAGGTGAAGCACTGGACCTTCCCGAGAGGTCACCCATCCTAGTACTACTACATCTCAAGCACGCTTAACCACCATGCTAAGTGGGCTTAACCTTGGAGAAACTTCGTGGTTAAGCGCGCTTGAGATGGAGTAGTACTGGGATGGGTGACCTCCCGAAAAGGCCTAGTGCTTCACCTTTGTGAGCATCACCTAGATGCAATGAGTGCTAGGCGGACCATTCATTATCATGAGAGATGGGTTCTTGTGAACCACTACTCATGAAACATGGGTCAATGAGTTTGACTCGTAAAACTACACAATTGAATCCTGATAGCAATATCACAACTCTCCATTCTTCAAAATCTTTTCTTTGAAAACAGATCATAAACCAGATAGAACTCCATCAAGCTGCCTTGAACCTTCATAAAGGTGTAGCTCCCAAGTTGAATTCTCGAGTTCTTAGATTACCACCTCCTCGAACACTTGATTTACAGATCTCCCAAACCATTGGAAAACAATCCATGTTGAGCTACACTCACTAAGCTCTGTCAAGTTGTCTCATAACCCTTGTAAGGGTATGATTCCCAAGATCGCATACTCCTAAGCTAACTAGGCAACCATCCATTTTGAGCTATCTATACTTGCTTTCTTCCTATCTTCAAAGAAATAGACTTTTTTTAAATGCATAAAAAGCAACTTCTCCTTCACATGCAATGATATGCAAGCACATGCAAGCAACCACTTTTATACCATTCTCACAATTAAAGTTGTTGAAGGTAATTGAAACACTACAAATTTTTAATTTTTTGCTTCACTTTAGTAATTGCTAATTTATTTTTTTAAACTTATGTATGCTTTCTTTCTTTTTGAATTTTTAATTCGTAAATGAGTTGTTGAGATCCAATTTGCATCCAACACAATTGTCTTAAGACAACTTGTTAAGATGCGGGAGCCACTTACACATGGGCATCAACCAAAGTGTTGGTCCCTATGGAGGCAATCCACTAATGATAGAGCAACAAATGTAAAGCATATGATCCTAGAAGATACTTAATGGGACCACATGGAATATATTCTTAGTTTCACCAAGCCCATCATGAGTATGACATATTTTACTGGACATGGATAAGCCATGTTTAAGAGATGTATACAATGGCATAGACTCAATAATTGAGAAGATGAAGTCCATCATTAATGAAAAAGAGCAAGATCCTCAAGAAACTTTCTTGAAGGAAGTGCAAACAATTTGTGTTGAACGATGGAACAAAATAACCACCCCGATACATCTTCTTGCCTTTGCATTGACGCCCAAATTATACAATGGTGAGATTCTTGATATGCCATCAAGGTTGCCACCATACAAAGATGTAGAAGTCAATGAAAGGTATAGGAAAGCACTTACTAAACTCTTCCTCAATCCTCAAATGTAGGATTTAGTTATACATGAGTTTGTTGTTTTTGTAGCCTCCAATGGTCAAAGTGTTTCCACTCTCTGTGACAAGTATAGGAAGAGTGCTCACACTTGGTTGTACTTCAATGACCATACATCACCACACCTCCAAAGTCTTGCAATCAAAATTTTATCGCAAGTAAGTTTTTTCATTTTTATTGCACTCTCTAAATTTGAATTGTTTGCTCAAATTTAAAGTTTGACTTATAATTTAAAATTTTATAAATATAACTCTCTCAGTTTGCTTCAATAGGTTCCTAGTTCCTCTTCATCTAAGTTAAATTGGAGTACATACTCCTCCATCCACTCAATGAAACACAACCAATTGGCAGTAAGTAAAACAGAAGAGCTAGTTTATGTGCATTTTGTTAGTTTTAGGATCAAAAATGAAAGCAATCAGAAAATGCAACACATAAGACAATGAACACCACAAGATACCCTGGGAAAACCCTCCAACTCGAAGGGAAAAACCCAGCAAATATATCGCTTATATATTCAGGACTAAGAGCAGAAATCTGCTTACAACTCAGGCCCAACACAAGGCCAAATTTGATACAATGAATAATAGCACCTCTCCTAGATGCGTAGATACAGAAATGAACATGTTTCTCCTTGAAATATGTCTGCTGTCACAATATGATGATCTGCTGATCAAGATCATGATCTTCTGCACAAGTGCGAACTTCACAATATGATGATCTGCTGCTCAAGATGATAATCTGCTGCACAAGTGCGAACTTCACAATATGATGATCTGCTGCTCAAGATGATAATCTGCTGCACAAGTGCGAACTTCACAATCTGCTGCTCAAGATGATGATCTGCTACTCAAGTGCGAACTTCTTCTAGGAGTGCGAATATGAAAAAAATGAACTTGATGATCAAATGAGGTGATCATAACCTTGTATCTATACAAAACAATGTGACTCTTCATGAAGGTCGGCCTCATAAAGAATTCGCAAATATTAAATATTTTTTCTTTAAGTTGGCCCCATTTAATTATTCACAATAATTTAATATTATATTATGTTGCCAAGTGAAGTGCCTCTTCACTTTAATAAATAAATGAATAGCCATTAGGCTATATGAATTTATTGTCCAATAATCAAGGCAGAAGTATGTAGCCCGAAGCTACAACATCAACACATTCCAACTTGTGCCTTCTTAATCATAGACAGAATGAATATAAGGAAGGGGCACGAAATTGTGGGATGTAGATCTAGAGTGAACTAATTTAGATTTTTCAGCTGCCACAAAATCTTCACTTTTTGTGGAGTAAGATACCCACCATATTTTTAGTGCAAGTGGCAATGGGGTTGCATTTGGTTCTTCTAATCTACCCACATCATATAATGTCACTGATGATGCTAATGTCAGTCTTCACTCTTCATAATGACACTAATTACTAATTGTATTATTTTAATATTGAACCAATGAACAATGAATTCAAAATATCTATCATAACATTCAAAATTTGACAAATCGATATTGAATTAGTATATTGTATTTCAAATTTGTAATATTTATGGTAGTTTTGTTTAGCATATGCATGATATGTGGTATTCCAAATTCAATTCTTGTTTTCAGGCTGCAAATATGTATATATTTATGAGTTTTATATGTTTTTTGTATGGATGTACCCAAACACACCCAGTCCCCCAAAACAAATTTGCCGTACCTGCTACTATACCCACATACACATACCCAATTCAGCAACTTAAATTTTCATAATTAGGAGCCATTATAAGGACTCTAATGAAAAATCGCATCTGCTAACCTATGATATTGGTGCTGTACCAAAATGTTTCTCCTAAAAAACTAAGGCTCTGTTAAAACTGAGCCCCTTTTATTGGCAAGGTTGCCATTGATGTCTAGCAAGGTTGTCTGATTACTAGATGCAGACAAGCATTGGTTTGACATTTCTCCTAATAAATTAAGACTCTGTTAAAACTGAACCCCTTTTATTGGCAAGGTTGCCAATGATGTCTAGCAAGGTTGTCTAATTACTAGATGCAGACAAGCATTGGTTTGAAATTTCTCCTAATAAATTAAAGCTCTGTTAAAACTGAACTCCTTTTATTGACAAGGTCACCAATGATGTCCAGCTAAGGTTGTCTATTGCTAGATGCAGACAATGCATTGGTCTACAATCATTGGCATGGTTACAAACTTACAATCATAAAACAAATGCTCTTACAGTAATGAACAGAAGAACAGTACACATTAAGACCTTCCATATTTCCTTGTTACCTCTTCAATACAGGAAGCACGTTCTCTAGAAACCAGTTGGCTGGAGCACGGACAGGTGCTGTCTTCACTCTTGTATCTCGAATTGCTGTTGCATAATATTCCCGAGTGCTCCAGCGATATTGTCTTGGTAAGTCTTTCACTATGGTCACATCATCCTTTAGAGTTTGTATAAAGTGATCCACATCAAAAATATCTGCAAATGAGCTGCAAAAACATCATGAACTTCATCTTGACCATTTCCCTTCATTAACTGTAATAAACTCGTGTGTGCACATGCACATGCACCCCCACACAAATGTCTAAAATTTGTGTTCACCATAATTGTAAGAGTAAAAGGAAACAAGTTACAAACAGTGATAAAATACCTCGAATCTCGCCAAACAGGATTCATATCAAAATGAGGAACAACCAATGTCGCATTCAAAATTTTGGCAACAGCAACAGCATCGCATATCTTCATAACAAACAAGAAACAAATGACAATATTTTTTGGTGTACTCTCTTTGTGACATAATTATTCCAGCTTATGAACAAAAATGACCAAAGATTTTTTTCAGAGATTAATCATACAAAATTAAACTACCAATAAACAAATTAACTGCAAGCATAGCACACTGACCCCCATTCGTTGTTGATTGAGACCCCCTTCCAGGAAAACTTGGACATATCCTTGAGTCTTTCCAGGAGGTTCTATATAGAGTTATGCAGCAATATTCACTATCATTAGTCTTTCACATCAATACCCTTATATTGGAATAAAGTGTAACCACAAACATTACTGTAACCTCTAAAAGATTGTCAACTGCAAGTCTGTAATCCTTTGATTGCAACAGTTGTAAATTCTAAAATATTAATATGTCAATTGATGCACATCAACTTTTTTTACAAATTCTGCATTCCAGATTTTTCCAGAGAGGCCTACTACTTTACACCCTACTATACTTACTGGATGGGGTGAATCTTTCAGTACAAGGTTGCCAGCCTTGATTTGGCAGTGTGTCCCAAAGATCAGAAGGCTCCCCCTCCAACTGTAAGTGAAAAGAACCAAAACACTTTCAGGAACTCATTAACATCTTTAAGGAAGTTTAATTCACAAAGAAATTACAGTTTAGCAAATTGCACACTTACAAGTCGAGACTTTGAAGCAGCTTCCAGTAAAGCAGGATATCTAGCTTTAGGTGCTTTCCATTCCTGCAAAATCATACAACATGTTACTCAAAAGACTAACTTGGCTAGAAACACCTATGCACTGCCCAAAACTTTTGCTAGGGAATGCTGAAGCCCCATCAGGAAGTATATCCAGATTAACAAGCGGCCCAATTGTAAGCAAAGCTACTCTTTTGATATCCGAAACATTTGTCCTCTAGAAAAATTGCTAATATTGAGAGGCCCTTAAATTAAAAAGGCATAAAGGAAAATCATAACAAAAAGCATATCTAGAGAGGCTTTTCAGAAGGCAATTAAACATTTATGAACCAAAAAGGTCAAGATGAGAATGCGCAGTGACCAGCTACAAGTTTACCTACTCAAACAGTACAGTACAATAAGTTGGGGAACTTAAAGTCTTAAAACATGCTTACCTAGGTTCAAATAGCAGAAAATACTCTTTACATGCCAAAATAATGTGTTAGTGCACCTTGCTAGATGTAGAGGAAGAGCTAGTTTTCAATGAGTCCTAGATCCAATCTGTGATGGTGTTGTGAGTTGGCTGCCTTCTTAGCAGAAGAGATGGCTTTCAACAAATCCTAAATCGGATCAGCAATCATGGTGTGATAAGTTGGTTGCCTTAATGCCAGAAGAATTGGTTTTCAATGAATCCTAGATCCCATGGGCTATGACAGTGTGATGAGTTAGCTTCCTTCTCAGCTAAAGTGAAATACTCTAGTGAGAACTGTAAATTTTATAAGGAAAGGGAAGCTCTCTAATAACTGATTGGATTTTTTATCCCATAGAAGAAAAAAAAGAAAATGCTATATAGATTAATCATCTCCAATTTCAGAAATGAAACTAAACTCTTTTTGGCCCCATTTTAGAGAGTATTTCCCAAGCTCACCTAAGCAAATTATCCACTATTGCTTTCAATTTTGAAGTTTTCTGACTGAACGCTTATCACCTCAAGTCTACACCATTAAAAGATTTGCTCGATTGCAGATAACTTACCACTTATTCAAGCAATAAAAATAAATCTACCAATGATTAATATGCCCTTAGAGAGATTTATGTTGTCGGTAAAATCAGAAAATCAAGAAGTATGTAATATAATAGAAAAATTCAGGCAGTCAATTGGCCCTTGGCCTACTGGTGAAGTTGAATGGTTCTAAATGAGCCCACCAGCAATCAAGTCTTGATGAGTGCAAGGCCCCAACACCTTACGGGATGAGGCCAAGATTGTGCCCTAGGTGACTTTGGCGGAATGGATACCCCTCAGTCTTTGGCTTTTAAGCCAAAGAGGTCTCAGCATAAGGCTCATGCTACCATATCAGGTAGCTAAAACGATTCTCCAACAAAAAAATATCAAGCTAACCACATGGACAAAGAAACTTGGAAGGAAACAAAAATACTAAACACCATCATAAAGCTTCTATAAGGGTGGAAATCAAGTTGAAGATGAAGATGTTGAGAGCATGATTGAGAACTAGCTCACACCAATTCAAATGTGAAACCAACGGATACACAATACCTAAGGAGGAAAAGGAGGAGAGAATATATTTGTTTTGCAGCTTTGGTGAGGCTAGAATGGCATAACACGATAGAGCGCTTGGCCTATAGTGATATTCAAGCACGGAACACCATGCAGAGTATTTTTAATAGCAATGATTTTTCACAAAAAATTGAGAACATAGATAGGCTGATCAACAAGTTTTTCAAATAGTGTTTGATAACTTTCTATATTTAATTTACATCCTGTTATTAGATTCGCCAAATCATATGTCCTCAGAATTAGCCTAAATACACTAGTTTTTTTATGTTTTCGTACTTTTTGAGCTAAATAGTTTCGCCTACTAATCTTCACTTCTAAAAAAAATCCACTCCTTTAAATTTTCTGTAATACTGACGATTTGACAGTCAAGTATTTGCCTCCTCTTTGGAGAAGAGAAACTGGCAAAGGCAAAGGAACATAGAAGATCCAACCTCCCAAAAATTAAAGACCTCAAATTTATCTGTGTACAATCTCACTCTTCTAAAGTTACATCAGAATGCTGTGCTTCTCTGTAATACTGATATGTCTGCCATTTTGGCACTAAAAACTACATTAGCAATAAGGATAGTCATTATGTTAGTTACAATACAAGTTTAGGATTCTTGTTGTTTTTATGCTTTAGTTAACTGAAATAGTAAGGAGAAGAGAAAGAATAAAGAAAGAGGATTAGTTGTGAAAGATGCAAACCAGAACCAAAGGATGCAGTTAAAGGACGCAAAGCAGAGGGCTGCTGTCAAGGATACATGCCAGAGAAAGGGTTTCCATCTTGCCATAAACCAGTTAACCCAATGTTGTACTGAATTTTGTTTCAAAGCTAACAGAAATACATTGTGCTATCATATTTTCTCTATTCTCCTACCAAACTGTTCTAGCCATGCCTGTTTTTTGATATCTAATGCTTTTTTTTTCTGATGGAAAAATACTTTTACGAATTTGAGATATCTGAGCAAGAAATTTGTTTCTGTTTAACAAAGACAGCTTTGCCCTGTTTCCTCAACATGGAAAAGCTAGTTTCCTAAGTTTGCAAAAGCTCGTCTGGATAACCTGTGTAGTTCCACGTGTTATCTAGAAGAGCTTTGGCAGATGTCTTTTTGCAAAGAACTTAGTTCTAAAATATTCAGGCCGTGTACCTGCTTGGACCTGGCTAATTGGAGCTCGTGTTCAAATTCTACTGTACAATGAAGAACGGAATCAATAAGTAATTGGCAGAAAGACTTTTATGTGACTGTTTTTGAAAAGGCAATCAACACTCCAGACTGCAGAGGGGCCAGTACTTGCGTGTCATAGAGTACCCCAGCATGCTAATAGGAGGTTGACAATTCGCATTTAATAATAAATAAAGAAGCTAGAATTTTTATTACAGAGAATTTGGTAGCAAAATCTATGATTGCTATTGAAAGAACAATTCATACTCCAGACAGTTCACTGGTAGAGTGCCTCGGCACAGTAATGGGAAGTCCTCTGGTTCTAGTTCTAGGCAGTCCATGTAAAATAAAAATATCAGATGTTTTGTCGGCAATAAAAGATCAGCTTCCATCAACTGCATCTGGTAAACAAAAAATAATTCTCTCATTCTTTCCGGAGAACAGTTTTCGGGTGCAAATCTACAATTGATATGTTAGCATATTCTTTTTCTTTAGTACTAACATATAGAAGAGGTCCTGAAGGCTGTAGTTCAGCATTAAATCCTACAGAATTTTCCATATTGAAACAGATTCGAACCACAACCTAACCCACTGCGACCGCACCTCTTGGCTAAGTGCCCCTAACCCAAAAAAGAAAAGAAAAAAAATGGATTAGAGTATTGCCTTGGGATTATTGGTAATGTGATTATTCTATAGCTCATTCCAGGAAAGGAGGCATACCCTCCCAGTTTGACGATTTCGACCCACTACATTAACTATCTATTTCGCAGATCAGAAGATATGCCAAGGTCGGGAGTTCAAATCTCGCGAAACTTGAAATGGCTTGAAAAGAAAAATGAAGACATAAGCAGAATCATACCGAGAAAAGTGAAGGCATTGCATTTCCAAGCGGACTGAAAAGATATGGACGCAACACAGGCAGTAGAAGCACCGCCACTCCTACAAATACGCTCTGAAAGATTTGCTTCTGCATTTTCAGCTTGTTAAGTTTCATGTTCGAATCCGCAATCACTCCACCAGCAATAACAATCTTATATTTTGACTGTGTTAAGTTGTATTTTGATTTGGGGGACGCGATTTCATGGAGACGGTTTCTGCATTTGTCCCTTTGTCAGCGCCGGGTGAAAAGTAGCAGTTTGGTATTGGATATTGATATCTTTAGTGTATTTTATTGTTGTTTAAATAGTTTGTTTTGAAAGTTGTGTTGGGTCAAAAAAATAATTTATTGAGTTATTTATTTTTATTTTTTGAAAATATATGAATATCATTTTCTGACCGGAGGGAAATTAGGTGGGAGACAATTTAATTTTTATTAGATTTAATTAAAATATATATAGAATCAATGAGAAGGCTAAATTAAATTACTTTATATAGTTTTAATTCATTTTTTTAGTTGACTACAATTACAAGTTGCACAAATTGTTAGTTGTAAGTTGTACAAGTGGTGTACCAAAGAAATTGCAAGTTTAATATTTGACAAAACTCATTTATCCTTTTCAACAAGCTTGAACTTGGTTGTAGAATATGTATTTTGCATACATATCTACCAAGGTAGTTGCAATGTAATGTCCTAATCCAAAATAATTATGCAATTTTGACTTTGAATTGATTATAATCCCTATTCAAGTGTTAAGTATTTGGTACAAATAATATCAAAGGTTGGTATTTAACTTAGATATTATCGAACTCATATTTAATCATTGTTTACATCACATATTGTCATTGCATTCTAAACAATAACCTAGCAAATAGCATGTGTAAATCCTAATCTCTTTCTTATTACAATAATCGTTGTATTGCATTCAAATAGTTTTACAATTTCATTTACTACAATATTGATTCATACCAATAGCAATGGCAATTTAGATCAATATAATGCAGCTAGATTCTACCTCCAGTGAAGCTCAAATATGAACTATGTATGAGATCATCCTCTAAAATCACTAAGGTTTTCATCCTAAGATTCTCACACTCAAACATAAATGCTCAAAACAAATTCTAAAAGGAATTTGATTAAGTGTAGATGGTAATTCTAGATGAAAACATTCACTCATTTATATCCTTCACAATTAGAATAGGTTAGCCACTAATTACACCTATAACTTCAAATTTAAACAATAATAATGGGCGAGAAATATTTCACTTTGAAAGTAATGACACCAAAAATAGACTACTAGGAATAATACAACATGTGTTGGGAAGTTAAGAGTGAAATAGAAACATTGGAAGAAGTATTGAGGATCAAGGGTCAACCATACTACAAGACTCAATTATAGGACAAGGTGTAAAGGGTCAAGCAATGGGCATGATAAGATGGAGAAGTATGATGAATACAATGACAAGGTGGGCAAAAGATGAAAGGTATGATGTGATGGTGAATGAAACCCTAACAAGAAGAAGGGAAGAAAAGAGTTGAAAGGAAAAGCATACTTAGGAAGGAAAAACACACAACAAACAAACAAACAAAAAAGGGAAGATACAAATATAGACCTAATGTGTACAGACAAGTAAATTGACTACAAATAGGATATGACATGCAACTAAAACATCGAACAACTTACTAATTCCATTTTCTTGAAAAAATTTAGATCATTTTCAATAATTTTATTTTGTGAATTTCCTACAATCATGACATTCCATGAGACCAAATTTATTTTTGGTATTTTAATTTTATAAATTAATGCACTTAGTAGCCAACTATTTTAAGTGGTCTCAAATATTTACCTATTAGCCTAAATCACCTATTAGGCCCTTGGTCACGGCCTTTGGTCTAGCCTACTAATTGCCTACATTTTTGCATGCTTACACTATGCATGCCTACTATGTGTTGCATCTTTATTTGTTGTGCACAATAGGCAAACTTATATCACACATATTTTATTTTTGTTGTGAAAACACCATCAAATCTTGCCCCTCTCTCGCACCAATCATCAATCTTTGTTTCAATGTGTTTAACACATACGACTAGCACTACTATTATGTTGTGCATGGGTAAATCATTTGGAATCACAGGTCCTCCCTAGTGGAGCTTACTTGCATATCTATGTGGATGTTTCGTTCTTCTTTGCGGCCTATATGGACTCAAGGGTGAATTAATTCTCACCATAGTCACCTTCAATGGTGTTGAGCCTAATATCTTGTTAGGATGGATTGTGTTCAATGGTGGTACTATGATGGAAAGTTCAAGCATTTCATGTGATAATTCATAATATGACCTACTTTGATAGTCCAACAACTAATTTGGGAGTTGCACTATAGTTGCAACTACAATAGATGACAAAATTCATCTATCATCTATGTTTGATGGATGTACCCTATTCTAAAGCTCTCATTTTCGCATAGGCTTGGAGTATGTTAGTAAATGAGAACTTATCAAGTCAAAGACTTTTTTATACACAAGCATCCACCAAGCTTCTACATGTGACATACATGTAAATATTATTTTTCTTTGACTTGTGCTTCTAGTATATTGAGCATTAAAAAGTAGACAAGTATCTAAGTTGCTAAGAATGTCAAAAACAAGCCTGCAAGCCTCGTTTGGTTTCAATATTTCATTTAGCTAAATTATAACTTTGACCATATAAACCATGGATTTTGAATTTAATGTAACATATGACTTAACTAAATGTATACATATGTGAACTCTCCCACTGAGTTCTTCACCAAAGCACGATGGTATAAAATGACAATAAAAGAGTTTTCCTTGCAAGTTTTCTCTTTGTAATTTCTTTATTGTTTTTATAAAAAAGTGTATGTTTGGAAGAAATGACACTTTTAAGAATATCTATGGGTTGTTATTTGTGGCTTATTAGTAGGTAAAATTATATGGCTCGATGGTAATGTATGGCTTGAGGGGTTCCTCTTTAATTCAATTGATGTCCTCCACTTATCAATAGAGAGAAACTTGTGTCAATTTAATTTGGCAATAATATTATTCATAAGTATTTGGTTTCTTTGGAATTGTTATTTTAAATCTGGAGATGATACAAATAATGACCAATTTATTACTTAAATGGGCTATTTAGGAATTTATGTTCTCGAGTAATGGGATTGGTTGTCTTGGTCATTATAGTAAAGAAGAGGCTTTTAGGGAATTTATGCTCTCAACTAACAAGTAAAGGTCTTCACTCTTTCACATCCCAATATTTTATTCCAATTTCTTATAAATTTAGTATTAATTTATGGATGTAAGGTTTTAAATGGATGTAGATAAAAAGGACTCATCAATGCTTAACCAAAAATAATACTTTGATCTCCAACTAAATGCTCCTAGAAAAATAAGGATTTTTTTGAGAACATTGTAATGACTCAATTACTACATTACCTAAAGCAAAGTAAAAGCATGTAGACCAACAAGTGATCTAAGACAATAATTGAACTAAGAATTACATGAAATGAAGGGAACATAATTGAAAAAAAATAAAAAATGGATGATATGTGGGATATTAGCTTCCATAAATGAATAATTGTTAGGAAACAAATTAAAATAAACTAAAATAAGAGTATTAAATGAAAGCATTAGAAAAACAACAACACTTGTTCAATTCAGCCTAGGTATGAAAATAATGAGGTGTACTTAGTGTAGAAAATATAATGGAGGGATACAATACTTATATTGTAGATGAGGATTGGGTCATACAAACTTGAATGTAAGACAAATAGATGAGAAAAACCCAAAGACAAATCAAAAGAGTTCAGTCAATATGTGTATTTTACTATAAATTGGCAACCAGGACACGAAAATACTATCATATTTAATGTCAATCTTATGAAAATGTTTGACTCGAGTATATACAAATACTGAATCTATTACACATCTTGAAACTCTCTAATGTTGTAGATTAAAATAGTTGCACTTATTTTTAATCCAAAATAATACAAGAAGAACCAACCCTGGGCATGATTTTTTCTTATAAGTCAACACTTCTTTGTAATTAAGATAATTGTGGCATGATTTCCCATAAATCGTTTCCTCGTAGATTAATTAGAACCATTTTGTTTCCATTTGACTTGCAATCATTGATGTTCTAAAAATAGTAAGCTTGGGCATATCCCTTATTAAGGATTTCCCTCCAATATAATGTATAACTATATGTTTTCTCAAGCTTCCACTTATTATAGAGATATTGAATTCAAATCTTATGGAAAGGTCCCGTAGAAGGAGATAGTTATATAATTTTATATTGCAACTCCTATAAATTTCAAGGTCAAGTTGATTGCATGAAAAAATTATATCTCATCTTAATCATTGACCAATCCTTATTATATGTTGTAGTTGTTGGCAATCAATTCAACTAAAATATTCTTTTTTAGCATAAGGCTATTTGAAAATGTTGATTTTTCCTCTCTAGCAAGATCCTCAATTACATTTAATATATATGTGTCTCTAGACAAGAGAGCGAGTAATTTTTATTGTGCAAATCAATACTTGTATTCTTATGTAACATGTATGGAAAGATAGACTCATTGGAAGAAGCTTTGTAATAAATGGTATTCAAATAGAAAATGTCTTGTTCAGTTTGATAACAACTACTAATATAATTTAGAACGAAAATAAAGTTTTCACTTATTTGCCTCATTATAATATGCAACTTGAAGCATTTTACATTATCCACCCAAATGTGTATGGCATTGCCTGACCATGTACAATTGGTTGTTCAAATATCCAAGTATCATGTACATATTGATCTTGGTAAAAGTCACTAAAAATATGATATCCAAATTTTCAAACAGTTATGTGGAAGTGTGTTTATTTTGGTGAAGACTTTTGTTTATGTTGAATAACATACGAGAGCCAACCAAATATGTCTTGTAAATAAGCAAAATATGGAGCTACTCAAGCTTCTTGTTCAGTCTATCTACTATGTTTGAATCCAAATGAAACATCTTTAGATAAGTGCATGGAAATGGGAGCTGAAAGGGGGTCAAAAGTGGCCACTTTCTTGAAATCAATAAAAATTGATCTTCAACAAATAACTCAAGATATCCACACTCAAAATTTTAAAATGTGATAAGAAAAAGATCAGTAGGGCTCAAAATATAGTTTCTAAACTATTTTTTTTAATGGTAGAGATTAAGAGGGTCAAGTAGGGGGAACACACAAATTGGTCATGTTTTTGGTAGAAAAATATAACATAGTGTTAGATGTCCTGCCTCTAAAATGCTGATTTTTAAAAACATTTCATAATCCCTTTAGTAAAAAAAGATATCTAATATCATGTAGTTTTTTTTATATTTGTTTTAATTTTTTATAAATATAATAACTTTTACTAATTTCATAATAAAAATTGAGTGTACAACCCTTATTGATTTTGAAAAACTAATCGAAAATCAATATTTTTTGAGTGTGTATAAAATGGAGTCTAGAATATAAAAATGTTATTTATTTTAAAATTTAATGTGTAGATAAAAAAATGAAACTAAAAAAATCATACAAACAATTTTGGTGAAAAATGAAGACACTAGAAAAAGTAATAGAGGATTGAAACATTCATGGATTTGAATTATAAAAAACATTGCATCGTTAGAAAGATAAGAGGGTTTGACATTGTTGTGGTATTTTTTATATTAATTATAATTTAGCAATATCAAAAAGGAGCTTTTACATCATGGTTTTCATATGTGAAAACTTATAATAGCATAAAATTTATAACAACACATAATTATAGGATGTCATGCAAGACATTATTATAATTTTTAAGTCTGAAAATAGAAAAATAAACCATAACAACTACTATATTTTGTTTTGTACATATATGTTTCAAAAATTTATACTTTCATTATAGTTATCCAATTCATTCCACCCAAATTGTGGATTTATAGTTGACATATCTGAATTGCATCTCACCACCTTCACCACCAGTTCTTCACCCTAGTTCACAAAAAAACTTGGACCTCCTTGTAATCCTAGATCTCTTTCTAAAGTTTCTAGCTTGTATTTCTTGTTATATCTTCTCTAAAATTCCAAGTAGTTCTTTCAAAAATGAATGTTATCGTCTTTTTTGAATGGCCAATGTCTCACATATTTGATCTCTCCTTTGTTGACTTCTACATTCCCATCTTATAGCATATTTACGAATTTGTCTTTGAAAATCAATCCATTGTTATAGTTACCTGCATAGAAACAGTGTAATATATGAGTCTTCTAAAAGACTCAATATGTGCTATCTTTTTACCTTTAAATCTTTCCTTGTTTCTTGATTTTCATAAAAACCACAAAATTTTAGTAGAGGAAAGACCCAAAATAAATTAAGGGATTAATCTAATCCCTCTATTAGACCAAACGAAATTTCCTGCCACTTAACCTTTCGTATTTCTCCTCAATCCCCCAAGTCCACATAAAACATGTTCCAAACTTCTTTTGCAAATAAACATTCAAAAACTATATTCAAGTACATTTTTTATGCTTTCTACATGCCTCACATAATTTTATTTTTGAAGCAGAGAATGAACAAGGAAATTTTTACAATATTCGTAGCCATTTAAAAGAAGCTTTCTTGGGCTTTAAGACATTATTACAAGTCGAACTAAGAATTTTTTTTTTTTTTTTATCTCCATCTCTAATGTTATAGCATTTGTTTAGATGTCGAATGATATCTTGAGTGTCATTCAATAATTTATAAATGGTTTTGGGTTTTAGTTTAGACAAATAAGATCCATCTATCTATTTGTAGCTAGCCAAGTTATCACAACAATAGTTATAGTTACCAGGGAAATGAAATTTTTTACACGCCTCTCTTAGAAAAGAGTATGTTCTCCATTGGGTAGGGGGTAGATCATATTCTATGTTGAGAGTAGCTCAACATTTTAATTGAGAGTTACGAATAATATCCTTAAAATAGTTAATACATTTTTTTCTCATGCTTTATCAAAGCAACCTTGTAGTAAGGCAAGAGGCTTCCATTTATGGTTCAAATTCTACCATATTTAACTAGAAAACAAATTTTATTTTTTCCTTTCTCTACCTTATCATCATTTTTAATTAGACTTCTAATGTGCTCCAATGGCTTCCAAATAGTTGTGAAGACGTTGGATTCAGTAGGTGTGACATGGAATCTCCCTAATAGTAAGTCACATAGATGTAAATTTTTCCAAGATTTTTCCTTTCTAGGGATATATTGTTGGATGTTGTTTCTAACTAGTATATTATATGGTTCATTTCCATCCATTGTTTTAATAATCCATTTAATAGCAAGGGATATACCTTGTTTTTTTAGATACTTTAGACCTAATCCTCTATTTCCTTTATCTAAAAAACATTACTGCCATTTAACATCATGTTTATTTTTGTTACCCTACCATCTGACCAAAGAAATTACCTTATTTTCCTTTGAATTTCATCAATTTGATATCTACAAAATAGCCACACTAAAGAGTAGTAAAGCGTATAAGAAATAATTTTTTGACAAACTTGGATTCTCTCTGCTAATGATAAATAATGATTATCCCACTTATCTAATTTGGTCTCAAATTTATTTTTAACCCATTCCTACATGTCTTTCAGGCATGGATTAACCATAAAGGGGATGCCCAAGTATCTAACTTGCTTATTTGGGCCTCCCCATTGGAATTAATATTTGTTAAACCATTCAGGGGGGTGGAATCCCAACTTAACATTATGGATTTTAATTTGGATAGCTTTGCCCCATTAGCATCACAAAATATATTTAGCTTTTTCATTAGGTTATCAAAGTTTAATTTTTATAGGTTTACAAAAAGGGCAGTATCATCTATGAAATGTATGCTTATCGGGTCATCTCCATTGGGAAAAGTTAACCCTCTTATTTTTGGACTAGAGCTAAAGTCTCTTAATAGGTAAAAAATAGCATTAAAAGCTATTACAAACAAGGCAGGGGTGAGGGAGCATCCCTTCCTTATAGATCTATGAAGAGAAAATTATTTTGTCATTGTTTTATTATATCTACTTGTGTAATTGCATCTTGCAATAATGTATTAACCATCTTACAAAACTCATTTGGGAACTCAAAGGCCTCTAGTGCCATCAATAGGAAAGGCCACTCAATTCTATCATATGCCTTTTCAAACTCCACTAGGAGCATTCCTATATTCCTATAAGTTAGGAAGCTTTTAGAAAAGCTTGTTATCATGTTGAATTCTAAAATATATCTTTCTTTAATAAATCTTGTTTGGGCGCAATTGATGAAATTGGGGAAAATGTCTACTAATCTCAAGGCCAATAACTTAGCTAGGATCTTGTAAGATACATTTAGTAATGTAATTCATCTCCAATTTTTAATTAGTGATTTGTTCCCATTTTTAAGAATTAGTTTAATTATTCCTTTGTTGATATCTTTACCTAGTGATCCCTTATTAATTTCTTCAGTGTATAGCTACCTAAAGAAAATATTCACTTATCCCGTTTATGTTTTTCTTATAGAATTCTATAGGCAGGCCATCAACCCCTAGAGACTTATCAATACTAAGAGTCTATATTATCTAACTTTCTTCCTTGATTATCTCTTTTCTAAGCTTTTTAGCATAGTTTTCAGATACCATTTTTGGAATTAGTTTTTTGCATTGATCTCTAGCTTTGTGACATAGGTATCCATCCTCGTCAAAAGAAAACAGACTTGTAAAAAAGAAAGAATTGGTTTTGAATTTCCTCTGGATCTCTTATCAGAGTGTCTCCTGACCATATACATTTTACCTTTTCTTTTATATTTTTCTCTTTAATGAAATTGAAGAAGAATTTAGATCTTGTATCCCCATTTTTTAACCAATTTATTTTTCTCTTGTCCTTATTCTTTGGGAATTTTTTTGTCTATATTTTCCTCAACTCATTTTTACTTATGATTAAATCTTCATTTAGATCTTCATTTTCTAGATCAGCTTGTAATTGGTATTCCAATTTGTATAGTTTTTCTTGGAGTTTTTTTTTTTGCTATCCATTTCTTTTTTTTCCTATAGTTTGGAATATAATTGTCCAACCTTTAACATTTTTATTCCATTTTCCTATGGTTGGTATGTATTTTAGCATCCTTTTATTAATTTCTCTTAGTGTAAGAATGACTTCATTATAATCCTCATCATATAGCAATTTATTGTTTAGCATGAATTTTTCTTCCTTTTTAACTTATTTAGGTCTTTCTTTAGCTACTATGATCTTAACATTATTAGGATGATGATCAAATAGAGTGCAAGGGTATACCTTTACTCTATTTTCTTCCTCTATTTTATCAAAAAAGAAGTAGTCTATGTTGGCATAGAATTTGTCTAGCCTGTAGTATATTCGTTTACTTCCTTTTTGTGAATTACACCAAGTATACCATATATTTTTACTTTCCTTTTCCATTCATTCCAAGGGATCATAGATTTTAAGTTTATTTTTTATTATTTCCCAAAATTACTTTTCATTACCTTTCTAGTCCATGTCCATAACTCCAATTTTGTCATATTTATGTTCAATCGTATTAAATCACCCCCTATAATCTAGGAGATTTTGTGAAGATCACACATTCGCTTCCATAGTTTAGTTATTTCTACGTAATATTTGGGTGCATATAGAGCATATACTGAGAAAATTCTAAATCTCACATTGTCCTTTTCAATGGCTAACTAAACCACCCTATTACAAGGAGAGATACCAAATTTAGTCACAAATTTAGTCCAATTATTGGCTAATAGAATGATAACTCCTTCCTTACCCCTATCATGATTGGAAAAAATATTAGGTAGCATATTTCCATATAAATTTGAGATTGGTTTCCAGTGTGAATTTAACAACTTTTACCTCTTGGAGAAGGACAACATCCTTGGCTTTCTCAAGATTTAAATATATTCCAACTATGTATTTTCTATCAGGAGACTCAAGTTCCCTGACATTCCAACTTGAAAGCAATTAAATATAATCAGAATCCATCTTTTGAGTTCCACCATTATTGTTCCTAAATCTATCAAATAATTTAGGGAACTTTTCATTCTTACCCTTTCTCTTTGGGTATGAATCTCTTTCCACTTTCCTAATCTACCTTTTTCTTTTCAATTTTTTTTAACCCATTCAACACCTATAATGAGGTATAATTATTGTTTGGTTCACAATTTTCACTAAAGTGAGGAGAGGTAACCTCATCTATGGGCAACAACCTCACTGTGCTCCCTTTATTGACAAATTCTCTAAATCCCCTATTGGATCCTCTTTCTTGGAGTAGTTTCTTTTTCTAAATTATTTAGGGTTACTTTGATTTTGATTTTGATTTGTCTAATATAATCCAAGATCAACTTTTCCTTTTTTCTCTGGGTTAGTGTTAGACAAAGAAATAAACAGGGTTTATTTTATTTTTTATTCCAAGTAGGAACCTCCAAGTTATGCCACTTTTCTTTGAGAGATTCTTTTTTCAATTCTATGTTGCTTCTTGTCTAAGGCTATTCCTTCGACAACATCACTTTTCCCAAGTTTAGTCTTAGGCAACTCAAGAAAATTAAGGTTGGTTTTATGCGACCTATCCTTATGATCCAGTGAAATATCTTTTGCAGCTATGTTTCCTCTTATTCCAGACTAATTTCATTACACATTGAATTTTCATTACTTAAATATTTGGTTGAAATACAAAGGGGATTTTTGCATCAATTAATAATTTATTTTTTGAATTTTCAATGATATTTTGCACAAGAAATCCCAATTATCATAAGAAACTTTGGACTTATTATTTTGAGCAATCCTTTGCCTGATTTTTTCCATAGCCAAATCTTGGGCAATTTTGGTGCCCAAAGACAGAATAAGGGGCAACAAAAAGTTTGGGTTTTGAGTCATCTAGGGGGATAAATTTTTGTTGGGGGTAGTTTTTGCCCCACCTTCATATTTCCCCAATTGTGTATCAAGACTTACTAGCTTGGAGCTTGTAGCCTCAAATCCCTTTACAGGTTTTGAATCTAAGTCCTCTACACCTAAACCCTCTACAATAGCCAAAAAGCCATCTTTGAAGAGTTTTGTTTTATTACTTTTATTAGGTTTTGAACCATGAATTCATTCATTATTTTTATGCTTTGATTCTAAAGCAACATCATCCCTCCCAATTAGGTTAGAGTTTGAAGAATTAGGATTTAAATTTAGGTTAACACTTTTTCCTTTGAGGATTGGGCAATTTCTCCTCACATGTCCTTTTTTACAAAGAAAACATGTGTTGATACCTCCCAAGACTTTAATTTTGTATCTAACAATTTTGTCAGAGGTTTCAATTCCTATCTCATAAATAAAATCCACACTTGGAGATAGGACAACTAAAATTATTACATCCATGTGAAGGAGGGTTAGTTTGGTTTCCTCTAATTTCAATACATTTCCTAATGGGGAGATCAATTTGATAGGAATGCCCAAATTTGAGGAGGGAAATTCTTTATAGTGACCCATATCGGGTATGAAAGCACCATTAATGCCTCATTTAACACCTTTAGGGACCAGGCTACTACCTTAAACACGGTGTTCCCAATGTTCCAAAACTCTTTTATTATAGTTTTTTCTTGCATTGCTTGATTTTTGAAAAAGACCAAAAATAGACCTCATTGTAGCACTCTACAAAAGGTGAGATGGATTCCAAATTTTTAACCCAAACATTATTGAATCACTCATCCATTTATTTCCTAGCAAGTAATTTATTGCAATCAAGGTCTACAAGAAATATCGTAACCTTATTTAACCTAAATTCTTCATTATCAATGGCTTTTACCATTTTAGGGTTTAGAGCTAGAACAAGTTTCTTAAGGCTAGTCGAAGATCCCTTACTTGCTCCTCTGAACTCTACTTGGTTGTCATCATTCCAGACAACACTTATCCTTATGAACCTCATAGTGACCGGGACACTTTCTTCCTCACCGCCCATAACAATATCTCTAAAAGATTTTTTTTTTTCAAAAAATTGTTTTATAGGATAGATCTATTAACATTTCCTACTGGTTATCCACCATCAAGAGGGTCGCCCCAAGTTAAATCCCCACATTCCATTAAAATTGGTTGCTAACCTTATCAACTAGCCTCTACATTAATGATACTTTTGATGTGGAAAAGACAAAATTCTAGAGTGGGAATGATAACCAAGAAACTAAACCCTAGCATAAGAGCAAATAATATGAAAGCAATGAAAATGAGGTAAGAGAGAAAGATAAAAAGGAGCAATAATTGGGTAAGAATTACCAAACCCTAATGGTGAAAAACCATTGAATCTTCCACTTGCAAAGCGTTCACCTTCCACTCTCTCCAAAACTATCATGTCTTTGAAGCTTGTGAATCTAGTGGTATTTTTTTGGAATAATATCTTAAAATATGTAAATATGATGGAAAACACATTGGATACTTTTTATGTTTTATGTAAAAATTATATGTAGGCACCTTAAATGAAAGTTCAACTCTTTGACTCAAATGTTTAATCCAAATCAAATCCTTAAAGTTGGAATTTTAAAGAAAAGCATAATGTGTGTCCATTATAACACACACACATTATAAAACATACACAAATTTTGGTAAACATGAGAAAAATAAAATAATAGTTGGTATGAGTTTTCCATAGCCCATCAATTAGAAATGTGTGAGATTTTTAGATTCAATTGTACATGTTTTTTATTCGGCATTTCAGATCACACCTAATGATCCATCATTAGGAAGAGGAGAATGAGAGATGAAGTGAAAAATAAGCCTTAAAAGGAGAGGAAGGGTAGATGGGAAGGGGAAAGAAATAAAAAGTAAAAAGTAAAAAGAAGAATAAAAATACTTAAAAAATAAGAATTGAAAAGGAAAACAAAAGCATGTATATTAACTGTGATGTAGGAAAAAGGGATCTAGGGTCTAAATCATACTTTCTCCTACATCATATTGGAAGGAACCAAAAATGATCACAAACACCCACTTGGATACTAACCGCTATGGAAGAGCCATAATGGCAGATCAAGGTTTTGGTTCTTTTATGTGGGTTGATTGATTGATTGATGATTGAATTAATTTTATAATGCAAACGTGCACCTAGGTTAACTATGCAACTAAAATAAACTATTATGATTTTAGAAAAGTACAAAAATATAACACAAAAAAGGATCACAAAACAACATAGTGCAGAGATAGATGAACTTAGCATATAAATATGAGCACAAAATAGGTGGACAGGGGTGATGGTGCCCTAGACCTAGAAATGAAAATATTCAAAATCAGAACTCAGATCTCAAATTATCACTATCTATAGGTTTTTCCCTTATGGACTTAGCTTCAAAACTTTGTTTGTTGATGATTAATTTCATTTTCCATAATTTGTTGACATGTGACACCTGAATGCTTGATCTTGCAATTAGGTCTTCAATCATTACCCAAATCCACTTCAGATTTGTCACCTTCACATAAGAGAGGAGATAAAGAGTTGTGTCATATATGGGCTTGCCTAAGTCAAACGCCATTTTGGTGTTTCCACCTCCACAATGGCTATGATGATATAAAGAATGCTTACCCTCGGTTGAGTAGAGGCAAAATGGATAAAAGGAATGATAAATTGGCAAGTTTTGCAACTTACCACTCATATACATCTTCCTTGATGGACTAAAGTCATTGTACTCATCTCATACAAGGATAATTGGATGCTTGATTGAAGGTCATGCAAGTGTTAGTACTCACAAGAAAAATGGACATAAAAAACAAATGAACTTAGATATAAACTTGATGCATTGAAATTATGAATCTTAACTGCTAATAAGTGATGTAAACTCCATTAATTTTTCTCTTGATTGCTTGTTAGGATGCTCAGCTGTCACTTCAAATTTCTAATTTATTTCAAATGGTGAAAAATACTTGTATTTATATGCATTACTTCGTTTTCTTGCAAAATTAATTATCAAAAACCGGCAGATGAATTTAAATTTATAAATGTTAAATTATCAACAATAATATATTTAAAGATATAGGGCTTACTTGCAAAAATGGTGCACTCGCAAGATAACACAAGGGCAGAGAAGCAAAGCAATGAGCGACTACAAGAAAAAGTAGGAAAGAAAGGGGAAGAAACTAGAAAGAAACTATGGGCAGATGAAATTTTGAACCCCAGCACAGTGGTGACCAAAGAAGGACATACCGCACAATGGGTGTTCGAGGGTGGAAGTTGGGTGGAAAAATGTCACCTTGCACATAGAACAATGAATGCATCAACATGAAGTTTACCCCAAAAAAGGCACGACACCCCTGAGCCTAGAAGTAGTAACAATGCTCCATGGTCAAAGAAATATATTTCGAAAATCCATCAGCAAAACAAACATGGATCGAAGGTTCGCAGGCAACGCAAAAATAAAGTTTGGGGAAGAGAAAGAGACAAGGGCATGATTCCACATGGAGTGGTATTTGAACCAGAAATCACCCCAAATTCTAGGGCACCCACAATTGAAATCAATGTGTCAGAAGAAATCAAGGAAGATACTGCAATACTTGAAGAATTTGCTTGCATTTTCTGCCTTATCAGAGGAACCCCGAGTCGTGCAAGTATCGAAACCTAGATTAGGGAAACCTAGAATACAAAAGTATTATTGAGATTTTTACCGAAGGGTTTCTTCTTGGTGGTGTTTGCGGATCAAGAAATGAAAGCAAGAATAACAGAGGGAGACCTATGGGTTATGAATGGCAAACCCCTATACATGCAACCATGGATTAAAATTTTTGACCTAGTCAAAATGCGATCGTATAAAAAACCAATATGAGTCAGACTTTACAACTTGCCAATAGAATACTGGGCAAAAGATTGCTTGGAAAAAATTGAAAGATCCCTCAAAACCCTAATGGAGATTAACTCGAGCATCATTGACGACGATCTCCACAAATACGCCAGACTCCAAATAGCAACTATCGACTCCATCCCGAACAAGATATGCCTTTTGGTGAACGAAACCCATTGGGAATAGGAAATAGAGATTGAGGAAATAGGACACTTTTGCTTCGACTGTGGCTCGCGAGAGCACAACTCAAGGGCTTGTAACATCAAGGAAAAACACAATACTGATGTTACCCCCATTCTAAAACCAGTACCCCTGCTAAAAGACATGAACAATGGGAGCCCTCGAGAATGATCGAATGAAAATTAAAGCATTATCAAAAACCCTCACCACAATAAACCAGAAGAGGAACCTCTTCCAAACCATGTTCCTTCGTCGGAAGAAGAAAAACATATAAAAGAGGAAGAAGATGATTCCAAATCGTGGGCAAGAAATGAACCAGATTCAAACACGAAAGCTGAGGATGAATTGGATATAATTGAGGATAGGTGTATTTCACAATTAGTCATCAACCACTTGGGTTTGGGAAAAATCGGCAATTTAGGAAACCCTAGAGGGATAAAATCATTCAAACAACTGCAAGAAGAAAAAGCAGTCGCTAAGAGGTACACCAGTGTCACCAAATTCTTTAGTACCAAGGGATAAAACACCTCCCTTGGGAAGAAATGAGGACCACTACCTGGAATGTCAGTCAAGGCCCTTGACAAACGACATTTGGTAAGGCGTCATTTACAGAAAAGCCTCAGTAATATTATTCTCATTCAGGAAACAAAACTGTCAAGAGAGGAGTGCTCAAAGTTTCTTAGATATTGTCATTATTGGGATGGTTTCTTCCAGGATTCTATTGGCACAACATATGGATTAGGAATAATTTGGAAGGAAGCCAAGGTGACTGTGGAAATACTAGCGTCTTCCCCCAACTAGCTAGCAGCAAGGGTCTCTGACCTTGGTCTAAACAAACGCTTCACAATTTTCAATATCTATGGCCCCATAAAAACCAACGACAAAGTCCTTTGGAACTCGATATTGGTTTTTTGTAGATCCCTTCCTGAGGACGAATTGGTTATGGGAGAGGATTTCAACGCCATACTTGACCTGTCAGAATAGAATGGGGGGCTAAAACATATCTCATAGCCAATTTTGGGTTTCAGATCTTTCGTGTTAGAGAGTGGTTTGTTAGACTACCCAACGGAAAACAAAATTTTTACCTGGACTAACAGATGCAAAGAATTTACCGCCATCTTAGAAAGACTAGATCGTTTCTTGATTCCACCCAATTGGACTAAAGTTGGGCTAAAAGTAGAAGCCACCATTCTCCCTGTGTCAGTCTCAGACCACTTCCCCATGGAACTCTTGATAGTTGGGGGGATTGTGCTGGAAGAAACAAACTTCAGATTTCAAAGTATGTGGTGGCGAGATCCAAACCTCCCCATGCTCCTGGAACAATGGTGGAAGGAAACAGGGCGGCTCCATAAGTTTCATATTAGTAAAAAAGTTGAGGGTTATCGAACAAAAACTTAAAGAGTGGAATAAAACGCACTTCCAAAATATTTTTGTGGAAAAGGCTATTATAGAAGTAGAGCTACAAACACTCAATGAAGAGGTGATCCAAAATGGAATGACTAATAGAGAATACGTCAAGGAAAAGGACCTAAAAGGGAAGTTGGCCAAAATTTTAAAAAGGGAAGAGATCTACTGGAAAGACAAATCCTGAGAAGTATAGCTTAAGGATGGCAATGCAAATACTAAATTCTTCCATGCCTCAGTCATGGCAAAAAGAGTAGCCGACAAAATAATGGAAATCCAAAATACTAGCGGCCTGTCTGTTAAAGGGGGAACTGAGGTGGGCAGAGCAGTATGCGAATTCTTTACCAAATTATTAGGTGAACAAACCCCTCTAAGTGGCAACAACGAGCTCCTCAATCTAATAACCAGTAAAATTAGTGAAGCAGACAATAAGAAACTTTGTGAGCAAGTTTCAAAGGAGGAATTTTGAGTGGCACTATTTCAAATGCACCCAGATAAGGTACTAGGTCCATAAGGCTTCATTGTCGGCTTCTTCCAGAAATGCTGGTCATTTATGGGAGATGAAGTTTGGCAGTTGGTGGAAGACTTCAGTAGGATTGAAAAGTTCATCAACGACTTAAACAACACAATCATCGCCCTCATCCCAAAAAAGAGCAACTACTCCTCCTTCAGCAACTTTCGACCTATTTCGCTATGCAACACCTTATATAAAGTCGTTGGAAAAGTTTTGAATAACAGGTTAAAACCGATATTGGGAAAGATCATCTCATCTAAATAAAACGGATTCGTGCCCGACAGAGAAATTTCTGACAGCATCCTGCTCATCTCGGATTTTATTCACTCTTTAAAAACCAACAATCAAGCAGGAATGATCATCAAATTGGATGTAAGTAAGGCTTAAGATAAGGTAAGATGGAATTTTCTAATTGACGTTTTGAACAGACTATGTTTTTGTAGCCATTGGTGCAACTTGATCCTCCAATGCATATCTTCAGTTAGGTATTCGATTGCTACCAATGGATCCCTCCACAGATTCTTTATAGCCACTAATGGCCTCAGGCAGGGCGACCTGATCTCCCTGCTCCTTTTTTTTCTCATGAATGAATCTCTCAGCACCCTAATAAAAAGCAAGAGAGCTTAGCAAGAATGGCAGGGGCTACAGTTAGCTCCTAACACAAACCCTATTACTCACACATAGTTCGCAAATGACACAACTCTTTTTGGTCAAGCAAATATAGTGGAAGCCAGGTCCATCACCAACACATTGTCAAAATATGAAGAATAGTCTGGACAAAAAATGAACAAAGATAAAGCACACGTTTACTTCTTTAACACAAGAATCTAGCTACAACAAGCCATCACTTCAACACTAGGAATAAAAAAAGGAAATCTCTCATCAAAATTCCTTGGTATTCAAATTTTAGAAGGACAGGGTAAAGCCAAGCACTGGGAGAAAGTAGTAGAAAGATGCAGGAATAAGGCCATGACATGGAAAAATAACTGGCTAACACTGGCTAGGCGAATTACAATGTCAAAATCAGTCCTATCAGCGATACCAATATACACCATGTCTTGCTTGGAAGTATGTGGAAAAATTGAGAACGAGCTAGAAGGAATTATGAAGAAATTTCTATGGGAAGGTTCAAAATCATTTAAGAAGATCCTATTAATCGGCTGGGAAACGGTATGCAAGTCCAAGGAGGACGGAGGGGTAGGCCTTCGTAAAATTCATCAACAAAATATGGCACTGGGAGCTAAGCTCATCTGGAAGATGTACCAGTCCCCAGACAAGACATGGTGTCACATCCTCCAAAATAAATATCTGGATAGTGATGACCCCGAACGAATCCTCATAGCTACAAACTTTGAGGGAGGCTTCATGGTCTAGAAATTCATGACCAAATGCAGGCCTTTGATCTCGAACCATTTATCTTGGAGGATAGGAAACAAGAGGAGAGCCCTTTTTTGGACAGACTTATGGATTGGCCATAAAAGCCTCTCAGAGCTCTTCGAGCTAGACCAATACTTGGAAAAGTTACACTTGGAATTTGACTCCAAAGTGGTGGACTACATTCTATCAGAAGACAACACACCAAACAATGATTCTAGCTCGATCAATATGTCAGCACTCCCCCTCCTACTGAGCTTGTCTATAGAGGTTCGTAAGGAATTAGACAACAGGAAAATTAAATTGTTCAATGGTGTGGTGTTGCTTCTGGTAACTACTCAGCAAAATTAGGATATCACTTGCAACTAAATCAGTCTAAGGGAAAATCTTGGAGGGCAAAACTATGCTGGAAAAAAGACATCCTCCCAAAGGTTGGGGCCTTCCTATGGATGACACTCCACAAGAGATGCTTAACAAGTGATTGATTGCAAAGGTTGGGAATTACAGGCCCAATTAGATGCATCCTATGTAAGCAAGCTGAAGAGAATGTTGACCATTTGCTTCTATCTTGTCCTATAGCCACATCTTGTTGGGATTGGTTACAAAACTCCTTCAATCTCTATGGTCCAAGGCATTGAAGATTCGGGGATTTCATGGAAATTTGGCCATCCTTAAACAAAAGAGGCTACTGGAGCGGAATTTGGAATATGGCACCATCTCTAGTAGCGTGGCATATTTGGAAAGAAAGAAATAGAAGGATATTTAAAGAAAAGTCTTTAACCTGAGCAACTAATATCCAAGATTCACACAGCCATTATCGAGACAATCAACAATAGAACATTTGTGGGCCCCAAAGCAAGGTTCTCAAAATGGGACAAAGGAATACAAAAGGTTTTGAGTGGTCTCAAAATTCCAAAACCCAATTCATTCCCCAAGTCAAAAATCAATAGAAAAGAAATCTTCTGGGCATAGGCAATAAGTCTAAATTGGAAATTGAATTTTGACAGAGCAGCAAAAGGCAACCTAGGGAGCGCTGGGGCGGGCTACATAATTAGAGACTCTAATGGCGAATGTGTTTGGGCAGCATAAAAAAACCTAGGAACATGCACCAACAACATGGTGGAGATGGAAGCCCTATGGCTGGGTCTACAACTATGCATTCAAAAAAAAAAATTCGTAGTGGAAATTGAGGGAGACTCTATGCTCTGCATCCAAGCAATAAAAGTTGGGAGCTCTCAAAACTGGCGCATCAACAATTGGATTGGGCCAATCAAGGAAAGCCTAGGAAAAATCTTTGACTATACCCTAACCCATATGTACAGGGAAGCAAACAAGGCGGCATACTTCCTTGCCAACTCAGGTGTTACTCAAACAAAAAAGCTAGTCACGAGCTCCACACCAGCTCACTGGTTGGGCTTGCAACAAGCGATTTTGGCGAATATCTCGGACACCCAAAACACCTCGATCTCTCTCCTCAACACCTCGTGACCTGTCTAGTTAGGCAGAAAATCACATGACCGATCTCCCAAGGACGACTCTAGCCAAGATTCAATTCAGGTTAGTCTGCGGGCCATTGAGTATCCAACGAGGTACACACGACTATTAATGGCCCAGTTGAGCAGTCGACCTTACTGTGTGAATAAGCTACATTTATCAGAGTAGAATGGGTTCATCTTCGATGTCTAGTGCCATTGTGTTAAGGAAACCACAACGGTACAATGCAGACGGCTCTTCAGTGTTCGCAACCTTGCAGTGAGAAATGCAATCATTGACCTGGTGGTGGCGGTTCTAAGCTCGGATTAGCATTGGTGCGATGAGAAATTCTATGAGGTAGTTTTGTGTGCACTGGTTGACATCACTGAGGCTAAAGAGGTCGTAGTGGAGCAGCTCAGTGAAATCATGGAGATTGGTAACGCCCAAGCAGTAGCCAATGCCATACTGGAGCTCGGTCGGATGGTTGGGTGAGCTTCCTCAAAATCTACTTCAACCCAACGGACGAGAGCACCTCCAATGATGATGACCAGTCCGAGGAAGAACCGTAAGAGTGGCTCAAGGCTGCAGACAACTTCATGCTTAATGTGTGGGAAGTCTTCAGGGCTAGGGTCAAAAATGCCAACATGGAGGCGTTCTCTAAGTTCATGAATTTTGACTATGCCTGGCTCAACGGGGGGACTTTGTAGAGGTTGGTAAGGTTGGGCGATGTTCTAGGCACCATCTACTAGATCATGGAATAAGCAACCCAATATATCCATCCTCCTTCATTGTGAACCAGGCATTTTAGTGCCTTTGTTTGAATGTACATGGGAGCTACCCCTTTTGGTAGTACTCATCAATTAAAAAATAATAATAATATATTTAAATTGAGGCCAAAATAGGCTAGGCAGGTGTGCTAGCACCCTAGTCCAGACCTATTTTGGGTCTTTAGGTGTCATTAAATAAATATTAAATTATAATTCCCAATTTAATTATGATTTTCTAAAGATGATCATAAAACATATAATTTAAGAGAACTATCAGGTCTGGGCACATAGGGGGGAACTAAACCTAGTGTGAAATTATCAAACGTGACAATTTATGGTGCTACATTACCAATTGGAGCCAACCAAAAAAATAAAATAACTAACAAATGGAAATAAAATGTTAAATAGGCTTATGCTAATATATAGAATGCTTGTGTTAATATATATTAGATGAAGCACTATGATAGTTGTTAATATATATATATATATATATATATATATTTATTAGATGAAGCAATATAATTATATTTATTAGTAGTTGATGTTAACAAATCATATATATTGTGTTATGATATATAATTAATACATTTAGTTATAACAAATATAACTCATAAAATTAATCTCAAATAAAAATAATACATAGTTCAATCTTGAATCTGACACATTTATAAAAATAAAGCAATTAGTAAAAATTAGTAAATATTTATGAAAAGAGTCTCACACACAATGATCTTGCATGTGCTTTAATTTTTTTTTTTTGCATCATACAAGTTGTTGGTGATCAAAATTGTAGGTTCTCAAATTCTTGAATCCAAGTCATACTCTAAGCGCCAATGATGTCAAAATCATAGCAACAAACCTCTAACTTATGATAAAGAATGGAAATGATGAACCAATTATTAAGATTAAACAATCTCTTCTTCACTTCAAGCTTAGCTAGACCTAAGGGGGCATCCTTAATGTATCCTCAATAGTATAAACTACAACCAAAGATGTATAGATTGAAAGAGCTATAGTATTACTCAATACATGATTGGTCTCAAAGGTTTTCATTAGACCAAATATTATCCTACTTCACAAAAGACATCTTATTAAGTTGATAAGAATATCATTGCACAACTGAGTGATAACACAATAGTGTGTTCCATGTTTTGGTCAAAGTGGGACATTGAAATCAACATTTTTAACCAAATTTCTACTTCCTAACACTTATAACAACTAAACCATAAAGATTTTGAAGATAATGTCAAGTAGTAATTTTTGAGATTTTACGTGTAGATTTTAAATGTATTTTTAAAAAATTTAAGAAATAATTCGTGACTTTTTATCACACAACTTTTAATAACTTTTTTTTTATAGTTAACAATATTTTTGAAAGGGAAGTTACTTCTATATAAAATAACTTTTTTTTGGGAAAGTCTGAATTATAATTTTTAATATATATATATATTTGTAACATTAATATCTAGCGCACATATATTTTTCATAATTTTTTGTTGCATAGTTTTTTAAAATAAGTTTTTAAAGTGAGATTAACTATAATTTAGGCATG
Source organism: Sequoiadendron giganteum (assembly GCA_007115665.2). Taxonomy (NCBI): domain Eukaryota; kingdom Viridiplantae; phylum Streptophyta; class Pinopsida; order Cupressales; family Cupressaceae; genus Sequoiadendron; species Sequoiadendron giganteum. The sequence continues at coordinate 567,562,101 of CM021102.1, read as the reverse complement.
GGTTACTTCCATACAACATAGCTTTTATTGTATGTATTTGAATTAACTTCTTCTTCTTTTGTTGAAATAAGGACATCAATACCAAGTGCATAGATATTTTTCAAAAAAATTAACCTATTTTACTATTTTTCCATGTGTAGGAATAGAGACTTTGATTATTGTTGGAAAACCTATGTTCACTATAAAATAGAAAATAATTATAATAATCAAGTTAAACATATTCAAAATTATACTTGTTGAGAAGCTTATTTTGAGTGCTACAACAAAATTTTAGACATCCAAGGGCCCCTTGGATGGCCATGAAAAATATTAAGATAATTATTTTCAAAGACCTTCAAAAAAGGTGTAAAGATTAAAATATTTAATAAAAACAACCTTCAAATAAAGGTGGTAAGGCCAACATTTAAATACAGATTTATACAAATTATATATTAAAATGAACTTAATGATTTTTTTGTAAATAATTTTTTTGATTATTTGTTGGTAAATTTTTTTATTTTTTTTCGAAATTATATTTACAATTTTTGGCTTTTTGGAAGGAGAAAATATTAGACAAAGGAATCTTTCAAATATATTTTATAGGAAAATGAGAAATAAGAGGACAAGGAAAAGCAAGGCTACATGGGCATATTCAACATAAAAGGAACAACAATTATCTAAGAAAGGGTACAAATATTTATTAGACAAAGACAAAGTATGCATAATTTTTTAATTTGTATTTATCCCTATTTCCTCAACTCTAGGGTTTGAATATAGTTTCTAATTTTAAATTTAGTTTTTTTCTTTTGATCAAATAGCATTGCTAGTGTTGCCAAGGGGGCAACTCCCATTATATTCATAAAGCCAAAATTACATTTATTTGTCTTTTGCCCTGATCTTATCCTGTTGAATCAACCTGTTGAGATCCTCCCAGGAAGAAGCATTGTCTGATACTAGTACATTTTTTGGCCCATCGGTGGTAGCATTTGTCAAGTAATCCACGAACTTGTTAGCTTCACAATAAACGTGCCCAACTGAGTAGAATGCCAAATGATTGAGGTGCTCCCAAATTAGAGATAACCAGTTGTCCAAGTTCCAGCAGTGCACTGACTTGGCTTTGATAGTGTTGACATAGATTAGTGAGTCGCCTTCAATCTCAACCTCCAAACAATTCTTTACTATGCACATTCTGAGCCCTGCTTCAATAGTTGCGAATTCAGCTTCATTATTTGATCCTTCTTATATTTTTTTGACATGCCCCACACCAAATTTCCATCAGAGTCCCTGACTACACATCCTATGCCAGACTTCCCAGGGTTTCCCCGACATGCGCCATCAAAGTTTAGTTTTAGTCTGTCAGTTGGAGGGAAAATCCACCTAGCCTCTACACGCTTTCCATTTTTCCTTGTAGTTGGATTCACATACTGCTTCAACATTTTTAACCCGCACCAATCTCTCATTATGATATCGTTTGTGCAGGAGTATGGATCATTGGGTCGAAGCAGGGCCCTAACATTGAGAACCTTTGTTATTTCTTGTTTGATACAAGTCATTAGTTCCTCTATGGTTTTCTCAATCCCTTGGAAGATGTGCTTGTTGGATTCCCTCCAAATTTGCTAGAAGACCATAGAAGGTGCAACGACCCAAAGGTCACTCCAATATGAGTTTGCAGATGGGCATGACCAACTTTTGAAGAAAGGTAGTATATCATCCTGCTTGGCACTTTGCCAGCCGAGCTTCCCCATTACCCAATCCCAACAACGAAAGGTGACCGGGCAGTTGAGGAGTAGATGGTTTGCGATCTCTTCATCTGCTTTACACATGGGGCATCTACTTGGACCAATAATTTTGACCACATGGAGGTGATCTCCTATAAGAATACGTTTGTGCAAGGCCGTCCATGTGAAAGCCCCAACCTTGGGGAGGATAAATTTATCCCAACATAGCTTCACCGGCCAGTCTTTGCATTCCCTTAGTTCGTTTAGGGGTTGATACCCAACCTTGATGGAATATGTACCTGATTTGGACCCACACCATATGATTTTGTCTTCTAGTTGGGAGATTTGGAGCTTTATGTTTCCCAATTCTATCCTTAAAGCCAGGTTGGCCTGCATGCTAGCATTCTCGTCTTCTATCATTGGCCAATTCCAATTGAAGTCACCATTTGGAAGTTTAATGATGACATTTGAAACAACCCAATTTTCAATTCTAGGACTGAGGTTGTTGAGCTTTGCCAGCGATTCTATTTCAACCAATGGACGAAATCCATTCCATGAGTCCACCTAGAATTTGGCCGAGGTTCCATTGCCAATTCGCCATGTTAGGTGATCAATGATAACTGGCCGACATGACTAGATGAACTTCCAGACATGTGAGCTGGGGCGTGAGTTTTCCACTATCAAAATTCATTCAGGCTTGTTCGAATCCAAATATTTAGCTCTTAGGAGACTGCCCCATAATGCATCAAGAGTGGTGTAGAGTTTCCATACCAGCTTTGCACCTAGAGCAGTGTTTTGTAGGTCGATGTTTTTAATAGCAGCCCCGCCATCTGAATTGTTTTCTTTGAATTTTTCCCAGCTCAACAGTGGTACCTAGTGGGATTCATTGGATCCTTCCCACAAAAAGTGTTTCATGATTTTATTGAAGCTCATCTCCGCTGACTTAGGAAGTTGTAGTGTGGACATTGTGTATAACGGGATCGCCACGATGAGAGCCTTGAGCATTGTGAGTCTGTTGGACAGTGTGAGTCACTTTCCCTTCCAGCTTGCGCCCTTTTTTTGGCAGGATTCAATCACTCCCTTCTAATGCTCTGCCTTTTGTGGTACCTTGAAAGATTGGTACTCCTAAGTAGGTGCATGGCAGCTCACTTGTTTGAAAGCCAAGCAAGTTAGTGATGTGGCATTGGACTTGTCAGTAGGTGTTAAAGAAGATGATTATGGATTTGTCATTGTTAATCAGCTGTCTTGATTTGGATGTGTATAGGGATAGGATCCTCTTGATTTCTTGAGCTTCTTCCATAATTGCTTCATCGAACAACATGGTGTCATCCGCGAATTATTGGTGTGTTAGGGGTATGAATTTTTTTGCGATGTTGATGCCTTTCCATCTGTTTAGGGTTTTGCTTTGGCTTATTAAGCGACTTAGTGCATCCGCCATTAAGACAAAGAGGAAAGGTGAAAGTGGGTCACCTTGCCTCAATCCATGAGAACTCTCAAAGTACCCACGGGGAGAGCAGTTGACTAGTATAGAATACCTGACTGTGGAGATGCACCCATATATCCATTCAATCCAATCATTTGCAAAACCATATGCTTGCAGAATTTTCATCAAAAAGTGCCAGCTTACTCTGTCGTAAGCCTTCTTGATATCAAGCTTTGTCATCATAGCCTTGCTTCTCCATGTTTGTGCATAGTGGATCACCTCATTTTCTATAATGATTCCTTCAACAATCTCTCCCGAGGGACGAAGCCTGTCTATTCATGGGAAATTAGTTTGCCCAAAAAGGTCTTAAGCCTGTTGACCATCATTTTTGAAATAATCTTATATAGTGTGTTACATAGCGCAATGGGGTGAACATCAACAAAGGTGGTTACCGTGTCTTTTTTCCTGATTAAGGCGATGTGGGTGTAGTTTAGTTTTTTTAACATTCTTTTCTTCTTCTTGAAGTCTTCAACTACACCCCACACCTCATCGCTGATGAACTCCCAACAACACTGATAAAAGAGTGCTTGAAAACCATCGAGGTCCAGTGACTTGTCTAGATGCATTTCGAAGATGGCCTTTCGCACTTCTTCCTCCATAAATGGTGACATCAAATATGTATTCATGTCTCTTGTAACCAGGCTTGGTATGACCGTGAGAATATCATAAATGTCTATCGTGTCAATTTCATCTTCGGGAGCTAGTAGGTGCTTGAAGTAGTGGACCCCTTCCCCTTGGATATCCTCCTCATTGGTGAGAAATGTGCCATCGTCAAACATGATGTTGTCTATGTGATTTTTTATCTGCCTACCTTTGGCCGAGTCATGGAAGAAGTGAGTATTAAAATCGCCTTCTGTTAGCCAAAGTTCTCTGGATTTGGAGCGCCAAAAGGTCTCCTCTCTGGCAAGGATTTTTGTGAGCTCTGTCATCAATGCCTTTTCCTCTTGGTATTTTGTGGTTGTCATACCTTGATCAATGACTTGCTGATTTAAGGTTTCTAGCTTTGCTTCTAGTTCCAGTTTCTTTTGAAATATGTCCTTGAAAACGGTTCTATTCCAATGTTTGAGGTTTTCGTTCATTGACCCAAGTTTAGAGATAAACAAGAAGCTCTTCGTCCCATGGCCAGGTAATTCCTGAGTCCACCAATTTCTTCGCGTCGGTATGAGCCCCTCATTTCTGAGCCACATTCGTTCAAACTTGAAGCTGCATTTTGTTGGGCGCTTATCTGAGTGGAGTGTCAAAGTCACAGGGTAGTGATCAGAGCCTGACATGGGTAACACCGAGGCTTCCCAGACAGTGTTCGAAGCTAGCCAATTTTTTGAGATAAGGAATCTATCGAGTCTTTCAGAGATATGTGCAACACCCGTCCTCATGTTTGACCAAGTGAACCATCCATTCTTAGTGATGAAATCCACCAAACCATTCTGTGACACAAAGTTTTTGAAATCCTTCATTGGCTGAGTCTCATGAGTAGCACCACCTCCTTTTTGATTGGAGCAGAGGATGGCATTGAAGTTGCCACCCAAAATAATTTTATGATCCTAAAGCCTAGTTATCCGGGCAGAGATCACATTCCAAAGTCTCGCTTTGGTATCTGGTCTTGTAGGGCCATGTACATTGAAAAGGGACAAAGAGAGGTTACAGTTGTAAATCCTTACCTTGCAGTGGATAATATTAGGGTCTTGGTTGGTTAGTGTGATGTTGGCCACCATTGGGTTCCATAGTATCATTAGTCTGCTAGAGCTACCAACAACCTCTAAGAAGATACCTTGCCATCTTCTGCACCTGGATATGAGTCCTTCAGCCTCTTTTCTGCCTATTTTTGTTTCCTGCATCATCAGTATGTCTATTTTTAGGAGCTCTAGTTGATGTTGAATCCAACATCATTTGTGAGGGGCATTTAAGCCCCTGACATTCCAAATGATAACCTTCATTGGTCCCCAAGGGAGGAGATGATCCCCTTGGATCTAAGTAGGTATTCTTTTATGTTTGGTAGACCTTGCTCTTTTGCCGCTTCTTCCCTCTTCTGTTTGCAGGTTTTTCTCCCAACCTTTTTACCCGTGTTGTCCCTAGGTCTTAGAGGGAAAATTGGCTAATGTGTCTTGATTCATAAATCCCAACCCCATCGCCAATTAAATCTTTGTCATTTGTTGATCCAACAACACAGTTTGACCCTTCCTCGATGGCATTGTGAATCAGTGTATTATCAAAAACCCCTTCATTAGCCACATCCTTTCAGGTCCAAGGGCCTGGTCAGGGCATTAGGAGCTCCTTCACTAGGTTGGTGCTCTTCCACAAACTTGTGTATCTCCCCTTCCTCCAACTCCAGAGTAGTTACGATTTGGGCAGGGTCCCTTGTGACATCTTGACTGGTCTTTGCAGGATTGAAACTTAGTTGATAATGGTCCATAGCCAAGACAAGGGTCTTCAAATCTCTGTCATCCATTTTCCTACCAGTAATATTACTCAAATTTTGTCTTTCCAACGACACCAACGCCCTTGTGTTTTGATCTTTCCCTTGATTCAGGGTGTCCACCAATGCAAACCCATCCACATGATTTGTTGTGTCGTGGCTAGTCTCACCCTGGGGCTGGGATCGCACGGGTGAGTTTGTCAACACCACCTTTTTTGGAGGGCAGATATGGCAGGCGCTATCAAAGTATTCCTTGCTACCATAGTTAACACAAAAAAAATTCCATTGCTCTAGTTCAATTGGTTGTTCCCAGACGCCACGACCCGACTTTAGATGCAGGGTCCTTAGTAGAGGTCGAATGAAGATTAGTTTCGTCCACACAAAGAATGTGGCATCTCCTCCCCCCGCGTCTATTTCTAGAACAACTCCAAGCTCTGATCCAATCTTTCGAAGGTAATCGACCGTCCAATACTCTAGAGGGAGATTGTAAAGCCGAATCCAAAATTCCTCCTTGGCGGGGGCCATGAACTTTGGGTTGAAGTTCAGTGACCACTTCTTAGTGTAGATTAAGTGGCCTCCCATTCTCCAAATCTGGTGGGATAGGACCTCAGATTTGCTTTGGTGATTTTTGAATTCCATTGTGAAGAAACCTTTCAGGATAAAGGTAATTGTGGATACAACAGCCTAAGATTGAAGAATCCAGCCCCGAATGTCGCGCCTGGGGGGGTTGTGCCCTATGACTCTCCCAATGAGATCCAAGTCCTCCAAGGTCTTTACATCACCTTCGACAACCTCTAAGATGTTTATTTCCAAGGTTTGATTCAAATACTCTAGGATTCACCAATCCCCTGGATCTTCTTTTGTTCTCTTATTTTTTGGGGGACGTTTGATAGTCCCGCGCTGTCGTGACTTTGGATTTTTATTCGCCTGTTGCTCCCACATGTCCACCTTTCGCCTATCAGGCAGAAAAGCATTGGCACCAGTCAAATAGGGTTTAGGGTGCCAGTCATCCTCTAACCGATGCCCACCATTTCCCATCGCGGGCTTCCCCGCCTAATTTTGCGCTTGGGTCTGCCATTTTCCGGAGACCTTCTTGCCCTTGCGATCCATCCATGGTTCCCACCCTGCTTGGAGTTGGATGTCCTTTTGTTGGATCACCTTCTTTGCTTCCTTCGCCCATGAACTACCGAAATCGCGTCCTCTGCTCATCTTTGCCCATTTGCAAATTTATTTTTTTGGTCGAATCCTTTTTTCTGTTTCATAATTTTCTATAATTTTAGATTTAGTTTTAATTAAAAAATATATTCTTACATTTTTTAAAAATATAAAAAAGGGTGAAATTTTTTATTCAAGAAAGAACTATCAAGTACAACAAAAAAACCTAGATGACCATAGTCATCGAGAGATACATTTAACCACCAAACTCCAAAACAAATCCAAGTAGAGATGAACTAGAAACCATGGATTCTTGGATGTTTTACATTCATATAAGTTTCAAATTCTACATAGATTTCAAATAGTTTCTCTAGATTAAATTCAATAGCTCTTCTTTAGGGTTTATAGATCTCTTTCCCCTATTTCCTCAACTCTAAGGTTTTAAAATAGTTTCTACTTTTAGATTTAATTTTAATAAAAATGGATTCCTACATGTTTTGCATTCACATAAGTTTCAAATTCTACATAGATTTCAAATAAATTATTTAGGTTCAATTCACTAGTTCCTATCCGGGATTAATGTATTTCCCCTACTTCCTCAACTTTAGAGTTTGAACATAGTTTCTAATTTTAGATTCAATTCTAATAATTAAATTAGATTCCTATATGTTCTAAATTTCAACATTTCTACATAGATTCTAAATAAATTGTCTTAATTAAATGAACACTAGATTCATTATTTCATCTATAGGGTTTGTATCTCTTTGCCATGCTTCCTCAAATCTAGGGGCTCAATATAATTTCTAGTTTTGGATTTGATTTTGATACTAGGATTATATTCCTGCATATTATAAATTCATCTAAATTTTAAAAATTCTACATAAATTTTAAATAAATTATCTAGGTTAAATTCACTAGATTTTGTATTTTCTCTCTAGGGTTTGCATCTCTTTCCCCTACTTCCTCAACTTTGGAGTTATAGAATAGTTTATACTTTTAAATTTAATTTTAACATAAATTAGATTCCTATATTTTCTACATTAATCTAAATTTTCAAACATGTCAAGCAAGACAAAGAGATATTCATGCACTTTTCTTGTCGTAGGTAAATCACCTACAAAATCTATCATTGTATTTTCACATGGTAGTGTTTGGATTTGAAGTGGTTGATATAGTAAGGACTAGTTTCCAATTGACTGGCTTAATAGCATGTCACCTCTTACAATGTCAAACATAGTTAACATCATCACTTTGCATATGTGGCTAATTAATGTAGTACTACAAATTAGATATGGTTTAGTGGCCCCAACGTTCCCATCCACCTTAAGGGTGCATGTATTTCAATAAGATCATATTATGAATGTATTATTTACATGAATAGTCTTATGTACACATTTATCTTTCTTGCCTTCTTTAATATTATAATACGAGTCCAAAATCCTCTTTATAGACATAATCCCTCACATATACTTAACTTGCAAAGGGTTCAAGAAGAGAAAAAGTACTAAATACAAACAAAATTTTGGTAGTATTGAAAAAATCAACAAGCTTAAATTATTTAAAACTTTTTTATATTTATGATTAAATGGAAATTTTCAAGGAAAAAAGTCCCCTTATAACTATGAGAAAAATGGGCAAAAATTATTGAAGCTAAATACAAATTTTCACACACATGATAATATTATTCTTCTATTTTGTACCCTTTTGTCAATGATACGAATTACATATATATGAAATTCTCTCTAACTCCCATAACAACTCCACCAAGCTCTCACACTAAAACTAGGTGGGTTGCTTAACCACCTTTATTCTCCCCCTCCTATTTTTCACTCCTAAATCTCTACATGAGTTGTGTTTACATTTTTATGCTCACACACTATAATATAATATTAATTTATTCTAAATACAATCCCAACCAATTCTTCTCATACCTAGAATAGCTATGTGAGTTGTTAGTATAACTCACTTTTATTTTAACATAACAATTATTATTATTCTAACCTATGTGAACACTAATATAATTTCCTAGCACCCCCCTTAGTGTGAACATGGGAAGAAAGTACATCACATGAACTAAAAATAGAATCGTATGCCTATGCATACTTTTAGGTTTGTATACTACTATTTGGATCTTGTTGCACATGGTCATCTACATACAAGAACTTATCCCACTTTCACTTCTAGTGAACTCATCACCGACCGACCACACTTCCAAGAAGTTTGACAATCAAAGGATCTTTGTAGCCAGTTGCTCTCCTATAAAACTACTTATAATATCAATGATGTCTACATTCAATTTTCAAACTTTAACACTTTCAATTGCAGTAAGCTCAACTCTTGTGGCTTATGATCTTGATTCAAACAAAATGCACCTCTCATAAACCTTCCATGGTTTTCACACAATTTTACCACAAACCTGGACATGAACAAGAACACACTTATTTATTCACCTCAAATGGTTTTTTGGATTACCACTAACCTTTTCAAGATCCATAAACTGTATTGACTAGTGTTTTGTTTATTACAATATTTTACACTAGGAGTTTACATAAGGAAATAACACACATGTGAATATTAATAGCACTATTGTTGATCATAGCACTCAATCTCCAACAACATAAAAAAATATTACTACCACATGATAGAAACAAAACACCACCAAAACTGATAAGCAACCCCATTTTTGGTGATTGACAAGAGGTCATGAGTGTCCACCAACTTCCCGTGCCTCCATCATCTAGTATGATATGTTACACTTTATTCATCTGATCTTTTGAGAGCCCAAATAGATTTAACATGGATGGCTTTAAAGCACAAACACAACTTTCAAACATATTTGTAAAACCCGTGAGATAATAGGACACCAGATTCAACCAAAAATGTATCCTTTACAATAAATTTAAATTTAAAAAAATCCAAAAATAAAATATTTTAATTTTCAACTTCAAATCTCCTGAAAAAATTCCTTATTCATCCAATCACAAAATTTTAAGAAAACATTTATTTCTCCACAACTATAATCACCTTAAACAAATTCATTTGGATACTTAACACAAAAATAAATGTAATATTCACTCTTATTTCACCATAATTCCCTTATTTCCCCTTATTCATCAATTCTAAAAATGAGTTTTTTACTCATGGTAAAGTAATAATCTTTCAATGCCAAAGAAAACCCATAAAAATTATAAAGTTTTCAAATAAATTATCCACTAAGAAGCAAACACATGAAACTTTGGCCAATCAATCTCAAACCAAAAAAACATTTTATCAAAAATGTTTTCATCAAACAAGTAGCAAATCATGTCCATCATCTTGTTGCTCTTCTTCTACAATAAACTACTCACTGAATTATAAATATCTCATCAAAAAAATGTTGGGTTTTGTTCTACTATTTATCATCTTTCTAGAACATTTAGAATTTTTAATTTTCATTCAAGATTGAGGGAGATATTGTAATTTTATTGAACCAATAGTGAAAGAAATTTTTGGACGCCCAACTTTGATACCATGTGAGAAAATGGGCAAAAATGATTGAAGCTAAATAAATATTTTCACACATAATAATATTATTCTTCTATTCCATACCCTTTTGTCAATGATACAAATTACATATATGTGAAATTATCTCTAACTCCTATAACAACTCCACCAAACTCTCACACTAAAACTAGGTGGGCTGTTTAACCACCTTTATTCTCTCCCTCCTATTTTCACTTTTAAATCTCTACATGAGTTGTGTTTACATTTTTATGCTCACACACTATAATATAATATCAATTTATTCTAAATAGAATCCCAATCAATTCTTCTCATACCTAGAATAGCTATGTGAGTTGTTAGTATAACTCACTTTTATTTTAACATAACAATTATTATTATTCTAACCTATGTGAACACTAACATAATTCTTGAACACTAACATGGTATTATTTCTCAACCTTCTATTGATATTACAAGAATTGTAGTGGTCAATGGACCATTTAAGCAATAGTCTCTTAAAGTTCAACAAATAGTGCTTCCAATTTTCCACCACTTGCACCAAAGGATAAATCTCTAAATGTGATAGGTGAAATACCCAAAGAAAAAACCATGAAAGATTTCAAAATAGTAACACAAGCTTACCTTCATGCATTATAATAACTCCTAAATAACATGTTGATTAATGTCTAACTCCACCTCAAATAATGTTTTAATTTTTAAAGAGGCAAAATGAGAGTATTTCTTATTTTATTATTTAAATATTTAAATGATTTTCATGGATTTGAACTCGTTGATATATTCCTAGTTTCAAATTGTTTGACTTAATAACTTGCCATCTTTTATAATATCGAGCAAAATTAGTTTCATCACTTTGCATTTATGGTCAATTAATGTAATACACAATTTAGTGGCCCTAAAGTTCCTATCCACCTTAGGGGTACATGCACCCCACTTCCATATAACATAATGATTAACATCTATATCCACCTTAAATAGTGTTTTAAATAGATTGTGATATATATATATATATATATATATCATGTTACACCCAAGGGTCTTCTTTCATGTACATGCATGGATTTTATATTTCTTTCCATCATGGGCACCACATCTTGGGTTCAATATTTTGTGTTATCTAAATAACATATTAGAAATACATGTTTATTTTTAATTGGTTTGAGAGTAAATAGAAAAAAATGTTATACATTTTTTTTGAAAATGAGTTTATATATATCTATCCCATCAATATATTCTAAATTCTTCTGTATTTATATGTGTAGGGGCTCAACATGTAAATCCTGTCAAATATGAAAGAAGATATCATCAGCCATCTTGTGACCTATTTGAACACCTTACATGTCAAGAAGAAAAAAGAAGAAGCATATGTTTCTTTGACAGATTATTGTCCACATTTTTGACAAACGGTCAATTCAAAATGTAAAAATATTGCTAATAGTTATGAAGAGAAGAATGGGAGACCTGAGTGGTGCGCCTTAGAAGATGAGGAAGGCCATGTATTTTATATACCTAATGAAAACCTTGGTATTAGAGGTGAGGTATGCCTCAAGATCCTTTTTCTTACAATACTTAATTTCCAAGAGTCAATTCGCTTTTTCCTAATTGGAACAATACACCCTAGAATAACATGGAAAATCAACCTTGGTCAAGCATACAATCATCTAATTGGACCCCATAGTATGGGATGTGGCAAAAAAAACCATATCAATCGCCAAATTATAATCTCATCTTAAAACCCATGGCCGCAATATAGGCGAGGAAACCAACAATGATAAAACTCAATTTTTTTTAAGCACTCGCAGCCAAAATAAGCCTTGCCAAAGCAACCGATCATTATGCCAAACCCAATTACACCTACCTCTACACAACCAAGAACACCTCAACTACTTGCTCAACCTACACCAAACCCTAACAATAACTTTGTCCAATAAGCCTATACTAATGAATCCATCCAATTAGGGATTTTTTTAGTGGTGAATCTTCACCAATTGAGGAATAGTACATATCGGCCAAGTCAAAATTGGCGAATAAATCGCAACCAACGGGGAGGCCAAATCACCTGGATTTTATGAATTATCTATCCAATGCATTTCCATTAGCCATCGATTTATTTTATGAGGCATATGTAAGTAATATTTTTTCCATAACAAACTACATGTTTCAAATTGACTGATTAATATTTTCGCCTGGAATCTTGGAAGAATGTATTAAATCACCTACATATTCACAAATATTATTAAAATGGCATTGTGTATCTAGACACATTTTTCCAGCATCATTAAATGTTCATTGCATGTGAGGACCCATTTCGCCAATTAAAATTTACAAATAATTGCTTATGAGGACCCATTTTGCCAATAAAATTAAAAAATAATTACGTTTGAGGACACATTTCACTAATTACTATGACACCTCCATGATAATCGTAGGGCCATAATCAAATTGAAAATTAAAATGTATTTGTTCCTTCGAGGTTTGATTTGCCCAACATTTAAATGTATCGTTCTATAATCATGAGGGATTTTCTAATTTTTTACTATTCTGTCTAAAAATCCCATGGAATTCATGATGCAAAGAAGAGGTGGAAAATCTTGAATCAATCTCAAACAATCAAAGTTTCAAAGTTTCAAACACCAAAAGGTGGGTTTTGATCCACTAGTCTTCATTCTTCTAGTAGCCTTTCACAACTAGTTTTTCAATCATAACTCGCAAGGTAAGCATGACCTTTAAAATGTAAAGACATTTTTAGATACCCTTTTGATCTTTGCAACACATACCAAGAAATAAGATAGGGATCCTTTGTACAGAATGGCTCAAAATTTAACTATCCCCTTTCCTACTATGCTTAAAAGAGCAGCAAATCAACCTTTTTGGTCATAAATTTTTATGAAAAATTGATATTCGAATTCTAATTCTAGTTTGGGATACCATTTTAACCCTTACAACACATATCTAAAAATTGGGTAGGGTTGATTTGGAACACTGGGGTCAAAAATTGATTGACCTACTATAAACTAAGCCTAAAGGGCTAATTTAGGCTTGAAAACTCTAGGGATTGCACACAAAAAGAATTCCAAAGATCTTCCAACCACTCCATTTCTTATATAGGCTCCTAATACACCCAATAACATGTTACATTTACCACCAAAGAATTCATCAACTCCTCCAACACAAAATGCAACTCCTCTCATGGCTTTTTTGTCTGATACATGGAGATATCAGACCTTCAATCCAACCCAACACGTGCAAACCATCTTCCCTACTCCTGAAAATTTAGGAAAATAAAATCTACCCTAATCCAAGCCATTCCACCGATTTTGGGATTTTTTCCCAAATGGAATGGAGAGAAAAACATTTTCTTCACTCAGAGCCAACCCTACCTAGGGTTTCAAGCAATTTTTAGTAAAATGGCTCTAATTTTCTTCAAACACAATGAAATCAGGTGCTACAAAAAGGAAAATTTATAAGATTCAATCCTCTAAAAGTTCCAACAATTTTCATACCATGAGGAGGATGTATGAATCTATATTGTTCACCAGTTCAGAGAAAAACGTTGTGAACTGTAGAAAAACAGAGAATTATTTATCGCTTTCAATTCAAACTTTAGAAATTCAATCAAAAAACTTAAAGCTCAATGAAACAAGGATTCTTAAATATTTTCAAAATTTTCCCATCAAATTACAACCATTAAACTTCACCTACCAACGTTACATTGCCATTTTGCAAGAAGAAGACCAAAAGTTACATGTAACATTTAACAACTTGAGAATATTTTTGCATGTTTTGCATTTTGACACCAACCAATGACCAAGACCTCTAATTGGACCCAAAAATACATGAAATGGTCTTTCTATTCCATATTACATGAAATCATCACAAAAAAACCAAAATTACAACTTTGAACCTACTAAACCTAGGGTGATCTTGTACCATACTCCCGAGGAAGAAAGATTCAAGCTCCACTTGAATGGAGAGTAGCAACATGATAAATATGCTTGAAAAATCTTGATCAATGCCCTTATATCCTTGCTTATTATCTTCTTTGAAATAGTCCCATGCTGGTTTCATCTTCACATTAGGTTTCTTGGACATTTTGCAAAGGCAGCTATATAAACTATGTTGCAACTCACCTTCTTGAGATACCTTGTGCAATGACAGGTAAAATTGATTATTCTTCCCAACAGATTTCTCACACTCTTCCTCCTACACTTGGATGATAACAATGGTAAAATTGTCCTATAAAACTATTTTTTTAACACCATCACCGATTATGCCTTATTTGCTCCGCTGCTCACACTCTTGTAGTGACCTTGTCAACATGGCAACATATGATTGAAGTAACTTGGTATGCAAATAAATAATAGCAACTCGATCTTCCCCATCAACATCCCTCTCTACTATCCTAGCAGAAAACAAAATTCTCCTTGCATCCTCAAACTCAAATGGTAAATGTGTACCATGGTGGACTAAATGGAAAGCTCTTTCCTTGCATTGAAATAACTAAAAATATGAACCCTGCAACTCACCTTGCTCAACCTACATAGTAGACTCAAATGCACTCTTTTCAAACAACTATAAATGATTGATACATGGCATTATGAATAAATAATGTGAAAACTCATCCACAACTATGTCTATACCATCCTTCAACATGCTTTGGATCTCCCATGGCAGATCAAATATGTCAATTGCTATCATTACAGTTTAGGGTCTGATCATGATTTTAAAATCCTCCTTTTCCTCCTTCATGGACTTTAGGAACTCTTTTTGACTCATTGACATCACATTTTCTCCCACTTTTGGATTTGTGACTTCCTTCTCTATGATTTGGACAAACTCCTTTTCACTCACCAACATAGCACTAGAACCCACTTGTGATTCATACCCTTCCTCTTTCTCAGATGGATTTTTCTCTTCTTTCATCAACAAAGATTCTCTGATACTTGGTGTTGTTGTCATCTCTTTCCTTCAACTCTTCAGTATGATCTCCTTGATAGGCCATTTGAGCCTCTTTCTTATTGGTAAATGTCAACCATTTGCTTGTTTTGACTTCTCAAGACACTGTTGTATCTCAAATTCCATTATTTTTTCCATTTCTTCCAAGGATTTTCTCAACTTTATTATCTCTTGTTCAATATCCATTTGTTTTTCCCTCTCATCCTTCTTCTTTATCTCACTTCTCTCTTTTCTCATTACTAGTTTCTTTCTTGGCACCTCCTTACTCTGCAAGTATCCACAAAAAAATCTTCTCAAAATTTATATTCTCCTTTCTCAAGCAAGTCTCTTTCACCTTGCTTCTTATTGTATTTTTGATACCTCACCTTAGGCCTCTTTCTTTTCCCTTGGCCTAGTCTCTTGGCATCCAGGTTCTTGCTTCAACCTGCAAAAAGACAACACATAAACTCCAAAAAATTATCTTGCCCAAATATTTGGGCTCTGATACCAGTTTTATGCAAAGAAGGGGTGGACAACCTTGAACCAATCTCAAGCAATAAAACTTTCTCAAAGTTTCAAACACCAAAAGGTGGGTTTTGATCCACTAGTCTTCATTCTTCTAGTAGTCTTTCACAACTGTTTTTTCAATCATAACTCGTAGGTTAAGCATGGACTTCAAAATGAAGAAATTTTTAGATACCCTTTTGGGCTCCATGCCAAGAAATTAGATAGGGATCCTTTGTACGAAAGGGATCAAAATTTAATTTTCCCCTTTCCTACTATGCCTAAAAGAGCAACAAATCAACCTTTTTGGTCATAAATTTTTATGAAAAGACTAATATTCATAATGTAAGGCCAGTTTGGGATACCCTTATTTCCCTTACAACACCTATATAAAAATGGGGTAGGGTTTCTTTAGAACACTGGGGTCAAAAATTGATTGACCTACTATAAACTAGGCTTAAAGGGCTAATTTAGGCTTGAAAACACTAGGGTTTGCACAAAAAAATACTTTCATAGATCTTCCAACCACTCCCTTGCTCAGATAGGGTCCTCATACACCCAAAAACATGTTCCACTTACCAACAAATCATTCATCAACTCCTCCAACACAAAATGCAACTCCTCTCATGGCTTCTTGGTTTGATACATGGAGATATTAGACCTTTAATCCAACCCAACACGTGCAAACCATCTTCCTTGATCCTACAACTTTAGGAAAAAAAAAATACCCTACTATAAGCCATTCCATTGAGTTTTGGATTTTTTCACCAGTGGAATGGAGAAAAATATTTTCTTCACTCAGAGCCAAGCGGTTTCGGGCAATTTTTAGTAAAATAGCTCTAACTTTTTTCAAACACAATGAAATCAGGCGCTCCAAAAAGGAGAATTTAAAATATTAAATCCTCTACAAGTTCCAACAAGTTTTAGACCTTGAGGAGGCTATACAAATCTATACTATTCACCAGTTCAGAGAAAAACATTGTGAAACTACAAAAAAAAAAGAGAATTCTTTATTGTTTTCACTTCAAACTTCATAAATTCAATCAAAAACCTTCAAGCTCGATGGAAAAAGTCTTATTAAATGTTTTAAAACTTTCCCCATTGATTTGAAACCATTAAACTACACCTACCAACGTTACATTGCCTTTTTACAAGAAGAAGACCAAAAGTTGCATGTAACATTTAGCAACTTGATAAGATTTTTGCATGTTTTGCATTTTGACACCAACCAACAACCAACACCTCTAATTGGACCCCAAAAGACATGAAATGGTATTTCTATACCTTATTACATGAAATCATCACAAGAAAACCAAAATGACAACTTTGAACCTACTAAACCTAGGGTGCTCCTGCAACAATTCACCAAATATGGAGTGATATAAATACAATCAAAACTCTGATTTATTATTACACATTTTATTTAGTTTTTAACTTGTGAGCTCTCGATTCAGAAGTCAGACTTGGAACCTTGATCATAGGCAAGTTAAAAACTTACAACTACATGAATTCTTGCATTAATGAATAACAAGTCAATGAAAACCTAAAGGTGAGTGATCATTTCTTCATAGTGTTATAAAATTTGCAGTAAAGTAAAATCTTGATTTTTGATTTGATATGTGATTCTGCATCAATCTTTAAGCTTTATGAATTATTTTGATTAGTGCCTTATCCACAATAGATTCAGAAAATGAAATATACTCCTACAACAAACCAACTCATTTCTTCTTATAACCTCATCGCCTTACAATGAGAAACCAAGAAAAAAAACACTTATCACACTACTTATAAATCCATATTGCATTCACACAATCTTTGATGAATAACTGAAAGAAATATTAATCCATTCCTTGAATAGAAGCTAATAGTTCAACATCCATAACAAATGATGTGATATGAGAACTTATAAATAACCCTTGATTATTTTGAGTTAGAATATAGTGAATACAATACTGGAGAGCAAGATAGGTCGATATTCAAAATCAAAGCAATGCACTGAGTATTTGAGTCAGTTTTTGTTATTATAGAAAAAAATTACAATATTTCCTATTTGTGTTATCAAATAGCTTAAACTGTACAAAAAGAGCTTATAGAGATGAAAGATCAAAAAATCAGAACCCTTTGAATGAGGCTCAGGATTCCCTTTTATAACATAAGGGAAGCAACAAGCAAAGAGCCTTCTCCTAGACCTTTCTAACAACCAAAATCTCAGAAAAGAGGCATAGGAATAAAAAAATGGATCCACTCATAGGATGGGTAAACAATTATAATTTTCATTCCATACCTTAAACATATCCTCAAAAGGTCAGTCATGAGCTAAGAGTGTTTCCACATTCTTCAAATTTTGATGATACTTGGCATCAAGTAAAGCACTGGTCTCTCTACAAAAAATTCCATGATATGATCTAAATTGAAAAAATTGTCTGAATAGGAATTAAACTCATTTATATCAACTTTTTCATCTTTTCAAATCATAAGGAGTGTGGGGTTTACATTATTGAAACTATCCTTCCATTTCTCTAGGGTCTTCAACTCCCCATTATCTTCTAACAAGCAAGGTATAACTCTATTGTCAACATTTAATAGAGTTCATTTTTACTTGTGTAGCTTCAATTATATTTTCCATATACCTTTTATGATTTTGTGCCATCTTGAAAATATAAAAAGTAAGATGGATACTAGGTGAGGCATCAGATGTGTTTGCAAATCCCTTATGCATACCTTCCAAAGATGTAAATCTAGGATTTCATTTTTCAAATATACGTTTGAGCCACTCTTGATCCCCACTTATTCTAGTAATGGAACCTCTCAAATTCAAATATGACACATAGGTATCTTTGAGCCTCCTTAAGATTTTAGACAGTCTATGTTCCAGGATGCACGTTGCAATGCACACATTCTCCTTTTGCTAAGTTTTTTGAGCATTCTTCAACTGATCTTCCAACATTTGAATCTTTTCTTTAAGATCTTCAATTTCAATCATCACATGAGCAGGGGGAACTGTAGAAGAGGATCTTACTTCTTGCATAATTGCAAGAAGGGATTTTTTTTGAGCCAATAATTCTTATTTCTATTTGCAAGTTTCCATGAGATCAGCATGTTCCTTTAATAATGTATAAATTATTTCTTGCAATATTTGAATAGTAGCTTCATTAAACTTTACAACATCTACCACTAATGCAACAAATTTAGGGGAAAAGGTGTTAGAAACCCTCTTTACAATCAAGATCTCTTTGGTATCCATTAATGCTTCAACAATCATAGACTTATTTGTAGTTGGGGAAAGGGCCTAGATTGTAAGGGCTTCCCAATGTGGGTTGAACCTTGATTCTGACAATGCCATCTTTACTTCCTCTTTTGTGGAGAAATCTTCTCCTTCTTGTTTCCTAATTGTATCAAAGATAATTGCAGAAGAAATGCCCTATTCAGGGAGCAGTAACAATCCATTATCATGCACCATTCGTCTCCCTTCTTCAAGCGTAGTTTTTGGACTCAAAATTCATTTCTGCCCTTACCTTTGCAGCTATTTCATCATAATTTTCTCTAGGCACATATGCTTGTGCCAACCAAACTCTTTTATGGTAGTCCTCCCTCTTTTCTCTCATAAAAAAAATTTAAACTCTTTAGATTTTACAAACGCGTCATCAAAAATGAATTATGGACATGCAAATTCTCTCACATCATTAAGGTTATCTCTCCCCATAGACACATCCAACCTGAACCTTTGCTAAAGAAGGTCAACAATATTTGGTCTTGGGGGGATGGCATATATTGTTGAATTTCATCCATAGTGATATGAGCATCTTCACTTTCATCTATATCGATGGGATAGTCAACCAACAATGGTGGTTGCTCAACTTTCATCCTCTTTTGTGGTTGTTCTCTTGGGGGAGAATCCACACTGATCATTTGAGGGGGAGGAGAGGGAGTGACCTATGGTGGTCTGATTGCAAATTTTCTCTAATAATAGGCCCCTAGGGTCCTCTGATAGAAAGTTCAGGTCTAGGCCACTTTTCTAGTTTCTCTTCTAGAGCAGGGGCCTTACTTACAACTCTATCAAAATTCTTCAACACTGCCTAAATCTTGGCAATTGGGTCATCAATATCAAAAAATGCTTCAGGATAATCCTTATCCTTCTTTGTCTTAGCAGCCTCTGCCTTGATCAATGCAATCCATTTCACCTTTTTGTTAGCTACCTCATATTCATCTTTACAATTTCTTATGACATCTTCATTTTCATAAACCTGATGGTGAAAATCGAACCTTTTGATACTTTTCCTAACCTTGTGTATGAAATATTTAGGGTTAAAATCCTTGAATTTTACCTAAAATAAAATGTATTCTCTAATCATTTCTTTCAACCTACCTAACCCATCTCTGGTTGAAGTGAAATCTGAAAAGGCAGTAACATAAGGGAAAAAATACCCTTTGTTTTGTTTCTTGAAATGAAACTAATTAGTCTCATTCAATTGCCATATAATTTCCATAACTACCAACCTGGGTGACACATACTTGGGTAGCACATGGGGGGCTTGAGGGCACTCATACATTCTAATAACAACTGAGATTTCCTAGAGGTAATAATATCCCCAGTTATGTCATACTCCTAACTCTGGCTTCCTATCTTTGGGCCTAAGGAAATCCAAAATTTCCTTGTGCAATCTGATTCTAAGTAAACCCAACTTTGCCATGAATTTTCTTACAAATCAGTTCTCAAAAATAACATAGTTGGACTAACTATAATGTTTCTCCCAAATATGTGTCCAATAGTGCATCGTGAGATCATTCCCCTCTTTATCTTTCATGTTTAGTTGCAAAAATTTTCTCAAAATATATTTCCCTTTATACAAATCATATGGCAAAGGAGAGAATACCACTTGAAATTCACCTCCTTACCACTTCTCTTAATGTCTACCAACTGATTGTGAATAGGCTCAGCTAGAAATTTTCCATAGTTAAAGTCACTATTGATAAAAGGATGTTTTATATCAACAACCATATACGTAAGAGGTATCTCCATTTTTTAGTGTGCATCTTCTCCCAACACCTGGCATAATGCCCAATATGTTCTTCTGAAATAGCTTCAAAAGAATTGACATTAAAAGGCCTAGATTCGTTATCATGGATTCTCAATGACCTGCCTATGTAGCCTTTTTGTCTAAACCTAGGGATCCATTTCACTCTGAAGCTACTTTTGTCTTGTCGGTATTTTCTGAAAGAAGCAAGGTCTATAACCTTATTTGTGGGCACATTGAGTCTAAAATCCTCAGAAATAAACTCCCTAGTTATATCCATTAGGAAACTTCCATCCAATACCCTAATTACTCTAATATTTTCATCATACCCAGAAGCAAGGCATCTAATGAGTTCCACATTTATAAAGACATTAAGAACAATCGACTTCTCCAAATCATAAGTACATATATTGGAGATAGGGGCATGATAGTTTCTTTTTCCATACCAATGTAGAAATAATTCACATCCAATAATTGTGTAATCCTTTCCCTTCAACTCAACATCTTTATAATTTTTGGCTTTGTCTTCCATCTAATCTATTGCATTAGGGATGAGGGAACACATAGGCTATTTTGAAGGAACCCAAGAACTGGGCCATAATATCCTCCTCAAAGGATCTTTTAAATGTAGAGTTAGAGGGTCGGGTGTTTGACCGACTCATAATTACATAATGATTTTAAAACAGATTTATACACTATCCTATTGGGACTTTATAATCTTATGCAACAGATTTTGCAAACTTGATTATGAAATATGAGCTTCAATACTTTAACAATGGTGAATTTTCCAAGAAGGTGTACCAATTTTTAATTGTTCAAAGCTCAAGTTGATGCAGAATGGGTGCACCTCTGTGGATTTTACTACTATGCCGAACCAAACAAACAAGATGATCAACTACATTGAACTAAAAAATTATGAAGGCAATTAGCTTAAAATATGAGCCATCATTTGTCACATCCACTATTACTTCTTTTTTGTGTGACTCTATTTCATTAATCTACCTATTTATAAATTTTGAATGTGGATCGTCCATCTGGAAGGGAAGTACAAATCTTAATGATGAGTAATGCCTTGATTTTCTTGAAAGGGACACAACCTTCCCCTCTCTCCAATAGGATTCTCCCACATGAGAATATCGTAACATAGTGTCATTTGTGGTTCCATAACCAAGAAAAGGACATGTCACTATGAGCTCATGGACTTGCAAAATCCTTTAATCCAAATATCAATGGTTGACATTTTATTACTTGTTAAATGGACCCTTATAAATTTATTAAACGTAATTATTTACCTTCCTAAAGCATTATGTTCCTTGAGCACTTTGGACACATGTCGACATTTCACATTGTCTCTATGGTTCATGGAGGCTTTGATTATGTCATTTTCTAGCCTCGAGAAACCCTAAAAACATTATGTGTGTCCAAAATTTTCGATGGGATAATATTTTTATCTAATTTTTCCAATTACACTCTATTGAGCCTTATTGTCTCATCCATGTACAATCCCCCTTTTTCCTATTCACTTTAAGTTGTTGAATTAAGCACATTCATTTCATGGAGGCCATTCTCTTCATGGATCTCTAACATTCTAACACATTCTTCCCTAGGAAATGGTGAAATATTGACATGTATTATACCATGTGCTAATTTCTATTACAAATGCTTAGTCCTTCATAGAGCCATGGTGGGATTGATCTTTTTCTACTACGAAATTATAAGATGATGACAAGTGTCAACTTCACAACGCTTCATGGAGAGTCCTCCTTCGTGGGGGGTATATTTTTGTCTTATTATACCTTTGTGAGTCCATGAAATGGTCACTCTAGTTCGCATAACAAAAAAATGAGGTTGTCACTTCGCAAACAAAAATTTAAATCTGCACGATGCCATCGATCTGGGATCATGACTCCACATTCAAACCTGGCCAACGTGACAACGTCTCCTATTGGTCACGTGTTCAAGCATGTGAAAGAGTAATGGAAGATGTGATTGACATCTTACAAATTCAAGAGGGCTAAGATAAATTACCTATTAAATTTCACTTCATTCACAAATGCTAAAGTATTCAAATAGAGTGTTGCAAATTTTTGAAGCAAACAATGGTTTTCTATTGTGAAATTAGGGTTTTTTGATATAGTGGAACAAGTAAGTAATTTAAACACCAAGCTATGAATTTGAAGGATTTTTCTAGGTAATAGGTGGTTACCGTCAATTCAAGGGAAAGGAAAACTAAGTTATAGTGGGTATATGCTACCAATTTTTTTGAAGAATTCTAGTTGTGAAGAATTTGTTAAAACCCTAGTTTTTGTAAACCCTACACTTAGAAATGGTTGAAACACCAACTAGCAAGAGAAGGTCTCTGGATGAGGAGATTATTGCATTTCTGCTAGGGTCAGGAAAGAGACCAAAGGTTGGTCCAAGGTTGAGGGGTTTGATAGAAAAACTTGATAAGAATAGTGGGTGCAAAGACCTATTATCACATTACAAGGGTATGCATTATTCAAACATGCTTACAAAAAATATTACTCAGAGAGACCAATTTACAATATATGGAATTTGGGTCTACAAAAATTAGTGGTGCCCAATGTATTTGTAAATGTGGGATAGGTCAGACAACTAGCTATGGTGCATATAACCCTAACACTAGGTCTTTGTTCACAATGAGTGGTCAAATCTTGTTGCCACTAGATATGAATCATATATGCAAAGTCTTCTAGCTACACCCCAATGCATACCTACCAATTGATCTAGGTGAATTAAGCAACAAATATGAAAGAAATAGGGATAACTATAGAGTAAGGTGGCTCCCATGATTTAGGCCAAGAGGGCTAAGAAGAGAACTACTGAGGTTTTTCAAGGGTGATCTAGAACCCTTTTCCTATGATATTTTAAAACCATACTTCTAGAAGACATATTTTTCCTTACTTCTGGTATTGGGAATGGATAGTAAGATTCACATCCTTGTTAGTCTATTGATTTTGGCAGATATATTCAAAGTAAGGATGTAAATAGGCCCTATCATTTTGTAGGGTATGTGGCAAATCAATTGCACAAGTCCCTTTGTGCAATTAAGAATTATCCATCGGGTGCCATTCACTTAAGATATTACTTCCTTTTGGTGCACTTAATTTTACATGTTGGAGTGCAAGTATGGCTACCACAACTTCAAATCAAGCTAGCGGGAGAGAACAATAGAATACTACCAGTCCAAGAGTGGACCTACATTTGGGATAAGGATTGTAATTAGTCTAATTAATCTGTGTTTGAATAATTTTTTGTAAAGACTCTGAGGAGAGGACTAGGCCTCCCCATAGATTAGGCATTATCAGAGGAGATAAGAAGATTATTAAGGCCAAAGTAGCTTACCCTTGAAAAGGGGATTGATCATATGTAATTGGGGTGAGTGATTTTTCTACTCAGATGCCACTATTATCAAGGTATGTGGGACTTTGGTGGCACCCCATGTGCTCCCTAATGATGTCCCATACATGATTTCCTTTTTGGATTTAATGTGGCAATTGAATGAGTCTAATAAGACTCATTTCAGAAATGATAAAAAACATGCCCTCCTCCCTCAATAATTGTATTCTCTGATTTTGTTGCCTTGTCAAGGGAAGGCATGGAATTGATTAAGGAGAAGTTTCTCCCATACAAGATGAAGATTGATAAAGTCAGAAGTTTTAACCCAGAGGGCTTCATTAATAGGGAGAGAGGAATTTATAGGTTGTCTGCCTATATTCACTAGCTAGACAATATTGATGACCTAATCAAGAATTGCTCTTTCGAGAACCAAGCATCAAGAAGGAGAGAGTTATGGGTCAAAATCCAGATTGTAGAGAACAAGATGAAGAGAGCATACCCATCTTTCCAGGGGTCATTCATACACATAAGGGATCCCATAGTCAGAATGATGACTATATTGGATAATTCCAACCAACTGTTGGCTAATATTCCATAGGTGCCTCCAAGCACACCAGGTGCTTCTTCTTCCAGAACAGAGGTACCAAAAATTCCCTATCCAGTTACTCCCTTGCAAAAAAATTCTCCAATAGTTGGATCTTTAGTGGATTATCTACTTGATCCAGAAGATATGAATGGGGATACGCTCATTGTACAAAAAATGCTACCCCCTCCTAGGATTTCGATTGAGAGGCCCGCTGATGGTAGGTTGGTCATCAATTTTGAAACTGGTGGGTAGGTGGTTGACGATGTTAGGGCTAAGGCCTGTGAGGAGTTACTACAAGATGAAAAATTCATCACCACCCATGATTTTAAGGATTTTTTCATTAGAAATAAGGGGGAAGAGTTGAGATTAACCCTCATGGAAAGAAGCTTCTGTAAAGTGCAAAAATCTAAGATTCATAACTTCGACAAAACTTTAAATAATTTCATTTATATTCAAAATAAAGTCAACAATTCATTCATTTAGACATCAGAAAAGATAATCGATTCCAAAACACAACGACTTAAGTCGATAAGATAGATTCAATATATAATTCCAATTAAATAGATACCTGTGTCATAATACACTTCAATGATAATCATACATATGATGTTTTTATATCATTTAAAATTTGAGACTCAGGCATTCAGTCGCCTTAAGCTCTTCAATACATATTTCAAAAATAAATAAAACATAAAAGAAGATGACATCCTTTGATCTTCAATCCAATAACATATCTTCATAAAGAAGACGAGAACAAGGATCAAGCATTTTTTCTGCTCAACCTCGAAGCTTACGCTTCCCCGAAATTCCTTAGTCATTCAAGAAATACCTGACCCTGCACGAATCGCTTAGCAAAAAGCAGTCTACGAGCAAGATGGAATCTAGTGCGTGCCTAGTATAACTAGTAAAACCACAAGCATTTTCATTTTTCTAAATCATTTAAGAAACAAGCAAGTTCAATACTAAGATATGGTAGAGAGTTCAATAATTTCATCTATTTCAATGGTCCTTAAGTTACTTGGCCAAGTAAAATGTCATGCACGACAAATAAAGCAGTTTTGGAAAAGCAAAACTACACTCTTTAATAACCCATATTCGACACTCGTCTCGGAAGGTAACTTTCCCAAAACATGACATGCACATTCATTTATCAAGCATGTATGATTCCAAATAGTCAAATACAATCTTTAAAAAAACAATAATCAAAAATATTGTTTTAAGCGAAAACAGTTTAAAAAGTTGTCTTTTTCATCGTTTAAATCCATAAATTCAATTAGCTGTTTTTATTTCATGTTTTCAGTCAAATTCTTCCTAAAAATATTTTGTTTCCAAATTCAATAGTATTCTGGAAATAAAATCACAGTTTGACATTTAAGAATTCAAACAAAATTTCAAAGTAACAAAAATACTTTTAAATAGTTTTCAAAATCCACACAATAAAATAACATTTCATACAACTTTAATCTATTCATGATTTGTTCAATTATTTCAAGATCCTACCTGTGAAATTTTGGAAATGGATGGTGAATTTTTCCTCTGTTCTTTCTTTGAATTCTGTCCTCTATTCTTTAATTTTTGTTTTGTTTGGTATGAAGATTCTTCTCCCAGATTGTTGTCTCTACTTCTTTCCTCCTAGTGTCTTTACCTCCCTGTTACCCATGTCTTATTTCTTACAGCCTTGGCACACTCTTCATTACCTAGTACCTTAATCCATGAATTCACCAGTCCTCTACTCTGTTGAGTTCATGGGAAATGCCCTATGGCTGCATAAGAAATAAAGGTCTTATTGGCTACATAGGAAATGGAGTTCCCTCACTACCCTTGCCTCCTCTTCCCTACCTTCTCTGTTGGTTTCCTGCGCATGGGAGAGTGGGGACTATGTGGCTGCGTGGAGTATAGGGAGTTTCTCTCCTTGCCTTAAATGTCCTCTCCTCCCTTAGTGCACCCTTACCTGCTGTGGTTGGCACCTATATCCACCTTCTCCCTATGCGTGGGTAGTGGAAGCTTGCCTAGCCACGTGGAAGAATGGAGAGTCCTTCTCTTGCTGTGGTTGCATACCCCTCTTCCTGGCAGCGCCTATTCTCCTCTTCCAGAAGTGTGACAATATGTAGTGTGTGGGGAGTGTAAACACCATCCTTCCTTCTACTTCCCAAACAAACAAATCCCTGCCAAAATCCAAAAACTGATTTTTGCTGCGTTCTCTTTTTCTTTTTTTAATCTCCAATTGAAATTCCAGGGAAGCGTAAGCTTCGAGGTTGGCTGGAAGAAGCGCCCGATCCTTGTTCTCATCTTCTTTATGAAGATATGTTATTGGGTTGAAGATCAAAGGATGTCATCTTCTTTTATGTTTTATTTATTTTTGAAATATGTAATGAAGAGCTTAAGGCGACTGAATGCCTATGTCTTGAATTGTAAATGATATAACAACATCATATGTATGATTATCATTGAAGTGTATTATGACACAAGTATCTATTTAAATTGGAATTATATATTGAATCTATCTTATCAACTTAAGTCGTGTTTTGGAATCGATTGTTTTCTGATGTCTAAATGAATGAATTGTCAACTTTATTTTGAATATAATGAAATTATTTAAAGTTTTGTCGAAGTTATGAATCTTAGATTGTCTTTTTCATCGTTTAAAATTTGCAACACAGAAATCACAAGAATGCATTAAAATATCAACTAAGTGAGTGTGTGTGATTCCATCATACTCATAAACATCTAATGGCTAAAACGACTCTACCTGATCGATGTTCTCGCCTTCAATCACATTCACCTATTCCTGCGTTCACTTGCACTCGAGTTTTCATCAGCAACGACAAACCCCAAATTAAATAAAAATACATTTCAAATCATTGTAAATGAATTTCAATTTCAATTTCAATTTAACTTCAATTTGAATAATCATTTAACTTCCATTTAAATAATCATTTAACATAATATAATTAATCAATATCATGATTAATATTTGTATTTAAAATAATCAAGAAAATCTATACGTGACAACTTCTTTGAAAGAGAGAGAAAGGAAACCATTTACAAATTTTGGTAGAAGGTGAAGGAGGAGATGGATGCCATGACCACTAAAAGAGGAAGATAATTGGTGAAAAGAGTAGGGTGTTTGTTGTTGCCTGGTTGGGACATCTCCTCAACCATTGCATTTGATGTCATAAGAAGGAATGAGGGTGGGGACCCAATTTTGGGATCAAAAGAGCAGGCACAAGATTTATACTTTGATTCTAAATTCCACCCTAGGCATGAGACTTTGGCTATATGGTCAATTTTCCCTGAGACAAATAAGCCCCAAGTAATAAGCAACCCTAATGAGCTTACTGGCCATCTCATTGTCAGGAGGCTTAGAGACACAAGTGCAACCCAAGAAAAATCCTTAGCAGTTAATGCAACCCTCTTCACAAAGGCAACTATTAAGAAATTGCAACCATACCTTGATAAGGAAAATGCCTTAAACCAGAGACTAGAGCAGAGGCTCAATACAATACAAGGACTATTTCCCCCTCCACAATAAGTAAATGAGGCAAGAGCTTCATTTAATAAGAATAAATTGGAGGTTGAAATAAAGGAATTGAGGGAGAAGCTAAAGTAGAGTACTACAAAGGCCAGGGTAGTAAAGAAGGAATCCATGAAGAAGGTCTCAGATTTGGTAGATAAAATTTTGGGTACAAGTTATCCAATATCCTCTCCCAATTGAATAAATTTTAGTGTAGTTATATAATTTTGAAGGATGCATTTTCTATCCACAATCAAATGTGGATGAGGCCGAGGTGCATGTAAATCAGGTGGCCCCAAGGAGTTGAGGTGCTGAGATTGCTTACTCCAATTTTGACTAAAGATGGCCCAAGGTCATGGCATTTGGGGAGTGAAAATCAAAATTTTCCAATTTTCTCAATCCAGTGTATATGAAGATAAGTAAAGAGGGTGGAGTTGATGCTGATCAACTCAATGTATGTATTGATGCACCAACCAAACTCGAATATAGTTTGTTAGTTTTCCCTGACCTAGTGTAAATTTTGATTAGAGAAGACTACAAGTCACATTTGGAGAAAGTCAACAACTTTTTTCCACCTAGGACTGGCACTTCAGTTATACAAGTCGAGCACATGGAAGAATAGGATGATGCAACTTGAGTTGTGCTTCAATTGGTCTCCAACAACTAGGTATAACTGTTGCATGGGCTTGTCAGATGGGGAATGTCAAAGGTGTCCTATCTGCTGCAAAGAGGAATTTTAGGGAGATCTTCCATACATTGAATTTAAGGTTACTAAAGATCTCCAACCAATTTTGGGCAGCAATAAGTTTCTTTTGAGCTAATTTTTTTCCTTTATAGATATTGCATTGCCTGGATTTTTGTCTTTCTAGTGACTAGGCGGTTGAATGGGGCCTCTTGCTTGTTGCTTCTCTTATGTATATAAAATGGAATTCTAGGCCTCATTCAAAGGGTTCTACTTCTTAGAGTTCATAAATATTTGTATAGGTTTTAGGTTGAATAGGTAATTCCTCTGAAACTAAGAGAGGAAATGTTATAATTTTTCTTTGTAATAACATTAGATGACCTAAATACTCATTATATTGCACCAAGTGTTTTTTTAAATTTTCCATTCTCTCCACTATTGTACACACTATCTAAAGGTTCTCCACATTTAAATCACTCTGTTATAGTATACTAATTTTATGTTTATTTCCATTAAAAAGTATGGCCAATATAATTTTATCCATACACATCCTCTCATATATTAGTGTAGGAATCACTTTTTACACTTCTACTTGCATTCATTTGGTATTAGAGCTTGATCACTTTGGATCCTAGGTGTTAAGGAAAATATTTTTTAAAATCTTAGTTTGAGTGGAATCTTGTGCAAAAGGAGATATTTTTGTAGGAAAATGGAAAGCACATAAAGAATAGAGATGGAGAGATTCACCAACATTAAATTTGAGCTATAGAAGCTCAAGATAGAGGATATACTTTTAGATATGGATTTGTTAGCAATCGTATCTAGATGCAAACCCACTACAGTGTATCAAGTTAATTGAGGTCTATTAGATAAAAAGGTGAATGGTATCATTAGGCTCTATCGTGCCTTACACACACACCCCTTAATTACACAACAAAAATGGGGACCCCCTCTTTTGATTTAATCTATCTACTTGGTTTCTTAGCCCTTGAATATTTTAACTTATCTATTTAGTCTTGGTTCATGTTAGTCACTTTGGCTTGGTCATATGAAGTCTTGATTGGATAGAGGTGGTTCTAGTTAGTTGTTGATTTATTGATTTTGTGATAAAATTATTTGTGGTATATTTACCCTTCCTTATGAGCTTGGACTCTTATTTTACTAGCGTGGATGATGAAAATGTGAATCATAAATAATAACAATATAATGAAAGTACAAAATTTATACTTCAACAATCACTCAATAAAGCCTAAGATCTATACATAAAATCAAATGATAAATAATAATACCATAGAAAATACCTTAGATTGCTTTATTATTTCTTTAATAAATAATTGAATGATTAATGTAGATTGCTCTCATATTTTTAGCATAACCCTGATATCAACATAATAGATGAAGGCTTGATACTTGATGCTTGATAATGGATGCTTGATAGATGTTTGATTGATAATGATAGATTGATTTAATAATAATGATCTTGTTCTTGATAATTTTATAGATCTTGTAACATGTTAACTATGTTCTCTAGGGGATAATGCATGAGTGAAGGTCTTATTTATATGCCTCACCTAACATTTGATCAATGGTGGAGATTAACTAGAAATATCAATGGATGAGGAAACTTAAGAGAGGGTATGACCTATAATTGAATTTTATGGAGGGAGAGTTAAAAGAATGAAATAAATAAATTTATTTAATTCAAAATAATAGTGGAAAAATAAATAAATATTAATTAATTTATTTATTTTAGAGGGAAATTTAAATTAAATATATTATTTTTAATTTATTTAAAAGAGGAGTGTTAGCTAATTAAATAATATTTGAAAATTGTTTAATTATAGAGGGCCAAAGATAAATTGAATTTAATTAATATTGGAGGGGAAATGATAAATTAATTAAATAATTTAAAATCATTTAATTAATATAGATATGACGAGAATATTAAGATAATTAAATAATTAAAAAATATTTAATTAATTATAGATAGAAGAAATGATGAGGATAATGATGAAATAATAAGATGAAAATGTATCAATCATTTTTAGGTGTCTAAATTATTCCCTCTTTAAGAAAATGTTTTTTATAGTGTTGTTTCAAAAAAAAGATTGATAGTAATATGCCCCAATGTGCCCCAATGTGCCCTAATGGATCGAGGGGTGGAGGTTATGATGCCCCCTTAGGATATTGACTAGAAAACAAGTCTTGGGCCAATCTCATGACAAGAAGAATAGGCCATATGATTCTATGATGATGATAATGTGAATACAAAATTCTGATGCTCCCTTCGGGTAGTTCTATTTTGCTTAAGTATCGACCGTGCCCTCCTCTAAGGAAAAGAAACATCAGACTTCTTCCACACAGTCTCATTACAAATTCCATCACTTGTCAACCAAGCACTCCTTGCAAGGTTTTCCTCCTCTCGCTTTTCAAAAGCTTGCACCATGCTTCCACATGTCGACAGCTCGCAATATTTTGTGCTCCTTTGCATCACTCTGCTTTCGGGCCCTGACCAACTACCACGTAGCATCTGTCTGCGCACCTTCCTTGGCGGAACCCACCTTCAGTGCAACATGTCTGAAGACCTCCACGTGTCTTCACATCATAGGTTTTTCATCACTTAAGGGGATGAATGAGCATGGGCCCCTGACCGTTTGCCACACGATCTTCTAAAGACTTCCTCACAAAGGAAAACTGAGCAGGCGACAACCTATCTCCAGCTGCCCTATTCTGTAACTGACCGCCATGATTGAATTGCACGTGTTAAGCATTTCTGACCGCCATGATTGAATTACACGTGTCAAGCATTTCGGTCTATTGGGACCACTTCCATCATTCACAGGGGATGCATCTGGCCCCAGGATGTCCTTGTTCATGGCTCAAATCTTTCGGTTGCAATGGCAAAGGGGAAATCATTGTTAAATGCATCATTGCCCATGATAGGAGGATATTTTTGGTTATTGGCTCACCAGGCCAGGATCTATTATAAATACTGCTTCTTCCATCGAAGCAAGGGTTCAAAATTAAGAATTTAGAGAAGAAATATTGGTAGAAGAACCAGGCCTTTACCACTTTTTATATTATTGTAAAGACTGGTAGATTGTGCCATTGTTCAACCATTCTGTTTTCTTGAAGATTTTGATAAAGTTTTACTATGCCATGGTGGTGCTAAATGTTTCATTTACATAACTTCTATAATTTGAATGCAAGTTTTCTTATTCAGATCATGTCTTTGACTCCTCTTTTCAGTAAATGTGTATGAATATTATTTTATGTCATTAAAGTGAATCATTTAGATTTTACCTTAGTTCCCTTTCATTCTAGATATAGTAGATTGTTGAATGAGCCCTTAGATCGAATCTACAAGATATATCTATCATGCTTTACATCTAAGTCTTGGCGCATTGACCTAGTTAGATACTTTTATTTTTATACCTGCTTCCTTTTCCCATTCAAAACCCCAGTTATAAAAGAGTCAACTTCTTTAAAATTCAGAGGTTACTCAGTTTAGCATAATAGGTCCCCTCTTTAACTGAGTTTCCGACAAAATTTCGTTACCTTGCCAAAGTTTGACATCAATAATTTTTCTTTATTCCTTGCACACCCGATGGGAACTTTTCTAAGATATATCAAATCAAAAGGGTGTACAAGTCATCGGTCTGTTACTAGGTCATGAATCGCAAATTTTTTGACTCGCTAGTGCCTCCACCAGTAACAGTCGTACCTGAACTCATATGACTAGAGTTTTCAGACACCAACCATGCTACCTATCGCCAATCGAAATTATGTGGCTTGGGACATTGGAAGCCCCCTTGTCACCCCAATTGCACCCGTCATATGGGCCCCTATCCCAGTCTCTACTCTCAAAGCTATTCCAAATTTCACTGGGGATAGCTCAAGAATTCCATTCGAACATCTGCAAGATGTTGTGGATGTGTGTCTAGTACACATAGTCAAAGATTAGAACATAGCATTGAGACTGCTTGCTACTTCTTTTTGAGGAAAAGCACTAGATTGGTATCATAGTCTACTAGCTAATACTATCGGCACCTGGGATGAGCTCGAGGATCTATTTTATGAAATATTTTCCAATGATAGAGAGAGGTCTTCACTATATCATCAACTATCGACAATCAAGCAAGTGCCATCTGAAGCCATGACTAATTTCAATGCCTATTTCCACACAACTTGACAGAGAATCCAGAATGCTAACCAACCACCGACTGAGCTAGCATTCATGTTCTACCTAAAATCCATCAATGCTGACATCTCCATGATGATCCAATCACTCGACGAAGCTACATTACTAGATACATATAATATAGCAGTAAAGGTGGAGAACAACCTAATTGATGCTGGGAAGTTGCCACCCTGACCCATTATGCCAATATTCCCCGAAATATTGATTTCTAATCAAGAGATACCATCTACTAGCACACTCGCGCCTCCTCCATATATGTATACATATCCAAGTGCACCACAAAATGTTGCTTCTACATCCAGTGCTTCAAAGGACGAAAGGAGTGACATAAGGGAGATGTTACAAAACTTGAAAAATGAAGTAACCACTATCAAGTGTAACTAGGTTTCTCCTCCAAGGCCATCCTACCAAAAAAACCAATACCTAGGAGGCGCATGCACAAATCTGCTGACTCAGATAAATAACCAAATGGTGTCAATTTCAACTCTGCTGGGAGCCACTCAAACTAGTACAAGCAGAGAGATGATCGCATAACAAAACAATCTCACTGAAGACGAAAATTCTTGGTGTTACCCTTGTGGCGACGCTCATATGCCTCAAAATTGTCCCCATGGCAATTTACAGTAGAAAGTTGCAGAGCAACGCAGTCAAGGAGTGGTGAAAAATTTAGGATATACATACGACTCTCACCAAATGGAGAATGTGGTTCTCACTACACAGATGCAAGGAATTCCCTCAAAACAAGAAAATGGCATGGCCCATGACCATGGTCTCCTCTCATTCATGGAAGGAGAGGAAGCAATGTTCACTTATGAAGCATCTGCATCGACAACCTTGCAGGTACAATTTGACTACAACACTCGCTCAAAGGGGAGATTCACAAGTGAAACAATCACTCTGTAGCCTAGAAATGTCTTGGACCAGCCCCTTGGCCCTTTTACAATTGCTCCATAGTCACAACTATGCAAATAAATTATCATCACTAAACCCAAGGAGCAGTAACCTTCAAATCCGCCACCCTTCAATGTGGTGGAAAAATTGAAGAAATCTTCCGCTAATGTATCCATTTAAGATATTTTAGCCATTCTAGAATAAAAGTCATTACTATAGAAGGCCCTGCAGAAGGATGTGACTGAACTATCAAAAGGACAAACTATTGAAATTGAAACAGACACAATGCCTCCAACCAAAGTTCTTGCTAATACTATAGAGGAGTCCCCAACTGGGGCTAAAGGAGAGAAGACAAAACCCAAGCCTTTCTTTCTGACCCTCATTATAGGGAAGAAATTGTTGCACAATTCTATGATTGACTTCGGTGCTTGCACCACAGTCATGCCTAAACAAATAGTTGAAGCTTTAGGACTCAACTACGAGCCTTTAAAGAGAGGAGTTATGGAGCTGGATGAGAACAAGGTCAAAACTATGGGCATTATTAAAAACCTCCCTTTAACTTTGTTCTCCTATCCTAGCATCACAGTGATGCAAGAAACCATGATCATTGATGTTCCTCCCATGTTCGGCCTCTGCTTATCACAAGAGTTTACATCGAAGATACGCAGATACCTTTCTTTGGATTGGTCTCACCTAATTCTTAAGACCAAGCACAGTTCTAAGATGAAGATAGTATCAGAATCCTTGCATTCAGAGCATGTAGTCGATGAAGCTATGATCAACTACAAAGGAACTGATGTCTCTGTTACCAAAGAAGAAGCCAGTGACAACAAATTTTTGGAGCATGGGAAAACAACTAAAGATAGAGCCGATCAAGAAAAAGTCTCCTCGACCGAGAACAGAGGCACCGATCCTTTCAACAATTATCATGCTACCAAATTGGGCACCTATGTCATCTACGATGAGGATCAAGAGTTCCTGAAAATATTGAAGGATTCTAATCCCAAACAAGCTTCAGAGCTCTGTACATTGCACTTTGATGGTCCGAGATGCAAGGTCAGCGTAGGAGCTAGGATACGCCTAACGTCTCTATGCAATGATCATATCTTCAGGTCATTCCTCTTCCAGTTTTCTTGCTCAAACAATGAATCCAAGTATGAGGGCCTCGTGCAAGGACTAAGCCTTGTTGAACGCATGGGTATCAAACAACTAGTGGTGTTTGGAGATTCTGAACTCGTAATCAACCAAGTTAGAAACATCTCGGCTGCAAAAAAATTCGTATATGGTCTTACAGGCACAGGATATGGGACCTCATGAAAGGTTTCAAATCTTTTAACATCCATGTTGTGCCAAGAGAGCAAAATTCAAATACAAATCGCATGGCAATGATAGGATCCCAATTTGATCCTGTCTCCAACTCGATAAAAATTGTATAATCAGTGTGAGTGATCTGCTGACCCTCCATTCCCAATAATGATCAGAGCTGGAAAGTGTTCAAAAGCGATGAACACATCGCCTCGTTCATCCAACAGTTAGAAGAGTTCACCAAAAGTTGAAGAAGCATACGAAGGACAGATCATCCAGTTGAAATCAAACAAGCTTTCGAAAGGGTTAGTCACCCTCAAAAATTTGTTCGACTGTGATGATGCAAAGAATAATAGAAGGAAATTTATAGTAGACTAGGCAGACTACACAGACCTTGAGGTTGGGAATGAAGGAAAACTTAAAGTCGAGAAAGAAGTCCCACAAAATGATAAAGATAGGTTGATACACTTCTGTGAAAATTATGAAGGAGTAGTGGTTTGGTCTTACGAAAAACTCAAGGGATATGATCCCCATGTCATCCAACACACCATTGAACTAACGAAAGATGCTAAGCCTATCCGACAAAAGAAGAGGCCTATCGATCTGAAGATTGAAGCCTTAATGGCACAAGAGCTAGAAAAGTTGATCCAGTCCAATATTGTGTTTCCAATCAAGCACAGTATGTGGGTATCTAATCTCATTCTGGTTCAAAATAAAAATGGAGACATTTGCCTTTGTGTTGAATTTCATGACCTAAACCGGGCATCACTAAAGGATCATTACCCTTTGCCTTCCATGGAATCAATCTTGCAGATTGTAGCAGGGTCAAAGATGTTTTCTCTGTTGGATGGTTTCTCGGGCTACAACCAGGTTTAGGTAAAACAAGAAGATCATCACAAGACCATGTTCACCACCAAATGGGGAACATTTGCATATGCCAAAATGCCTTTCGGCCTATCAAACGCAGGGGCTACCTTCCGGTAAGCAATGGATATTGCTTTCAGCGAATTAATCAACAAAATCATCATCATCTACTTAGATGACCTGACTGTATTTTCAAAATCTAAAGATGACCATTTTGATCATATAGAAGGGTTTTCATAAAATTCCAGGAGTTCGAGGTGTCCCTAAACCCGAAGAAATGTGTTTTCAAAGTACCGCAAGGAAAATTGTTGGGGCATGTAGTATCCCAAGATGGAATCACCATTGATTCTAAAAGAGTGAAAGCAATCAAAGAACTTCCTCTTTCGATAAACAAGAAAGGTGTACAATATTTTTTGGGGAAGGTGAAATTTGTAAGTAAGTTTATCCCTGATTTTGCAGGAATAATTAGACCAATCACCCTGATGCTAAAAAATGACCAATTATTCAAATGGACAAAAGTAGTGAGGGAAGCCTTCGAGAAGGTGAAAGATGCTATTTCTTCGGCT
Source organism: Sequoiadendron giganteum (assembly GCA_007115665.2). Taxonomy (NCBI): domain Eukaryota; kingdom Viridiplantae; phylum Streptophyta; class Pinopsida; order Cupressales; family Cupressaceae; genus Sequoiadendron; species Sequoiadendron giganteum. The sequence continues at coordinate 567,525,429 of CM021102.1, read as the reverse complement.
CCTGTGTTGGAAAATTTTGACTTATCAAAGGATTTTTTAATGTATGTTTTTAGCAGTAAGACAAGCATCACCACTGTTCTAATTCAGAAGGATGATGAAGGAAAGGGAGAACACCTTATAGCATTCCATTCCTGAACTTTGAAGGAACACAAGACGAACTACAACTTCATCGAAAGACAAGATTTCACAATTATAAAGGGAGTCAAGAAGTTCTGACACCTTATAGCTTGCACTAAAGTAATTATTTACATCACACATTCTAGTGTACATCAGTACATCATGGAAGGAGAAATCATTGACAAAAGGGCTAACTGGATCACTAAGATCCTAGAATATGACATTGAAGTTAGGCCTACGAAGACTGTCAAAGGAAGAGGGTTGTGCGAATACTTGGCACACAACGAAGAGATGGAAATTGAGGAAGAGAAAGAAAAAAAAGTCCTAACCAACGAGTTTGAACCTGAAGGCTATTAGTTGATAGATAGGGTGAGATATATGCATACCAACAAGTATCCATTGAGACTTCTATCTCAAAGAAAGAGATTCTACCAACTGCAAAATAGTGGATACTCACTAATTGAAGGAATCCTTTTCAAAATAAATTTCAACAGTGTCTTGTTGCGATGCATCACCATGGAGCAAGCAAGGAAAATTCTCATCTCCCTCCGCAGTAGCCTAGAAGGCAGACATTTCTCTGCAAAGACCACCGCTATCAAAATTTTGCACACAGAATACTTCTGGCCTACATTGTTCAATGACTCCTATGAAATGGTGAAAAACTGCAAAGGGTGTCAATTCTACATAGGGAGAAGAAATAATTCCGCCATGCCTCTCAATCCGATAGTAGCGAACAAGTTGTTCGCGCAATGGAGACTAGATTTCATCAGGACGATCAACCCTGCCTCCAACATCGGCCACAAGTGGATCCTAATAGCCACCGATTACTTCACAAGATGGACCGAAGCCCTACCCCTGAAGAATGTGACATAAGTAGAAATTGTAGATTTTCTCGAAGGGCTGGTAACAAGATTCGACGCACCAAAGACTATTATCTCAGACAACGCCAAATATTTCCTAGGCTCTAGGATAAGTCAGTTTGCATTAGAGCATGGAATAAATTTGAAAACATCCTCAAACTACTACCCATAGGGAAATGGCCTGGCTGAGTCAACTAACAAAAATCTGGTCTGACTCATCAAAAGGATCGATTTAGATCATTAGAGAGAATGGCATAAAAATCTTTGAACGACATTATGGGAAGACCGCATAACTCCCAAGAAAGCCTTGAAGACTTTTCCCTACAAACTAGTATATGGGAAGGAGGCATTGTTACCAATATCTATGGAGATACTTGCACTACAGTTGCTCAAGTCTCTAGAGATTGAAGAAAATGGAGCTATGGAAGTTCGGTTGGCCGAATTATTGGAGGTATAAGAAAAAAGGGGAAAAGCCCTAATAGCCATGACTAACCACCAACAGGTGGTTAAGAGATGGTTTGACAAGAAAGCTTTAGACCAGGGTATGAAATGCAAGATGTGGTACTAAAATTCAATGAAAGAGCTGTGAAGCCCGACCAACATGGGAAATTCGATAGACTATGGGAAGGCCCTTTCAAAATAATTCAATGCAAGCAGAATAATGCATTTGAATTAGAAAACATGGAACAAGAAGCATTGAGAATTTTGGTTAATGGAATTCACTTAAAATTATTCAATTAAGCTTTAGATAATTCATGTAAATGTAAATATGTGATTATTGTAATTATTTTTCCCTTTCTTGCTTGTCGATCAATTCTTTTTCAACATTTTCATAGTAATAGAAGTAGGAAAATTCATGAGACCCATTTTTACAGAAGCAGAGAAGGATATTATCACTCATATTGCAAAAATCAAGGTTTAGATACGGAGAATTCCATAGGAGTTACAAAAAACACAAGAATGAAGACAATGGTTTGAAGATAGCAAGTATATTCGGTATATATATATATATTTTGATAAAGACATTGAAAAAATGGCTCTAGGGCCATGCATTCAAAATATGAAATTATATGAGGCTTCCTTATATATATGTATATGCGAGCCCTCTTTCAGGTATATATATACAAAAGAGAAGAAGATGATGTAATCTTCAAGTGGCCGAAGTATGGACATTGTCACCATCCGCGTGTGCATTGCCTTTGTCAACTGGAACATTGTCAGGGGGAGCAAGAATTTTATCTCTAGTAGTAGAAGGATCCAGAATAACAACACCAACACCCAAAACAAGTGGCAGAGGGAACACAAGGTTCCTGAAGTCGGTGTACCAATCCACGTCATAAAATAGAACCACATTGTAGCAGCATAGCAGTAAGTGACATGCACGGTTGGCTCTCTCACGATGCTCAATTAGCGAATTCAGTCGGAACCCGCTCAAAAATGGTACCCATGGTACCATCACATCCTCTTCAATATGCCTTCGCAGGTCGCTTGCTACCGGAAGGCCCAAACCATACATTGCATTGGTTATTGCTTCACCAAGGCCTCTGAGGTATCACTTCGAGAAAATCTGAAGCGTCAAATGAAGTATCATGGATTTCGAGGCCCGAATGTCAAGCAACAAAGCAAAAAAGTGGGAGCATATATCGGTATTCACCCAATCTTTATCTTCATACTTAATGTAATCCCTGCCTAAAACCCATTTCATGGCTATGATGGCCAGTGAGTGTTTGTTTTTGGTTATGCGTTTCAGATGCCTATTGGAGATCTCTCCTACGAAAGTTGTTTGAGATTTGTTGCATACTAGCCTAATCAGAGTGTTCATTGTGTTAGCCTCTACTCAAAAAACCTAAGTCTAGTGCTATGGAAATTTAAAACCTACTCAACTGCCTAAGCAATTATGCTATCTAAATTGCCTAATGCTTTGATAAATAGAAAAGTATAGTTTCACTGCTATGATAGGGCCCTTTTATAGAAACACCTGAGGTAGCCTACACCCCAAGCATGATGGTAATCAAGGCCAGCTCGAATTTCCAACCTAGTTGTTTCCGTAGGTACGAATTGTTGCGTGCAGGATTAAGGAGCGATAATCAATTAATGCGAATTGGTGGTAAGCTTAGGCGATGGCGGATACAGATAGGTGCTTAGGTGTCAACATGTAGGCCTTTTCGAGCTCCAAGTTTGAACATGAATCCTCCTAAAGTACTCATTACAACATCAACCTAATTGTGCTTCTAGAGATATTAATGGTGAGGACAAGCAAGAAGGTGAATAATGGGGAGATGGCGGCTCAATTTCCCATGAAAATCATGCTGAAGGGATATTATCTCTAACACAATTATGAATCCTTGTCTTGTCAAAAATGGCAGGTAGCTCATTTCACGTGGATAAAGGAGATGGAAGTACATATCGAATTAAATGCAGAAAGGAAACCGTTGTCTACCAGTTGAAGGTAGGAAATTAAAGAAAAAAGCTAAGTATCACATGCAAAAATCAGACAAAGTATAAAACTTCTTGAAGCAGCGAAAAAATAAAGAACATAATTATTAAGGATCCGAGTGTGATCCAATTTTGCAGCAAATGGAGCCAAACGCAAGATTAATCACGAAGAATTCATTGCCTTGATGTAGATTTAACCTGAAGCGAAGGCTATCTGGTTTTGAAACCAGAAACCTTGCATTGTGTTTTAGGTTCCATTTATACCGCTTCAGTGTGATTTTTGGGTAAAATTGGCAAGATATGGAAACTTCTCAAGGTTCTCAGACCGAAATGCAAAAAGAAGAGGCCTAGAATTTATTCAATATCATGCACGTGACACTAGCCACAAAATTTTTTGAGGATGTCTCTTATGCCTCGCCTGGAATTCCAAAGAAGTCGACTTGGGTAAATATGCGGGTTGCAGAGAAGAAGCGAATCAAAGAAGAATGGAAAAATATTCACGACCCCATTCTTGCAAAAAATCCCAAATCACTGAGGGAAGTAGCCTTTGAGAGGATGAGAAAGAATAGCAACTTAGACTCCTTGGCGCAAAAATGTTGACATACAGTGGGCTTCCACAATATATGGTCCTGCTCGTGCACTATTGCCCTGAATTGGTCGACGAGGCCATCAAGCAGTTCAATCCAAAAACCAAGACCATTGACGGCTGGGAAGTGAGTGTGGTTATATGAAGGGAGGCTGTATGGAATATGCTTTGTATCCAAAAGTTTCACTCCAAAGTGCCTAAAATGGAGAATTTCAATCCAACAAAAGGGGAGAGCTATTGGAGGACCAAAGACCTGGCATTGGATTTCTATAACACGGAGACTCAACAGCTCAAAGAAGCTCCTAATAACCCAATGTAGATCCCAGTGATGCATAAGGGCTTCAAGGATGATATGAAGGATGCCTTCACTATGATGGAATTTTTTTACAGCCTAGACACCGACAAGGAGGTCGAGAAGTTTTAGCTCAGTTTAGGTTTCCAACTACACAAGCAACATTCTTTGTCCTGGTATGGTTTTCTTGAATTCCTCGTGCAAGAAATGCTCAGCCAGGTAGAAAATTACCATCTTCAAAGGAGGTTTAGGTTCCCATCATTTCTCGCACATATGTTCTTGCATCAGAATCCTGACTTCTTCCAAAATCATCTAGGACTCTCAATTTTTGATGAAAATCAGAAAAGGAAGCCAATTTCAACATGGAATCCCCTTCTCTCTAAGACATTTGATTATTACACATTTTCAATTTATTTCTTATATCCGATTCTGCAATATTTAAGAGGATATAGTATTGTCTTGTGGTTCAACTTGGACCAGACTAAGCTCATGCAAAGCTTCACTCCAAAGTGTGATTGGTTCCTAGGTGAGGACTTCACATTTATCCGATTGCGATGTTTCACTGGTGAGATTTTTGGCTTCCAACGTGTCTTACAGATTGGGTACTAGCACTTGAAGTTTTCTACCAGGTATCCATTATGGACGTCACCTTTCGTGGTGGGAAAGAAAAGATGAAAGGATTCCTCAAATGCATGAAGCGCTACAAAACTATAGTCATGGCAAAGAGAAAGGATCACGACATGGTAGAAGAAAATCTAGCTCATATAGGGTTAGTATGGACTTGTGACAAATGGAATTACAACCCAAATGATGACTTTCCAAGCAAGTATGTCAAAGTGGCACACTCCCCTCAGCCTTACTGGGAGAAGTGTCAGAGCCCGATGTTGGATGCAGACGAATTTATTGTTGACCTAGTGTACATCCCTACTGAAGGTGGTCGGCCCCCTTGGCTTGGTTTCTACCATCGCACCATGCAATATGATAAGACAAAGAAAATGGCGACTACTCTATGCAACAAACTGCTAAAAAACTACAATTGGAAAAAGGAGAAGGTCCATGATTTTTGGATATATCGGAAAGAGACCCAACGTACTGAGGCCCCATATGATACCGAGGAGATGGATGATAAGTTTGAAAAATTGTGGAACAACGAGCACCCGGATTCCGATGAGAGTGGTGAGAAGGACTCCAATTCGGATTTGGTCGAATCACAATCAGATGAGGGAGCAGAACCAAAAGTAGACACATAGGACATCTCAACTCAATCAAAGGGAAAGGCCATGAAGCAACCTAGCAAGGTCTCTTCTAATGTGCGGGTTAACATATCATGTGTGAGGTCTTCATTGACTTGCACTTGGACAACAAGGCAAACTCGGGAAACCTCTCTATAACAAATCGAAACCATAGCAGTAGGTGACTCACCATCGGAGAAGCGGTCGCGAATTGAGGCATATTTGGGAGAGCGTTCGTAGGACCCCGAGGAAAACAAAGAATCGACAATAGACGAGGGACATCAATTGCACATACCGTGGGTATCTTTTGCTCCCTCTTCTTTGGATTCACAAATATTAGTTATCCCTGTTGCGTCTACAATGCCTCTTGGTTCACGTGCCGACCAATGCATTTCGGCCACTATTCCACTTGTCGTCGCAGTGTTAGAACCATCCTCTTGGGTGGCCCCATTTGCCTTTACTCCTTCGCAGAACCTCACGCCATTTGCTTTAGCCTATTTCACATCCCAAAGCCTTTCATGCTCTACCTCCGCTACCTTTAGTGATGCATTACATACCATCGCAATGCTAGAGCCAATCCATTTTTCCCAATAGATAGAAGTTGCAACGACTCCACTTCCTGTAAATCTTCCTACTTATCTGTAATTAGAGTATTGGAATATCCCTCCTTTCTCACCTTAGATAGTGTAACAAAACAAAATTCTCTCGGTACTGCCAACCTTTCATTCCCTTTCACCCTTCCCCCTGGTGCACCTTTCACAGGTGGACTCATCGGGTTGCCTTCTGAATTCTTGACAGAAGGAGACAGGATTAAGAAGGATCAATAAATTAGAGGCCAAAGGCAAAAGGCTAAAGTTGCTATGAATCTAGCGGAACCGAGGGTACTTACAACTTTCAATGAAGCTCAACAATCGCTACACTTTGCGGCTATGTACCCAACTGTCATCAAGCCATAGGGAGAAATGCAACCAGATGACTACAACATGTACACCATTGGACTTGATTTAAGCATAGCCCGAACTCAAGACAAGGTGGATCTCATGGAGGAAACGCAGTGGATGGTGACCACTAGCTTTCTTAAATCTCATCGACAACTAAAGAAAAGAGAAGAAGAGCTGAAGAACATAAAGAGTAGAGTAGAAGTCTTGCTCACCAAGGAGAAAGCTAAAGAAGCCGAATATAAGCGCTTATCCCAACAAAAGGAGGAGGAGCATGCAAATCTCCATGAAGAACTAGCAAAGTTTCGATCCCTCGATCCAAACTTGATTGCTAAGTTACAACAGAAGAACAAAGAGTATCAGGAGTAGTTAGCAAAGATGGAGCAAGAGATACAACAAAATGATGAATATTTTCGTCACCAATGCGCTCAACTAGAGCAACGAATACAGTAGAAGGATGTCGATTTTGGTATCCACTGAGTTCAATTAGAAGATGAAATTGCTGAACTAAGGTCTTCATTAGAACAAGCAATGACAAATGAAGAACGAGCTAAGGCTAGCTGGGTTGCGAAATCTCGAGTCCTGCAAGGAAAACTTGCCACAACAAACCAAAAGGTTTTAGAGCTAGCACATGATATGGAGAAAAGGAATTCAAAGATTGCCTTATTAAAGGACTCTACCTCAACCCCTGTCAATCAAGAAGACCTCCTTCAAGTGGCTCAACAATTGCACGTCTCATATTGGGAAAGAGTGAAGGATTTCTGCCTAACTCTACAACCAACGCTCTGATTTATGGCAGAAGCAATAGACTTGGGCAGAAATGTTCGTGCGATGATCGAACAATTCCCACAAGTCATTGCTGAAAGGGTTTCAGATGCCAAAATATTATTGGAAAGGTTATATCAAGTCCCCGACAAAGTCTTGGCAGGTGCAAGGATTGAAGATCGAAAGGCTGCAACAAAGACATCCAATAGGTTCATCCATTGTCATGAAGTTATCCTGCATACCAATGAGTGTGCCACCAAATTAGATCAACTCATGGGCAGCATGTGGGCCAGGTTCGATCACCTAGCTCAAATGGGCTTACCGTCTCCATTTATTGAAGATGATTCAATGGCCACAATGGAGCATATGGCAACAAAGATCAAGGAGAAGCAATAGGAACCATCTGCCTTTCAAGGTTTCAGTCAACCCCTTGTTGCAAGAGATATGGAGGGCATCATTCATCTAATCACACAACTTCTTTTTCAACTTGAATCCTAGGCTGATATATTAGTGGCGTTGCCTTACAAAGAGGTTATTAATCTGCATGGAGCACAAGAGAATCTGCATGACATATCGAATCCATCCGAAGATGAATGGTTGCCTCTTCAGATTGCCCTCTTTGAGCTCTGATCATGCCGCCCGATGAATAAGTCTCTAGTCTACAAACCAAAAATTTTGGGTTCCTCTTTCTGTAGGTGAAACACCCTTGTTAAGTCACCAAGAGCTGTGAATATAAAATTTCCATGCTCCCTTCGGGTAGTTCTATTTTTCCTAAGTATCAGTCAGGCCCTCCTCTAAAGAAAAGCAACATCGAACTCCTTCCACACAGTCTCATTACGAATTCCACCACTTGTCAACCAAGCGCTCCTCACAAGGTTTTCCTCCTCTTGCTTTTCAAAAGCTTGCACCATGCTTCCATGTGTCGGCAATTCACAATATTTTGTGCTCCTTTGTATCGCTCCCCTTTTCGGCCCCATCCAGATGCCATGTAGCATCTGTTCACGCACCTTCCTTGGTGGACCCCACCTTCAACACAACATGTTCAGAGACCTCCACGTGTCTTCACATCACAAGTTTTTCATCACTTAAGGGGATGAATGAGCATTGACCCCCGACCATTTGCCACACGATCTTCTAAAAAATTCCTCATGAAGGAAAACTGAGTAGGCGACAACCTATCAGGTCAACTTCCCTATTCTGTAACTGACCACCATGATTGAATTGCACGTGTCAAGCATTTTGGTCTATTGGGCCCACTTCCATCATTCATAGGGGATGCATCTAGCCCTGAGATGTCCTCGTTCATGACTCAAATCTTTCAATTGCAACGACAAAGGGGAAATCATTGCTAAATGCATTATTGCCCATGATCAGAGTATATTTTTGGTTATTGGCTCACCATTCTAGGCTCTATTATAAATATTGCTTCTTCCATCGAAGCAAGGGTTCATAATTAAGAATTTAGAGAATAAATATTGGTAGAAGAACCAGGCCTTTACCGCTTTTTATATTATTGTAAAGACTTGTAGACTATGCCATTGTTTGACCTTTCTGTTTTCTTGAAGATTTTGATAAATTTTTATTGTGCCATGGTGGTGCTAAATATTTCATTTACAAAAATTCTATAATTTGAATGCAAGTTTTCTGATTCAGATCATGTCTTTGACTCCTCTTTTCAGTAAATGTGTATGAATATTATTTTATGTCATTAAAGTGAATCATTTAGATTTTACCGTAGTTTCCTTTCATTTTGGACATAGAAGATTACTAAACAGGCCCTCTACAACATAGATATATCGTGCTTTGCATCTAAGTCTTGGCGCATCGCCCTAGTTAGATACTTCTATTTTTATACCTTTTTCCTTTTCCCATTGAAAACCCTAGTTATACAAGAGTCGACTTCTTTAAAATCCAGAGGTTACTTAGTTTAGCGCAATAGGTTCCCCCTTTAACTGAGTTTATGACAAAATTATGTTACCTTGCCAAATTTTGGCATCAATAGATAACAATATGATGTGATGAAATAATGATGATGATATGATGATGACTCTTACTTGTTTATGTAGAAAAATATAGTTATATGCAACTATATGTAAATTAGCCCATTGATCAAATATACAGTGAAGCATATAAATGGGTAATGAACTGATAAGCAAGTGTGCAAAATGGATGAGATGTGACAAGATATACAAGATGGATGGATATGGGGAAGGATTGATTCCTTTGTTTCTTTTTTATGCTTTGTATCGTTAGTGAGTGTTTTATTAGGGAAAAGGGATATATGTAGACCTAGGTATGGATAACCAAGGTGACTTTGATATCACTTTGCATGGAATGTGACTCTACAAAGAACATACAAAAATTATTGACTGTACCCCATTCCTCACTATTCATCACAATATTAGGATTGAGGCTTCCTTGAGCTTCCTCATAATAGATCAAAAGAAAATATCAAATATTAAAGATAAAAGATCAAAGATTAATATGAAGATCAAAAGATAAAAGAACAAGAAAAATACCAAATGACAAAAAAGTCAACAACCCATATATCTCTTGCTAGAAGGATAAGCTTAGTTTTGATAGATAGGGCCCATTGTAGGAAGGATGCATATGTTAAGGCCTTAGTTTTTTTTTATAGAACCTATCATAGGAAATATAATTTCATTAAGGTGTGAATTTTTGATAGTGATAATGAAATATAGGCAACAAGCTATGCAAGCAATAGACTTAGTCTAACAATTGCGATTTTTTTTGCTCATGATTTTTGTGAAAGCTCAATGTTTTAGGTAATGTGTGGTTTGATTTTATTTTGAGTGTCAAAAGTGTGAAAATTTTACTCTCGTGATAATTACATAGATCTAATCCAATGACTAGGCCAAGGAAAAATGTCCCCAACTAGGCATAAGATCATTTATTATAAGATGGATAAATGAAGTGAAACTTTATTATGATAGGTAGATAGATGAAACAATGGATACTGATAATTACTTGAACTAGCCTTGTGAGTCCAAGAAAAATGATAGATAGAGCTACACTTACTTGAACTAGATTTTTGAGTTTCAAGCAAGAAGATCGAGATAGAGATTTGGGTGATCCCACAATAGTGGTTTACTTTTTTTGGCCAAACTGGACACTAAAATAATTTTTTCTAACTAAATCTTCACTTTCAGGCACCTATAGCAGCTAAACCGTGAAGAATTTGAAGATGATGCAAACTAGTGATTTGTGAAATTTTGTCTGTAGATTCTAAATATATTTTTCTCAAAATATTTGGAATCAGATTGCACTTATTTTTCCATCTCCTTTGAAAACTAGTTTTTTTCAACAAATAACATTTTTGAGGAGTGATGCTCACCGTATACAACATAATTTTTTTTCCACGAAGGATAAAATTCTAATTCTTTCAAATTTATATTTGTAACTCCGATATCTAGTGCTTTCAATTGGTCTCATAGTTTTTTATTGAATTTTTTTTCCTAAATCAAGTTTCAAAGTCAAACCAATTACAATTCAGACATAGGCAGACTGCATACAACGTAACTTTTTTTTATGTATCAAAATCCAATTTTTTTTTGTTGGATCAAGGACTTCAATATCTAGTGCGCTCATATTTTTTTTGATAATTGGCTATTTTTCCACATGTGCAGAACAAAGAGCTTGATTTTCGGTGAAAAACCTATGTTTAATAAAACAGAAAAACAAATACATAATAAAACCAAAACATATTAAAATTATATTTGTTGGATAGCTCACTCCGAGGAATAAAATCATCCAATTGGGTTTGTGAAGTCTCCTCCATTTTCATTCTCAACCCGAGCTTCGAAGCCCAAAATTCTGGATTTTTTTGGTGCCTGAGGGGGAGAAGGAGGGAAAAGGGGGTTCAAGCGAACCCCCTTTCAAACATATTTTTCATTGTGTTTTTTGGCGAGAATGGTGGGACCTTGTATTTAACTGGTTTGCTTGAACCAAGGTTCATCTGAACCCTTTTTTGGTTTGCTCGAACCTTTGGGTTCATTCGAACCCCAAAAACCATTCTTTTTTGCATGGGATTATTTTTTGCAAGTTTTCCTTCCTCACTCGAATTGTAAACCACTTTAGTGGGTTTACCCATATGCTTACTTGAACACTTGAACTAGAATTACAAGTTTCAAGCAAGAAGATCAAGATAGAGATATTTTTTTGATAAGATAGAGATATGTTTACTTGAGCTAGCCTTGGGAATTTCAAGAAAGAAGATTAAAAGATAGAAATTATTTACTTGTTCTAGACTTATGAGTCTAAGAAAATAAAGTAGATTATAGATATTAAATAGTAAAGGATATTTTAGGTGCAAGGATGTGCACAAAGGATGAATATTGTAAAGGAAGGAAGGAAGGTTTTGTGTTTCTCAAAGAATACATGAATAATATTTTCCCCTAGTTTGATTAATATCAAAGATGAAAGGGTAGGGGGAAAATTGGATAGGATAAGGGATATATGATGAAGGATATGGATAGGATAATAAAGATCAAAGTAACGATGAAAGGATGTATTTGGATAGGTTTAGGGATATGTGATGGAATGGATAACTTAGGGATAAATTGAGGTTTTGGATGAGCTTGTTTAGATTCCAATTTAGTTAGTGCTTCAATATGTATTTATTAGATATTGATAGCGGGGTCTTGTGGAGGATTAGGAGAATGACATGAAAGGATATTTTGATCATGACATGGGAGGGGATCACTACATGGAGTGAAAGGTATGGGATCATGAGATGGGAGAGAATCACTAGATGAGATGAAAGGTGTGCTTTGATCTTGATTTGGAAGATAATTAGAAGATAAAGTGGAAGGGATGTTTTTATTTTGATTTGAAGATGAATCATAGGATGGTATGAAAGTGAAAAGGATTCCCTTCTCCCGAGGTGACATGGAAGAGATACTTAGGTCTTGATATGGAGTGAGATTATGAAGGGGAACAAGAAATATATCTTGATCCTGAGATGGAAAGGGCTCATTAAAAAGGACACTTTGATCTTGATTAGGAATGGGCTCATCAGAAGGCATGGTATGGATAATTTGATCTTGATTTAGAATGGGGTCATTAGATTCTATTTTTCCCCTACTTTTTACAATTGTGCACGCAAGGATTGCATTTCTTATGAAAGGGATTCCTTCTACTAGACCTATTGTGTATTCATATGAAACAAAAGTATAATTGGAAACTTTAGGATTGCTATCTTTATTTGAGGGTTGCCCTTTTACATGTTTTGGGATAGGATCTTGGAATATCCCGAGATCATCATTGGTTAAAGTTATATTTTTTATACTAATTTCACCTTTCTCTATAAGATCTTGGATAATATTTTTCAATTTAAAAAGCAACCAAAAGTCTTATGTCCCTTGGTTGTATGGTACTCACAATATTCATTATCTTTGTACCTTGAAGGTTTGGTTGTTGGTTCTTGATGTCTAACTTCGATTAATGTAACAATATTATCTTGGATCAATTTGTAAGTCAAATTCAATAGGTTCCCCTAAAGGAGTGTATGTTATTTTAGGAGTATTATTTTGTCTAGGTGGTCTTCTTGGAATATTAACAACTCGATTATTTTTTGGATTATTTGTTGCCAATTGTAGGGTAGGTTGTGGTTAAATTTTTTGAACTAATTTTGAATCTACCACACCATATGTGGAAATGTTCTCAATTTTGGTCCAAATCCTAGGTTTATTATTAAATGTCAAAGGGTTATCCTTGTCATTAAAATTTTTCACAAGACCCTTAGCAATGAGATAACTTGTTTTTAAGGAATATGATAGGGGAACTTTCTTTCCATATTTATTTGCCTTTGTAAAAAGGAAACAAAGTTTTCTTTATCATTTTTTTATATTACATAGATTAGTCATGGATACCTCATGTTCAATGTTATATGAAAAATGGGCAATGTATTTTTTTGCTAATTCATGAAATGAATTGATCCCATGAGGTAAATTTGAAAACTTGTTACACCTATTGTGCGTTTACCTATTTACTATTACTCTGTTCTAGGGTAAATTATATCATATATGGATGTATTTGGAATCCTGATAGGAAAATAAATATATGGTTGCACTTTGTTTATCTGAATCAATGGGAAAATTGTGAATGAATGTTTATTTTCATTTGATGTTATATAATGAAATGGACATCTAGAATGAATGGTTATTGAATTTTATATTCTAACTATGAAATGTATAATGCAAATTCTTGTTTTGACAAATGACTGACTACTATGAAAATGTGTTAAGTTGGATGTAGATTCATAGTCAATCCTCTAGAAGTGAGGGGAAGTATCCCTCAAGAGAAGAACTTGGTTGGGTAACTTGTAATGAAGCCTAACCGAGCTTACACACACTCACTTATAGAATGGTTGAGTCAAGACATAGTTTTGGGAATTGGTAAGTCATCCTTTAGTATGATGTGTTTGCATTAGGAAGGATCTTGATTTTTGTTAAGAGAATTATTGGTTTGTGTTAAGTTCTTGTTGCATGTGAGTTGATATTTGTATTGCTACACTTGATTAATGAGAGATATATACATAGAATGTATGTATACATGTGCATGTTAATGATAAACCATACACATGAATACGTACACGAGAATACGTAGGTAGACGTACCTACACACGCTCATGGGCATGGGGATATTGAATGAATAATAAGACATGTATATATACATCACATGCATATATACCTATCAATAAGATATAAATTATATATGTGATTTATTGTCAATCAAAAATATATATATATACAAGATATATGCATATATACATATATATACACATATCAATACATGTGTATGTATTGAAAAATGGGAATGTCCATACGAGTATGTTGGTATATGTATATGTACATATACATGAATATAGATATGTATATACATACGATATTGTATATGAAATGTTAACTTGATCTCTTTTATTTAAATAACAAATGGATTATTTAAACAAACTTATTGTCAAGGAATATATAGATATATATAAATAGCATTTAATGCTATTAACAATGACTATATTTATGTACATATATATAATATATGTTATGGATGATTTAATGAGTATATGATATTGACCAATATAATGTGGATATAGTGCTGCATATTGTAGCGCAATGTTAAGTGATTAAAACACACATATATTATCATTTATAAATGTGATGGAAAACACATAAGCTTATAACTGTTGCACATAGTTTATATTTAATGAATAATGCATAATGTTTAAGTGTTGTGCACTATAGAAAGCAACGTGCAAATTTAATGAATAAAGCAATACTATAAAAAGGGAAGTTGACTCATTGATTAAGTGTTGAATGCTTTGGCAATGACCAAGTCAGCTAAGTAAAACACAACTAATAAGAATATTGAATTATTCTTTTATTAAACCACAAGCTAAATGATAGGGAATATGGTGAGTTGTTGGCTCCATATTATGAACTCAGTGATTCAATAAAAGACTCTTAAAACTGTAAGTCAATTTCCAGTTTAGAACATGTGCAATATGAAATGGTCAACATGTTGTTGGCAAGCAAAGATTCAACCTGTTGTTCTGTTTGGATGAGTATTGAGATAGGAATTTGCCACCTTTTGATTATCAAGCTAAGTCGATTGAATTGAGTTGAGAAGTGTCAATTCATTAGCCTTGTTTCTAGCCTGTAGATGTTAGTTTTTGGATATAAATAGAGGCACTCTTACCTCATTTGGATACACTTTCTATTACGCATAATCACGCTTCTCCATTCTACTGCATTTTATTTGTGAGGTTCTTATTTTGTT
This sequence comes from Sequoiadendron giganteum, assembly GCA_007115665.2. Classification (NCBI taxonomy): domain Eukaryota; kingdom Viridiplantae; phylum Streptophyta; class Pinopsida; order Cupressales; family Cupressaceae; genus Sequoiadendron; species Sequoiadendron giganteum. The sequence continues at coordinate 567,510,409 of CM021102.1, read as the reverse complement.
GAGAGGTATTTTGTGAGTTTCTTATTCTTCTGAGAGGTATTTTGTGAAGAAACATTAGTAAGATAAATTGAGGTGGATTTGTTGCTAAGATGATTTTAAGAGGGGACCAAGTTTAATAAATAGTGGATCAATCGGATTAAAGCGATTAACAAGGAATGAGATTCTATTCTTTTTATATTTATCTATTTTAGTGAAAGATTGAATGTCTTTATGCTTTTTTGGATTTGCAATTGATTGCTTGAAATAGAGTAATAATCTATTTTATTATTGGAAAGGAAAAGAGTCTTGTCAATATGTTTTACTTATGAGTGTCTGTACATACTCCATATTAAGGAGTTATTGTTTATCATCAATAGTATTATATACTAGGATCAATGAAACGAGAATAGCTTGCTAAGTTGTTTATGCAAAGCTAATATTTAGACTTAGAAAGCTCTTATGTTATACCTGGGATTAGAATATCCATTGAAGGGGATAAATTATGCTTATGCTTAATTTATAGAGATATCGTTGTGTTTTGGGAAAAGGGAATAGGATATTTCTAAGGTTAAATATTACCTATTGAAGGAAATTACCTATGCATAGAATATAATGGCCTAAAGTCAAATAGAGCTAGGGTGGTGTATGTGAATAGGATGATTGTCACTCGAAGTACTGAGTGAGAATACTTTGGCCAAAGTAGTGTGATTTCCTTTGGCTACACTGTCAATTCACCGTGTTCCTTTTATGCATGCTAGTTCAGGATTGTACTAGTATCTAAAATTTCTAGTTATGTCAGGCACAACACTAAGCTCAAAATGGTTGTAGATATGTGGTTACTTCACCAATCTCTTTGTTGAAGGGTAGGGCCATCATACCATATGTGGTAGATGTTTGGAGGATCACATTGGAGTCTATGGCTGGTGGAAAAGCACTTGAGTGATGCTTCTCCTCCACAACTAGCAACCAAGATTTGAAAGGAGATTCTTGGACCATCTATATCTATTTCTTTGAAGCTTGATTGAGCTATGTATGTATTTTGTATACAATATTTAGAAAAATTGTAATATATGGAATATTATATTGGAAATGAAAACAATGCTTGAAATCTGTTATACCATCTATGTTCATTTGTTCTCTTTTGGAAATATTTTTTTTATAGCAATGGTAATGAAACATAGTCTATATACTTGAAAGTGAAAACTTAGTAAATTTACTTGTGTGAATAATTGGCATGTTACAAAACCACTCAATAGCTTGACCTTCTAGGATTCTAGGAAAAAGGAGTGTTAGATATGTATTCCTATGAGCCACCTTAGGACAAGCTATGTAAAATTCCCTTATATGTCACATGGATCGCCTTTTCCTTTGTATTTTTCAAACTTATTCATTTCAAAGTTTTGAGGAAAGGGTGCCATATTTAAAGAATTTTCAAAAGGATGGGGTCATATGTCCTCTAGTGTATAGCTTTTCTTAGTGTGACCCATTTCCATGTTTGCCATCTTTTGTTCTAGATTGTGAATTTTTGTTACCAAATCATTTGTATGTTTTAATGGAGGTACACTTGTGGAAATGTAATGTTATTGTTGGTGTTGATTGAGGGGAATGTAATGTTGTTCATATTGGCTTGGTGTGATGAAATATTGTTGAGGTTGGCTTGGAGGGATGAAATTTTGTTGAGGTTGGCTTGGAGGAATGAAATGTTGTTGAGTTTGGCATGGAGAGATGAAATTTTGTTGATGTTGACTTGGAGGGATTAAATTTTTTTGAGGCCAACTTAGAGGAATGGGTATATTTTGCATGTTTAAGGTACCCATATTTGGATATTATTTGAAAAATTTAAGTGATGATTTGGGTGTAAATTGATCATGATGTGTCTCTTCATATGTTTTCCATTGAAATTTTGATATTATGGGTGGAGGTTGTGATGTATATGTGAAGGTGGCAGCCATATTTTCCCATGGTGTTTGGGATGGATTTTGTGATGGGGTTAATATGTTCATTTTTTATAGGAATATGCTTCTCATTAGGTGTGTTGATTTGACTTGATTCTCATAAAGTGTGAGGTGTAGTGAAGGTTATAATGCATTGTTCTTTATGAATATGATTCTCAATATTAGAGGGTAACTTGGCACCTTATTGAACTACCTTTCAAAGGCAATGATCAGGGTTTTTGAATAGATGCTCCAAAAAATTCATTGCTTTAGGATATTGCTCAAATTATTGTAGTTCCTCTAAGGTTGGGTTGTGATCTATATATTCATCCTCCACATAAGTTATCCTTGAAGGACATCTATTGAAAATGGATTGGTTTGAAGTTGTTCCTTGCTTATATTGACCAAAACCTATGCTTGTTAGAATATTTGATTCTTCTTGATGGAATTCCATATTTTTCTTATATTGAGATCTTATAATTGGAATATGATACATATAAGACCTTAGATAAAATTAGATTTCCTTTCAAAAATTTGATTTTTGTTACTCACAACCAAAATAGATAAAAGTTAAGTTAGATCTCCAAATGATGATAATGATAGATTCCTACTTTAACTAGACTTGTGAGTTCGAGAAAGGTGATCAATATTGAAAAAGTGCACTTAAAATAAACTTGTGAGTCCAAGAAAACTTGATAAAGAGTGGAGGTTTCCAACTCAAGAGTAGATTTGAAGCTCTCAAGTTGGTTTATCCATAAATAATATAAGATAGAGATAAAATATAGGAGATCCAATTTGAACTTTGATAATGATATGAAAAGATAAAAAAAAATGTAAACTCCTTCAAATATTATCAAGGGAAATCCAATAAAATGATGTCAATGAAAGATCTGTTACAACTCAATTTTCTACTAGTTTTCTTTTTTGACAATCTTTTATTTTTGTGAAGTTTTGAAAGTTTGAAGGGTACTATTTTTATAACCAGAAGCGATCTAGAATAAGCCAAAAGTGCAACATAACAGGTTGAAAGTGTTGCAAATTTAACCAAATACATGGTAGGATGAAACAAATGCGTCCTAGGATAATCTCGAAGCATAGTTTAATTTTTAGATGCATTAATTGATAGTATTTTAGGGTTTTATTTTGATTTTGATCAATTTATTTTGAAAAAAGATGCAATCAAGAAAAAAATAACTAAAAATACCACAAACAATGCAAGACCCACCTCTATATCTTTTGGAAACAAAGGATTTTGCTTGAATTTTTTCTTGATTATTTTGAACCTTTACAATTAATGCTAAAGAAGTAAGCACTCAAATTAATAATACAAATAAGAAAATTCCTAAGGTTCACTTTTGGATGAATATCCCCACTTTGGTTTCAAGTGGAGATGGTGATCTAAAATATCAAACACATAAGACACATTAACAAGTCTACTCAAGTAGGTATGACCAATGAGTTTTAACTAGGCTTTACAAGCTCATCAAGGGCATCCTCAAGATATTATTCAATGGCAAATAAGGCCCAATCCATAAATGAAAGGGAATACTCTCAATAAGATATGAGGAAAGGGTAACCCACTCTCCACCTTCACTTCTCTAAAGTATAAATTTCTTAAAGGCTTAACCAAGATTAGAAATATTCCACTTCCAAGATGTGTTTCTTTAAATTCACCCCCTCTCTTTATACTCTTCGAAAACATGGGAGTTGAGGTCGTCCCCTAAAGTGATCACTTCTCTAGGTAGCCCCCCTAAAAATAAAATTAAAAGATCACTTATTTCTTATCCTCAAGATCAATGATGGGCGTGAGGGGAAAGCACATATTATAAGTAGATCTTTGGGGATTAAAATACACTTGTTTATTTTAAAGCCCAAATCCAAATGTGAAAGATTAATTGTTAGTCTAATTTTCAATGTGAGAAAGACACACCAAACAAGATTTTATTAAAGAAAAGGAAATAATATAACTATAAGAACTTTGAATAATTAATAGTGATAGGGTGATTAGAATGATAGAACCCAAATTCCAATGCTAAATTTGAGGTGATGATTTGATGAAGAGCTCCCAATCCATTTTTCTTTTGCAGCCATTTTGATTCCCAAAAGGTCTAATTTCTACATACAAAGATCAAAAAAGGCCAAAACAAGAAAGATCTTAGATATGGGGTTAGATTTAGATTACATTTGAGGCTACCTATTAGGAATTGAAAATATTTAAAATCTAAACTAAACCAATGTAAGATTTTAATTTAATCCTAAATATTGCTCAAATGTGCAACAACAAAGCCCAAAAATGTAGCAAAATAGACCAAAAGTGCGAAAACAATGACCAAATGCATTGTAAAAGGACCAAAAGAACCACAAAATAAACCAAATGCACTAAAATATTGACCAATAACATGGAAAAAACTATCAAATGATCAACAAAATATCCCAGATGCACTACAAAGCTCTCCAAATGTGTATCAGAATTAGCCAAATAGGTTGTAGAGTTTTCCAAAAGTACAAATCTAACAAAAATTTAAAATTTGAATAGGCACAACCAAATGCATAATATGTCCAACCAAAAGTGTCTCAAATTTTCCCAAATGTATTGCAAGATTAACCAAAAGCATTGCACAATTGACTAAAAGCACAAATTTAACCTGTGAACAAAACAAACCTTCTACGAATACAAATATATCTTTTATATATACTAGACGTGACTTGTGTTGGCTCAAAAGTGGTTTACATCATCTTGAAAGCACTTTAAATAAAACTAAATGGATAAATATGACCTACAAATTCAAAGAACACACTTCTTGCAAATTTTTCTGGTAATGTCAAGGACTTGGGTCCCACGAAACATACCAAAATGTGGATGATGAAAATGTGAATCACAAATATTAACAATACAATTAAAGTACAAAAATAACACTTCAACAATCACTCAATAAAGCCTAAGATCTATGCGTAAAATCAAATGATAAAAAATAATACCATAGAAAAGACCTTAGATTGCTCTATTATTTCTTTGATAAATACTTGAATGCTTGATGTAGATTGCTCTCAAAGTTTTAGCATAATCTTGATATCAACATGATAGAATGAAGGCGTGATACTTGATGCTTGATAATGGATGCTTGATAATGATAGCTTGATAATTATAATGATCTTGCTCTTGATAATTTTATAGATCTTTTGATATGACAATTATGTTCTCTAGAGTATAATGCTTGAGTGAAGGTCTTATTTATATGCCTCACCTAACATTTTATCAATGGTAGAGATTAATTAGAAAGATAAATGGATGAGAAAATTTAGGAGAGGGTAGGACCTATAATTTGAATTTGATGGAGGAAAGGTTAAAATAATTAAATAAATCAATTTATTTAATTCAAAATGATAGCGAGGAAATAAATAAATATTAATTAATTAATTTATTTTAGAGAGAATTTTTAATTTAAATGAATTATTTTTTAATTTGTTTAAAAGAGAGTGTTAGCTAATTAAACAAAATTTGAAAATTATTTAATCATAGAGTGCCAAAAATAAATTGAATTTAATTAATTTTGGAGGGAAAATAATAAATAAATTAAATAATTAAAAATTATCTTATTAATATAGATATGATGAAAAACATTAAGATAATTAAATAATTAAAAAAAATTTAATTATTATGGATAAAGAGGGAGAAATATTAGCTTAATTCAATAAAAAAATTATTTAATCAATTATAGATAGAAGAAATGATAAAAATAATGATTAAATGATAAGATGAAAATACAGTAGTCATTTTTAGGTGTCTTCAACTGGTATTGTCAGCTTTCTCATTGAATAAATTGTACTATTCCAATATAATTAATCAATTGCACCTACCTATGTTATAGATTTTAGAGTGTACTTGAAGGTGTTAAGATGGTGGAGGTAGAAATGTATGCATGTGGTTATTGATGTTTCATATTGATGATGAGGTGGGTTCTAAGGTCAAGATCATACACCTCATTACAAAATTAGAATAAGTGTTTAACCTGCATTATGATACTAGGAGTTAATATGCATTAATACCATTAAGAGACAAGGTGAAGTGTTATGAACATGCAAGTCATATAAATGATAAAAAATGAAGGTTAAAATTCGTGTAATGAATGTTAGGTGTTTAAATAGTTTGAATTAATATTTTAGAACCCTAGAAGCCTTCAAAATAATTTAACTAGGTCTAAAAACCTCAAAAAAGAACTTTGGATACAAAAATAAAGCAAAAGGGAAAAATGTTAAAATATTATTTTGATATTTAATTTTAGCATAAAATTATTTTTTTATTATTTAAAAAATAAATCTTGGTTTTTTTAGGCATTGTTAGATATTCATGTACTTATTTAACCTTTCAAATAGTTGGTAGTACCTATTTTGAGCACTAAACACCTCACCCAAGGCTTATCACAAATGTGGTTATACATATTAGGCATTTATGACACTTATTTTATTATTTTATGCCTAATTTTTTACTTGTTTTTACAATATTTGGACATGTAAATTTTTGGTTTTTCTTTTCCTAAAGGCACAAAAATATTGTGTTGTTGATTTTGCATAATTGTGGATTGAGTATTAATCAGATATGGGGTTTCATGCTATATTTTTTTCTCCAAAATGAAGGGTTTGTTATTGCATTAGGGTTTGAAATTCATGATTTTGGCAAAGGGTTATAATTTCATAATTTATTGCTTTTAATTTATTTTTAAATACCTCAATTATAATGATTGTATTTTTTTGTGATAGTAAGGTTATGATATGAAGAGCTAGGGTTTTGTTGTCTATGGCAACCCACCAAAACCTAAGGATGTGTAGAGAAGGGGGAATTCACTGCTCACGAGTCTCTTTATTATCAAGAGAGTTCTAGGGAACAAATTACCCTAAACTACCATAAGGAATAATGCTCAAGTGACAGGGTAAAAAGGTGAGAGCTCTATAATCAGAAAGAGTAGGTTACATAGATTTTCTAGACAGACTAGCAAGCTTTGGGCCAAAGGACATCAACACAACAAATGGACGACATCGTGGTGTGTTGGTGTCTCGTACAAACCAAAAAACAAGAATGTCACAAAAAATAATAGAGCAACTACTTCTACTTGTTGGGAATAGGATGTCATTTAATTGCATTCTAAACATATTTCATGTATCTCCTAAGTCCTTGGAATGTGTCACACAACACTAGGATTAGGAAGAGATTAATTTGGAATGAAATAAACATTTAATTTGATGTTTGTAGTTATTCCTAAATAATAGGAGCATGTGGGGACGCCTTGGGAGAGATCCTACAAAATAGGATCACATGGGTGCCTACATGGGAGGTGGGATCCACCTTGGTTTAGTTAACAGGTTGGTGAATTGAGTACACTTCAGAAATGCATCATAGGTTCCTACAAAATAGGGATTTTGATTTATGCATGGTTAGTTCCTATAAAATAGGGATTGATGTTTATGAGGTTTAGTTCAATTCAACTCAGTTCAACTCAGTTCAGTTCAATTCATTTCAGTTTAGCTCAGTTCAGTTCAGTTCAGTTATCTTTAGTTGCATGAGATAATGATCATGCAGGATCTAGACTAGATTGCAGTATTTAAATGCTTAACTTTTACAATGCTTTTACAATGATTATTCCAAGTTAATTAAATCAAAATTAACTCAAGGAAATAACAAAATGAAGGAATTAACAAACTGAGAGAAGGTGAGAGAGAAGAAGAGAAATGCAAACAGCGTTTGATTACGGAGTTCGTCACAAACGTGACTACGTCTCCGGGTCCGCTCCAATAGAGTGACCGATCCGATTAATCTCCAAATCAATTACAATTGCACCAAAACCATTCTTCAAGCACTTCGGCAGCGTAACGACGCTCTAACGTGCAAGAATGACTCAAAATAATCTCCACAAGACCTCTCTTTCGTTGTCACCTCAGCTTCAAGACCTCATCACCTGAAAAAAAAACTTGATAATTATGAGTACCCAACTCACTCTCTCTCTCCCCTTTAAATACATAAAAATTGCTCAATATGGTATAAAACCATATGATTTACAAAATCTCCTCTATCTCCATTTTTACATAAAAGATCTTAATAATCTCTCTTATTTTCATATTAGGATTATTAGATAATTCTAATTAATCCTTTCAAACTAATTGAGCCCTTCCACTTATCTTTCCGGGCTTCTATTATTTTGTAAGATTTTAACTAATCCTAAAGAAGGATTATTGTTTCTTAAATATGGAGAGATTTTGTTTAATTTTTAAGGCATTCGGTATTTGGACTGTTGACAAAATGAACCGATGCCGATTAATATTAAAGCCATCGAGCGGCTCGTTGGTGGGCTTGCCTTTTGGTACGCGGGTGGTTCCGGGTTCGATGCCCGGCGGTTGCAATTTAACCTCCATATCCGACCATTACATAACAAAACAAATCGGCCGCTATACAAAGGTAACAGACCGCTCGACTGGTGCAACGGTCACCCGGGTTTGTAGCATACGAATGGTCGGGGGTTCAAATCCGCCCACCAACTTTTTACCAAACAAACAAACCAACAAACAACCCGCGCGGAAGGAGAGAGGAAGACAGGGACACTTATTTCAAAATATCCAACGGATCAGATAACAGGTGGATACTTTCAGTTAATAGGAGGAGATCAATCATGCATGATATTTGCATGAATGGCAAAGAGATATGTTTTAGTTAATAAAGATTGACTTGGACCCACTTTGGGCACCCAAGTTGGCATCTTGGAGTTAACACTTTTGCATGCTAAGATATTTTATAAGGCTGAGTTAAGTGGGCCCATTCTTGGGCGCCAACTTTGAGGAGAACCTTACAAGATATCTTTGTAATCAACGTTGAGTTAGCACTTTGGTTTTGGACACCCAAATTGATGAAGGACTTGGTTTGACATTTTTTTCATGGAAGAACTCTACTTGCAAAGAATAGGCATAGGTTTTGTGAGATATTATTTGTGCTTTGTAATTGTAAACTCTTTGGAGTTTACAAGGCTCATTATTGTCTATATATTGTAGCAAGTTGAAGAGAGTTTTATCATATTTGATTGCAGGTTGTGAAGAAGAATTGTTGAAGGAAAAAGAAGCATCTCAAGCAAGAGTTGAATTAGTGTTATTGTAATCTTATTCAAAGGTTAAATAAGGCAAGAAAGACCAAATTTTGGTGGAGTTTTTTCCCGAAAGGGTTTCTCCACATACATGTTGTGTCCTTTCTATTGTATCTTTTATTTCTTCTACAATCTTATGTCTAGTTATCTAAAGATAAAATTGATTTAAACAAAATAAATTATTGACAAAGAACTGATCTAAAAAGATAATCACCCACAAATAAATTGTAACAAAGAACACTTATTTAGATCTACAACATAATAGTTTTACAAGTTTTAAAGCTACATAATTACATCCATTTTCAACATTTGGTATCAAAGCTAATGGTTGGGGTAGAGTTTGGGACACCTTTCTCTTAAAAATTTGAAGGTTTTTTGGCTGTAGTAGGAGCTTTTACTATTGTGTTATTGCTGATTTTGGAAAATAAGTTTGTTGCAATGACTTCTACTTCTCGTCTAAATATTGAGAAATTAAATGGATCTAGTTATGAGATGTGGAAAATAAAAATGGAGGATCTCCTTGAAGAGAGAGATTAGTGGTTAGCTGTTTGTAATGATAAAAATCCATCTACAATGATGTCAGATGAGGATTTGGGCTAAGATTGATAAGAAGGAAAGGGGGACCATAACATTATGTCTTGTTGATGTTCTTTTGAATGTTTCAGATGAATAAAAATTATGGAAGAGAATAGGTGATATTTATCAAACCAAAAGTCTTACAAATAAGTTGTATCTGAAAAGATAGTTGTATTTTTTAAATATGAAAGATGGTGATTCTGTTGCAAATCATTTGAATTCTTTTAATTTGATTCTAAGTTAGTTGGAATTTGTAGATGTAAAGCTAGAAGATGAAGATAAATGCATTTTGTTACTTTGTTCTTTACCAAAGTCTTGGGAAAATCTAATTGTTGCTATCAATGGTAGTGGTGTAGATCCAAAGATGGACAATATAATTCCTACTCTCTTATTAGAGGAGATGAGGAGGAAGTCTAAAGAGGGAAACCAAGATGCCTTGTTTGTAAAAGGTAGGCCTAAGAAAAAGGAACTTTAGGGAGACAAGGAAGGGAAGGGTAAGACAAAAGGAAAAAGTAAGGTAAAGTGTTGGAACTGTAGGAAACCAGGACATGTGAAGAAGGATTGTAAGAACAAGAAAAAGAGTTATGATTCTTCTACAGAGGAATCCTTAGATGGTGCTAGTGATGAATCTTTTCTTTATGTTAAAAGAGTGATATTCATGAAGAGGATGGTAGTCATGATGCCATGTGTAGCTTGTACCACATTTCAGTGGGAGTTGTTGGTAGTGACGTGGATGCATCATTGGTAAAGTTATCTTCATGTGATTGGGGATATGTTTTTCATGGTTTAGAGTGGTTGCTATTATTTCATGGTTTAATCTTGATACACTTTTAGAGTTTGGAATGGTACTTTTTCTCTTGAGACTAGGATTTTTATGTATGTTATGGTGCATGTGATCTCCTTGGAGGAGATGGTTAGATCATGTTGTCATGTTTATGTTTTTGATTCATGATTAGAGCTTTGAAATTGATCGTAATAGTTCTCTTATGTATTGGGTACATTAATCATTTGCTTGATTACTTAATGATAGTACTATGTTACATTTGGAGTTTGGCATGGTTTGGCTGGTTACAAGTCGTCATGGATACTTGGAGAAATAGGTGAGGCTTGAGTTCTCTTATGGTAAGAGATATATGTTGGAAGAAAATTTTATTCAACAACAAAGACTGAGAAACCTACACCTTGGTTGGATGTGAGTTAAACACACTCGACAATTCTTTATTTGAGAGGTATTTGCCCATCATATCTTTCAGATATGTTATGATTCTTTTATTTCTCATGGGATTGAGTTGATTCATGTTTGCTTATGGGGACTCATTTAAGGATGGTTTAGCATGAGTTTATATGTTTTATCTTTCATATACATGGATCTTGAGCTATGGATAGTTAGTTTTGTAGGATTCATTTTGAGGGATGTTATGACATGGTTTATGGGCTGATTTCTAGTTATGGGGATGGTTACCTTGGGTTTAATCTTCTTGGTTGAGGGATCATGGTTTTACTTTTCCTTTTGGGAGCTCTTCTTACATTTGAGTTCTTTGATTGTGTGAGGGCCTTTGGATGATCTCCATAAGGAGATGGTTATCACGATGTCATGCATAGCTTGGTTACATGTTTCAGTGGGAGTTTTTCATAGTGATGGTTTGATTTTTATCTTGTTGCCATGTATAGCTCAGTATTATAGTTCAATGGGAGCTTTGGTAGGATATGGTTATCCTCATGAATTTTGGAGAGGATTTAGTTTTTTGGGTTTTGAGTATTAATCATTTGCTTAGAGCTTCATGATTATGAAGGCTGCATTTGAAGTTGGCATGGATTGATTGGTGGGTGCTCATGGATACTACAGAGAATTGGGAAAGGTATTGATTGAGAAAGTTGACACTTTGATCAATGTTGTAGAAATGTTCTCGTGGTGCAGAAAGGCCATTGGCCTTGAGTCCTGTACTTGATTTATAATAATAATTCCTTTTTTAGAATAATTTCAATGTATAATGTCAAGTGGGAGAATGTTGGGAATAGGATGCCATTTAATTTCATTCTAAACATATTTCATGTATCTTCTAAGTCCATGGAATGTATTGCATAACACTAAGATTAGGAAGAGATTAATTTGGAATGAAATAAACATTTAATTTGGTATTTGTAGTTATTCCTAAATAATAAGAGCATGTGAGGATTCCTTGGGAGAGCTCCTACAAAATAGGAGCACATGGGATCCTACATGGGAGGTGGGATCCACCTTGGTTCATTTAATTGGTTGGTGAATTGAGTACACTTTAGAAATGCATCCTAGGTTCTTAGAAAATAGGGATTTTGATTTATACATGTTGAGTTCCTATAAAATAAGGATTGATTTTTATGAGTTCAGTTCAGTTCAGTTCATATATCTTTAGTTGCATGTTGTTGCATGACAGATAAAAAGTGGATACTTTTAGTTGATAGGAGGAGATCAATCATGCATGATATTTGCATGAATGGTGGAGAGATATGTTTTAGTTAAAAAGGTTGACTTGGACCCACCTTGGGTGCCCAAGTTGGCATCTTGGAGTTAACACTTTTGCATGATAAGATGTTTTATAAGGCTAAGTTAAGTGGGCCCATTCTTGGGTGCCAACTTTGGGGAGAAGCTTACAAGATATATTTGTAATCAATATTGAGTTAGCACTTTAGTTTTGGATGCCCAAATCGATGGACTTGGTTTGACATTGTTTTTCACGGAAGAACTCTACTTGCAAATAATAAGCGTAGGTTTTGTGAGATAAGCTTTGTGCTTTGTAATTGTAAACTCTTTGGAGTTTACAAGGCTCGTTATTGTTTATATATTGCAACAAGTTGAAGAGATTTTTATCAGATTTCATTGTAGGTTGTGAAGAAGAATTGTTGAAGGAAAAAGAAGCATCTCAAGCAAGAATTGAATCAATGTTATTGTAATCTTATTCAAAGGTTAAATAAGGCAAGAAAGACAAAATTCTAGTGGATTTTTTTCCCGAAAGGGTTTCTCCACGTACATGTTGTGTCCTTTCTATTCTATCTTATATTTCTTCTACATTTTTTGTCTAGTTCTCTAAAGATAAAATCGATTTAAATAGAATAAATCATTGAAAAATAATTGATCTAAAAAGATAATCATCCACAAAGAAATTGTAACAAAGAACACTTATTTAGATCTACAGTATAATAGTTTTACAAGTTTTAAAGCTACATAATTACCTCCATTTTCAACACTACTCTGATTGTTAAGAAATATTAGAATGTGAGAAAGTAATAGAGAATAGAAAAGCTAAAGCAAAGTAAAGTAAACTAAGTAAAATTTAGATGATAGAGCTAAGGGGAATAAGGAAAATTCTTATTGTTGGTGTAATTAAATGTTTTGTACCTTGTCCTAGGTCATAATTACACCTTAGTTAAGTTTACTTATGGACCACATAGGAGTTGTTGGAGAATTTCCACCTTTGGTGGACTTATCTTCTTATTACTTATCACCTACACCTTTCGTGGACATATCATGTGATTAGGTTTCCACCTTTTGTGGGTGATCCACTATTTGTGGTGGTTATCACATTATCACTTTCCATTTTAGGTGGAGTGATTTTTTTTCATTGTTGTCTCATGTCATAAGATTACGACACTTGTCATAATCTTATGCACTCCTATGTACTCACCTTGGCTATATAACCAAGGGGTCTCTACTACATTTGTACACACACACATTTTGATATCTATTATCATTGACATTGAATACAGTTTATTCTTGTCATATTATTTTATCTCTTTTTGTGCTTTCCATTTGGTCCATAGGTCTTGGCATCCATAGCCAATTCTAACACTTACAATAGCCCAAGTGATGAAGCCTCCAACAAGTAGATATCTTCAACACCTACACACATAAGATCAAGGGAAAAATGTTGGGGTTAATTAGGAGTTTTCCTCAGTAAAACCCTCATTTTAGTGTTCCCACCTCCATGGATAGCTAGATAGAGAGAAACAAATAATAAGTAGAAATGAAATGAACACAAGAGTGATAAAAGAAAACTATGCTTAAGGAGGAGAACCTATTTCATGAAATAGAGATGCAATAGATAAGGGATGTGAGAAATCCCAAGATGCTCAAAGATACAAGGCACAAGATAGATATCACTTGTAAGGCTTGAGGAAGACAAGGAGAGAGATAGAGATGTGAGAGCCAAGAGATTTGCAAAGAGTGTTGTTGAAAGATGTAGAGTTGTACAAGCTTGAGAGAGTGATAGAATGTCCAAGAAAGGAGAAGAGAGTTCAAAATAGAATCCAAGAAGACTAAATGAATTGAAAATACCACTTTTAAAGAGAGAATAGGAGGGAAAAGAAGGTTCCTAAGGCATTACTAGGCATCCCAGGTCATTACCATGAACAAAAGTAGCTGACAAGTGGCAAGGCACTTGAAAACGACTGTTGGAATGTCAAAATGTCACAGGACACTAGTGTGGTGCACGAATGTCCACATAGCGTGCTCGTGTCTAGAAAAATTACACTATAAAGTGAAAGAAACAAGAACAAAAGGTTCAACGCAAAGCTAATGCACAAAGGTAGTTGCTGAAAAGGAGGTCCTAAGCATCTTGAGAGGGAAAAAAGGTGACATAGGGTCTAAAATGAGCGTACACAAATACTAAGGGAGTGGACACTAAAGTGGATACAAGAATGTATGTTAAATTGCAAGGGGTTCAATTTTATGACATTACAAGATTTTTTTCATAAAAATGGCATGATTAAGCTAAATATTTATGATTCATAAAAAAATTATATGCTTTATCATAGATGTTGGATCGAAAAATAGGGCTTTGTCATTTATTTTCATGATTATAGGGGTTTAAACTTGGTTTGCATGATGTAGGAAGAGTAGTATAATCATAATAAGGTTATCAAGTAAGATTTGAGGTGGATGTAAATGGATTAATAATCAAACAAACTTTCTAAGCATTCTCCTCAAATAGTTCTTAAGGGTTTTCATACCTCTACTTCCCTTCATTACCATAAAAAATGTACATGTCTATTACTAGGTGTGATGTGGGAAGAAATCCTAGACCTAAAAAGTAGATTCCCTATATCAATATTTCTTTGTATCAACATTAGAAGACAATATAAAAGGGCATCAAGATTAGCTAATAGCCTAGAAGGAGATCCAGTCTTCCCTAGACTTGGTTCTTTTATTGCTTTAAAAATTGATTGGATTAAATGTGAATTTATTTACTTAGTTAACTATGAAACCAAATATGAAAGTATAAATTATTCACATAGATGAAACTTAAAATTGATGAAACAAAATCAAATTTGAGAAGGGCAGAGGTTTGTGCACCTATCCTGAAAATTTGGAGTTGAATTGGGGGTTCAAGGGCAATGGCACCCTTGATTGTAAAGTATGGTTCAAGATCTACAACTTTTAGGTCTATAAAATATAGGTTTGCATTGTCCTTTCCTTCTCTACAACTTATCATCTCTGGATCTAAACTTACAAAATCATAACAAAAATGGTGGAAAGGGTGGCTATATAGGAGTTTAACTTGGTCAAACTCTTGTTTTGGTATTTTTACCTTCATGAATAGTCGATTTGTTGATAGATAAATTGTATGCTTTGAACCTTAAGTGTTTATAAGGTTGCGATGAGCTAAAATGATAAAATAACTACTCAAATATTTTGGAGAGGGATTCCTAAATGACACAATCAATGATCAACCTAAGAGAAAGTCAAATATCCTAGGGAAAGTCAAAATTATTAAATGCCTTACTTAGGATAGCAAGGATATCAAAGTCTGAAGATGAGAACATGTTGAAAATAATTCATTAGGTTCTTGAAGGGAGCAAAAGCTATCTCTAACCCTACATTCCAACTAATTTTTCCATTGGCATAACACTCCAATAATTGTGTTAGCTTGATCAAATCTGAAAAATTGCTTTGTAATCTATAAAATTGGATGTGTATTTTGGCAAAGCTTTGTTGTAATTCCAATTGCTTCTTTTCTTTTGAAATAATAATTCATGTTTATATAGTGGAACATACGAATAAATTAAAGTGTAGGTTGAATCATTTAAATTTAAATTTTGGGATTAATTTACCATCAAGTCTCGAGTTTATATTCAAATCTCATAAATTAAAGACCAACAAAAATAAAAAAAATCAAAATTATTGGGAAAAATACTTGTTCTAGGACGGTGACTCCCTAGTCCATCTATTTTTCACACTTTTAAGTTTGGTTCATAAGTTTAAGGTCTGCTTAACTAGGACTCATTCGAAAAACAAGAACATGTTAGGGTTAAAATGGTAAAATGGGATCAAGAAGGCACTTTTGGGGTAGCACTAACACGTTCTCTTGAGTTGAAGGGAAAGGTCAAGGCTAGGGAATATTTCTAAAATTTACTAATGACGTGGACACCAAATTGATCCCCAAATAAAGCATTAAATTATGTCTCCACCTTTAGGGAGCACAATTTACAATGCTACATTTAGCGACCTCTTTAGTAGCCATATGACACTACGTAAAAGATGTAGAACATTCACTAAGTGATATAATGAAACCCCTAGTGTAGTAACCTATAAACCAAAACATTTAGGAACCACATCTTGCAAAACCAAATTGTTAGAAATTTGAAATCATCCTACATATACAAAAAAATGTGTTAGTCAAAAAATTCTAAGGAGAATGAAATTTGAGGGTAGATGTATGCCCCCTTGTTTTTACTTGCTTTATGGATGTAGAAATAGGGTTTTGATGAAAATTTCCTTGGTGGGGTCATAAAACACAACTCTAAGGAAAATCAAGTATGCAATGAGAATGAGGGTGGAACCAATAATTCAATGCAATAGATGACACCAAAATTGGATTTCATAAGCCCAAGTTATGATGATTTGAATGAGACATGCTTGGAACTGATATGACATATTGCCAGTTTTGTTACTATAAATAATAAATTTTTATCTTTTTGTTATTCATTTTTCATTTTTCATTTTGAGATCATCTTGAGTTAAGTCAAGCATTCCTAGGAGTGAAAATTCCACAATGACAATCGTATCGCTCACTAAGGTTAGAGGCCTTGAGAGACCGCATTGCACAAGGGATGTTCTACATAGTTAGGAGCTCAATTTACATTTTTTTGAGTGACTTTATTAAATATGAGGTGCTCTTGGCCCAACTTGGCACCCTAGACTGAAGAGGGTGCCTCAATCTAGTATTGGCACCCTAGACCTACATGGGTGCCCTAGTCTAACTATGGTTCCCCTGACCAGGCACATTATCTTAGACCTATAATTTTTTATTTATAAAAGAATATATTGATGATTGATAGGTACCACCATGCATGCGAGAGAACTCAAGGAGTTTCTTGTATAAAATTTTGTGCGACCATGCCACATTACTTTCCATAGCATAGTAGAGTGACTTGAGAGATGTCATTTTAATTTGGAACTACACCATGCCCACCATGAGGTACCATGATGCAATTTTGATGGCACTTATTGAGAGATGGGGCGTAGACACCTCTACCTTTCATCTTCTGAAGGGAGAGATAACTGTGACACTTGCGGATGTGTATTGCATTCCATAGTTACCCATGCAAGGTAGAATCATAAGCCATGAGGAGGGGAGTACATTAGATGACATCTTAGTCGACTAGATTTATTGCATAGGTTGACCTATGCCAAATAATGGAAAGTTCCAAATACATATATGATGGTTTCTCTATGGAGATGTAGATATCCCCATCATTCATTATATCTTGATTGTGACCATAGTGTTTGTATTTACACCATATGGATAAGAAAAACACCTACACGAGGGCCTTACACACACTATATGGGTGATGGTGGAGAAGCATACCATGTTTTCATAGGGGCAAAGCATGCTAGCACACCTCTACTATGATCTCGGTTGATATGTACACTATGAGATGCAAATTTTGATGACATGCACTCTTCTTCAAGTTTGGGTGTTTGAGCACAACGCTTGTGCATGGACTATGAGATATCTGATACAAGTAGCATGGACATAACAATCCTATTCTACACATTAAAGAGACCATGGTAGCATGGTTATTTTCTATATTGGTGCATTGAATTTGATCACACCTTTCCCAAAATTACATTAGAGAGGAACCAAAAATGATCACACAATACCACTTGGCTATTATCCTCAAAGGAAGAGCTAGAATGGTATATCAAGGTTTCGGTCCTCTTTGTGTTTTATATGTGGTTTGATTAAGACTTGATTTAATTTAATTATGCAAATTTAAAACTAGGCTAACTATGTATCTACATCAAACTAATGTGGTTTTAAGAAAACATAGAACTGCAACATAGAAATTGAAGGCAAAAAAGAAAGGTGTGGAGATAGAGGAACCTGGCATGTAAATTGGGCCTAAAATCTCCTAGTTAATGGTGGTGGCACCCGAGACTAGAGAATGTTTCTTTTAAGAATATATGAATAGGTCTTAGTAGGTCACAATCTATAGGTTCTTCCTTCTTGGAATCAACTTCATAACTTCCTTTGTTGATGAATATTCAACTTGACCTAATTTTTTGAAGTAGGAGGCTTGAATTCTTGATGTTGCAATTAGGTCTTCAATCCTCTCCCGAATCCACTTCAAATCTATCACTTTCAAGAAAGAAAGGGGACAAATGGTTGTATTGTATATGGTCTAGCCTAAGTCAAACCTAGTTTTGTTGTTTCCACCTCCATAATTGCTACGATGGTGTAAAGAGTGTGTACTCTTGGTCGGGTAGAGGCAAATGGGTAAAAACAAGTGATAAATGACAAGTGTTGCAACTTACCACTCCTATTTGATTTCTGTGATGGAATGAAGTCATGGTACTCATCTCATACAAGGAGAATCGGATGCTTGATTGAATATCCTACAAGTATTAGAAATCATAAAATATTAAATGAACATAAAACATGAACAATCTTTCTCAAAAAATTGATGCATAACTAATCATGAATCTCAATTGATGAAAAATATTGTTAATTTTACTTTTCTTTTTTACAATGTGCAATTGGAATTCAAATTGCATAGGTCTTTATTTCTAGTTACAAATGATGAAAAATAATTGTATTTATATGCATTTATTTGATTCTCATAAAATCAATTATAAAAATCCAACAAATGAATTTATATTTTCAAATGTAAAAAATGTTGACAATAACATATTTAAAATTGGGCCAAAATAGGTTGGTCAAGGGCGGTGGCACTCTAGACCAAACCTATTTTGGGGATTTTAATGTCATTAAATAAATAATTAATATTAATTCCTAATTTTATTTTGATTTTTTTTAAATGACCATAAAACAAGAAAATTATAAGCACAATTAGGTCCAAGCACATAAGGGGGAGCTAAACCTAGTGTGAAATTGTCAAGGTATAGAATTTACAATGTTACATTTAGCCCCCACTTTAGTGAGAGCATGAAATTATGCTCATGTTCGCACTAAGTAAGGATAAGCCAAGAAGGGTTCTTTTATCAAAACATTGTAGTGGTAGGATGACACAAAATCTAGGGGATGTGCTAGCCCCCAAGCTCAAGATCCTACAAAACAACAATGTAAAGACAAAGGAACACACACACATATATGAGGTGCAATGCAACCAAAGATACAAACGTAAAGCATACACCATGAAGACACAGATTAAACATAATGCAAATGGAAATACAATGCAAACACAATGCAAACACGATGTAAAAAATGAAAAAGAGGTTATGACATCATGGACTAGCAAGATCCACAAAATTATTACTATGATCCATACCCAATGCATTCATGAATCAGAAGCTAGCAAAGCCCAATATTTTCTAGGTGACCCTTGAAAGGTACCACAAGCTATTTAAGTTTGATATTCATTGGGTGATCTTGCTAAGAAACATCATAGGAAATTGAATTCTAACATTCACTAGGTGGGTTTCCATAAAGGGTAGCAAATGAAAACACATAAGGGATAGTGAAGTTAGACATTCACTAGGTGAGTTCTCATGTCAACCATACCAAGAATTATAAGAGAAGCTCATTGTTTGCAAAATAACTCTGATAAGGCACTACAAAATATGATCAATATTCCATAAACACATCACAAAGTTCCAACTATGTGAAACAAAGTGAAGCACATAATGTAATGTATGTCCCCACTGTAAAGTAATTGCTAACGTCAATCAAGATCAACTACCTTTAAGGTAGAATAAAATGATATGTGATAAGACATGAGAGCTTCCTAGGAAACCCTATGCCAAGTGATATGTTCCCAAAAAATTTGACCCATGATGAGGGGTTGCCCCCCAAAAAAAGCTATATAATTAACAAGACAAAAATATCACATGAGGGATCCATAGATCCAAGGTCAATATAGATGAGAGATATATAATATTATCATGCTCTAAATTGACATCCTTCCCAAAATACTTGTGGAACTATGAACACAATGGAGGAATGACACATGAAGAAAACACACTTTTGGGTCAATATGGAAGAGACCTAATGTCTCAATGCTTTGCATTGTTCCCCAAAGAAAACCAAAGAACAAAAATGTCATGCACAACACAAAGAAGAATGAAGATACAAATAGAGGAATGCCACAAAATATTTGTTCTCTTTGTATCCTTGTGTCAACAAGAACAAGGGTTTTCTAAATAAAACTAACACACATACATGTCAATCAAAACATTATGGGGAGATCACATTACGTGCAAAAAAAATAAAAGACACAAAGGTACTACACATGCAAGCAAATAATTTACATCCTAATATTTCTCATCATAAATGGAAGGTGAAAAATAAGCTAAATGAACTATATCAAGTGCAATACAAGGAGAAGCACCATGTTCAACACATGGTGGGTCACTTGCATTAGGAGGATCATCATGGTTAACCTCGTCTAGGTTAATTGATTTGGAAAACATAAGAGATAATTCAATGTGATCTTTTTTTGTGCTTTTGATTCATTATCAAACTATATCACAATGGGATGCATACTAGTGTTGTTGGCATGATTGCGAGCACTATCATCCATATGAGAGATTTTTAATCTTTTTTTGGTTGGGAGAGATAATTTTTGGCTTATGGTTTGGTAAGAGTGGCAAAGTGGAGTCAGGAAATTATGAATATGGATGGGCAGGAGGTATTTCATGGGAACAAATTCATGGATCTAATCCATGGGCAACCTAAGTTCACATGAAATTGGTATGATGTCAGGATTATGGTAAATACAACATCCAATTGTTTAGGTCCTACCTTAATTGGGAGAGTTGTAGAACCAATTGTAGGGTGAATAGAACCATCATGAGCCATTAATAACACTTATGATTGTTTATAATTATACTTATAAAGTCCATGCATATACAAAAATTCTTTGGTGATCACATTTATTATACACGTACGATCAATGAGTATTCCACTTGTGGGCTTATTATCAATTCTACCAGTTATATAAAGAGGACCATCATATGCCATTATAGAAGCGCCAATATGTGTAAAAGTGATATCATGTAAGATATTTTGTTGACCTTTGTGGGTATGTGTATCAATCATGTTAATCTTATCGTATAGGTTATCAACATCTTCTTCATTTTCATTTTCTTTGACAAGATCAGGTGAATGACTTGGCAACATATTTGTAAATATTTGTGTTTTAATTAAGAGGTGATACCAATTTATTACCTTTATCATATACACTATCCAAATAGATTACATTAGAATCGATGATCTCTTGCACTTGGTGCTTAAGACACATACATATTTATGTATCATGATTCGGTGTATGGTGATATTGCCAAAATGCTTTTGCATTAAATTTTTGAGGTAACAGTTTAGTGGTATCAATAAGCCTAATTGTAGGAAGTTGAATCATGTTTTTGATTAGCAATTGCAACATAATAGCATGGAGAGAATTAGGCAATTATGAAAATTATCCATCTCTTGGAATAAATTGATATTGTGTTGGAGATGTGGCAATAACTTGTGTTTCAATGATATTAGAAGCTTGATGGGTGTTTATCTTTATAAAAAAATATTTTTCTTCTTAAATTATTGATAGTTGTTTTGAGGCATGGCTTCAGATTGACCATTAGAGTAAATGAATGTGTACCTTCATATTAGCTAACTGATATTTGGTAATCACAAAGATTCGTGCATAAATGTGTGAATGAGGGGTATTCATCAATAAGATCTTATCTCTAATGTTAGGTTGTAAATTTCTAATGAATACCCTTTAAATGTCAACATCCAAAAGATTGTAGGATATTTGTGAATAAAGAGCTTGGTATTGTCCTATAAAATTGGTCACTTTTTCCTTATGTCCTTGTTTGCCATGGATTAAATAAATTGATGTAACTTTAGGTCCAATTTTTTCTTGAAAATGTTTAAGGTACTCATTAATAAGTTATGTAAAGGAAGTAATTGAGTCATTTAACAATGAATTTACCATTCTAAATCCATGATTTTTAATTATCTAGGATTTTTTTTAGCTAGGATAGCATCTTCAAAAATGAAATTACTACACAAAGCGGTAAAGGTCGACACATGGTTGTTGGGATCTCCTTTGCTAGTACTTCTTGAAATGAGGTATCTCATTTTTTTTGGTATGGATGTCTTTAGGATAGCAAATGACAATGGAGTTCGTGTGAGATATGTAGGTGGGTTAGTATTGGATTGAATTTGGTTCATGTTTGAATTTTTTTTTGTAATGATGACATGTTTTGTAACAGTTGATTTATGATAGGATCATTTTGTGACATGTTTTGAGAATGTGTGGAATGTGGAGGACTATTGTTGATGATGGGAGGATTATTATTTTAAAATTTTATGATAGGTGAATAAAATGGAGGTATTGCACATGAAGGGACAAATCTATAAGGATTTCCACAAGAAAACCATAAACTAGCATTAAGGCCATTGCTATATTTCATGGTGGATGCTACGATTAGAGGGGTGGAAGTAGGAATAAAAGGAATGGTTGTTGGAGAGGACACTTGTCTTCCCATTTTATTTTTATCATTAGTGAGGGCTTGAGAAAAACTAGCTAACATAAGAATGCTTGCATCTACTATGCGAGCTAAGATAAAAAAACACTTCTATCCCTTGGGAATCATTGATTAGCTTCTTATGGCTATCCAATAATGGAAATGTTTCTCCAAATAAGGATTTTATGTTTAAGTATTGTTGAAGGCCTTCTAGGTCTTTGTCTAATTATTTAGATGTATATTCAGGAACATGGAAAATAGCAACCTCCAAGTCCACATAAATGTTAGGTGTTGAAGTAGACATAGATAATGTAGGAGTAGGGAGAGAATCAAAGATAAACTATGTACTAGATCTAACTCCTTGAGTGAAAGAGTTATAAGACTCGAGCTCAACATTGTATGTGATTGCAGCATGAGAAGCCATAAGTCTAAAACTACATCTCACAAGGGTATTAGATATGGGACACCAAGTCATGAAGCTCATAAATTTATTACTAGATTCAAGGCACTTAAATATGCTTATAATAGATAAAATAATAGAAATTGAAACACATTTCAGAAATAAGAAACAAATCTACATCAAAATCACAAAGATAGAGATGCCACTAAAATTTGGAAAAATTTAGCTAGACAAGGGCGGTGGCACCATAGACCAGAGATGCAAGATTTCAACAAATTAAAAGTTTGGAAATCAACTATAGTGTTTCAGGATCAAAGGTTGTAGAGGTTCAGGTTTGAGAGAAAATAGATTTTTGGAAATGCATGAAAAACTATTTTTTTATGTGAAGCACACACATACATGAAAATTTATGTGTTTAAATCATTACAAGCGTTCAAATTACAATTTTTCAAAATTTAAAGTGTTGTGACTAACTGAATTTTTCTTGAAAATGTTGAAAGATAACACTTTTTGAGATTTTTAAATGATAAACAATATGCAAATCTATGTTTTTTCAATACTTTTCGTTAAAATTTGTATGTACTTTTTAAAAGTAACAACAACCTAAGATTGCACTCAGATTCTACAATAAAAGATTTATGATTTCAAAATATTTTGCAACTATAACAAGCATCAGGTTTATCAAAATGTTATGTGGGAAAAGGGATCTAGGGTCTAAATCGTACATTTCTCATCAAATTAGAGATGATCAAAACCCTAATCTATCATTATGGCTCTTCCATTGAGGATGGTAGCCAAGTGATCTTGTGGATCATTTTTGGTTCCTCTCTCATGTAATTTTAGGAGAGATGTGATTTAGACCCTAGATCCTTTTTCCCACATCATATTTTGGTGAGCCTGTCTTGAAAATTTAGAGTTGAATTAGGGGGTCAAGGGCGGTGCCGCCCTTGATTGGAAAGTATGATTCAAGATTTGTAATTTTTGAGTTTATAAGATACAATTTTACACTATCCTTTCCTACTTTGGAACTTGTTATCTCTATATTTGAACGTAAAAAATCACAACAAAGAGGGGGGAAAGGGTGGCTATATATGAGTTTTCCTTGGCCAAACCCCCATTTTGGTATTTCTACCTCCATGAATAGTCAATTTTTTGATAGATAAAGTATTTTCTCTGAACCTTAAGTGTGTCTAAGGTTATAATGACCTAAAATGCAAAATAAATGATAAAAACCCTATTCAAATATGTTGGAGAGGGGTTCCTAAATTACACAATCAATGATCAACCAAAGAGAAAGTCAAAGACCCTAAGGAAAATCAAAACTATTAAATACCTTACTTAGGATAGCAAGGAGATCAAATTCTAAAGATGAGAACGTGTTGAAGGGAGGAAAAATCTATCTTCAACCCTAGATTCCAACTAGTTCTTCCATTGGCATCAAACTCCAATCCTTGTGCTAGCTTGATCAAATCTAAAAATTGCTTTATAATTTTGTAAAATTCGATGTGAATTTTGGTAGAGATTTGTTGTAATTCCAATTGCTTATTTTATCTTGTAATAATAATTCATGTTTATATAGTGGAACATAGGAATAAATTAAATTTTAGGCCAACTCTTTTAAATTTATTTTTTGAGATTAATTTACCACCAAGTCTCGAGTTTAAATTCAAATCTCGTAAATTAGAGATCGACAAAAATGGAAAATCAAAATTATCGGGAAAAACACTTGGTCTAGGGTGGTGGCACCCTAGTATAGATATTTTTCACACTTTTAAATTTGGATTCATAAGTTTAGGGTTTTCTTAATCAAGACCCATTTAGAAAACGAGCACTTGTTGAGGTTAAAATGGTAAAATGGGATTGAGAAGGCACTTTTAGGATAACACTAACACATTCTCTTGAGTTGGAGGGAAAGGTCAAGGCTAGGGGACTTTTAAACAAAGAAATCCCCAAATAAAGAATGAAATTATGCCTTCACCTTTAGGGAGCACAATTTACAACGCTACACTAGACATTAGATAGTCATGGAGTTGACTTAAACTTTCCCCTTGTTATTCTAACACCCTAAGGGTTTTCTCTTCAATGCCAAGTATATTACCAATAACATGATAATTTCATGAAAATCATTTTTGAAGTATTATTTTATGTTCGAACGTCATTTTTAGATCCATGAATGCTATCAAAACATGACTATCATAGTGATGATAGCCTTGAACAATAATTTTCTTAGTTATCATGAAACATATGAGGTAGATTCTATATTTTTTATTAATAATATGGAAATAAAACATACACCACATGAAAGAAGAATATCATTATACAATTTATCAAAAGGAAGCCCAAAATGTTGTAGGACTGTCATGATAGTCATTAGCATAGTCAAGCATGTAGTCAAAACCATGATGATAAATCAATATCCATTATTTATAAACTTTTAATTCTATTTTCATACACACAAAAAAGAGTCTAAAAATTCATATAATTAAGAGATGAGGATTGGTCAAAGTAAAAAACTCATTTGTCATGATTAGTAATGTCCTTAACTAGTCATGATTAGGATTGTTCTAGTAGTTAAAGGGGTTATTAGCATTAAAAATTCAAACATGACCATTACCATATTATCTCCAAAAAATGTTCATGATCAAGGGTCCTCCTATAATAACAAAAAGGAAGAAAATAACATGGATTGAGACTGTTATAATAGTCCTATATTAGATGATAATATTGTGCAAAAATAATATCCTAAAATTGTCTTAACACGTTTAGGGGTGCATAATCTTTTGTTTTCTTTGGTACTCATTTAGCATGCATAAAACTCATTTAATTTAATTTTTTTATTATCATAAAGACCTTGATAAATTGATTCATCAATGGTACAAGTTAAACCTTTTTGGAACACTATTATTAGCACACTAAAACAACCATATGGTTGTGGGTTTTGTTGGTGGCATCAGGATACAAATCTCTATGAAAACAAATTCAAGGGAACTGTTGAGTGGTGTCAAGTTTGTTGTTACTCTTGGCATAAAGAACCTACATATAGGAGACTCCAAAGCTGTGATTGACACTATTGATAATAATTACTATTAGGGGTGGAATATCAAGGACATTTTATTGGATATTCAATTCTTACTCAATAAATTTGAAAGAATGAAATTAACCCACATCTTCTATGAGGGCAATAGAGTGGCCGACTCTTTGGAAAATTTAGGTTCTTCTTTGGATTCAACTAAATGTTGGAGATTTGGTGCACCTCCCCATGATTATCCAAGGTATTATCCTTGAGGATTAGAGGAATCTTAATGATTTATGATGATCTCTAACATCTCCTTTGTGGACGGGTACACTTGTCTTCTCACCCTTGCTCAAAATATGACGTGGAATATGTTTGATGATATAGATGCGTACAAGGGATGACTAGATTGTGGTGGGGGTTATTTATTTTCCCTAGTGGGTTTCCCCATGGGTTTAATGTGTGGTCTTGTCATCCGTACAAGGCTTCCCCTTATAATTCAAGCCTTGTCATTTGGAATGTGTGGGCGGCTAAAATCTTACTCAAACATATGCTTAATTATGCGCTGATAAAGGTAATGATGGAATTTCTCTATGCCTTGATGTACTTAATCAATACTTGCAATGGATCTCAACCCTAAGATTCTCAAAAATGCTTGCTTGTACATGGTAAAATATTACTACCTTAATTAGGCAAAATTTGTAAATATTTTATGGCGGTTATCTCTTTAATAAATTGTTCGAGTTTATTTTCCTTTTGCATTTTGAAAAAAATATCATTTTGCTAACTCTTGTGATTGTTTTCTATCTGAGTGTGAAAATGGGAGGAGACCACATGTGAACTGAACTAGGTTCTTATGAAGAATTCCTTCGGGATGCTTTGGTCTAGCATATTTGTGTTGAGGGACGTATCGCTCCTTTAATGGAATGCATAAATGGGCACGATGAATTTTTTTTTCTCAATTTATGAGATCTTGGTGTGACAAAAGGGTCATGATGGGAGGGATTTATTTTGAGATCAATGAAGAGGTTATTGAAAAGGCTATGGGACTACCTTGTTTAGGTTAGAAGCTTAAAAATCATACTAAAGTACAAGATATGAAGAGCTTGTAGACCTTCTTTAGGGAAAATGAATGTCCTATGAAGTTGCATACAGGTTTTGATCAAAGCAATCCTCCTGCTCCATGGAATCAAGTGAGTCTAGTTTTAATGAAGTATATCACTCTTGAAGGTCGGTTTAAAGTTTTTTACTTTTATCATTTTCCTTTTTTGAACACCTACACCATATAATGCTTATTAGTTTCCTCTTCTTCTTACTTTCATCCCTTGAAAGTTCGATTAAAGAAGCAATGGAGCTTGTGGTGAAAAATCCTGATAAATTGAACCCTTTGCCCCTGTGTCAAGGGCTTATCCTTCGTCTTTATCATTTCCACCTTTCCCTATGCCCACCAAAACCCATTTCTATTATTAGATTCGAGGAACCAAAACTCTCTGATTAGTCCCTTGTTAAACCCTCTCTGGTTGTCTCTATTGGCCCTAAAATAAAGAACCCTCCCACATCCAACCAACCTCCTGAGGAACCCAAACCTAAGCCCCCTACCAAAAAAAAGAAGACTGGTACAGATTTGGCCCAATCCAAGGTCACCGCTAGTCTCTACAAGCTAAAGAATACTCCCACAAAGAAAGAAGAAAAGTTTCCCATCAAAGCCAAACTTGAACCAAAGAAAGGAAAAAAGGACATAACCTTTCATGTAGAGGAACTGCCCATGAATAGTGTTGAAGATGACTCTGTTGCTAAAGGCTTCCAAGGGGATACAATGATGGTTGCTAGTGTTGAGATGGGGGTGGAACAAACAAGTATCTAGAGGTCCAATAGGCTGGCAAAACTAAAAAATGAGGTCCTGGTAGATGATATATCCAATAGCTTGAAACAATAAAAAGGCCAGGAGGTGAGAAAACATGACGTGGTTGAGGATACTGAAGAGTACATGGAAGGACCGAGTCTCTTCCCTGAGATGAATCATGTGATTCAGGAAGAATCCACACCAAATTCCTCCAATCATAATGCTTGAGTGGAAGAGACCAACAGGTCTAATGCTAAAAAGGATGAAGACCCCAACAACCTGGTTGCTCGTGTTGCCAAGCTGGAAAGGAAGTTTACGAGGTTGACCCGGTTCATAAACAAAGTCATCCACCATTTTGTTGTCACTCTGTTGGAAGTGCTAAAAGATGAGGTGAACAAGAAGACTGTTGAGGTCGGACCCAACAATAGTTGGGTTAGGGATGATGTGTTGAAACTCCTCATTGAGGAGTGGGAGGGTATTTCTAGGTGATGGGAGGATTTGGCTTGGTTCTAGTGGGTTATCTTTTTGATGTATCTCTGCTATCTTTGTGTTTGGATTGTAAGTTATATTTGGTTTTTGTTTTTTGATCTGAACTCTGGCCCTATGGGTTCCTCATTTTAAGGGTATTGCACCCTGTAAATGCATATTGTATTATCAAAAGCAATGGGATAGTCATAAAAGATCATGATTAAAATTAAAACAAAGTAATAAAAGGAAAAAATTAGTTTCTTAGCATAGTGTAAATAAAAAGATAGATAGGGGTGACATCATTCCAACAAAAATAAGAAAAATGGGACCAATAAGACTATTGTATAGTCACTTTAGGACTATCATAACAACCATACCCATTAAAATCCTAATTTTTATTTCATGAGAATGCGTGAACTTATGATGTTAATTTTTATTATCATGAAATAAAATTTTAGGAGTTAATAAAAATAAATAAAAAATGAGAAAAAGGGGTTATTATAGCAACATTGTCAAAACTACCAAAAAAGTGAAAAGTTTTCAAAACTTATTACACACCTAGATCATCCTATACTATGTCATAGGTTAGGTCTCTTGGTATTTTAAATAAAATAAAATATGGTTTACATCATTAAAAATAGGTTAAATAAGAAAATTTTCAATAATGGATAATAAGTAGATTAGAAATAAAAGAGTTACAAAGTTACAAAATTGCAAAGTTGTCAGCTAGGTTATATTTGATTGAAATGATGTTTCTAATTATGGATAATGGTTTTAAATTATGCAAATTATATTTTTGAATAATTTTATGTTTTTTTGTGTTTTTTGTAGGATTGAGTGGTTATAAATGCTTAAAAACATGTTGATAACATTTGGAAATATGATGGAAACATCATGATGTTTAATATTTATCACTTGTACCTACAATATTGAATTTTTATCATGTTAAAAAAATTGAATAAAAAATCTAGGATTTGAAAAAATCAAAAAATAATTATTGACCTTATTTTGACACTTATTCTTGCAAAATTGTTGTCACGATAACATTGCAAACTCCTAATTTGTTGATGAAATTAAAAGTTTTATAAATATGCATGGATGGGAGTTAGGTGAAGATTGAAATATGATGGATAGGGATGGATATGAAGGTTATAATGATGAAAATTAATTCATATTTATTCTTGTAAAGACTAGACGTTTCATTTGGAGGAAAAAGGTGTCTACAAATGTATATGTCTTGTCCAATCAGATTGTCCACTTGAAAATTGATTCATCTTATTCTAGGAGTTGAGGAATCAATCACAAAAATGGATCCATTATTGTAAAAATAAAAGTGTTTTGAAAACATAATGTTTATATGGTTATTAATAATATGGAAACTTGATGAAATTGCCATTTGTCAAAAATAGGAAAACTTATTACCAAAATTAATTGTGGAGATGAAAAATAACTTTTTGGTACTAAGAAAATCTTTTTGAGGAAGCTACAAGAAGATGAATACAACTTACCTTGGAATTGTGCTTGCCACCAAGATTAAATTTATGTTAGAACTATAGACACCTAAAATATTTCCTACTCCCCATCACCTAGTCCTAATCAACAAACTTCATCACCTAGGACATGTCCCCTTTAGCTAAAGTCCATAACTTAATTAATAATAATATTATTTAGTTAAACCCTTTTTCCATCTCCTCACAAATAAATAATAATAAAATACGTATTCCACCTATTTTCTATCTCACATGTGGCTAAAATAATTAAATAATATTATTATTTTATTAAGCCTATATTCTCTTAACACATTCCAAGAATAAAGGGAACCTAAGAACTCTTGTCCTTATAGTCCTATTATTCTCTCAACACATTCAAATAATAAAAGGAACCTAAGAATACTTGTCCTTATAGTACCCTTATTCTCTCAATACAACCCAAAGTTATAGCCTTCTTAGGTACACATCTCCCTCATTTCCCTCATGCTCACAACTACTTACTAAATTTTGTAAGTTAGTCCTAGCCATTCACAACCTAGCCAACTTCATCTCCACCCTCTATCTTTTCCTTGATCCTAGGGAATTACCCTCAACCATTCTCCACCCTTGATCTCATAATCAAATCTTGACCATCCATTCCCTTTTCCAAAAGCCTATAAATTCAAGCACTCTATCCTTCATTCCTAATCTGTTACGACTTATGCTAGGCATATGTTGTCAAATTGGTAATATTCAAGCAATGAGAATCCACATCCCAAATTCATTGGAGAAAATAAAATCACAAATGGAGGTTATGGTAACATTTCAAGTTGGTTTTCATGTTATTGCTTTGTTTTGATCTCTTTTGTGAGATCTATCTAGAGGTTTTGCGTGTTTTGAAATAAGAACTTGCATGTTGGTTTGCTTTCATTTCACCTTCAAGTATTAGGCATTACAAGAACATCTAATTTGAGCCATTGGATCAAACCAATCTAAGCCATTAATTAAAAAATCAAAAAATTAATATCATCAAGCTTACTTATATATATGAAACTAAAATTATTTGTAAGGGTTGGAAAATTATTGTAAGACATTAATTTTGTAAGCAATAAATCATTACACCTTCTATTTTTACCTATTTTTTGAACACCTAATTATTTTCTTGTATTTTTAGAATTTAGTTCAATGGATATTGATGATTTTGTGATATGCTTCATGTCACTAGTTGTTTTGTAGTGCCCCTCCCATTTGTAGCTTGTAGTTGTGAGATCAAAGTTTCAACTTCATCATTTCCTTGTGATTTTGTTATGATCGTTATTCTTGTTTTTAATGGTGTGTATGAACCACCACATGTTCAAGAGGAGGTTCCCCGACATGTTGATTGATGGAATTTATATGGTTATATGTTTGGCTTATCATTGTGCTTCAATTAAGTGATGTGCATTATGTATGTAGTTATAAAATGGGAGCTTGATTATTGATGTTCAAGGAATGATTTATATGATAGATGTATGGATGTTATTTTGTGTTGTATGTTATTGAAATTACTTGGGTGATTATGTTGTGCTTCAGTTATAAATGCATTGAGTGGTTATAGGTACATGGTTATTTCTCCACCTAGCTACATAGGTCTAAGTTATTCCCCAATGATGGTTAATTCGAAGACGCCATATTGGGTATCCATATCTATTCCTCAATCATACTCGAATCGAGTATCATATGTGTCATGTTTAACCTTATGTGAACCAAGATCCAAGTTAGGAGTTATTCTAGAACCCATATATGTCGTTAATGACCACTAAATGTCTGATTTAATTAATGGTTTATTTTTATGTTTTCCACAAATGAAATATTAAGAATTTAATTGATTCTTGTATTGGTTATTCAAATATTTTCCATCTTTCAAGAAAGGAGAAAATAAACTAAAAATAGAAATGATGTTAAGTGTTATTTAATTAATTTGCAAAATTCCTTGGGTAGGGAAGTGCAAGTTATGAGTGATTTAATTATCTTGTTTGAATTTTGATTTTCATAAATTTAAATGAATATATGCTTATATGGATTTAAATCATGAATTTAAATGATATATGTTATTTAGGAATGAATGTAAATGCATATTTGGATTTTGTGGAAAATGAAGGGAATTACAAACTAAGAAATGGAAAATTAATTTTATATTGTTTTAATTTGGAAAGTTGAAAAAGGATAAATAGGAAAAAGGGGTTTTATTTTCATTATGTAATTTTATTTTTGGGAAGAAATTGAGAGGAGAAAACCCTCTCATTGTGAAAATTTAAATTGTTGATTGGGAATGCATTCAAAAAGGGAATTTGATGGGATAGGAATTAGAAGGGGAGTGGGCATGGGAGGTTTCATATGCATTCATTTGGCATTCTTGAGGTATTCTCCATTTTAAATTTGGTCATAATTTGAATTAAGTTGTTAAATTCTTCTTTCTTGCTCATTTTCTTCCAATTTGAAAGGTTGGAATAGGATTAGGGGAGTTTAGAAACCTCCCAATGCATTTCGTTTGATTTAATGTCATGTTAGATTAATTGTTTTATGAAATTTTTGAGAATTTTCATTAATATGGGGTTATAATGCCCATTTTTTGGGAAATATGTAAATATGAATTTTACCTTGAAAGTGTGTTGTTAGGCATATTTAGATCGAAAGGGTGTTTTTAGAATTTAAAAAAAATTATATTTAAATTTTTAAGCTTTTCTTCAATGGTGGAATTGGAAATTTGATGGTTTTCCTTTGTAAAAAATTTTAAATTTTAAATTTTTGATTGATTTTGGATGAATTTTAATGTGAAATAAAAAGTATTTTTGAGTGTTATTGATTTAGAACATTATGAGACCATGTTTTTGTTTATGAAAATAATAAATTTTGTGCATTGTTTTTAATGCCACACTCGTTGGTGAGTGTGAAGAGCTTAGGAATTAGGTACTAGAGAAGGTATGGGAGTGGCTCTCAATGTGTACCTGACCAAAAGTGGCTCATATGTTGATCATGGGTGGGGAGTCATTTAATCAAATATAAATTAATGAAACAAGAGTAATTAATTAACTAAGATAATGGATGCCCCTCTCATGTCTTGGGTGCTTGTAAAGGCTAAAGATGTTTGGGAATACATGTCAACTCAAGGAGCTTGGATCTTGTATGATCAAGCATCCTCATCTGTATGAGAGGAGTACTAGATTTTGTGTGTCACATTAGTGAGCATTGTGATGATACTCCCTAATAGCTCCTAGAATCTTACCCTAGTGTCTTGTATAGTTGTGATATGCTATTGGTGAGTTGGCCCAATGATGATCCTTTTGGTATCCTAGTGGTGAGTTACCCCATGATGATTATATGATGTGGCATTGGTGAGTTTTCCTAATGTGGATTTGTGATGTGACATTGGTGAGTTTTCCCAATGCGGATTTGTGATGTGACATTAGTGAGTTTTCCCAATGTGTATTTGTGATATGTCATTTGTGTTGGCACTAAATGAGGACTTATATTTGACATTACTTATGATTGATCCATCTTGTATGTTTGGATGAGTGTTTTATATATGATGTGTATGTTGAGTTTATTCTTCATGTATAGTGTGTGTGTAAGCCCTCTCCCAATGTGTTTGGCATGAGTGTTGTGCTTGTGGCCCATGTGACTATCTCCTAGCATGGTGTGATTGGATCCTTTTTGAATTCATGAGGTTGGGTGGCATGGAAACCACCATTGGGGATCAAAGGATCATGGTGGAGTCAGTGATAGCATCAATGTGCAAAAGGTTACCATGCTTATTTCTTTCTTCCTTAATTTTATGGATTATGATGCAAATTTTATATGTTGAAGGACATTTTAGTCCTCTTGTAATTGTAATATATTATTGGACTTCCCTCTTGTGATGAATTTTAATATATTATTGGACTTCCCTCTTGGGATGGATTATAATTGTAATATATCTTATTACGTGTCTCAGAGTTGGAGTCGGGCACACATGTAATCTTGTATGCATTCAATATTTCATGTTTGAATAAAATGAACTTAGGAATATTTATTTTGGGTTTAAAATGAATTTAAGAGTCTTCATGTGAGTTTGGGTAGCTTGGTGCTACATCCAGGTAGCTTGGTCTACCCAAAATTGATCAAACTCAACCTAGTTGTGTCTAAGTGTGTTTGAGAAGCCTTGTTAGCAATGGGGTGGCCTAGTTTTGTACTAGGGTGGCTTGGTTAGTAGAGGGAATCTTGGTTATGAGTGTAGAAAAAATCAAAACTAGAATTATCTCTCAATTTGAGCAACCTAGTTTTGTGTTGGGGCAACCCCATGCCCCATACAAAAAAAATGTTAATGCTTCCTATCTCAGTTATCCAAATATTTTCCTAGCTTAAATCCATAGTTATATAATTTTTAGGCCTCACATCTTACTTGTGAGAAATTTTTTTGTCATCTAAACCTTTGAAATCTAGTCAAAATGTGTTTCTCTTAGAATAAGAACATTCCTTTGTTTTGAGAGTGTTATCGTTGTTTTGAGCTATTATTTTATGGTTTCCTAGGTTAGGAATTTCAAGTAATTTTTTAGAGCATGTCCCTATGTGTTTTCATTCAGGAGCTATGGCACCTCTTGCTTCATTTTGTGTGCCTTTTTTTGAAGTTTCTTGATTGTCAAACCTAGGGCTAGAAATATTTCCCACCTAGTCTTGTCAAGACATAGGAAGGTTGAAGCTTTCATGGTTGGCCTTGTTTAGTGTCCTCAACATTCCCCATAGGTCAAGGTGTTTTTTGTTGTAGTATTATTATATTGTGTGACATAATGTTACAACAAGATGTTTTGGGAAACATGTGGTTGTCTAGAAGTGACCCGGCGTCATTCCAATTATTGGAGAGTTTATGCTTCCTAGTTAGGAAACCTCTTGTGAAGGGTTGTCCTTGTTGTTAGAATTGTAAAGTGTGTTTGGTTGTGGATTGAATGTTGATGATTCCCTCATCTTATCCTAGAGCGGTCTTGCGAGAGAACATGATCATGGGTTTATAATTGATCGTTGTTGGTGTCATCCCCTCTCTTGTATGTTTGTCATGGTGGATTTATCCCACAAGTGTTAGTATTTTTTTGTTGTCACCTTGATTATGCAAGGGAGAGTTTATCTTTTTGTCGTTGGTATTGTGTCATATTTCATATGACACTTGTGTGCACATTGTAGTCCAAGTGTGACATGTTGATGTCATATCTTTGGTACTGTGGTTGTTTCAAAAATAAATTGTTCCACCAGGGTTTTATAAGAATGTTGGTCTGGGGCATTACATGTTTGCTAATTGTATGCAACCTTGTGTGACCAACCTAAAAAAAAATCTTTAATATTGTGGAAAATTTTATCAAATGCACTATAAATTGGGTGTTTGATGAAGATTGCTTTATGATTTTAAATCACTTTGATGTTGCACTAGCTTTGTGATGTTGTGAGTTATCTAGTTAAAAAAATATTAGTTTTTTGTAGACTTTTATATCCATATTTGAGGTTTAAATAAGGCTAAAGACTTATAATTTTAGTTAGTTTTATTTCTAACCTCTCTTTCATGTCCTATCTTTTACAAAACTTTTAGATTTGGTAAGTTTAGGATTAGAATAGGATTTCTTAACTTTCATAGTATTGTTGTGGAGTTAAATTTTCATAGATGAAAATTGATATATTGTTGTTTATAAGCTAAAAAATTATATTTTAAAATAATATATGTTGAGATTAGTTTGTTAATGCATTGCTAAATCTGGAAAAAAAAATCAGCAAAAGGCCAAGGCCTATATATATTATTACATTTAATATAAAAATATTCCAAAAAAAATGGCTATGAAAGCACCAAATTAAGTGTTAGAATATCTGGAACATCTTGAAGATATCTAAGTTATGATTACACAAAATGGGTTACATAGTTTGGAAACATGATTTTGCATGAAGCCATAGAACTTTCAAAAACTGATTTGTGTCAATTAGATACAATTTAGGGCTTTTAACATAAACCAAAAACCATGTTCTTTAACCACAATTTAATGAGCTCAAACATTGCCACTCCTCCATGCATGAGGTTGCAACTGAATTCCTACCTACTTAGAAGAATCTCCAATATGAACCAGAGGTGGGAGAAAAGATGGGATTGGTGCTCCTACATTTACATGTGGATAGCACTCGTGGGAGAGCAAGAATTTGATAGCGAAAAATCTCTCCTTGAATCTTGCATTCATTTGAAGACAAATATTATTGACATTATTCTAAAGGGCTCACAACATAACTCTCTCATTGTCCCTTTCAAATGCTAGTTTCATAGCATCATAAATTTCCTTGAACACCTTCCTCTACTTCAAAAATTTCCTAGGGAAAATTCCTCTAATGTGCCCTTTCCCTTTGAACAAGTCATACTATTGAACCCCTTTAAGCAAAGTATTCTCAGAGAGGAAATGGGGCTTAACAATCTTATTAACAATATACTCCAATTTGTCATAAAATTACAGAATATCAAGAGTTTGAAATAAATATTGATAGCACTTGATATGGAAACAATAGGCGAGGAGCCTGTGGGCTAGTGACTTCAACACCCAAAACAACTTGCACACACTCTTT
Source organism: Sequoiadendron giganteum (assembly GCA_007115665.2). Classification (NCBI taxonomy): domain Eukaryota; kingdom Viridiplantae; phylum Streptophyta; class Pinopsida; order Cupressales; family Cupressaceae; genus Sequoiadendron; species Sequoiadendron giganteum. Next base: position 567,474,033 of record CM021102.1, on the reverse strand, counting down.
AATACCGAGGAAATTAAGCATGAAGACTGATTCTAGGTTCGCATAACTGAGAAAGTTGAAAAAGGCCACTCCTAACCATGCACCTTCGTCAACACCCTAAAATTCCATGGCTTGTACTCCATTTCTCCCTTCATGAACCTGCAAATAGGAAGAGATTTGAGAGAATTATATGACTCAAGCAACAGAAATGAGTGTAAGTTGGATGTAAAATAATTTTACAAACTCTAATTTATTAAACTCAACCGACTACTTGAGCAAATGGTCATGCAAGGATTTTTTAAACCATTATATCACCTGTCTTTTCCATGCATGCAAGCTCTAATTTCATACAATTCTTCTACCTCATGGCAGTTTATGCCCTTCCAATGTGATATCAAATTAAATGATGTTGGTGAATACACATGGTAATATGATTACCCTCTATACCTACACATATAACACATGTTAGTTGAAAAATAGTATCTCCCGCACACTTGCTTATGGGTGATCCCACAATACTGGTTTACAACTTTTGGTCAAACTGGACACTGAATTGATTTTTTCTAACTAAATCTTCACTTTCAAGCACCTATAGCGGCTAAACCGTGAGGAATTTGAAGATGATGCAAACTAGTAGTTTGTGACATTTTATTTTTAGATTCTAAATATATTTTTTTCAAAAAATTTGGAATCAGTTGCACTTCTTTTTCCATCTCCTTTGAAAACTAGTTTTTTCAGTAAACACCATTTTTAAGGAGTGATACTCACCGTATACAACATAATTTTTTTTCCATGAAGCATAATTTTATTCTTTTTGAATTTAGATTTGTAACTACAATATCTAGTGTTTCATTTGGTTTCATAGTGCTTTATTGAATATTTTTTCCTTAATCAAGTTTTGAAGTTAAACCAATTACATTTCAGACATAGGCGGACTGTATACAACATAATTTTTTTTGTATGTATCAAAATTCAATTTGTATTTTTTTCTTGTATCAAGGACTTCAATATCTAGTACACTGCTATTTTTCAAATTTTTGTTTTGATAATTTGCCATTTTTCCACATGTGCAGAACAACGAGCTTGATTTTTCAGTGAAAAACCTACATTCACAAGAAATAAAAAATAAATATAATAATTAAATAAAATTTATTTAAAATTATACTTTTTGGGAATCTTATAATAAGGAATACATACAAAAAATAAATTTTAATGAATTGATTTGATCCCCCAAAAGGTAAATCAAAAGTAATTTTTTATCAGCATTTTGATAGGTGTAAAGGAGACTCCATTATAGGTATGGTTTTAAAACTAGCGGGGTTCTACCCAAGGAGTTTTGATCTAAGGTGGTTTGATCAAACCTTTTTCAATTGAAATCCTTTAAATGGAACTTTTCAAGGCTTAAATCATTATATTTTCTAAAAATATGTAATTTCAGCAAAAAATAGGATCTCCCAAAAATTGTAAACTGGTATTGTGGGATCACCCTTATGCAAGATGACCTAGGTTGAAGGTGAGGAAATATTCTAGCACATTCTCTCCCGCATACTTGCTTATGAAAGATGACCTAATTTGAAGATGATAAAATATTCCACCTACATTTATGAAGATTTGATATTTCCCTTTGCATTTTCTTCAGTGACTTTTAATGATGCAATTAATAATGACTTGAGTTAAGCCATAGCAAGGGGTTCAAAAAATTTATTAGGAAACTTTAGCTACACCTCTAAGTGTTATTGACAAAAAATTATGGGGCCAAAGCTTCATAAGAAGCAATTGCAGTTAATTGAGGATATGTAATTAATTGTTCCTCATTGTTTGATATTGCTACTTCCTGTAGGTCACAACCCACATTTGCTAGATAGTCTTCCATTTTGTTCTCTTCTCAATAGGTAGGGGAAACAAGATATGTTTGAAATTTATCTAATAGTCCCCATACCATCTACAAAATATACCTCAAATTCCTATTGTGGATTTTTCTTTATTTACATAAGTTGATGATTATCAAAGAATCTCCTTCAATGATTTTTGTAATACCTAGATTTATACTTAGTTTCAAACCCAAAAGGATTGTCTGAGCTTTTGCAATTTTATTTCTACCACAAGGAAGATGAAATGATCTAGTAGCTACAATTGACCCAAAAAAGTCACAAATACTAACCCCTTCTCCTGAAGCACTTGGATTCCCCCTTGAAGCACCATCAAAATTTAGTTTGAAAAAAGTTGGTAGAGGAGATTACCATCTGATAGAGCTCCTATCAATCCTTCTCTTAACATTTTGATGGAGACTACCTTTAAAATGAAAATCTATATTATTCCAACTTTGCAAAATGTTATCATCCTAGCTTGTGAAAGGAGAGTTAACATTTTTGTGATTTAAAAAGCGATGGGTGAAGGACGAGTGGGAGCGGGCAAGAATGGAAGTGGGAGTAGTTTTTTGAAATCCTTTGAGGATGGAGAGGATGCAAATGAAGACCCGTATGTTGATTTGGGTGTGGCAGAGGCTTGTTGGGTCTCTGTTTTCATGTTGGTTGTCATGCTCTCCTTTTTGCCTGAGGTGGTGGGGTTTGGTTCCCCTTTTTCTCTTGAAAAAGTGGCTATGGAGGCGGTGGAGGGTTAGATTTGTGGTTTCCTGTGTTTTGGCATTGTCTCTTTGGGAGGCTATTTCTTGAAGGATGATATGGTGAGAGATACCTGTTGTGTGGCTCTTCCTTGGCAGGTTGTTCCTCTTTTGTTTGGGATTGCCTCTCTTTGGAGCTTTGTCGTTGCTCTTTCTGAGCTTTATGTTTTGCCCCAGATCTTTGTGTCTCTTTCTATTGTTGGATCTTGTTTTGCAGGGGTAATTCTTCTCTTGGGATGTTGTTGCTTGCCTTGCCTTTTGTGTTGTATATGCAGTCCCTATTGGGATTCAAGATCTTTGGGTGGTTTTGGAAGCCATTTTTGACTCCTTTTGGTCGATGAGGGTTATATCTTTCAAGGTGTTTAAAATCTGTTGGGATTTGATGTGTGGGTTGGTCTTTGTTTTGGAGGAAGCCTTGATTTTTTCTTTTAGTAGTGTTTTTCTAGAGGGTAAAGGTTATCCCCTTAGAGTTTGGGTTGTTTGGTACCCCTTTTGCTTTATTATTCTCTCTAAGTGTAAGGGGTTTGTGCTTATTTTGGAGGTTATTTATATTTTGTCCTTTGTTTATGTTTTCTCGGTTGGGAGGCTTCCAAAGATCTTTTTCAAGATCGATTTATTCATGTTGTTGGAGATTGTCTATGTTGCCTTTGTGCTAAAGCAAAGTGGTTCAAAAGAGTTTCTACTGCTAGAGTTTTCCATGGATGCTCTAGTTTCTCTAGCTTCTTCTTTCTTGTTGCGGGTTGGGTGGTATTCTAAGTTTCTCTCTATGTACCAATATGTTGAGCCCCCTCAAATGTTTAAGCTTATGGTTTAGTGGTTTATTTTTTAGTCCTACTATTTGCAGGTGTTGGTATCTTACTAGGTTTTTCCAAATGGTGGTATGGCTACTTGTTTTGTTGATGTGTTGGCCTTCTTCTCATATCCTATGGAGGTGGATTTAGCTCCCATGGAGGTGGAGTTGGGAGGTGATTGTCTCTGGCTTCCTCAGTTTTTGATCCTTTTGAGGTGGATGTTTCTCCTATGGATGTGGAGGTTGAGGGTGTTGGAGTTTTTAGGCAGTATTAGACTTGTTGTTCATGACATTCTCTCTAATAGAGGCGAGCTCCCTCCTTTTGAGGTGGATTTAGAGTTGACTTCCTGGTTTTATGGATGGATTTGTCTCCAGTGGTTTGTTGTTCTCTCTAACTCCCCTATTGAGGTGGGTTGTTGGATTTGATGACATTTTTTCTTAGGGGTTTAATGGTGTCTTACACCATTAAGCAGGTTATCTTTCTTGGCTCAGTGGTGTCATCCATGAGTGGTTGGTTTGTTGACGTCTAACAAATGCAAGTAGATTCTTTATGTATCTAAGGGTTTCTAGTCCTAGTTAAAACTAGGTTGTAAAAGGGTTTCAGGCCCTTGCTTGTTTGTTTGATGCAGCTTGTGTATTCATGATTATCTTTTAGAGGCTATTGTTGGGCTACTATTGGTTTGTGGTTTATCTTCATTGTAGCTTGCTTTTATTTTTTAGTTTGAAAATTCCCTTCAAAATCGTCATGTACTAGGTTTCAGGTCCAACCAAAACTTGTTTAACCCCTAATCAAAAACATTTTTATGATTTTGGACATATGTTTTGATTGGATTTGAAAAAAAAAACAATTTTCACTTGGGTGTACTTGACCAATGAGGCTACTTTCTTGAAGATACGCATATTCCTCTCCCACCATATATTCTAGAGTACTAGTGCAAGAAATACTCACCAAATACAAGCAAAAATGGATGACTTGTATAAAATCAACCAACTTTGCAAGAGATCCCAAATAGAATTTAGCAATAGAAGATGCAAACTTAATTTCTCTTGAATAAACACCCAACAATTTTGAGCATAAGAAAATTGTAGGAGAAAATGATCGACATCCTCTAGCACTTCCCCATACAAGACACATTTAAAAGGATCAACTATCTATAATTTAGTTAACCAATCACTTGTTAAAACCCTTTTCATTAGGACTAGCCATGCAAAAATCCATAATTTGGGGAGGACCATATTGTTCTAACAAAAGGAATAAGCTCTTTGAAAAATCATATGATCACCATTATTAAGAAATGATATTAAGAAATGATTTGTAACCTTCTTTTACTGAGTAGCAACCATCTTTTAAGGGAGCCCATACAACCCTATCTAGTTTGGTTGATAAAAACACAACTCTATCCCTTAACAATGCTTGAAGTAAAATTTGTTGATCATCAGAAACTGAAGTGCCTGAAAAATCTTTCCAAACCGCCTTCCTAGTTAAACTATCTACTATCAAAAATATAATCTTTCAGGTTAGTACTCCATTCTTCAAATAAAATTGTCATTATTGGTTGTAGCTCTTGAATATTTAATAATGGTGAATATTCATTTCATGAATCTTTCCAAAACTACACCTTCTCACCATTATGGACTTTCCAAGTAATATATGGAATAATGACTTTCCTACATGAGATTAAGAAGTCCCACATAGCTAACCCATCTAATGGATTTGAAACAGTAAAAATTCCAGTTGGATGTTCATTATCTAAGTACTTTGATTGCATTAGTTTACACCATTTAGCATCTAGCTTAGAGTACATTTTCCAAGCTAATTTTGCACCAAAAGCCAGATTCCTATTAGAGAGATTATGGATGCCTACACCTCGTTGAACCTTGTCTGACACCATGTTTTCCAATGATATTAATGGTACCTTATTTTGATCATTCATATTCCTTTCCAAAGAATTTTTTTTTTAATCTTTTCAATCTCTAAAATAATTGTTTTGGGGGCTTTGAGGACTGCTACGAAATAATTTGGAATTATTGTTAAGACATATTTTATCAGCAAAATGTGACCTGATAATGATATCCACCTAGATTTCCACATCAAAATCCTTGATTTTATCCTTTCAATAACTTTACCCTAGTAATAAATCTTGTTTGCTCCCATAAACAATGGAATACCCAAGTATGTGCATGAAATATCTGCTATTTGGAAACCTAATAGCTTAACTATCTTCCTTTTTATTGCAGTTTTAGTGTTAAACACATAAATCTTGGACTTACCAACATTGATTTTCTGCTCATAAGCTAAAGAATTATTTTCCAATGCCTCTTTGATTTGAGAAGATTCATAAATAGAAGACTTACCAAACAAGATAGTATCATCTTCAAATAGGGAGTGTGTTACTAAAATATCTATATGAGGAATTTGGATCCCTTGCCAAAGCCCCTAATTGTGCCTATGATGGATTGATCTACTTAATGCTTCAGCCATGATAATAAAAAGAAATGGGGATAGAGGATCCCCCTACCTAACCCTTGTGTTGCACTGAACAATCCTATAGGTGAACCATTTATTATGACTAAAATGTTTTCCCCAAATAGGCAAGAGAGGACCGATTTTCATAATTTCTTGTTGAATCCAAACTTAGACAACACTTTAATTAAAAAATTCCAATCTACTCTATCATATGCTTTCATCATGTCCAATTTGACAATAAAGGATGGCAAATGATTAGAATTGATGGAATGCAATCTCATGAGCAACTAGTGCTCCTTCAAAAGTCTCCCTTCCTAGGACAAAACTTCCTTGCTCTTGTGAAATGGTTTTAGGGATATAAGGTTGCAACCTAAGATAAATTTCCTTGGTAAATATCTTACATATTGTATTACAAAGCAAAATTATCCCAAATTCCGTAAAATTTATAAGATCATTTACTTTTGGAAAGATTGCTATATTTGTAACATTAAATTTTTTTAGCATTGTATCAGTTCTCCTTGTTTCTTCTAATGCTAAAAGTGGATCAATGCCGATAAAATCCCAATCTTTTTCAAAAAAATGGCTGTGAAGCCATCCGGTTTTGGAAATTTCTTTGGGGGCAAAGAAAAAACAACCTTCTTTAGTTCGAATGTAAAAGGCTTCATTAAGCAATCATCATTTTTCATCAGAAATAAGCCTTGGAACTACATCAAGTAGTTCCTTCTCATCGTTTATACTTTGTAAGGACCTGTTATGCGGGGCATATAAAAGGTCAAAGAAAAATTTAACACCTTCCTTCTGTATATCATCTTCTATTTAAGAAAAGTGCATGTAGAGGAGTTTTGAATATAAAAAACTGAGTTTGCAACCCTTTTAATCTAAGTAGAAGCATGAAAGTATTTAGTGTTGCAATTGCCCTCCTTTAACCATAATTCTCTAGACTTCTGCCTCCAATAAATTTCTTCTCTTGCACTTAATTCTTCCCACTCTGCCTATAGTTTTCTTTGCTTCTCATAAGTTGAGACATCTAGGCCTTTCTGAATTATATGCTCATGGATTGCTATTAATTCTTTGAATACTATTTCCTTTTGTTGAAAAATATTCTTAAAAACTTGAACATTCCATATTTTAATCTATTGCTTTACATGCTTGAACTTTGTACATAATTGAAACATTTTTTATCCTCTCACAAATGGTGCACTTACCAACCATTGATGGAGGCATAAATTGAAGATGTTGAACCACATTTTCTCAAACTTAAGAGATGGTTAAGAGATGGTTTGTGTTTGGACAGGGCATCTTTACTTGATATGTTCATGGAAATGGCATTATGGTTTGCCCCTATAAAAGGTAATATTTTTGAAGCTAACAAGTGATCCCTTAGGAACCAATTTGGTGATGCTAGAAACCTTTCCAACCACTTTGCTATTGGAAAAAAAACCCTGCCTTTGATTTGTCCAAGTATAGTTTCCATTAGCTAGAAGAATATCTTTTAAGGCATTGGTCAAAATAAAAGAGTTAAAGTCTTCTATTATCTTCAAGGGGGAGAAATCCCTCCTTTCTTTTCTTGTGATGAAACTATTGCATTGAAGTCTCCTACCAACATAGCTCTATCATAACCTAGGTCATTTAACACTTGTGTGAGAGCATCCCAAAGCCTTTTCTTATCAATACTAGATGTCAGGCCATAAATATTTAATAACTAAAACTTTAAATAAAAACTTAATTACCTCCAATTATTGCCAACTATTCTCATTTTTGTTTGAAACTACATGATAGTCTTAGGATTCCATAATGCTACCAATCCCCCAAAATCCCCTTGAGTAAGGGAATAAGTTGACCTCCACTTCACCCATTTATGAATTGATGCTTCATATGTAGCCTCAGAGGTTTTTGTTTCTTGTAACAAAACTATATCAGCTCCACAAGCATTAATCTGATGCTTAATTTGAGCATATTTTTCAGAAGCATTAATTCCCTTGGAATTCCAAGAAATCACCTTCATGCATGCGAGGAGAGCAACACGCTCTCCTTGGATGCTTACTTGCAGAAACTGTGATGTTGCAATCTAAATTTGTTTGTACTCCTGCAACTATCTCCTCTTTCAACTTAGCCATATTAGATTTTTTCCTCTTTTCCCTAGAGACTTCTTTGCTATTGGTTGACTAGAAGGTGATTGTGACATTGAAAGAGTCAGAGAGTAATCAAAATCCTCCATCATTTGACCAACATCTTGAGAAATTTCCTCCTTTTCAAGATTTTACATGCCTGGAAGAGCCTCATAATGCACATGTGTTCTTGCTATATCCCCCTTAACCTCAGTCATATTAGGTTTACTTCGCCTTTTCCCAGAAGTTTGCTTTACTTGAGAAAATGAAGTTTGTGAAAGTGAGAGAGTTTGAGAGAATTCGAACTCTTCAGTCATGTGATCTAATTTCTCTACAAAATATTCCACCGTATCTACTCTATGCATTTCACAACCAACAGAAGGATTAAATGCTAACCCTCTTTTTGAGGGTTCAAGAGTTTCATCCTCATTTGTTATTTCATCAAATAATTCTGAACCTATTGAGAGAATAATCTTCTCAGCTAACACTTCTAACTCCTCTGCATCTCCTAGATGTTTAGACCTTGTAGAAACCATAACCTCTGAACTCTCACTACCTAGTTGTAGCATATTGGTTGATACTGTATTCTATTGAAATAAACACCCATTCTCGCTTTTCCCACCATTGACAAAATCCTTAGATAAAAAATTATGAGATATCTAAATGGTTCCTCCATTAAACATCAAACTTTTGACAATATATCCTAACCGTTGTACTAAAATTTGTGGTAGAGACGGGGTATACAAATTTATTAAATAACCCACACTCTTTTTCAGAATAATTTGTTCTTTCGGTCCTTGGGCAAGAAACAAATAGGAATATTGCTTAGGCCTTCCATTAACTACCAGTGGCAATGCTTTAAATGCTTTTTTCCCCTTTCACTAACATGGGCTGGCCATCAAGTAAGTTACTCTTCTCCTTCTCCTTATGAACAACTTGTTGCAACAAATCTTATATTTCCTGAGTTCTATATTTCTCCATATCATAACAAGCACTACTAGGATGCCCCAAATTGTGGCATTTCAAACAAACAATGTCTGAAGTTTCCACTATAACATTCTAGATCTACTTGCCATACTTCAACGTTATATGGATTTGAATTGGGAAATCCTTTGTAGCATCTAACAAAAAACAAACCCTAACTAGTTTTGTTAGATTTCTGAAAAAAGTATGATCATGCTTAAGGAAGATCCTTATATGATTAGCTAATATTTCTATTAAGTGTAGCTCCATGTCAAGAGCAAGAGAATGCAACTAAATTCAAAAGGGAATAAACTTAATGTCAAAATCATATGGTTTGAAATTTGGAGACCACAGCTGCATAAATAATCCAAACCCATCAAAAACCCAAGATTTCACTTTGTATATAGCATCTCTTTGAGATTTTGCATCAAAAAGCACAACAAAAATACCCTTTTCCTTATCTAAATAAAAAACTTTCTTAACCCCTTCCCATTCTTCAAATAAAAAATCCCTTAAGATGTATATATCAAGTTTAAGTCTCCGAAACATATAGATTAGAGCTTTTCCAAGAAGATCTTGGACTTGTGGTTCTAAAATATCTTCTGATAGGGTGATCTTAACAACACCTTTTTGATTTGTACACTGAGATTTACCACCTCCTTGTTGTTGCTTGCATGTTGTAACTTTTGGCCCATTGTACTTTGTAGAACCTTCCTACTAAGACTCCTTTCGCCTCCATTGTAGAGACGATCTTTTCTTGCATTATGTTGTCTTTTTTGATCTTTTCTTCTTGGCACCCTTCTTTTTATTTCTTTGATCTTGTAAATTTTTCAACCCCCTACATGTTGCTCTTGCTTTTTATCTCTTGAAATATCAACTGCCTTTTGATTATTTTGCACATGTGAATATTACTCTTACATGTGAGTTTGCAAAGAAACACCACTCTTTTGATTAGTGTGACCTTCATATTCAACTTTCTTTTGATCCTTGGTTGAAACCTCCTAATTTTGGGTATGCACTCATTGCACATTTGGATTGAAATGGACATCTCTCTGATTAGGAACATTAGCTTGAAAATGCCTTTCCTTAGCATCTTCTTTCTAGAAATTCTGATTTGAACGTCAAAATATCTCTAGAGGAGCCTTCGAATGAGAAGGAATTCCATTTTTTTGTTGGAACCCCTAAATGAGGATGATTTGTTAAGCTTATTTGACCTAAAAACAACTTCACGGTCCTTCACGGTCCTTGTAAAGTGATTTCAAAAAACTTGATTTATAGTCAAAAATCTCTTATTTGTCTCGAACCAAGCATCTATGAGAATGAACGGGCCTAGTTTCGACTTGGAATTTTTTTTTGACAGAGTATGACCCATGTCCTGCATGCTACCAAATAGGATAGCCTTTTGGGCTACGTTGTTGACAAAGTTTCCTGCCATAGCCTCGGGGGCCATGAGGAGTATGCCTATCTCTTTCATTAAAAAAACCGTTGGGTTGCCATTTTCGCTCAGCCATGTTTGAGATCACTAAATCTGAAAAATTGATTGTTTGTATAGTTTTTTTTAATGTTGAATATTTTTTCCAAATCTTGTAGGCCCTTATTGAAACAACAAAACATAATGAATCAACTAAGAAATCTAATAATTCAAGACTCGATATCAGAGACCTTTGGATAATCATTTTCTATTTTGAATTTTGATTACTTTCAAGAGAGGTGAGATACCCAATATTTCATTTTTAAGTTGAGATGTGTGTCAAAACACTCATCAATGGTCTCTATTTGGTAGATTTTACTTTATTAAAGATATATGAAGAATATATTGCACAAACTCTTTGGAAGAATTTGGGAGACTTGTACCAGGATTAATCCATAGTTAATAAACTTTTTTAGAAAGAAGTTGTACAAATTGAAAATGGATTATGGTGGTATTGTGTAACTTGGAAATGATTCAATTTGAGTATGGATTTGAATCCTTGATGGATAAATGATGGGGATAAATGGTGTGCTACACATCCATATTTTGACATAAAACATGTTATTAATTAGAAAACTCAATGATGCAAGTGTGTAAGCTATTTTATTTCATGGAAGGTGTAAGATGGTGCATGGTTCTATGATGCTCACTAAAGGTGTTCACGTGGGCATTATATTTTAGCTAGATGCATATTTTATCAATTACAATATTCGTTTATTCCTATAATGAAGAGATATATATAATCGACATCTTCACAACAAATTGATCATAATCCACTCTCCAACTTGGGCACTCCACCTTGGCTCCATTCTTAATTAGTATCCATAAATATAGCAACACTAGTCTAGTTTTCTAAATTGGAGATTGGTAACTCTACAAATAGAAGGATGGAAGATAAAAGGTCTATTCTCATAACCTTGACAAATGGTAGGCAAGAATTTTATGGCCTAGCAAAAGGGATGGAGATCACAATATCGAAAAGTCAAGGGGATTCATCAAACCCAAGTGGGGTTCCCCATGACGTGGATTTCTCAAAGGAAGAGGTCAAAGATGGAAACAAGGTGATTATGGATCTTGATTTCCTAATAATAGGAATTAAGAAAATTGTAGGCTCTAGCCAAACTTTGAGAGGAACACCAATTTAGGAGGTGAGCCCTTGTCCCTAGACCTTGCTTTCCAATATCAAACCTAAAGGGAAAAATTATGCTTCTCCAATCATGGACTTTGACCCGAATTCAGATGAGATTTCTATTAATATTCCTAATTACATCATGGATAAGGGTTTGTCAAAAATGGAGATATCATTGACAAGAATATTTTTGGGTCAAAGGCTTAACATTAATAAGGTTAGGGCTTGGGGCCTTAAGAATTGGTGGACCAAAGGTCAATTGGATATACCAGGTATGCCTAAGATGTTTTCTCCTCTATTTTTTTACAAATAAGACCTTTGTAACATCTTGGTTGGTGGTCCTTGGTTCTTCGACAAGTCAACCTTGGATTTGGAGAGATGGGATATTGGCTTTGACCCATCCAATAACTCTTTCAATATTCCCCAATTTGGGTGAGATTACCTATTCTACTCATGGATTTCTAGAATGGGGATGTGTTTAAGGGGGCTACAAATGCTTTTGGTCAACTATTAGCCATCAATCCTATAACTATTTCAAGGAGCGAATTATTCTTTGTAAGGATCTAGGTATGTATTCATCAATAAACTAGCTTGCTATCTCAAATCCTAGAAGCAATGAGTGGAGTTTGAATATTCTCCCTTTACTTTCTTTATTTGTAAGAAATCAAGTCATTGGGTGAAACAATTCCCTTCTCTGAAAAATAGAAGGACGACTAAATTATGGAAGCAAAAATAGTGTTGTTTTTGGAAGCATGAAGGATAAGGAGCTCATCAACAAGGATTATGATCATAGTATGACGCTTTAAGGGGAGAAGATAAGATTCTCAATGTGCCCTCAAACAGTTTGATCTCTCCAAAGTTCAAAGCCAATTGCAGAGTGAAATAGTGCATGGGGAAAGGCAAGAAAGTGGAGTATTGGTAAATCAATTGGAGCACCCTTTGGATGAGTAGTTGGTTAGTATCAATCAAGAAAGCCTTGGTTCCCCCAAAAGGGATGTTCCATCCCAAGTAGTTGAAGATGTGGAAACTTCACAATCCCAAGAGAGGGAGATTTGGTGCTTTGATAAGGACAAATATAATCAAACCAATTTGGTCTTGGGGAGGGAGAGAGACAATAGGACCAAGCATCTCAAGGAAAAGAGTTCATCAAATCCGGATGTCCACAATTAGTAGTGAAATGAGAAAATAACAAGATGGTTACCACTCCCCTAGGGGGAAGGGCAAGGAATCCCAACCTAGAAAGAATACGAGGAACAAAATAAATGATGATTATGGGTCAAATCTTAGAAGCTCAAGAAGATTAACTATGAAAGATGTCATAGAGACATTAAAAATGAAAGGAAAATGGTATTCAATAAACTATCATGAAAATGTGCTCAAAAAGCACACCCATATCCAAAAATGAAGATTATATCCTGGAATTTCAAAGATCTTAATAACCCTCTTAAAAATGACATTCTAACTAACCTTGTTTGAGATCACTAACTAGACATTTTACTAATTTAGGAATCAAAAATACATTTGGATAAGTTGATTAAAGTTAAGAATAGGCTCTTTAAAGATAGTGGGTTTCATGGTGTCAATGTTAAGGGGGCCTCTTACAGTATTGTTGTATTTTGTAATCCTAAATTAGTGAATGGTTTAGCTTTTTTTGAGTACTCTAACCATTTTATAACTTTGTTTACTAATATTAGAGATAATAGTTTTTGGATTTCCTCCAATATATATGCCCCTAACAATATAGGATCCAAAAGAGAATTGGAATTGTCTTAAAGTCTTTAGAACTATCCATCCTAGCAGTAAATGGATCATAATGGGGGATTTTAACGCCCCTTTGAGAGAAAACAAAAAGAAAGTAAATTCTCATATTTCTTTGAAATGTAGGAAAGATTTGGTAGATTTATTGATGATCGAGCTCTTTTGGATCTTGATATGCAAGGAGAAAACTTTGCCTATTTCAATAAGCATATTGGTGCATCTCTTATCCAAGTGATATTAGAACGATCCCTAATTTCCTTAGATTTGTTGTTCTCTTACTTTTATCTTTGTTAGCACTTACAAGGTTGGGTTTTAATCATTATTTGATTATTTTTTATGTTGTTAAATTAGGGAGGAGAAAGAGTTTTCCTTTCAAATTTAAAGGATATGGACTTTGCACCCCAACCTAAAAATTAATATTGTTGAGTGGTAGAATATACAATTTTGTATTATATAGAATAGTTAAAAATATTTATAATGTTAAAAGCAATATCCAAGGTTGAAACAAAAATTATTTTGGGCATATCTTTACGAGGAAAGAGATGGTTAGAGGTAATTTGGACTCAATCTAGAAGGATATTAATTAAAAGGGTCTAGACTCTTCCCTCTTAATCCAAGATAATAACCTCTTATCTGAGCTTCATTATATCATTTCCAAGGAAGAGGGGTTTTGGAGCCAAAGTTCTAGGACATTCTAGTTGAAGAATGGAGCCCGAAATACTATTTTTTCATCTTACTACCTTAAAGCATAAATCAACAAATAGAATTAAGGAAATCCAAATGGATGGTGTTAGGGTAAATAAGGACATAGAGTTTTGTAAGTTTGTGGTTATCTTTTTTATCGATCTCCTCTTTGTTGACACTCCTAATTTGGATGTTCAAAGGGATATTTTGCATGAGATTCTTAAGCTCTTAAATGGATGATAACTCTAAATTAAGTAAAACCCCAAAAAACGAGGAGATTAGAGTTGTTGTTTTCTCCTTTGAAGGAAATAAATCACCAGTACCTGATGGTTTTCCCCATTTCTTCTCTCAAATTTATTGAGATATCCTAACCAAGGACATGATTGCAATGACTAAGATTTTGTTGGCAACAAAAGAGTTTTGAAGGAGCTAAATTCAATGTTTATTGTTCTTATTCCTAAGAAGCCTGGAGCTAACTCCTTTGTTGATTTCGGACCTATTAGCCTTGTAGCGTCGTAAATTGTCACCCTTGACAATGTCACACTAGTTTTTTCTCCCTCCTATGTGCATGGACCTAATTGTGTTCTTAATTTCCTAAATTATGCATTATGTGGCCCATTTTTATATTTATCAAGAAATCACATGTACAAAATCAAAGTATACATTAGATTATTTTCTCCCGACACTTCACACCTGGCAAAATAGGGTCTAGACAAGGGTGCCTTGGGCAACTTTGTCCCCCTATTTTGGTTCCAATTTTTAATATGTCAAGGTTGGCACTTTATTATTTGAATTTCAAATGTCAAATGTCGGCTATTAGAATTTAATTTGTGGGATTATAATTATTATGTATAAATACCTAGTCATTGCACCATTTGAAAACTATGTGAGAAGAATTGGAAATAAAGAGCATTATCAAGCATTTATTATCAAGTCAAGAGCATTCAAGAGCAAGATTATTGCAGCATTTCATTGTCAAAGCATCATGTCAAGTTTTATGTGAGTTTGTTCATGTTTATGCATACATTTTGTTTGTGAGGACTAACCCTTATAGGTCTTCAAAGCAATCCAAGACAAATTTGCAATCAAGCCTTGAGGAGATGCGCATAACTTCAATCCTTCAAGGAATTAGATTTGAGTGGTGAGTTGTATCCAATTGTTGATTCATCATTCGTTTATCATTTAGCCTCTATCCCTCAAAAGGATAAGCCCTCTTTTATCAATTTTTCCATTGTGGATGTGGAAACACCAACACGGGGTTTGACCGGGGCAAGCCCCTATATGGCACAACCCTTCCTCTCTCTTTGAATCTGCAGGTTCCAAATCTGAAGAAGATTGGAGGAAAATTGAAGACCTTTTCATCATTATTGCATTCAAACCCTAAAACTTGTTAAGATATGGAATCTCAGTTATCTTGACAACTAACAAAGATTCGATAGTGAGATTTGGAAGGAAGAAGCCTCTAATCATACACCTAAGGACTGTGAAGACCGATTTCAAATTCAGTTACTCAGACATAGGCGCCCTAGGCTATTTTGTCCAACCAACTCAAGCCAAAATTCAAACCACAGGTGTACACAAGTATGCTCAGCCTATTTTTGATAGCCAAATTTGTCTCACTTTCTAGATTTGTTAGTTTCACATCAAACTAGTCCATTTTCATTGTTCACTATTACATCATTGCATTTCATACAAAATCCATTTCAAACTCCTCCTAAAAGGAATTTGAAACCCAAGGGTTGGTTGACTCACCTTTTAGGTTGTAAGTTAATCTTGTGCCCTTGCCACCTTCAAATTCTAAATGATATGCATAGTGGAAATGATATGAAATTCTAAGCTAAGTCCTAGGGTTTCACTTTTCCAACTTATCAAGCCTATGTAACTTGGTTTACAAAATCCTTTTTAAGGTTGTGGTAACCAAATTGCAATTGGTTCTTCCCAAATTGATTTTCACTCAACAAATTGGCTTTGTGCAAGATAGATAGATACTGGATTCCATTATCTCCATTCACGAGGTCCTACATTCACTATTTGTGGATAAAAAAAGGAAGGATTTCTTCTTAAACTAGATCAAGTGAAAGCTTATGACAGGGTGTTATGGGAGTTTCTACTTAAGGTAATGGCTAGATTTGGTTTTGAAACTAATTTCTTGAATCTAATCTATGAAATTATTTCCACCCAATTTTTTTGTCTTGATTAATGGTTCTTCTCTGAGTTTCTGTTTAAGTTCTAAGGGTATCAAAAAAGGGGATCTCATATCAACATTCTTAATTGTAATCATGGTAGAAGCTTTCAGAAGAAATATTCTAAAGTCCATTAATGCTGGGAGACTAAAGGGTGTACTTCCAACATCTATTGGACCTCCCACTTCACACCAATAGTTTATGGATGATACAATCATTATAAGTGAAGTAGCAATTAAAGAAGTGAAAAAACTCAAAACCATTTTATTGAATTATGAAATTGCTTCAAGCCAAAAGATTAGTCTTCCTAAGAGTTTTTTTTTTCATAAATACCTTAGTCCCTCATCAAACTAAGATTGCTCAAATTCTTCAATGTCGAGTGGGTGACCTTCCTTCCAAAAAGATGGGGATGCCTCTTTTTTATGGCAAAGTTGTAGTCCTTTTGGATGGAGTTAATTGATATATTTCGAGCTAAGTTGGTTGGATGCAAAGGAACTTTCTAAGTTGGGAAAAATCAGCTAATTAAATTTACTTTGCATAACATTTTTATTTAAGGAATAATCCTTTTCAAAATCCTACAAAGTTTGTAGAGAAGATTGAACATATCTAGAAAATATTTCTTTGGTCAAGAGCTGAGGAGAGAAAAACACATCCTTTGGTGGCATGGGATAGAGTTTATAGATTTAAAAATAAGGTGGTCCAAGAATTAGAAAGAGTAAGGAATTTAATCTTGCTTTGGTGACAAAACTACTTCGAGATTAATGTTTGAGCATAATGAGCGCATTGTTATCACTAAGAGAAAATATCTTTTTTGGCATAGGAATTTGCACAATTGCTTATATTGTTATGATCTTCCCCTTGGCTGATGTATTTAGAAAAATATTGTGGACAACAAAAGAATTATTAAAAAAGGTGTGACATGGAAATCAGGGGATGGTAATTCTATTAAGTTATGGGATGACAGGTGGCTTTTAGAGACTCCTCTCTCGAACTATGATTGAACAAATCCTTTGAAAACATTTTGTTTTAAGGCATATTGAGGAAAAATTGGCTAACTATATTAGTGTGGAGAGGGGTTCCTAGAGGTGTCTTTCTTCTTTGCTTCCTTCTTCTAATATGGATGTTTTTATATCTAGGTTACAAACCTTACTATCTTGTTTTCACATTCTGTTATTTCTTAAAAAGGATGATTCTTATTATATTGCTTCTAGTTTTTCTTCTCTTAAGACCTTGGATGTTCCTACTCCCTTCTAGAATAAGGTGTGGTCCCCTTAATTGATTCCCAAAGTAAATATCTTCTTTTGGATCCTTGTTCAAAATGAGATTTTAATTCCTAATAATCTAATGAAAAGAGGTTTTTCTCTCCCTAATAGATGTGTTCTTTGTGAAAATAATAGTGTTTTTCACTTATTAGTGCAGTACAACTTTTCAACGGCTATTTGAGAGATCTTGTTTCTTCAATGGAATGTCAGATGTTTTTTTCTTAATTATATTCAAGGGATGGTTGATCAATGGAGTTCTCCTTCTAACTTGTCCTTGTGGTTTTTTATGGTCAAATGCTTCCCCATGTTGCATGGGGTTTGTGGAAGGAGATAAATAATTGTATTTTTTTGGGGGAAAAGGGGGATGTGATAATGGTTGCTAACATAATCATTATGGCCATTAAGGAAAACTTTATGTCAGGGGTCACTAGAAAAATGTCCAATACTTTCAAAATTGGGGTTTTTCAATCAAACCTCGAAATTACCAAAGCTTGGAATCTCCAAATTGATATTTCAACCCTATTTAAGAATATGAAAAAATCCAAAGACGGGATGGCTTGGATCCCACCTCCAAGGGGTTGGATTAAGGTGAATTTTGACAATGCCTTGAAGGGCATCTTGGTTGTTATTAGGGGTGGAGTTATTTGCTATGCCCCTTGGTTACCAAACAAATCAGCTTACAGAAGTGAAGGCTATTCATGGAGCCTTTGGTATGGGATTTTAAAAATTAATTGTTGGAGGCGATTCCTTGAATATTATACATTTGCCTTCAAGGTTCTCAAACTCTAAATGATCGAAACCTTTATAAGTGATGCTTGTAAGCTTGGAAATAATTTTGAGGTCAATTTTAGGCATGTGCTACAAGAAGGAAATAAAGTAGTGGATGTGTTTGCTAATTATGACATCACAACTGATGGTAATAGGATTTGAAATTATTTTGATTCAATCCCAACACAAGCTAAGGAACTCCTCAATAACGATTACATCCCTAGCGGAAAAAGACATGATGTGTAATAGTGACTAGGAAAGGGGAATTTGTATCATTGTAATGATTTATTATGGTATCTTCAATAACTATGAGAAGCAATGTTTCTAGATTCTATGGTGAATCTGAGAACTAGTAGTATATGTGAATAGGGTCATGAATCTTGGTGCTAGATGTTTCATTAGTTTGATGAGGATGGGAGAACACAACTAAGTGGAGCCCTCAATTATGATGGGGTTCATAGGACACCCCAAGTATGGAATATTTTAAAGGAAGGAGCTTTTACCCTTACCTGAATAGGTTATACAGTCATGATCTTGTCGTAATGAAGGCATTTGTCAAAGGATGGAAATATAAGAAATTTTCTACCTTTGGTTGGGAATGTTCTCTCAACAAGGATTTACTAGCCCGGAGTACGAGGCATTCAACAAAAGATTTTTAAAGCCAAAAAATCTAGTGAAGAAGCTACTGAAACTTTCTTCAAGGGTGGCAAAAAGGGCAAACTAGTGAAGTTGCATTCAAGAAATGAGAAAACATTGCTCAAACCAATCTGGGTTGCAATGATAGAATGCCTTATGAGGTAGGCTTCGCTTGAAGGGAAGTATAAATTTATCTACGATTACCATTTAGTATTGCTTAACCATTTTAGACACAAAGTGTTAATCTCCTTCCCCTTCTTTCTTTCGGCTTCTCTAAAAAAATCGATAAAGGAAAGTAGAAAGGCTCCCAACATGACTCCTATTCCCCAAGGTCGTATGCTCCTAATTGTAAATTATATGAAAGCCTAGACCCTAAGCCAAAAAATCCTTGGTGGTAAAGCCTCCCTCAAGGAGAGTAAACCTAGGGTTATGGAGCATACTTATACCTCTTTGTTTGAGTCTTTGAGCCTAAAGTATAATTCTCAAGATTCAAGTAGGCAACGAATGATATCTATTGATGTTTTAGGTGATTCTAGTCATGTGACTCTTAATTCGTCTTTGGACACAAATTTTAATACTTCTAAGAAGGTGACTCTAGAGAGGAAGAGAATGTTAAAGGAGGATACCCCTAAGCCTACCTCAAATAAGAAGAGGAAGGAGAAGAAAATTAATTGATATGAGGACTTTGACATTAGGAATGACAAGCCTATTGAAGAGGGTATGAAGAATGAGGTAGAAGAAGACTAAAGTTTTAGAGAAAATAGACACCAAAAAGGGGAAACCTATTGTTGTGGAACCTACAATTAGTGTCCCCTTCCCAAGGATTTTGGATCCCACTCTTGAAATCCCTAAGGACTTTATTGTCCTCATTGCTAATGCCTCTTATCAAGAGGAGCTCTATGAGGTTTTGTATACTGTTAAGGATATGGTTTCTTCCCAACACACCATGACCAAATGGTTTATGTGAAAACTAACAAAATTAAAATTAGGTTGGAAGAACTATAGAAGAAAATGGTGGCTCAAACTCAACCTTCAAGGGAGGATGATAAGAATTTTGCAAGGTTGAGAGGCTATCCGTAAAATGGATAGGATTGAAGAAGACTTGTCCAAAATTAATAGTGAATTTAAGGTTGAGCTAATCCGATGGAGAAGTGGAAACAAGATGGTAATGATAGGGTTATTTTTATGGAGAATAAATTGGCAACCATATAGGAAAATCTTGAGCATGTAGTGCAGATCAACAAATGCACAATACAAAACTGTGTATTTGGTGTTAAAATTCTCACTTATAAGCTTAAGAGACTCCATGAAAGTCGTAGCTTTTAGGAGATTGACAAAGCTGCCCTAGGAGGCCTAATACTAGAACCAAAACTAGTAAGAAGAAATCCCTTAAAAAAGAGAAGATAGATAACTTGTTGGGATTTGTTAAACTACATGACAATTTCTAGCAACAAAAGCTAGAGACAGTTGAAATATTGAAACATTTATAATTGTGGCTTTGTTTAGTCTTTCTTGTGCTTTGTGTTATATTTACTAGTGCCTTTGGGTATGTTTTTGTCTTGGTTCAATATTGTGAATGTTTTGCTATGTTTTGGCTGATCTTTGTTGTTAATCAACTTGTTGTAAAGAGTTTTAGGGCCCCTTCAAACCCTGTTTTATTTCTAATCAAAAACAAAAATGGTAGTAAAGAGGAAAGTTGTATTTACTTTTGATGGTCATTTTTTTTCATACCTAATTGATCTCTTTCTTTAGAGATTAAGTTACCTATGGAAAAAATAATATTATGAAACCATTGATTAAGGCATATAAATGAGAAAGGTCTAAGGAGCCTAAAAAATAAAAAAATTATTGAGTGGATGAATGATTGTAGTCTTGAACTTGATTTATGTTCAATTTTATTCTAGTTCTTATAAATCTTTTAAGGTATTGGATTGAGTTCATTTAGATATATGTTGTCCTATTAATGTTCCTTCAATTTTTGTTTTTTGTACAATACATATTTTATAAATCATTCTAGGACATTGGTGTATTTTCTCGTGACTAAATATAACTCTGTAGTTAGTTTAAAGAGTTTAAGTATCTTTTGGAAAATTGGACTAATAAGAAGATTAAGGATTTGACGTTTGGTAATTGGGGTTTGAATTGCATTTCACATATTTTGATAAAAAAATTTGAAAAGAATATGGTATTGAGACATAAGAAAACTCCATATACCTCCTTAGTAGAATAGAGTTATAGAAAGAATGGATATAATGTTGATGGATAGGGCTACAAGTATGTTGAATGGAGTTGGCTTGGAATAGATGTTCTAGGTAGATGCAATTGGTATAGCCTATTACTTGATTAATAGGTCTCCTTTATTATCTCTTGTTAACAAAACCCTATAGAGTCGAGTATGGGAAAAAATCTCACTATATCTTCATGATTTTGGTTGTGAAAAATATGCACATGTCTAGAGCGAAACAACCAAAATTGGAGAACACTGCAGTGAAATGTATCTTCATCAACTATGGTGTCAATGTGAAAGGGTAGAAGCTTTGGGGCTCTATGGTTGGGAGAGTTATGCCCTACCTCACACAATGGCATGTGTAGCGAACTGACCCGGCTAACACAAATTGGTTTGCTTACCTTAATTTCTTCAATGCTTCTATGTTGGGACTAGTTATTAGCCGCTTAGGACATCAGCTTCCGCCTACAATGAACTCTTGAGGATCGCATCCCGCGCATATTCTGCATTATAGCCTATTATAAATGTTATTCTCAAAGAGATTATGCCTTATTTTGTGTTGTTGTAGCCAAAAGAGGATAGAAAGAAAGAGTAGTTCAACTAGCCCCAAAAGCTGAAAAAGTTGAACTAGAGGCTCATGAAGAATTCAAAGAGGAAAGCTCAAATAGTTCTAATTATTTTGAAGAGAAGGTAGAGCCTACATCACAGATATTGAGGTCCACTTAACAAAGATAACAACTAGATAAGTATATTTCTAATTAAAATGTATTTTTGCTTTGATTACTAATATTGGTGTGCCTAAAACTATGAAGTAAGCAATGGATATGAGTGATTTTGAGTCAAAGAGAGAAACTATCAATGAGAAGGTTACATTGAAGAAGAATGACACATGGGACTTTGTACCATTACCAAAAAGAAAGAATGCATATTGGATGTAAATGGGTGTTCAAAAAGATCAACTCATATGATTGTGTCAAATTTTTAAGACAAGATTGGTTGCAAAAGGATATTCCCAAGTCAAGGGGACAGACTTTGATGAGATTTTTCTCAAACTGCTAAGTTGGCATCTATCAAGGTCTTATTATCTATGTTGACAACTTTTACTTTGGATATACAACTGACAAATGAGAAGACGACGTGCTTGTATGGTGACTTGGAGGAAGATATCTACATGACAACCAAATCGCTGTGTTGTTGAAGGTGAGTCTTTGATTTGTAGATTTAAAAAATCTTTTTATGGTCTCAAACAGGATCTTAGAATGTGGTACCAAAAATTTGATTAGTTTGTGTTGGGCTTAGGATTTCTAAGATGCAAATTAGATCACCTTGTTTATTATAAAATGGATGCTGATAGATTCCTTGATATCACATTGCATGTAGATGGTATATTTTTTGGGGTAACAAACAAAATCTTAGAATGTAGTACCAAAATTTTGATTAGTTTGTGTTGGGCTTAGGATTTCTAAGATGCAAATTAGATCACCTTGTCTATTATAAAATGGTTACTGACAGATTCCTTGATATCATATTGCATGTAGATGATATATTTTTGGGGTAACAATAGGGATGTGATATATGAACATTGAATACGCAGTACTGAACTCTCAAACCTGCAACTGCACCTGTCTTCTCATTAAATCTGAAAAGAAATACACTACACTAGCTCAAAACTGGATGAATTAAATCACTCATGCCCCTGCCTTTCATTTATTGATGCAAGGCTGGAAAAAAAGATCCTGCTCAATCTGAAAAATCAAACTTCCAAAAGCAAACAATGAATTTGCTGCTATTTATGTCTAAAAATTGCCTTTTTCTGTGTCTATAATTTGATGATAATTTGCATACTTTATGGTGGTTGTCTTTTGAGACTCTTGTCTTCAATATCAATATTCATGCATTTGGTGCCTAAAAACAATCTATAGATTGCCACAACTCTACCCCTCTCATATGAAGGCCTTCATTGAAGTCATTGCCCCTTTGACTGTTATTGCAAAGTGAATGGGTTGTTGTCTTATACTGTCTCTTAACAGCAAAGTGATTCCCTAATCTGGAAGAGGATGAGACAGGCACATGAATGCTAGAGGCATGCATGTGTCCTGTCCTACATAACTGGGTGTTAACTCAAATAAGATTAGTGCTGCATCCTCTCCATGCTGCTGTCACTACTGTGCCATCATTGTGAAGATACTAACCGGGCAACTCAAGGTAAAAGCTCTTCACATAATACTACTAGCCTTGCTAGCCTGACCCAAATATCATTTTCTGATACACTACAAATGTATAATTAATCATGAACGTACTGAATTACCAGCATAGTAGTTATAGAGTACAGGACAAACTAATAGAAGGAAAAAAGCCTTCACAAGTGCATCAGTGACTTCATCTTCAACACAGAAAAATCACCCAAATTTTCAAAACAATCATATTTTAAACTTTATGATAAATACTAATAGAATAACAGAGCACCACTAGCATGAAAGCCTCTCTGGTTAGATAACACCAGAGCAAGGCCATAGATCAAATAAATTCAGAGTTTTCTAAATAGTCTATGCTGTTTCAGAAATGCAGTGTTAGTATCCCTTGCGCATATACCCATGGCATGAACATGTTAGGTTGAGCAAAAAAGACTAGAAAGCTGGAAAATCCAGGAATAAAACATTCCCAATGCACAGTAAACAGATCGAACCATAAGAGGCAAGAACGGAAATTTATTATCAAGGAGGTAAGGATGTAAGAAATGATCCCAAATCTCAATAATGATCAGACCCCAGAGATAAGATTGGCCAATTTTTCCATTCAACTCTATCCTCAAGATGTCTTTAGTGCAAAATTTTGCAAGCAAGCCAGATTGTGAAACCAGTCCATCCTTACTTGGTGAAAGATCACAAGGCATATGTTCTCTTGTGTTTTCTTTATTGAAGTGGAGGTAGAAGCTTCTGCACATAACCACTCCTTGTAGGGTGAGGAGAAGAACTTTCACGGGATATTCTTTATCTTCATAAAGCAACGGAAACATTGAATAACAAGATACTGCACAATTGGGGGCATAAACATTTCTCAATAACCTTGAGCACAGAAAGTTACCAAATAAAAGCATCCAAGAGAAATAGAAAAGGAATATACAGTAGAAATGAAAAGACAAATGACTAAAGTCAAAGGAAAAACCTATTGACAGAAACATGTAGTGGCCTGCTTCTTTCAAACCGTGTATGCCAACCAAGCTCAATGGTATAACAAAGTGCAGCGAGGCTTTCTCGTGAACATGCCATCCAAACATGAACCCACACATGTATGCATATGCAATCCACTGCACCAGATGCTGTTGTTTTGGATGCCTCCATATTTGGAAAATACATGGAAGCATTCCTAGCATCACCAATAGAAGACTTACCAGAGGTGTGATCTGCCAACATTGTAACACCCAAATGACTGAAAATATGGTAGATAAATCAAATTATAGTAGTCATATAAATAGAATGTCAACAGAAATATTAAGTAATAGAGTGGAAAGAAACCTGTGGCAGCACCACATAAGGTGCAAAATCACCAACAAGTCCACCAGTCAAAGAGGCTGTCGGAGATTTGAAGTCAAAACCAAACCTCCTTAGGAAAAAAGCAATAACTTTATCAGCTGTATTATAAAGTGCCCACACATTTGGAGCCCAGTAAGCATGGCACAAGCCCCTTCCAAAGGGAAATAAGCGCTTCAAAATTTGTGGTATCTGCAAGCAGAACCTACACAAATCAGAGTGGCAATGTGAGTGCCAAAAATCCACGATGGTGCATGAAATGTTATCATAGTCCATTCTACTTTGGCCATGCAAACAAGAAGGCAGCAACTAGACTTCCCAATCACAAAATGCCCTATACAATACTATCATTGGTAATTCAACATCCAAATAAAGAATGTTTGCAGACAAAATTTTGTAAGCATCAAAGCAAATATGCTACGTTCCTGGCCCCAAAACAAAAAGCATTATTGTCAAGGATCTAATATAAGTAAGAACTGTATATGAACAGCCCCAAATTAAATTAGAGTAACCTTGCAATAGTTCTTAATCTTCAAGTAAGGGAACAGCAATGGAAAATAATTACATATGAAAAATATCATAAATTATAAGTAAAATAAGACACTTCATAGATGAAAATATCATAAATTTACATAAAATAAGTCACATGAAATTGCAGAAAGATTCAACTGTGCAATGCAAAAGCTAAATTATTTCAATATTCAGATAAAATCAATTAAAAATTCTTGAAGAATGTTGTATGTCAAGATTTTTATAGTTTCATCCTTGTATGTAGTCAATAAATTTCTACTGATCATTTAGGAATGATGAGAAGCAGAAAACAAAGAAAATTTAAGTTGATGACTAGAATCCATGCACACCCGATCAGAAAACGCCATTCAATTAGTAGCCCTTCAGACCCAATTCACAAAAAACACTCTCACGGAAATCCACCCTACATTGAAGAAACAGATCCACTAGTGTGTTCCCACAGTTGAAAAGGTGTTCATCTTGTTCACATCGCAAGGTTAGAAAAGCTCAACAGGTTCAAGAAGGATAAGTTAAAGCCAAAACTATAATTTAAAAGACTGCTCACTTAGAAAAAGGTTAAAATCTATCACACAGACAGAATTACATATGTTCATAGAAATATAAAACAAAAAAGTGATGAGAGATTCTCAATGTCCAACATCCATAACAATTCAAACTTTGATACATCATACTCTCAATCTCATACAATAGTCTATGTCCTATTTGAAAGAGGCCGTCAAGACTGCATAGTCTAGGTCCTAGAGCCACCAGGAGCTAGAATAACAATTTAAACATCCTTAAAATAAAAACCTGCTACAAGATCTAATTAAGGATCATTAAAACAATTAGTGCTTATATCCCGATTCAGTTTCAAAGCACATAAATTGATGAGGAGCTAGAAAAGATGTCTATGAAAACAAGGAAACAAAGTTTGTGCAGAAAAAACAATCATGGACATCAAGGCCAACATGTTGCTGAAAATCAGTAAATTCAATTAAACAGGTCCACTGAATCTTGTGACCATGATTCTGTTGTGTACCTAGGCACAACATAGTATAAGGAATTTGTTATGGTCTGTTTTTCCCTTAAGCCTCATGTCTATATATTAGTTTAGTAGAGTTCATATTATGTTATGTTTGATCAGTGAAATATTAAATTCATTTAATTAGGGTTTTCTTCCCACTTGAGCATAAATTGAGGAAAAACCTAGCAAGGCATCCTTTTACCATTTTAAAAGCAACCTAATATGGAGATCCATCTCTGTAATATCTAATGTGTTTCCAAAAAGATTTGAAGGTGTAAATCATATCGGGTGTGTAGGTGCCCCCCAGCTTTAAATTTCGGCATTTATTTCTAAGTTAATTGCAAATCATTTTTGCCATTCTCTTTAAGAATGCAGCAAACAGTATCAAAGCTTATTAGATTTTTGCAATTGCCATAAAAATGCAAAGGGGATTTTAATTAAGAAACCTGTTGATGACTGGTAGCTTCAGTCAGAGATCATAATGATTGCAATCTTACATTATCATTATTGATAACAAAACTCCTATCCTAAGTATAATCTGCTTTCAATAAATCAAATACATATATATATATGATTGATTGTCGGCCTTGTTAAAAGGGATAAAATTTCAAGAGTTATATCAATCGAAAAGGTGTCTTTTCTCAACCATATATATGGGAGTCTTGATCTTCAAAGTAGAACATGGAAATCAATAGATATTCTGCTCTTGGAGATCAAATCGAACTAAAGACTTAGACTTAGGGAATTAGGATCCGGGAATTTAACATGGTATCAGAGCAGATTCATCAGATTTGTCTAAACAAGATAAGGGAATATATTTCGATACTTTGTTGGTGGATATTTGTGAAGCAATACCAAAGCATGCACATTTCGATATCGGGTATTGACATCTTTATCATTGTCGTTGGAAGATAGAGCCGTCTGGAAAGAATATCGGGCAAAGAACTGCCGCTGCTTTCTTAAGAGTCCGATAATACATTTGGATATGCATACCGAAGGATTATCATTGAGCGACATTTCTCTATTGTATTATCAGACGAGAGTATTTATGTATACACCATTACGTATTGAAATCTATTCATCATCGAATACTCTATATTATGTGTAATTGGCCATTGGTGGCTTGTATTGTCCTGTTAGGTGCTGCCTGGGTGTTTGTCTCACACCGGTAATTGAAGAAACTGTGTGCTCTAGCATATTTGGGTTTATTGGAAGAGTTTGAAGATGATGTGATTGGATTTATCGGGCTATCTGAATGACCATTGAATTTATTCACTCTCATGTTTTTGCATTTCATAAATTAAAAATCCTTTGAAGACGTGACTATCATTGGCATCGATGATTGCATCCTTGCTGGCGTTAAGGAAAGAAGGTGTGAGCGGGCATTTGGAGGTGTTCTTATCAAAGGTTGCAGGACACTTTGAAGCCGTTGTTAATTGTTATCTCTAGCAATAACATCCACCATCGCAAATATTTATGAAACGTCTATCTCCATAAGGAGTCTATTGACCTAGTGAAGACAAGATTCTACAAGCGACTAATGCAATCTGAGCATCCAATAGACAATATTAATGGTCTTCTTTATCGTATCCCATATACATAGTGATTGGTGTTTGTTGACGCGACCAAGAGCATATGTATACCGTTAGAAGGGTGACGGGAAATCTGTTGAGGCCGTCCAATTTCCTGACTGATAGTCGCATCATTTTTGAAAGACCCATGTCTTGTTCTTGCCATCGTGAGTAAGGGAGCCTTGCTTTAAAGACAGGTCTGACAGTATAAAGACAAATACTGGCTGATTCATTATGCCACGATTTCTCCAAGGAGATTCATATCTAATCAAAGTCAAAAGGGAAGATTAGCATCAGGTGGACGACACAAAAGAAAGTCTACATGGAGGTAGAGAAGGGATTCAAAAATATATAAATAACGAGGATTTAAGAAAGAAATCCAGTTGATCTCCATTCTGTGATTCTGGAAAGGTCGGAGTTTTTCGGAGTCAAGATGTTCGAGCGCTGGTCATCCGGTAAACCCACCGAAATAAGGGTAACTATTTCTCATGACTTTGATGACTATTTAAAATGCATTGAATTCATGTATGGCGAGCGTGTGTATTTCTCCAATGTTGAGGAATGCCTGGTCATTCTCTCGATCGCTTCTCAATTGTTGTGTAATGACTGCATCAACAAATGCATGCAATATTTGGAAGCAGTTCCTTGGAGTGCAGAGCAAGAATCTCAAATTCGAAATGTGCTCTCTTGTCTGGGATTGAAACTTTTACCAGATTTAGCTGAGAGGATTGATAACGAATGCGTCGACCATATAATTTTTGTGGAAAAAAGTATCAAACAAATGGTCGCTCTTATTGAAGGTGACCAGCTCACAAGAAACAGGAAAAAAGCACAGAAATATTTAAGGGGTATCTTCGATGGAAATACACATCGAGATATTGTGGAATTATGCGGGCGTGAGCTTTTGCAAAAGTTCAAATCATCCATCCGTGATCACGATTTCTCAGCTATAAGATCGTTTTTTAATTCATCGAGCATTGTGAAGAAGAAATACTCAAAGCTGCATACAAAGCTTTTTGTGAAGATCTAGGATTTAAGAAATATAATTGAGGATTTTCATGTGCAGCACTTAAGGAGATTTTGATTTTCTTGAGATAAGTATTTTTTGTTTATACTTTTGAAATCTAGGGTTATCCTTTTGCATTGGTTATTCAGATCTTGTGTGATTAGTAAAGAGAGATTGTGTTTTCTCTTGAAATTATGTTCAC
Organism: Sequoiadendron giganteum; assembly: GCA_007115665.2. Classification (NCBI taxonomy): domain Eukaryota; kingdom Viridiplantae; phylum Streptophyta; class Pinopsida; order Cupressales; family Cupressaceae; genus Sequoiadendron; species Sequoiadendron giganteum. Next base: position 567,445,145 of record CM021102.1, on the reverse strand, counting down.
TAATATAAGATCCTTGAAAATTCAAACTATTCATTGGAAGCTATTGGTATAACCTAACATAGTAAACTTTGTATGATATTTCTTTGGATAGTTATGAACTATTTATAATCTCTTCTAAATGCTTTCAAGACGGATTAGAAGCATAAGAAATTGTTTTCAAAAGAAGAAGAAAATGAAGACTCTGCTTGCAACCATTAGACTGTGTGGATGGCTGAAGTCATCCCTTTGAAGAAGAAGTAATTAGAGCTTCAGAGGGAGTCACATCTTGACTTATTGAAATGCATAATTCTTTGAGATATGAGGTGAAAGCCCTTGTTCATCTCTGAGACTGAGATGAGGCGTCATGTTGAGAGACTCCATAAACGATAGGTCCCAGGATCTAACTCCAGAAGAGCTCCAAGCACCCGCAGTGTGGCTTAAAGGGGGGGTGTTGGATATAAGCCACACCCGGACTAATGATGGGTTGGCCACAAGGGGCCAGTAGCTCATTTGGTAGAGCACTCCAACAACAAATGGAAGGTCCTAGTAAAACATATATTGAGATATCTTCAAAACACTACTAGATATGATTGGACTGTAAGTGTAACCAATTGGAAAAGCACATCACTATGTTGCTTCAGCTTAGGATCGGCTATGATCTCCTGGATTTGCAGAAAACAATCTTCAGTTGCACAGAGCTCAACGGAAGCTTAATACATTGCAGCCTCAATGGGAGCAAGAGAAGCAGTTTGGCTTCGTAAATAGCTCGTGGGTCTCCTTGATCTAAGCACATTGAGATCCAATACCATTGTGAGACATGGTAGAAAGGAATGTGATCTAACTGGAGTATGTTAGTACAAATGATCAAACAACAAACATTCTCACCAAACCTCTCTCCAAAGTTAAGGTTGAACTCTTCGAGAAGAAACTTGGTATGTAATTTGATATTATGCTTGAAATTCAAATTGTTTATAAGTTATACTAATACATAAAGATGTTTAATGTGTAAACTCTTTTGTCATGTGTGTGACTTCATGACCTTATGGGCCTACTACCCTATGTACATTAATTGAAAGGTGACAATCTTTCTAATAATGAACACTTGTATGTAACATTGTAATTGACGACTCTACAATGATAAACTATCATGATAGATATCATGTGACTTGATATCTGTGGACATGTCATGATAGTATCTCTTGGACACCTTGATGGATATCATGGGACTTGATGTCATATGTAGATCATTGTGATCCTTAAGAGATAATCATGGTGGATATTTATATATCCGTGGATATGCCATGAATTATGGTAGACATCATGTGACTTGATGTCAGTGCACATACCATAATGAAGATGTGTTATGAAGGATGTCATGTGACTTGACACTTTCAGAAGCATACCATATCTTTTGATATCACGAGTTAGGTGATATCAATTTTACTTGATGGAAGTTATCCTCTCTAGTTAAAAGAGGGAGTATTGAATAATGAAGATGTGTTATGAAGAATGTCATGTGACTTGACACTTTCAAAAGCATACCATATCTTTTGATATCACGAGTTAGGTGACATCACTTTTACTTGATAAAAGTTATCTTCCCTAGTTAAAAGAGGGAGTGTTGAATAATAAAGATGTGTTATGAAGAATGTCATGTAACTTGACACTTTCAGATGCATACCATATCTTTTGATATCACAAGTTAGGTGATATCATTTTTACTTAGTGGAAGTTATTTTTCCTTAGCCTAGAGGGAGTATTGAATAGTGAAGATGTGTTATGAAGTATGTCATGAGACCTGACACCTTCAAAAGCATTTCATATCTTATGATATCACAAGTTAGGTGATATCAATAAATACTTGATTGGAGTTCTCTTCCCTAGCTAAGAGGGAGTGTTGATGACTGGTAGCTTCGGTCAGAGATCATAATGATTGCAATCTTACATTATCATTATTGATAACATAACTCCTATCCTAAGTATAATCTGCTTTCAATAAATCAAATACATATATATATATATATGATTGATTGTCGGCCTTGTTAAAAGGGATAAGATTTCAAGAGTCATATCAATCGAAAAGGTGTGTCTTTTCTCAACCATATATATGGGAGTCTTGATCTTCAAAGTAGAACATGGAAATCAATAGATATTCTGCTCTTGGAGATCAAATTGAACTAAAGACTTAGACTTAGTGAATTAGGATCCGGGAATTTAAAAAAACCAATCTAAGTTTGGGACAAAGGATGAGCTGAAGAGGTTATTTGGAGAGGTTTACGACTAGAATCACAAAGGAGATAGTCTCTAGGAAAAGGTAAAAGGATTCAAATCCAATGTCCTCAATCTATAGAAGAACACTTTTTCAAAAAGGGGTGCAAACTCTGTAGGAGATCTGATCCTCCAAATGAGGAGAAAGAGGTGGCAGAAGAATGCTCTCAATGCCCCTCTTTTATCCTGCAAACAAAGATCCCATAATATGATTTTGAGAAAACAGTCCCTCTTTAATCAACAAAACAAGATCTCACAATATGGTTTTGAGAAAGAATTCCCTCTTTTAACCTACAAATGAAGATCCCATAATATGGTTTTGTGAAAGCAGTCCCTCCTTTAATCTTCAAAAGAAGGTCCCACAACATGATTTTGAGAAAGAGGTCCCTCTTTTCATCTGCATTTGAAGATTCCACAATATGGTTTTGACAAAGGGGTAGAGGTATAGACATGCTGAGTTAAATCAGGCTTGCTTTAAAGGTGCAATGCAATTACAACCTTGAGAAGAAGCCAGCTGTTGCCTTGCAGCCCCCAGTGGGGTAGCCCAAATATGGAGAAATAGATGGCTCTAAAAACTAGAGTTCCACAGGAACACATCCCACCCCCCTGAAAATGCAGGATTTCCAAAACAAGGAAGTTTCGGGGACAGGAACAAAACCAACATCCCCCGGACAGCATAGGGAATTATCGAAGCCCCTCAACCATTTTGGGGACACTACGAAGTCCCCATGGCCTGGGCAGCAATAAAGGTTTTTTATAAAATTAAAAAACAAAATGTCTCCATGTCATGATAACAATTATGATTTGTGTCAAAGCTTTGAATAGACAAATAACATCATGTCATACAATGTTTGATCTTGGAAGAAAGAAGAATACTTACAGTGCACGATATTGTAGGCAAAATAGACTATTAAAACAGTTCTTACTGTTTTTTGTTTACTTGGATGCACACTCCCTTATATTTAGGAAATTGGTGATCAAATAATTCTTAATCCATGCATAGCCAACACCTTGGAATCAGGAGAGAGTGTAGGAAGTCGAGAGGGTGGAGTGGTGATGGATGTTAGCAAGTTTTCACAAATGTTTGTGAGTGTCTGCTAACTACTGTAGGAAGTTTCTAAAAACAGAGCAGAAAAAATAAAAAAGATTCAAGAATGAGGATACTCCTGTCTTCAACTGCAAAGCCCTCATCATTTAAACCAGTCGAATTTCCCAGCTTCGCCATTAATACAAAGGAGAATGAAGATTTGGCTAGAAATAATGAGAATTTGGTGTCAAGGAAAACATAGTGATAATGAAAAATGCCATGCACCATGGAGGTCTGTGGGATCTTGGAGGCCTTAATAAGGTGCTGCCCCCAATCCCATCTAGGGCCGCTGCCCCTCAACCCTTACTCTGGTTTTGAAAAGCAAAATATTTATTAAAAAAGGGCTCATGTTTTATGTGTATGTGTGTGTGTGTGTGGGTGTATATTTATAGGCAGAGCTAACCACCATCCCCAAATTTGGGTCCATGGTCCCCAACATGCCCCCATTCCGTAACTTTGTGGAACATGATAAATATAATGGACTAATTGTCTCAATCATCCCCAAACATGAGGAAAACTTGTCAATGTTGAAACTGTAGGACCCATCTAATTAAAGCTCCTCCAAATGGCCACCAATTTTGCTCGTGTTTGGTCCTCATCAATCTGCCCCAACTCCTTTAGATCTACATCCCACTAGTTGTTGGATTCTTCTTGTACATAAGTATGTTGTAGTCCTTGGGCAACAAGGCACTATGTACAATTAAAAGCTTCTCTGCTCTCCTAGAGGTAAGTCGGTTCCTCTTGATAGAGTGGATGAAGCTATATGTAGACTAGTTCTTGTCAACAATAGAGAAACTAGAAACTTGAGACAAGAGGCAAATGGTAAGTGTGATTGTTAGTGCCCATGCATGGTTCATTATAGTATTGAGTCATTTTGTGCCATAGACTCCCTATCCAACTTTGTCTTTTCTAGATAGCTTTTGAATGTGGCAAATTTGGTCCATTCATGACAAATGGTAGGGGTCTTTACACTATACATCATCAGATTGCCTTAATGAAGCCTCTCTTCGCCTCAATATTTTCCATAGGGAAAATTTTGCTAGGCCTTTGCATATACCACTTTGGGTTCAATGCATAAGCAGCCATATAACCATAATGCCAATTTATCAAGATATATGGTAGGAACCAATTCAAACATAGTCCAAATCCATAACCAAAATGCTAGGGGATTTGACCAAAGAGCAATCAAACCACTATGGATTCCTTTGAGTGAACCCATGAGGAAACCAACAAACCCCACAATGAATCCACCTAGAAAACATAATTTTTAAAGATTAAAATAAATTATCAATTTTTGACTTTAACTTTGACTAGGAAAGACTAAAATCAGATCCTTAACCCTAAAAACAACTTGTAAAGCATGTGAAACAATAGTACAAACTCATTTTACCTAATTCTGAATACAAAAGACAAAATTCATTTATTCTTGTTGAACTTCCATTCTTGCAATTACACAAATAGAGATGAAGATTGATCATTGAAGGTTTCAAAGCGATTGGATTGCTATTCCTACACATGTGCATGAGCCCATTCACTACAAAGGAGGTTGTAGAGGAAGACTATTGAAAAATAGATAAGATATTTTGGATTTTATTCTTCATTTTGTTTTACAAATGAACTCTCTTGTTTTCTTTTCAATTTGTTATTTTGTTTTTTATTTTTCTATGAATTTATGTTCAAATTATTAAATGAGTTAAAAATATATATAATTTTTCATTGGTTTGCAGTGTATTGTTCATGAAACTCGTTGCCATAGGGATTACAATGGCAACCAATTCTAGCTCTGTGGGCCAATCTTGCATCAAAATAATCCCAAATAGTGAAATTTTCTATTGTGGAAGTTTATGTTAAAATGCTATAGCAAGTTCCAAGTGGTGGACAACATGTTTAGGTTTGCAATGGCTGTGATGTGAAGCATACAAGCTCATACAATCAAGTGCAAGCCCATTTGTGTGGCATTCTTCTACAAGGCATCAAAACTTACCCAAGAAAGAATGGTGTACTCATGCCATCAACTCAAGTGATGGAATATACTAGAGTATGAGAAAACAAATGAGGCAACAGGTCTTCAACAAATCATTTCTGGAAAAGAAAAGATCTCGTGGAATGAAACCTCCTCTTCACCCATCCAGTCCTAAAGTTACAGTAAAGAGCCACCCATTTTTGGCCACACCTCAAGAAGCGTTTGCTTCATGTAAGCAACCAAAGGGACCGTTCCAAATAGCATTTCAGAATGAGTGCTACAAAATTATCAATTAACAAATTACAAAATGTATCTATGCAAATGGATTGTCTTTCAATGTTGTCATTCACTATATCGGCAAGAAATGGTGAGCAAAAAGGGTACAAGGGTTTGGGTTATGAGAGGGTACATAGCACATTATTGGAAAAGGAAGTTTCAAGATGCATTGAAACCCATAAAAAAATTGTCAATCATAGAACAGGTGCCCATCATTGATGAAAAGATGCCAAAAATTGGCCCTTGATCAATGTGATTGCAATATCCTTTAAAAAGACAATTTTTTGAGTCATGGATTGTGAGGGCATGGATTGTGAGCGAAAGGTGAAGAATGGCCAATTTATTGTTGACATCCTTATAGGGGTCATTCAATAAGTAGGACCTCGTAACATTGTCCAAGTCATAACAAACAATGCAAAATATTGTAAAGCAAATGGTTTGTTGGTTTAGAAACATTATCCACACATCTTTTTGACACCTTGTGTTGTCCACTCCCTCAACCTTATGCTACAAAAAAATGGCACCAAAATCAATTGGATCAAACAAATGTATGTTGAGGCCAAGGAGATCCAAATGTTCATCATCAACCACCACATGTCGCAAGGCATGTTCAAAACATTCTCAAAATTGGAGCTTTTGAAAGTAAGTGAAACAATATAAAAATTTATGCTTCATTTTGGTAAAAAAAATTAACTTATTATTTCTTCTTCTTCTTTTAAATAGGTTTCTAAGACCCATTTCGCCTCCAACACAATCATCTTAAAATAATTTGTGAAGGTTCACAGGTCACTTTCTAATATGGTCGTCAACCAAGATCGGTCTGAATGGAGGCAATCCAACACTAAGACGGCAGCAAATATTAACCAAATGATCCTAGACGACACTTGGTGAAATCATGTAGAATATCTTATTAGTTTCAATGAGCCCATTTTGAGTATGATCCATTGTACTAATATGGATAAGCATTGTTTGAATGAGGTATGTGATGGCACCAACTCAATGATTGAAAAGACAAAGACCATTACAAAGAAGAAAAAACAAGATCCTAAAACAACTTTCTTCAACCAAGTGCACACAATTGTTGTTAAGAGATGAAACACAATGAGCACCCAAAACATTATAGCGCTAAAGTTTGTACTATGCCAACAGGGGTTGCTTACATTGAGACCAAAGTATTATAGTGCTGAAATTTGTACTATGCCAACAAGGGTTGTACCATACAAAGATTTGGAAGTCAAGTAAGGGTACAAGGTGTTGATGTTATAGCAGCTTCGGGCTCATCCTTCCAGCCTCCGATTCAAGACATATAATTGCATATAGCCTAACGGCTATTTATTTTATGGAGAGATCCGATGTGAAGAGCCACGTCACTTGTAAATTAAATGATGTTTATCTATTTGATAATTCATATCTATTCATTGTAGCCGACCCCTTCTAATTGCTGATTTATTGAAGAGACATTTCACTACATTGAGGCCAACTTCATGATTCTAAGAGACACGACTTTGGTAAAGGCCGACATGAAGCTTTTGAAGAGTCGCATCCCTTGAAGTCTTCTCCAATTGAATAGTATAAATAAGAGATGTTGTTCGATCCTTATGGGATTCATATCAAGTTCATTCACCATATTCGCATTCCAAGAAAAAGTTCGATCTTGAGCAGCAGACCATCATCTTGATACAGCGAATATATTTCAAGGAGAAATATGTTCATGAAGTTTGCACTTGAGCAGCAGATCATCATATGGTGACAGCAGATTGATTTCAAGGAGAAACATACTCATTTTGTATCTACGCATCTAGGAGAGGTGCTATTGCTCATTGTATCAAATTCGGCCTTGTGTTGGACCTGAGTTGTAAGCAGATTTCTGCTCTTATTTATGCAATATATAAGTGATATATTTGCTGGGTTTTTCTCCCTCGAGTTGGAGGGTTTTCCCAAGGTATCCATGGTGTTCATTGTCTTGTGTGTTGCATTTTCTGATTGTTTTCATGTCTAATCACAAAAATTAACATGGTATCAGAGCGGGTTGAAAGATGATCAGATCAGATTTGTTAAAGCAGTCAACTTTTTCAAACCTAAAGTTCATGGATTTTGGAGCTTTGAGGCTGGGCGAATTATCCATCCGTTGATTGAAGAAAATGATTAAATTTGAGATAAGCGCTGCAATCTCCATCAGATCGCATGACTTTAGGGCTGCATGTGAAGCATAGAAGGTCATGGTAGTATGGAGAGTGAATGAGTACTGTTATATAAAGACTTGTCACCTTCCTTCATGCATTTCGAAGCACTAAACCTGAGTCATCTGGAACTTTGTCTGGAAATGAGTCATTCATGTTGTGTGACATCAGATTCATCTTCTTCGGATGGGTTATTATGAGAAATATTTCTATCAGCTGCGACTGGTATTTTCTTGTGATACCATCTGAACCAGTGGGAAAGGTCTTGTGCCTCCTTCAGGATCAAATCAAGATGCTTCAGGTACTTCTAGTGAGCAAGATCTCATGAAAGACAAGTACAAACCTGAAAAGCGTTCAAATGCAGCACTTAAGGAGTGTCTGATTAACAGTGATAAGTATTCTTTTATTGTATCTTTGAATTCACATTATAGGCTGAAATTCAATCTGCTAAGTTGTGCAAATCTGACATTGTTATTTGAATTGTGTGTGTAGAAAAGATCGTGTTTTTCTCTTGAATTGTGATCCCTGGGATGAGATCCTTTGGAGACACCTTTCATTCATTGTGAGATGTTCATGCTAATTGTGAAAAATTTTGAGTGTAACTCAGAGATGAAAAGAGAACTGCAATCTCAATTGTGATTGGTTGATCACATCGATAACATTCTCTTTGTGCATGGACTATGATGGTGCCTTGAGAAGCCTGATTCTATGTTGTATATACTGGCTGCATAATGAGTCTAAGAAATCTGAGTTGAGCATATTATCCTTTGTTGTACTGAGATTAGCACTCTCGAGAGAAGTAAAAGATAGAAGAAAGATATTTCAAAATTCAATAAAGATAAGTTTCTTTATCCCTTTATTCTGATTTTTTTTATATTTGCTTCTTATAGGTTGATTCTTATATATAGACTATTAAGAGATAAGTATTTCATGTTTTGATTAGTGTTCATGAATCTTTTATGTGATATAACATTGGGATAGTGAATCTTGTATGCTTCTAGCTTTGGTACTTCTCCTTGAAGATGGTTTTATAAACTATTAGTAATCTCTCTAAAATGCTTCCAAGATGGATCAAGGAGCAAGAGGGTGATGAGAGATTGCTTAGAGAGGAAAGCTTGAGGCATCCTGTGAGGAAATCATGTCGACTGGAGACATGATCAAGCATGGAGTCTTAGCTTGCAACCATGGGACTGAGTTGATGGCAGGAGACATCTCTCGAAGATGAAGAACCTATTCAGGTTGTCATTGTGATCAATTACTTCGAAGGAGTTAAAATCCGAGGATTCGAGGCTCGAGTTGAGAGCATGATCAGGAAAAAGATTGAGGTCCTGAGATCTATCAATGATAGGATTTCACTTCCGGAGGATTTCTTTGCAATCTCTGAGGCAGGGATCAAGACGGAGTTATGTGACTCACTAAGATGAAGTGTAGGTTGCAGTATTGCAAGGCCGATGCTAAAGTCCTTGGAAGACCTTTTCAGCTGCTAAGATCAGAATTGTACAAAACAATCAATCTGGATTTGTCATTGGTAGCTCCGCAAACCTATTCAGAATAGAGTGATCTGGGATGAGGTCAAGGAGGACAATCCTGAACTCTCTACAGTATCAAAGGTGTGCGCTGGAAAACATTCTCTAAGGCAAGCGTTGCAGGTAATCTTGGACGAAGAGGTCAAAAGGTTGATGCAAGTACTTGAAGAATCAGAGGGAGCCTACTGAACCTGAAAAAAGATGGTGATCTAGTTGAGCCTCTGGAACCAACTGATGGATCTTAAGTACATACATTACTTCTTTGGTTTAGAAGTATGGCAGAGGCCTGATGAGATCATTCTGAGTCAAGGGAAGTGATCTGAGATTTGGCATGATGGATTGCAAATCCATGTCTACACCTATGGAAACCAATTTTCAAAAGCTTAAGGAGGCTGGAGCTAGTTCAGATCTGGTGGATCCTACTATGTACAGACAGTTGATTGGATCGTTGATGTGTCTAGTCAATACTAGACCAGACATTTGCTATGTAGTGAGTGCACTTAGTCAGTTTATGTGTGAACCAAGGCAAATACATCTAGTTGCAGCAAAATTTATCCTAAGATACTTGTGTGGCACAATTGGGTATGGCTTGAGATATTCTTCTGATGTGGACTTAAAGTTGCATGGATATACTGATTCTGCTTAGGCAGGGTGTGTCACTGATCGGAAGGGCACCTTTGGATGTTGGTTCAGTTTGGAGTCTGTGATGATATCCTGGCAAGGTTACATGGGGACGCGCCCCCCACCCCAAAACCCACTGTCCCCATCCCCTGACGTCCCCGGGACGGGGGGACGCAAAGGTTACGTCCCCCTGCCATCCTCGAAACAACCCAATTAGTAGGAAACACCAAGAAACGTCCCCAGCCATTTGGGGACGGTTCCTTGTCCTCAGTACGAATGGGGGACGTTTCCAACGTCCCCCATCGTACCGGAGACGGCTAGCTGTCCCCCATGGGCTGGGAGGTTCCTGGGGTTAAAAAACAATAAAAAAATCAATTTTAATAATTAGTATTCCTCCCTTCTTAATCGTGTGGGGCCCACCATCTCTCCCAATGTAAAATTTTTTCCCTAAAGTCCAAAGCAAACATAATATTAACATTTTTATTTTATGCTCATTCTCACAGCACACGCTCAACTCATTCTCATGCACGTAGCTCTCTTAGGAGAATTTATTCACAATCTTGAATCGAACCTTTGGCAATTGCAAATATTTAAAGTTTCTAGTAGCAAGAAAAACAAACAGCATTGTGATGAGAAACTTTATTAAATTTTGATTTTCATGTTTGAACTTTGAGTCTTCTCGATACATGTTTGAGACATTTGGATATTGATAGACCATGGTTTTATTGATGTTTGATACTACTGTGATAAATTTTATAATGCTTTAATGACATTTCTTATGTTGTTATCGTACTACTCTCGCGATTTATTTACATATTGATATTGTTGTTATCAATTATTAATTTATTGACATATCTATCTCTCTTTCCCTCTCTCTCTAATATATTAATAAAATTTGAAAAAATCATATATATATATGTGTGTGTGTGTGTGTGTGTGTGTGTGTGTGTGTGTATTTTGTATGTCGCCGTCCCCTACCGTCCCCTAAAAATTGCCCCTTAGGAAACGTCCCGGAAGCGCGTCCGTTGCTGTCCCCCCGTCCCCGAAACACCGTGGAACATAGGACCTTGGTGTAGCAGGAAGCAGTCTTTAGTGGCACTAAGCACAGTAGATGTCGAGTATATTGCAGCTTGTGTGGCAGCTCGAGAAGTAGTGTGGCTTAGGAAGTTCCTTGCAAGATTGTTTGGAGAATCGTTGGAGCCGACTCTCATTCATTGTGATAATCAAAGTTGTGTGAAGCTTTTTGTCAATCTAGTGTTTCATGATAGAACTAAACATGTTGAGATCAAATACCCACTATATCAGAGATATGGTATTGAGAAAAGCAATCCAGTTGAAGTATATTAGCACTGATGAGCAGACGGCAGACATTCTCACCAAGCCTCTTGCTGGAGTAAAGTTTGCGTACTTTCGAGACAAGCTTGGTATTGTGGAGAATGAAGCCCTAACTGAGATGGAGACTCGGCATCAGTGATCTTTTGTGATTTGCTTTAATGCATTTTTCTCTGTGCGAGAGATTTGAGGTGTAAGCCTTTGTTTAATGCATCTTTCTCTATGAGAGAAATTTGAGGTGAAAGCCCTTATTTCCACCCTCTAGGAGTAGCCATGGTGGATGTCATGTGTGTGACTCCATGACAACATCACGAGAGAGAGCCTGTGATGATTTTTCTTGTACTTGTGCTTTTCACCCTCTAGGAGTAGCCATGGTGAATGTCACAATGAGGTGACAACATCACATTGAGTGATTCCATGATGGGCACCTGTGCACATGTACCAAACATGGGAGTAGCCATGATGGTTGGTATCACGATGAGGTGATATGTTTCTTTTCCACATATGGAAGTAGCCATTGTGGTTGATATCACGATGAGGTGATATGTTTCTTTTCCACATATGGGAGTAGCCATGGTGGTTGACATCACGATGAGGTGATATGTCTTGCATAGCTGGAAGTATTTCTCCCTAGCTGAGAGGGAGTGTTGATGTTATAGCAGCTTCGAGCTAATCCTTCCAGCCCCTGATTCAAGACATAAAATTGCATATAGCCTAACGGCTATTTATTTTATGGAGACATCCGATGTGAAGAGTCACGTCACTTGTAAATTAAATGATGTTTATCTATTTGATAATTCATATCTATTCATTGTGCCTGACCCCTTCTAATTGGCAATTTATTGAAGAGACATTTCATTACATTGAGGCCGACTTCATGATTCTATGAGACACGACTTTGGTAAAGGCCGACATGAAGCTTTTGAAGAGTCGCATCCCTTGAAGTCTTCTCTAATCAAATAGTATAAATAAGAGATGTTGTTTGATCCTTATGGGATTCATATCAAGTTCATTCATCATATTTGCATTCCAAGAAAAAGTTCGATCTTGAGCAGCAGACCATCATCTTGATACAGCGAATATATTTCAAGGAGAAATATATTCATGAAGTTCGCACTTGAACAGCAGATCATCATCTTGAGCAGCAGATCATCATATGGTGACAGCAGATTGATTTCAAGGAGAAACATACTCATTCTGTATCTACACATCTAGGAGAGGTGCTATTGCTCATTGTATCAAATTCAGCCTTGTGTTGGGCCTGAGTTGTAAGCAGATTTCTGCTCTTATTTATGCAATATATAAGCGATATATTTGCTGGGTTTTTCTCCCTCGAGTTGGAGGGTTTTCCCAGGGTATCTGTGGTGTTCATTGTCTTATGTGTTGCATTTTCTGATTGCTTTCATGTCTGATCACAAAAATTAACACAAGGCAGTTTTTCACTGGCTCTCTACAGAACTTGATTAGGGGGATGTAGTCACAAGTGAATTTATTGATTTTGTACACTCCAATGTTCAAAGTATTTCAACTCTTCATGACAACTTTAGAAAGGATGCTTGTAGTTGGTAGTACTTCCATGGCCAAGCATTCCAACACCCACCACCTCTTGTGATCAAAGTTTTATCACAAGTCAGTTTCTTACTTTTATCAAAAATAAAAAGACAAATATTGTCAATTTTGAAGTTTCATTTATTATTCTAAACATTATAAGTCTAACTCTCTAACTTTCCCTCAATAGTTTGCTAATTTGTTTGCATCTGAGAAAAGATAGAGCACATAATCTTCATCCACTCAATAAAGCACAACTGATTGCACTCCAGAAAGGCAAAGGACTACGTACACCCCAACTTGTAACTCCTTTTGCACAAGCAAAATGACTACAAGGAAGGGAATATGAAGATGTGGGATACAAAACTAGAGCATACTAAGATATTTTCACTTTCCAATGTGCTACGTTTGTGGAGGAGCCAAATAGAGAGAGTACTTTTAGAGCAAGTTTTGATGGCACTACTTGCAGTTCTTGTAATCTACCTACATCATCTAATTCTAAGGTCAATGATGATGATGATCCTTTTGCAGATCCATATGACAGTGATTGCTGATCAGTGATTATTGTTTTAATATTAAATAATGAATATCTATCATGACATTCAAGTTTGACTAATTGACATTGAAGCATTTTCCTTAATTTTTATGGTAGTTTTGTTTACTATATGATGTTATGTGGAATTCTGAGCTTATATCCTGTTTTTAGGCTGTAAAATCTTTTTTAATAATTTTTTGCACAGATGAACCCAAAGCCAACCCAATCCCCAAAAAATATTTGCTGAATCTGCATATCAAACCCCCATACCCAAACCCAAATCCAAATCTGAACGAGCAACTTAGCAACCAAAAAATAACCATAAGATTTTAGACACTTGATATTTTTCTTGAAATTTTATCCAATGAAACGTTGTGTGGAAAGAAATTCAAATATCCCTAGTGATCCCTCGATAAACTTTGGCCACATCATTTCCTTAAAGGTGTCCACACAGATCCTAGAAAGATAAAGGCCATATATGATTGGCCTGTTCCCAAGAATCTTAAGAGACTTTTTGGTTACTTCCGACCAGCCATTTTACAAACCTTGCCAAAAAGGAGGCCTTTTATTGATCCACTAAAGCATAGGAAGCCTTTGAAGGTTCTGTACAAGTATAAACTTCAACACCATAATAAATTGCAGGGGACACTTGACAAAGGAATAAAGGGTGTGAACTCACAATAAGGCTTCAATCATTAAGTCTTTTTGTGCCTTTGGCTGACTCCCCAAAGAATTTTAAATACACAGCAATAAGCTAGGTTATCGAATCGTGGGTCTAAGGCAGCCGTTTCTAGAAACGTTTCGTTTCCAAAACGGAATCGGGTACGAAACGGGTTGGAAACAGACAAGAATCGTTTTTTTCACTGTGGAAACGATTCGAAATTCGTGCAACGTTTCCAAGTGTTTCCGGCGATGACGTGGCAATTCGAAGGCGAATCTTAGACCGTTTCAACTTTTCGTTTGACTTTTTGCATCGAAAAAAACGCATTTTAGGGCGAATTTGCATGACATGAATGGATTTCGCATGACATTTTGCGGATTTCGTGGTTCATTTCGCTTTCTAAAAACAGCGACACTGAAAAAACATGGCCCCACGACCTGCAAACAGAGACGCCGAAGACGCGGCCGGTGGCAACACTGCAAAAACATGGCCCCGCGACCTGCAAACAAAGACGCCGAAGATGCCGCTAGTGGAAGACGCGGCCAGGAAAGGAAAACACAGAGAGAGGTAGGGTTCCATTTTCTTTTGCATTTTTTATTTTTTTATTTTTCGTTTTTAATTTTTTTTCTGTTTTAAAAAAATCTTTATCAATTATAAATTAAAAAAATTAAAAAACTTCCATGCATTTTTTTAAATTTTTAATTTTTAATATTTATTTATAAATGATAAGTCTATAAGACTATGTAATAAAATTATAAATTAAAATTTAATATTAATAATGTAAACACAAATATTAAATAGTTTTTGACATTTTGTTTATTTTGATATTAATTTTTTAATCGTTAATGTTTTAGACTTCATTATTTCATAATTTTAAAGATATATATAAATTTAAAATTTTCACATATTTTATTATTTCATAATCTTAACATATAATAATTAAATTTTTAAAATTAATATATATAATTATATTTTAAAAATTATATAATCTCATAATATAAATATATACAATGTAATATTTATTATTTTACTTATAATTTTACAATTTTTAAAATATTATATTCATATATTATAATAAATAATTAGATAATTTTAAAAATTTATAATTTAATGTTTAGATTTACAATTTAGCATTTTAGATAATAAGTTTTTAATTTAATTAATTAATTTAATCAAACTTTTCTTAACAATTTTTAAATTTGAAATTGCTACTTGCAGGTTTATCATGGCAGACAGTTCAGCTTTTGTTGGCAATACTAATCCCTCGTTCAAATTTGACCCGGTTTCACCACTATGGAGACATGTAAAAATAATAGAGCAAATTCCAGGGTGGGGGTTCATGTGTTTGGATATGCCCCAACTGTGAAAAGAAACACACTAGTTCCTACAGTCGAGTGAGATCGCATTTGTGTGGAGTTACTGGGAAGGGAATTAAACCATGTCCAGAAAAAAATAAAGTACCTGTACCATCTCACATAACAGCAGGATATATTGCAAAGCAAGAGGAAGCAGATGAAAGAGTTCAAAATAGAATATGGGGCATCCATTGAGTAAAGGAAGGGGCTCAAAGATGGCATCTACTTCATCTCACACACATATTGGTCGTCCTGATATTGTAGTAGAAAACCATCCCTTTTTGAGAGCAGTTGAAGTTGAAAATGTCAATGAGGCTAATGTTTCAAAGAGACCAAAGGGACCATTGGAGAAGGCATTTAATAATGATGCAAGACAGCTTGCTGACCAAGCCATTGGAAGATGCCTCTACGCAAATGGTATCTCTTTCAATGTTGTTTGATCACCTTATTGGCAGGACATGATAAGAAAAGCAAATGAAGCTCCAAAGGGGTACACAAGCCCAGGTTATGAGAAGGTGCATACCACTATATTGTCAAAGGAGGTAAAACATATAGAAGATGCATTATATCCCATCAAAGCCTCATGGAAAAAAACAGGTGTGTCTATTATTTCTGATGGATGGAAGGATACAAAAAATAGACCATTGATTAATTTGATTGCAGTGTGCCCTAAAGGGGCAATGTTTCTAAAGGCTGTGGATTGTGAGGGGCGGGTAAAGGATGCACAATTTATTGCTGACATCCTTATACAATGCATTAATGAAGTGGGGCCTCAAAATGTTGTCCAAGTTGTAACAGACAATGCAAAGAATTGTAGAGCTGCTGGTATGATAGTTGAGTCACAATTCCGACATATATTTTGGACACCTTGTGCCGTGCATTCCCTGAACCTCATGCTGCAGAAGTTGGGTACAAAAATAGATTGGATCAAACAAATCTATGCTGAAGCTGAAGAGATCCAAATGTTCATAACAAATCACCACATGTCGCAAGCTATCTTTAGATCATTCTCGCAACTAGAGCTACTGAAGGTAACTCAAACTTCAACTATTGCATTTTTTTAATGTTATGTTTTACTTCAATAATTTATTTAGAATACATACATACATACATACATATATATATATATATATTGATTTTAATTATTTACCTTTTATTTTCAAATAGGTGGCTGAGACTAGATTTGCATCCAACACAATCGTCTTGAGACGACTTGTGAAGGTGCGAGAGGCGCTTTCTGCTATGGTCATTAGCCAATCATGGTCTATATGGAGGCAATCAAACAGTGAGAGGGCAACAAATATAAAACATAAGATTCTAGATGACATTTGGTGGGATCGGGCAGAATATCTTCTTGCTTTCACCGAGCCCATATTGAGCATGATACGCTTTACTGACATGGATAAACCATGCTTGGGGGAGCTTTATGATGGCATCGACTCAATGCTTGAGAAGATGAAAAGCATCATATGTGCAAAAGAGCAAGATCCTGAAGAAACCTTCTTCAAAGAGGTGCATGCAATTTGTGTTGACCGGTGGAACAAAATGACCACCCCACTCCATCTTCTTGCCTTCTCATTGACTCCCAAATTTTACAGCCACCAACTCCTTGCTATACCAAACAAATTGCCACCATATCGTGATATAGAAGTCAACGATGGGTTTAGTAAAGCTCTTGTTAAACTCTTCCCTGATACTGAGATAGAAGATGTAGTTTCGAGTGAATTTGCTAGCTTTTGTGACTCTAATAATCATAGTCCTACTACTATCCGTGACAAAAATAAGAAGGATGCTCACTCTTGGTGGTACCTCCATGGCTATAAGATGCCATACCTTCAAGTTCTTGCAATAAAAGTCTTATCTCAAGTAAGTTTTAACTTTTTAAGTTTTATCATTTGAAGTTTGATTTACAATTTTTCTTAGTTTAACTCTAATGAGAGCTCCCTTTTCTTCAATAGGTTGCTAGTTCTTCTTCAGCTGAGCGGAATTGGAGTACATACTCCTTCATCCACTCAGTCAAGCGCAATCGATTGGCATCACACAAAGCAGAGGAGCTAGTTTATGTTCATTCCAACTTGCGCCTTCTTACTCACAAAGAGGATGAGTACAAAGAAGGGACAGCAAAGATGTGGGATGTAGAACCAGAGCGAGCTGACCTAGATCTTTCTTTGGCTGCAATTGCACAAGCTTCTTCAATTTTTGAGGAGTCAAGTAGTCAACATACTTTTAGTGCAAGTCCTAATGTGGTTCCATCATCTAATGTTAATGTTGATGATGAGCCATTTGATGCAATTGCAGATTAGATTAGTGAATTGGTTACTATTTGTATTTTTTTGATGTTAAACAATGATTATCTATCATGACATTCGAGTTTGATCCTTTTGATATTGAAAACTGAATTTAAATTAGTATATTATGTTTCAAAAATTGAAATTTGTCATGGTTTGGTTTATCATATGTATTCGTATACAACATTCTAAACTTAATTTTGTTTCTAAGTTGCAAATATAAATATATTTAAATATTTTATTGTGTTTTTGTACGGACGTACCTGATTCCATACCCAAGCCCCCAAAAATTTTTGCCGTACCCACGTACCCGTACCCGTTCCCGTACCCGATTTGGCAACTTAGGCAATAAGCATAGCCATTTTTGCCTAGGGAAGAGAATGCTGAGGCTGAATGTAAGGCACAGTTCAGACAGTGATGTCAATCAGATTTCAGGCCCAATTCAACCTTAAAATCTCAGAACATGTAAAGAAATCAATAAGAAATAGATTCAGAAGGATAATAGAAACTTTACAAAAGAATGGCACTACTAAAATGATCCTAAGTCTGTAATTCTATTGGGTTCCTTCCATACTTAGCTAATTTTGTAAAACCTTGAATAAATCTAAAAATAAGGGCCAGTGTGTAAAGGAAGATACAGAAGCAACCTTTTAGAGCACAAGGTCTGACAACATAGAGCTGCTTTCATTGTCCCTTTCCACTTCACTATCAGACTTGTCACCTTTTTCCCTTATCTGCATTATGGCTTCCACCTCTACTCCATTTACCATCCTCCTTTTTGGATTCTTATTCTTATTCATAATCCTCATCTGACCCCATAATGACAGATCCCGTGAATCCCAAGAGCTGACTTGGAATCATTAACCTGAGGCAAAAGAATCAACTAAGCAAAGAAGGAATAGTCATGGATTCCATCTGATGTACAAGTGGCAAATTTAAAGAATACCAAGGTCAATCCCATCCAACATACAATTGGCAATTTTACAGACTACCAAGGTTGCAACACAGCTCTTACATAGAAGGAACCCTGAAAACCGTTGGTATAGATGGATCTAGAGGGGATCATGACTTCAAAAGTTAAAAGTCAGCAAAGCAAGATAAAAGGATCATAAAAGTGGTAAGGCCCTCCCAGCCATGTGGTGAACAAGCTTTCTGAATGACAAATGTCAATCAAAATCCACCTATTAGACAGCCGTGACCTGTGTTGGTTTCCATCTGAGGATCTCAGCACTCAAAAAATCTGAATCCAGCAATGACCAACCTTGATCCCCTGAGCAATATGGTATTAAATATTCCTAGAGTTACCTCCAAAGCTAATCAAAAATAGAATCTCAAGCATCTGCACTACATATCATAGCACAGTCAACTGAAATTGCTAAAGAATCAAAGAACAATCATAACCAGAAGCAAGTGTGCTCCTAATAGACTAAAACTAGCAATCGCACCTTGGTGTGCAATGGGTACGCCGAAGAGGTGTGGAAGGTCAATTAGGGAAAAATGTGGTTTATTTTTTGCATAGATTTGTGTGGTACATGAGGTCAATTGGTAGGTCATTTTTAAAATGATATTGTTTATATATTATTATTATTATTATTGTTAATATTATATTATTAATTTTATTTTATATTAACATACATATAGTTTTCTTTTTCCTAACCTATCCAAAGATCAATTAAACTATGAGTTTTTTTATAAATTAATTTAATTTGATCTATATAGAAATATATTAATTATTAATTATAATAATTTCATACTTATATTTAATATTTTGTATTCTAGAATATAATATATAATAATAATAATATAGCCTATATATACTATTATATATATTTATAAATATAATTATATTGTATATAATTTAATTTGTATTATATAAAATATATAATATATTAATTATATTTTTTATTAAATAAGAATATAATAATTATTAATTAGTAATTATAAAAAATGTTATATATATTTAATAGTTTTGTTAGAGAATATAATATATAATAATAATAAATAATATAATTATATATTTATACTTATTTTTTTATTATATAAAATTTACATTATATATTACTTATGCTAGTATATACTTAACTACGTAGGATAAAGGATGCCTTAATGTTAAAATCTAAATGTGCTCATTATTAGGATCTTGGCCGTAATTTTCATTTTAATAAACATACTCTAAAACCCTCACTGAAACCATATTTTCAGGCTGCAGCTTGCCAAATTGGAGGAATGAAAGGTCAATACCAGCAAGGACAAGTTTGGAGGAGCGGAAACCAATAGTAGCAGGGAAAGCAGTAAAAAGCAGCGAAAAACAGCCGAAAATGATGAAAGGCTGAGATTCATTTAACCGTATTGCAAGGGCTGCCGGGGCTTTTCAACCGTTGATTGACGAAATTTGCTCGGCACTCTCAAATAAAGAGACACCTTCGGCATAACAAATGGGCCATTAACTAGAATATGCTGAAAAAAATCATGACTTAATGAACCTGTAATGACAATTAGAAAGAAAAAAATATATATATATATATAAATGGCAAAGAATAGATCAAAGGGATTGGAATGTACAATAGATACAATAGTAAAGGACAAAGGTGAAAGGTGCCCTAAACATGAAGCAAAAATGAAAAAGGAAGAAAAGTTAGAAAATTTGGCAATCAGACCAGTAAGACCGACCATTTGAACCTGATCATCTAAGCAGATTTCAACAGTGAAGAATGCCAGTCAATCATCCACTGAAATTTTGAGGGCAGCATTTTAGATATAAATAAGAGCTTTGAACTCATTTGCAACATCTACATACTCATTATTGCTCTGTTATGCAGTAACCTTTAAACCTTAGTTTCATTTTTTGCAAATATTTAGAATTCTTGAGGCTGGAACAATGTGTATGTATTGAATATGTGAATGAAAATGCTCCATGATTAACTTGCATCCTCTATCTTAAATTTATGTCATCTTGCAATCCCCAGGAGTATTATTTCTTTTACCTCTGTTTCAGTTGAAAATATGCAATTGATAGTACGGAATCTGATTACCATGTGTTTGTTGATAAGCAAATCTTAAGATCAGATCTATCTTGGTGTCCACCATGCCCATTTCCCTTTTTTGCAATCTCTCTCTTTTCCCTTCACAATTTTTAGATGTAAACATCATGATAGAGGAAGCCAAACCAATCCACGGATTGCTTCTCAAGAATCTCTCTTTATGAATCTTCCCAATCTGTTGAACTAACTGTGAGGTCCATCCAAGAGAAATAAAATAATTAGATTTGAATAGACACATTCAGCACTCAACAAAGTCTCAAACAAGCACTTGTTTCTACTATATAATTGACCAGAGCCGATTTTTTTAAGCTCTTTATAAATTGTCAAGGTAATTTCATTGTCATGGCAATTTTGCATGTGTCGTGGTGGTTTTGTCAATGTTGCAATGGTTTTGTAACTTGTCAATGTCAAGGTGATTTTGTATTGATGAATATGGAGGTTTTTTCCCATTTCAAACAAAGATGCAAAACAGTGGCAAATTACAGTATCTCCTAAAGTTCCATGATGCCTGAAATACATTTAGTGCATAAAAAGACACTCCTAATGTTTCCATAAGTAACAGACATAAGCTCAACCATGAAGCATGAATGAAGGAGTGATTACATATGAGAAGACAAGTTAGGAAGTCCAGTTGCTTGTAGGAACAAAAATTGTGGTACAGTGAGTAGTTTCAATGAGCATAGCAATAAACAATAGAAATGTTAGCATACTCTATGTGAGTTTATTGCAACTGTTTAGGCCAAAAGATAAAGAGAAAATTAAGCAGTTGCCAATTTCGTCTGGTTTTCCTCACACTGAAGCTTCCATGATAAAATTGTCATTTGTTTGGTTGTTGTCCTTCATTGTTTCCATGGTTGTTTCGATCTTATGCAATTACAATATATGTTTCCTTTCCGCAACTTAAAGAACATCAATTCTAGCACATTGTACATTCCATCTTGTCAATTAGTATAGCTAAAGTAGTATAGCATAGAAATTTGTTATTTTTCCACAACATCTGGAGCTTTAGAGATTACAAATCAAGTTGGTACCAAAGCATTTTATTCTTCAAGTATTGTAGATAGTTTGTGTTCATTTGTATGACAATGAAAAGATCAAAGAATGAAGAATTATAGTCTTATAAAGTACAGATTTTTACAAGAAGGGGGAATCAAGAATTAAGGGAAATAACTGAAGAAAGTGATGAGATCATTGCAAGCAGATATTTCACATTGGAATCAAGCCTAGAATATGTAATGAGATCTCAAGATGGCATCATTTAGAAACAAGAGCTTATGGCTAAGAATGAAGCTTCCATGCATATGGTGGTTCATGCTTTTGTCAAGAAGCTAGAAATGGATGAAGAGTAGTCACATAATAAAGAGGAAAACAAAGAACTCGTAAATCAACAAGAGCAATCTAAGCAAGACAAAAACTACACTAAGGTAAAATCATCTAACCATATCCCCCTATTAAGATTGAAAGAGAAGTTAAACAAAGAGATTGTAGAGCCATTGGATGTTGAAATAGTGGACAAATGGTTGAAAAGAATGGAGGTTTATTTCAATGTGCATTGAGTTAGTAAGGTACAAAAGATCTCTTTTTTCACATCTCAAAATGGAGGGTTTTGGTGTAGTTTTGCAGTTATTATACATTGTTATGTATTTATTACACCTTAGGTTAATTAAGCTATTGAGGTTTATTTATGCTTGTCCTTTCTCGAGTGTGAGGTATCATCCTCTTCCTTAGGAGTTGCACTTCCTTTTTAGGAATGAAGTTTCATGTTATTCCTTTGGAGTTACACTTCTTGGAAATTGAGTCACCATCCTCTTCTACTCCTTGTGTTTTCTATAAATGAAATTCATTGCATTTCATGAATAGAAGAGCTGAGATTTGTTTAATGGATTTTGAGTCTATGGCATTTCTTTGAGCAACTAGATTATTGTAAATAGATTTACGGCATCCATTCCTAGGTAGAAATTTCATACAATTATCTATAATATTGCATGGTATAAGACAAAGTTTGCACTTAGGCCAGTTTCATTTCAATTTTGTAAAAGTGTTTTCTTCCAAGTGTTTGTAAGTGACCTTATGCAAGTATTTTTTTTCAAGTGAATATTGGAGAAAATCTAAGCTAATTGTATCTAAGTATTTGAGTGTTTCATCCAAATCAAGCTAACAAGGTTTGAGGGTTGCTAGTTATTTGTATTTTCTTTGTAGACAGCTTCTTTTGGAGTATGCTAGAGCAAATCTGAGCTGAAAAATTGAGTCTACATTGGCCAAAAACTTAAGGATCGCTTATCAATCATCCAAATCAAACTTTTCCAAAACCCTTATTTTTTCCTCATTTAGCCATATATAGGATCAAGGTGGGAAAAAAATTTTAAAAAGTAACCGCCAAGTGTCACCTCAAAGCTGCTCAAATGCCCCTAAAAGTAATCAACACTCCATCATAGTTGTAGCATTGTAACCACCCATTTGCCAACGCGTTGTCATGGCTCTACCCTACCACCCTATCATTGCTACCATCAACCACTAATACAAAATTAATGGAATATTCCATTGTCTAACAGAATATTCTCTACACACATAGTGCCACACCATCTAGACACTCAACACCATGCCATCTACCATCTAAGTTGATGTCACGAATAGAGGTTCTAATGGAAGACAATCTATTCATGCAATACAAACACAAAATTTGAAAACTCAAGGCAAGAGTACACAATAGAAACTTAATTTTAAAAAAAACAAATGACAAAAAAGATGGCACAAAACAACAATTTATATGTATCTATTTATATGACAAAGATTACAACAGATCCATGTACAATAAAATTGTATCATAATAAATACATGCCAAGATTTTAAATCCTTTATGAAGTGTAATCTTCAATTTTTCTCTCTTTATCCTACTACTTTGTTACCTCCTTCAAATGATTTGCCACCTTTTTATACAAATACCATGATTTAGTAAGGAAAAACCAACCAAAAACATGATACATCCTATGCACAACTTATAAGAACCATGGGGCTAATATTAAATGATTTCAACTCTGATCTTTCCTTGGAATTGGGTGTATTCCTCAATCAATTGAAAAATGGCCCTTCTTAAACAAGTGTAGCAAGAAATAAGAATTGGAACTTGGCACAATTTCCAATATGAACCTCCCTAGGACCAATATTCAATTAGGTAACCTTTTGGAGGCTTAATGAATGATATACAATACCACAAGCAAAGATAATTGTAGGAAACTCTATATGCAAAATAAGAGAACTATGGGGGGGAAATGTATCTTCAACAAGAACAAAACACCTATGCAACAAAGAAAACCTACAAAACAAACAAACATCAAAGAAAATATTTTGGGTGATGCAAGATTGCTCAAAACTTGAGATGCCCTTGCAACAAACACCCAAGGCAACAAAATTTTGAGATGAGTGCTCGAAATTAAGGAAGTGAGGAGGATTGCTTTAGCCACCCAAGCCAACCTACTTCAAAAATCCATGTATCCTCGTTTGCTTCTTTTCCCTCCCATCTGAGAAGATGTTTTTTGTATTCCTTTCTTCTAGTTCTACCTATATACATATCTAAAATATGCATCATTGCTTCTCACTACTTCTTAGGCACTTGTTGCTTCCAATCAAGTTCTCGCACTAAGGAGTGCTACAAATACATCTTTATCTCCATGATAGGAATATAAATCAACAACATTAAATATCAATGAGATATCCAAGAAACTTCAAGCAACTCAATTTCATTATTCATAAGCATTTTCAAAAACTCAACACAAAACCCTACAAGGACCAATTTTCTTGGATATCAACTTATTATAAGTGCCTCTATGAAATCTTTCCTTCCTTAAGTGCAACATGACTAACCCCCCTTCTAAGTAAGTCTTCTCTCTTTTATGTTAATCTAAATTGGCTTTATACTTGGTGCTACACATCTCCAATTGTCTCTTGACTTGTGCATGCACTCACTTCATATGTATACAAAGTCTCAAGCTTCTATTCTAGTACACTTATCATCGACAATCTTCAATAGATCTATAACATTTGGGGAATGTCCCATAAACAATCTAGAATAGTGTCCTACTTGTAGACCTATTATTAAATGCAAATTCAGCTTGGGCCACTATGGCAACCCATTATGTAGGTTTGTCTCCTATAAAACTTCTTAAGGGATTACCAAGAAACCTATTCAATTTGACTATTTGTCTAAGGATGGTATGTAGAACAAAAATTCAACTACGTACCCAACTTCTTCCACGACCCACAATGTACACCAAAAAAGACTTAAGAAGTTAATATCTCTATCTGAAGTGTTACTCTACAACCCATTGACGAAAAAATCTGCAATCCTAGATACATTATTTGACTCTTGACAAGGAATAAAATGTGTCATTTTTTAAAATTGTCTACATCTATGAACATAGAATCATTTCCTCTTCAACTCTACGCAATCCATGGAAAGACCTTGAGGCCTTTCTAGTATTTGCAATGGCTTATAAAGTCCTGTATTTTTGGGCAACTCCTTCAGCAACTTGACAAATTCTACATCTTTCAACAATTTTGTTGGCATCTTAGTGCAAACATGGCTCTTTTGCTTCTTTTCCCTCCCTTTTCCCTCCCATTTGAGAAGATGTGTTTTGTATTCCTTTCTTCTAGTTCTCCTATCTATATGCATGTCTAAAACATGCACCATTGCTTCTCACTACTTCTCAAGCACTTGTTGCTTCCAATCAAGTTCTTGCAGTAAGGAGTGCTACAAGGTACATCTTTATCTCCACGATAGGAATATAAATCAACAACATTAAATATCAGTGAGATATCCAAAAACTTTCAAGCAACTCAATTTCATTATTCATACACATTTTGAAAAACTCAACGCAAAACCCTACAAGGACCAATCTTCTTAGATATCAACTTATTATAAGTAAGTCTTATCTCTTTTATGTTAACGCGTACAAGTTGTTTGATTGGTTGCGAAGTATAACTCCCCTTCTAAGTCTATTATGTTAAGGTGTACGGGGTATTGACTGGTTATTCAAAGTCTTGTTAAGGCATATACGTTGGTTGTTTGGAATCGGGACCAAACAACCTGTAAGCCTTAACATCCTTTTCTCCAGTTCAAAAAAACGAAACCAAGGAAGCATTAACACCAAAAAGTAGAAACCCCCCCCATAATGTGGAAATGGAGAGCCAAGATAGGTACACTGAAAGTCACCAAGAAGTGCATGTAGAGAACAAAGAACATCTAGACATGCATATGAAAGTACCTGCAAATAAAAGGGTGTGCAAACAAGGACACACACGCATGAGGCATGAATCACTGGGATTCAATGTTGTCGTGGAAGGAACACTCACTTGACAAAGGTGTGAAGGCAAAACAAAGGCACTCACAACCAACCCATGTCACTTTAATTTTCCCGACGACTGCGATTTTTTTGGCAAGTGGACTTTTCCGACGATTTTTCCAAGAGACCAGATTTTTCCTCGATAACAGGGAATATTCTGTTGACGTCAATGGTACGACCTGCCAACAGAGCCCCCTTCCAAGCCCTCTTTGGCCTTGAAGGAGTTGTTTTTTTCTTTTGGCCATAACTTGGGCGTACGATATCAAAATTGTGAATGAAACGAGATGCAAGATCAAACAACGAACAAAACTCCTTCCACACGAGCTTTGCAATACAAAGATTTGCTATTCCTCAACAAGAAAATACTTACATAATGAAAATCTTCCATGAATCTCAAGAGAGATCAAGGAGATCTGGTATGAGAATACAATGAAAGGTGAGTGCTTTATAAGAGCAACCCTAAATGATAAAGGGATTAGATCATGACAAGTGTCAGCATCACATGCGATGAAACGAAATGATCTAGTAATAGCTCGACTAATAAAACAATAAAAGCACTCCTAAGTTTAGCTTAAGTGTAACATGACTAACACCTCTATGAATTATTACACTTATCATCTACAATCTTCAATAGATCTATAATCTTTGGGGAATGTCCCATAAACAATCTAGAACAGTGTCCTACATGTAGAGCTATTATTAAATGCAAATTCATTTTGGGCCAATATGGCAAGTTTCTATTGTTGGTGCTAAGTCTTCTCTCTTTTATGTTATGGACATTCTTGGATTCCTATTTTTGGAAGCAACCTATTTTCACTTGATCAGTGTTCTTCAAACTATTGGTACCTATGCCATTTGTATCTTCAAGTTCCAAATGTTTGCCTTTGTTTGCCATTTGATTCAAGTAGTGTCGTTGGGGGCACTCATGCAAATTATTGTCTTCTTGATCTTGATCATCTATTTCAGAGGAGGTTCTTCATTTCAACACTATATCAATCATCATTCAACATCAGTCTACAGCTTCTTCATGCTTGCACAATGATCTTCATGTTCCTCATTTTTTGGGACATAACACAAGATGCAGTCTTCTCTCTAATACCAACACTACGATGAGACTTTGGAATCACGAAAAAACAAAGAAACTAGTCAAAATTTGTGAGCTTAGTACTAAAAACAACACATCTGAATTTGACAAGCAATAAAATGTAACAATAGCAAAAATAGTGAAAAGACCCACACCACTAGAAAGTTCACAAAACCCTACAAGAACCAATCTTTCCTTCCTTATGTGTAATATGACTAACTTCCCTTCTAAGTAAGTCCTCTCTTTTATGTTCATTTGAATTGACTTTATACTTGGTGCTACTCATCTCCAATTGTCTCTTGACTTGTGCATGCACTTACTTCATATGTTATACAAAGTCTCAAGCTTCTATGCTAGTACACTAATCATCTACAATCTTCAATAGATCTATAACCTTTGGGGAATGTCCCATAAACAATCTAGAACAATGTCCTACATGTAGACCTATTATTAAATGCAAATTCATCTTGAGCCAATATGGCAACCCATTGTGTAGATTTGTCTCCTATAAAACTTCTTAAGGGATTACCAAGAAACCTATTCAATTTGATTGTTTGTCTATGGATGGTATGTACAACAAAAATTAAACTATGTATCCAACTTCTTCCACGACCCCCAATGTACACCAAAAAAGACTTAAGAGGTTAATATCTCTATTTGAAGTTCTGCTCTACAACAACCCACTGAAGAACAAATCTGCAATCCTAGATACATTATTTGATTCTTGACAAGGACTGAAGTGTGTCATTTTTGAAAATTTGTCTACATCTGTGAACATAGAATCATTCCCTCTTCAGCTCTACGCAATCCAAGGACAACAAACCTTGAGACCTTTCTAGTATTGCAATGGCTTATAGAGTCCTGTATTTTAGGCAACTCCTTCAACCACTTGACATATTCTACATCTTTCAACAATTTTTTTGGCATCTCAATGCAAACATGGCCAATAATTCCACTCTTCCAACATAGGCAATGTTTTGGCTACACCAAAGCGTCTCCAAGTCCTCCACTTGTAGTTCCTTGATAAGTTTCTCTCGTTGAACTCCATGGTATCCATTATTCTTCTTCTAAATAAATATCCTTCCCAGACAAAATAATCCTCAAAGGAACCTTTACCTCCAACACAAGGTTCCATTGAAGGTCTCTGTACATCTACAAAATCTTGATATGCAACATACAAATCCTTCATCATCTCCATTCCTACCAATCCAACTGTCACAATAAACAACAATGCTTGTCTTCTATTCAAAGAATTTGTAACTTTGTTTGTTATACCAGCTCTATGTTTACGAACGAAATTATAACCCTAGAAATATTTCACGCACCTCACATGGTTTTAGATCAACTTTGCCTCACTATTAATGAATTTCAACGACTAATCATAATTATATAATAAAAACTCCTTTGGCAACAAATGATGCCTCCACTTAAACAAATCTTGAACAATAGCATAAAGTTTAAGATAATCAAATACTTTTGCTTAACTTCATTCAACTTTTCACCAAAATAAGTAATCAACTTACCCTCTTGACTCAATACAACACCAATGGCTCTATCGCTAGCATCACAATCAACTTGGAAAACTTTCTCGAATTCTGGAAGTGCTAACACAAGCTCTTTTCATATTCTTCTTTAAGATTTTAAAGCTCTTTTCAACAGCAACCATACACTCAAATCCTCCATTCCTCATGCAATGTGTTAAGAGGCACACATATCCCACTAAAGTTTCTAATAAATTTCATGTAGAAACTTGCCAAACCATAGAAAATTTTAACCTCTATTGCACTTTGTGGTACTGGCCATTCAGCAATTGTTCAAACCTTCCCAAGGTCCATTCTCAATCCATCTTGAGACATCACAAGTCCCAAATAAACCAACTCTTTATACATGAAAATGCATTTCTATGGGTTTACACACAACCTCTCCTTGGTTGTGCTAAAACCAAACCTACTATAGTGTACAAGATGTTCCTCTTTTGTCTTGCTAAACACCAAAATATCATCCAAATAAACAACTAAAACTTACAAAAGAATGGTTTCAAAACTGCATTCATCAATCTCATAAAGGTAATTGGGACATTTATCAACCCAAATGGCTTTACCAATTACTCATACAATCCATCTTGGTTTTAAAAGTTGTCTTCCATTCATCTCCTTCACAAATTTTGATTTGGTGGTAAACACTCCTAAGATCATCGGAAAAGTAGTGTGCTCCACTCAAACAATCTATCAAATCATCCATATTAATAACCTATACTTGATGGTGGTCTTGTTGATAACATGGGAGGCCATATACATTCTCCATTCTCCTCCTTTCTTCAACAAAAGTACTATAGGTACAACACAAAGGCTCATACTTTCCTGAATTAGACCTCTTTCCAATAGTTCTTTGACATATCTATTAAACTTAGCACTCATATCAAGACTCATCCTATGTGGCACCTAATTGTGTAAACTAGATCTTGGAATCAAATCTATACAATGTGAAATGCTACACACTA
The DNA here is from genome assembly GCA_007115665.2 of Sequoiadendron giganteum. Lineage (NCBI taxonomy): Eukaryota > Viridiplantae > Streptophyta > Pinopsida > Cupressales > Cupressaceae > Sequoiadendron > Sequoiadendron giganteum. The sequence continues at coordinate 567,415,562 of CM021102.1, read as the reverse complement.
GCAAGAATCCTTCAAGTATTCTCCATAATGTCTTCAAATTCTTTCAACAACACTTCAACCTCTAACTCCTCAAAATTGCACAACTTGGTTTCATTTGCTAAGCCTCCTTGAGAAACTTTTTAGCAATCAAAGACATTACCTTGTTATCTATGGCTTCTTCCTCCACCTCCAATGGCTGCAACTCAAACTTCTTTCCATCCTTTTGTGATGATAAAGGTGTTCTTCCTTCCATTATGGATAGTTCACACATCATATTGTCATGGTCTTCCCAACAACACATGACAAGCATCCATAGAAATCACATCACGCCCAAATTTCATCAAAATAACCCTCAATGTAAAATTTAACTAAGCATTCTTCCTTCAAAATCATTTGTTAACCTTTTTGCAACCATAAAACAAAGTAAGGATTGGGATGTAGTACCGCTTTTAGGCCTAATTTCTCTACAGTTTATGTGAACACTATAATCAATTCTTCATCTATGATCATCTTACAATACTTTCCTTCAAATTTACATAGTTGGGAAGATCCTCTTCCTCAACTATGGTTCTTTGTCTTCCTCAACAAGCTTAAGAAAAACTTTGTGCAACAACGAATTCTCTCCACCTCATGGGTTCATGCACTCTATTTCACTACCTTGTGCAATATGCACTCTTTTCTTAGCATGTCATTGTTTTTGTGCAACTTCTAGACACTCAAATGCCCAATGAGTTGCTTCCCCACATTTGTAACAAGTACCACGAAAAGTCTTCCCATAGCATCCTCTACCTTTGACTTCCTTCTTCTTGGAGCCCTGTGTGTTATTGTTATATGTTATGATCTCTCTTTGCACATATCCTTGCTTATTGTTTTGCTTGCCCATTCCACTCTTTCTTTACTACTTTTGGGACAACTTTTCCTCTACCCTTGGCACAAGTTGGTAGGCATCTTCTATAGAATGAATTGACATCAAACAAATCACATCTTAGATTGCAACACATAAACCATTCACATACTAAGATTTCGTCTCCCCATCATCTTCAACAAGACCTACATGGATGTTGAGGCGATAAAACTCCTTAGTTTACTCCTTCACAAATAGTTTGCTCTGCCACGAGTTCTGAAATTTCTTGAATAGTTCCAAATTGTTGTTGGCAAGCAAAAAACTTGCCTTTCAACTTTGTTACCATTTGATCACATTTAGGGATCTTCAATATGTTCTTCACCCAATCTTTCTACTCATACTCCCATCACAAAGCTACACACCCTCTCAACTTAGTGGTGACACACTTGACTCTCTTATGTTCTTCTACATATTCAAATTCAAAATACTTTTCTAGATTGTTGATTCACTCCAATAAATCTTCAAGATTCAAACCATGTGAGCAAGAAGAGAGAGATTATATCTTAGCTTACTTCCTACTGTCAACAATACCATAGCAAATTCATCCTTTGCACTTACATCAAAACTTAAAGTATCTTCAACACATGGTTCGTGATCTAATCTCTCATCATCACTAACATCTTCCACCATAGTTGTTCCTCGCCTCTATGCACCTCACCTCTATGTGATCTAATGGGTTTCAAACCTTGCTTGCATAGCTCTCATCATGTCAACTGGTTCATTATCACTCTATGCTCTTTTATTTCTACCAACTCTTCTTCAGTGAGCCATCTCTCTTATGGATCACTTGCAAAACAACAGTGCACTAAACTTATGTTATGGGGTTACCACTCACCCTTCAATGACCTAGAAACTAAGCCCTTGTGCCAATTGATGAAGTCACAAATAAAAGTTTTGATGAAAGACAGTCTATTAATGCAGCACAAGCACACAATTTGAAGACTCAAAGCAAGCATACACAATAGAAACTTAATTCTTAAGGAAAGAATGAATAAGAAAATGGCACAAAACAACAATTCATATGTATCTATTCATATGATAAAGGTTACAACAAATCCGCATACAATAAGATTATATCAAAATAGGTGCATGCCAAGATTTATAGTCTTTTATGATGTTTAATTTTATATCTGCTTTCTTTTCTTGCTCCTCCGCTACATCCTTTGAATGATTTGCCACCTTTTATAGAGATATCTTAACATGGTAAGATACAGCCAACCAAAAATGTGATCCAAAATCCTCTACACATGTAATAGAAACCACAAGGTCAATATTAAATGATTTCAACTCTTATCCTTGATTGGAATTGGATGCATTCCTTAATTGCTTGTAAAATGACTTCTTAAATAAGTGAGCTAGGATTTAGGCCTTGGAACTTGACACAATTTCAAATCTGAACCTCCCTAAGACCAATATTCAATTAGGTAATCTTTCGAGGCTTCATAATGAATATGCAGTAATGCATAGAAGGATGACTATACGGAGCTCTATATGCACAATCAAATGACTGTAGGCAGAAAATGCGTCTACAACAAGAATAAAACACCTGTAACAACAAATAAAACTACAAAAGACATACAAACATTAAAGAAAATAATTTTAGTAAAGCAAGATTGTTTCAACCCTAAGATGTTCCTATTTCATGGGTCCAAGCAGACTATGCAATGCCACACTATCATTCTATCAATCAACCATTCATATGATGTCGCATTAGCATCCAATCAATAGTTAATAAGATGGCACGTTAGCATCTCAACAAGTAATCATATGTGCCACATCAATGTGGCATCATCACTTGCTTGAGGCAATCCTTAACAATGGGATTTGCTTTTCAATTTGACAGCTGGTCTTTGAATTCTTTGTTCTCACTCATCCGAATTCCAATGGAGGTCAATGTTTTGACTAGCTATTTTTTCAACGGCTACACAATGGTAATATTTTGATTTTTAATCATTGCGCCTCTTGTTAATAGAATTTATAGTTTTATTAGACATTTGTTGAGTTGTTACCAGATTAGGAACTTCTTGAGCTTCGTTCTTGCACATACCCACTCCATTTTTAGTGTTAGTTTTTAAAAGTACTCTTATTTTTCATGTATTTTGCATCGGTGCTCTTAATTCTCTCACTGTGCTTGAGAAATGTACCTTCGGCTTCTTATTCTGATATAGAAACTGTAGTATCCAAGATCAAATCACTACATGTCTATAAAGTGTCAAAATCAGTTATGTTTTGTCTTTAAGAGGAAGGAAGGGGATGGGGAGTTCGTGGAATTGTTAAACATAAACAAAAGGAGAAGAAAAAAAATATTTTTTAAGCAATCAGTAATTTTAGAGTCAAATTTGTCTATTCGGATTTAATTTCTGAAATAGAGCCTTTGTTCCAGGATTTCGCAGTAATTTAAAACTTAGAACCAAATACTTGTAAATTTGAGCCCACCCCAAAACACCAAACCGAGGCTTTCGATGAGGAACTCTTTTTATGAAGCGTATTTAAGATGCAATCATAACACAGTGATTGGCATGAAACACATGACCTCAAGAATTGACATTTGTGCAGTCCTTTCCCGTGAAAAGGCAACATGGGATGGCAAAGAAAGTCCAAGAAACTTCTCATAATACAAGACGCTGCAAGAAAACTACTCTCAAATCAAAAATTCACAATGCTTTAGCAGAAAAAGATACGCACCTGTCTATGATATAGAAAAGGTCCGAATGCCAGAAGAAGCACAGACAAAACCAAAGCCCCCAAGGCAAAGAACCTTAAGATCCTGTAACGACCTATGCAATAGTGCCTCAACAAATACACAAAATACACCGGGGCTGCCACAGCAAACAGATGCTTAAAACACAATAAAACAGCGAATAGCAATCCGCCCATCAAATCCTTCCCCTCGAGAAGAAAGGAAATCGATAACAGGAGAATCCCTAACAGGAATCCATTGTACTGGAAGTGAATATGGTCCACAATGAAGAGAGCGGGCGACCAAACAACAGCAATATAAACAAGCCTCTGCTTCTCCAGGCTGAGCTTCCTGCAGCACCTCCAAAGGGACCAGTAGAGCAAGAGATCTGCAAAGATTACAGTTGTCCTCTGGAAGACGATGACTGTTTGGGCATTATAGTTGAGCATATGCAGGTCCACCATGCGGGTATCCACCCACGCACCCGCCACAGAGAGAAACTTCTCGAACCAAGCGAAAAAAGGAGGGTAATCCAATGTCCACGGACTGCTCTCATCGGTGTACCATTGACTGAGGGGCAGAGAATGAGTGACCGCCATCCAATACCTGTGCACTTCAAAGTCTGTACTGTGGTAAGCAGGGATTGCAAGGACCTTAATGCAGCTGGCTATGCCTGCCATCCACAATAACTCCCTCACTCCCTCACTCGCCCTCCTGCTGCTTCCCTCTTTTTCTTCCATCACCTCTGCCTCGCAGCTTGTGGAATTCACGAGGGGAATTCCTTAGGCCAACAAGTATTTTATTTTATTTTATAGCTTCCCTTGTGAGTTCTACAGGGCCTCTTGCAGTTTGTTGACGCTGGTCTGCCCCGGGTTAATATAAAGCTCTGCAAGATAACTCTTCGACCATATATATATTCTATATATATTTTTCATAAAATAAGATGAAGACTTTAATATTTGAAGAGCCACTTCAACTAGATGGTCGTTTAAATACTGTGATTTTTCACATTGATTTTTTTTCTCATAATTGAATAATTTTAATTATTTGGTTATTTTTATAATTGTATTTTTATTAATTAAATAATTTTAATTATTTAATTAATTTTTTTATTATTAAAATAAATTAATATTTATTTAATTACGTTATTATTGTTCCTTTCTCTATAGATTCTTATTTATTTAATTATTCATTTTTCATTTTTCTTCTATAATTAAATAATTGTTTTAATTATTTAACTATTCATTAGCTTTTTCTTCCATAATTAAATAAATCTCATTTATTTAATTAATTCTCATTTTTTCCATCTATTATTAAATAATTAATTTAATTATTTAATAATTTGTTTTTTTCTTCTGTTTTTTCTTCTATGATAAAATAATTACTTCAATTCTTAAATTATTCATTTTCCCTCCTAAATTACTCCACCAACCTCTTCCATTTTTTATGATTAAATATTACTCCAGTAACCTCTTTTCTTGTGTCATCCTTCTATTTTATCTCAATTAATTTCCATCCTTGATAAAGTTTTATTACTTTTTAATCTTTGTCATCCATCCTTAACTAAACCCTATTTTTGTCCTAACCTTATTTCTTTACTTCTCAAAGCAATCTCATCCGTTGATCTTCATATCATATTGGTTTTTAATCCTAACCTTTCATTCAAATTAGGTTCTATAAAAGAGACCTATCCTTTTCATTTCAAGACTACAACCACTATCTTTGATATTTTGTTCTCACTATCATGAGGTTTATTCTTGCATGCTACAAATTTGGCAAACAAGCATATAAAGCAAAATGGAGAAGAGCAATGAAGGTGATTCAACTATGGCATAGGAATTATGGTATTATTGTTTTATTATTTATGTTTCTATTGTCATTTGTACTTCATTGTTGGATTAGGGTCTTTAGGGCTTGAGTTTTAGGTATTTGGTGGGTGTCGGTGTTGATTCATGCTTTGTACCTTTATTTTACCCTATCCTACAGCTATCAATAGATTTTTTTTGTACGTATCTCTTTTTTATGAGAAGCTTAATATGTGAAGGGTAATTTCAAATAGATGGTTGTGATGAAAAAATTTAGTTGATTGGTAGGTTAGGTTAATTGTCAAATTTAGTTTCAGTTATAAAACTATTACAAATATTTAGTTTTTAGTTTCATTCATATGATGACTTTTTTTAAAAATTGAAATTTTAGTAAATTAGATTAATTAAAAAATAATTATATTGTTTATAATGTCATTATTGTTTAAGAATGTATTGAATATGCTTAAGCCTTCTAAGAATGCAATTTATTTATTAGGCTTGATTTGGAGGTGGTTTATGGTCATTTTGAATGTTAGTGGTGATTTATCTCGGTCATACTTAAACTGTTAGTGTTTGGATGTAAAGCTAAAAACAATCTTATGTAATTGTCCCTTTTTTTTTCTATTTAAAATAAATTTTTAATTTACATTGGAATTTGAATTATTGAGCTCTCCCCTTTGAATCTATGATGTCATTACAGTGTGTGTTGTAATGAGATAGCTACTTAGTTAACTTCTTGACTTGTGGTCCTTTTGGTGTATATTTTCCCTTACATCAAACAATTGTGATGTATTGTGTTGAGAACAAACTATTAAAAATATCATGTGGTTTATTTTTATTTGTATTGATTAACTTGGTGAGATGCAATTTTATATGTTCAATCTACATTATGAGAACACATTGTCTTATGTTGACCTAGTTATAATGGATAAGTGATTATGCTACTAATTTTAATAGTTAAATATTTTTAAACTCGGTCATGGTAAATGAGTTCAATAGTGTTGAACATATTGTGTTCTCCATTGAGCTTATAGCTTAAGAATGTATTCAAAATTTAATATCCTTGTCCACATCGTGTTTATAAAATGACAAGGATATGTAGATACTTTGTGCTTCGACTATATATTTTTATATCAATGTATTTGATGTGGGATCAAATGTGCAAGACATAAGCTCAAGTCAAGAAAGAAACGAGACTTGTTGTGTATCAACCACGCCATATCAATACCTTTGAGAAAAATCATAGAGGAAATTGTTGGACCACTTAAAATTAATACCACTCAGTTCTAATCATGTGATGTTTAAAACCATCTTTTGTTTCCATTTACCCAACCCTTAACCCTCATGTGCTTCTAGAAAATATGCATTTCAATGTGGTGTACAAGAATGTTGTTTGGAATTTCTAAATTTTCTCATCGTCTTCAAAATTAGATTGTGAATTATGAAAAATTGTCAATAATGTTAAACCTTGTCTTATTCACCCTTCTTGCATTTTCATGACCTAAGGATAGTACAGGTATGGTTGGATGTACTTGAGTGTATCTTGGGATGAGAAAAGGGGCATAATTAATTTATAAATTGAGTAAAATGTAACTCAAGCATCCATGATATATATTTTTGGTATTTAATGATGGTAAGGCAATGGAATATGCCTCTAGATTTCATTTATGAAGAGAAACTTGTCATGTGGGTGTTTATATTTGTAAGAAATTGATTACCTAGATAACATTGAATGGAAAGTTGGTGGATGGATTGATTGCCTCAAGGAAGGTGAATGTTGGGTGGCCTCATCCCATTAGATCAAAAAAGTGACTAGGCACCTAATTTTCAAATCAAAAACCTTGTTCATATAAAGAGAATTGGAATTGTGGGGTTTTGACAAATTATTTTAAATTTTACTTTGTATCATTTGATTTATCATTTCCCTAGTTTATAACTTTATATTAGAGATAGTTGCATTGTATTACTCTTCATAGTTTTTGGTTCTTTATATTATTCTTTTATTTCTAGTTATTGTTATTTTTAGGAAAACCTAAGGCACAATAGGAGGCATTTGGGCTAGAAGGGATTCCTTTGAGCCAAATTTTTAAAAGAGTCGAGTAGGCTTTTAACTATATTTTACTTTTAATTACCAATTTGAAAAGGGATTGGCCTTTAAAATTATGCAGATAAGACATTGTCAAACATAGTTATACGTACTTTGTCTTTTAAATGTCTTTCTTGTGATGTAAAATTTGTAATTAATTGGTGTGCTTTTGTGTAGTTGTACACATCAAAATTGAATAAGTTTCATGATTTTTAATAGTTTTACACCTCCAAATTGGTTGATTTTCCTTCATATTATTTTACTAATGTATACCTACTTTGTGGTTGAGTGTTGTGCTTGTAATTGTGGGGTTTAAGGGTGGTGGAAATTGTTGATAAAATCATTTTGGGGTTTAAGGGGGTGGACATTGTTGATAAAATTGATGAACAATAATATTTATAGTATAGTATGTATGAATAAAATGTACAAATCTAATTAACTAGATAAAATATGTATGTGATTATCCATAAATCTAAAATATAACATGGACAATCATGTAAAACAACAACAAGAAATCAATAAACTTATAAACACAAACACATACGTGGAGAAATCCTTTCAAAAAAGAATTCCACCATCAAAGAGAGGACAAATATGTATTAATCCAATAGAAGTGCTAGATTGATACATCCAACTTTCTTCCTTCAATATGACACCATCTTGAGTGTAACAATGCTCACCTACAAAAGACCTATAATAAAACAACTATCCAATGTATCTAATTTATAGATAACCATAATGGAAAAATTGTGATTTTTTTCCAAAACCAAAACTATCAAAATTCATGGTATGAAAAAAACCTAATGCCCTATTGACCAAATTATTTAATGCATCATTAATAGTATAATGACAACATATTTGACCCATGTGAATAATGGACACATATTTTCAAGTAGAGCACTCCATTTTGAGGCTATTACACTCTATGGACCCCAACTTTCAAGATGCTCCAATATCTCGACTAGCACCTAGTAGTGAAAAAGTGGTATAAATAAAGTCCAACCACCTATAGTTATTGTTTGATTAATATCCCCCTTCTTACCACTACAACTAATGTTCCAAGTTACAATGAGAATAATATGAAAATGTATCTCTCAACCATCATGGGCGTCCATGTACCTATTCCAAGATGTTTGAAGATCCAACATTAGTACATAGAATTTGCAATGTTAATATCAACTTCATTCTAACATCCTCCTACTTGATAATATACATTATAATATCATAAAAAAGAAACATAAAATGAATAAATTATGAGATATAATGCCCATGGCTTTCCTACACGAAGAGAAATTATCCATACTCATCCATTTTGTAAGTGAATATGCAACATTGTCCAAAGGTTAATTTTATGAATCATGGCCTTACCACTCTCCAATATCTTGTGAAAAAATTAATTATGATTCAACTATTTGAAAATTTATACTTATCAATATGCTTCATATGAGAAAGGTACATGGGATTCCTATATAAATATATAACACTTCAACTATCACATATTATTTGAATCACCCTACAATCAAAACTAGCTCACAAGCACAATCTATGTAACCAAACTATTTATTTATAATCATTTATAGAGACTATATAAATTTGTTTGGTAGTGGAAAAATAATCCATGGGCTACCTCTTATTCATCTAATTGACAAGACTACCAAATAAAAAAAGCACTTGGCCATTGACAAACCTTCAACTATACAATTCACCTACCCAATCCACATCAAAAAGCCCTGTACATACAATAAATTTCCCATATTTTTATGGTAACATAATCACTAATCAAAAGTTCCTCAAAAAATAATAAATACCCTCTTAAATTAAGTCTAACTTTTTTTTACCATGATTAGACATAAATTTGCTAAGAACTCCCATTACATGGGCTATATCTTATCTAGTACAAACCATTGCATACATTATACTACCGACAACATAATCATAAATCACCTTATACATGTCCTCAAAATATTTAGACTTAGGACACATATCTAATGAAATTTTAGTGTCTACAAGTAAAGGAATACTCCTTCATTTACAATCATGCAAAGAAAATCACCATAAAATAGTGTCAACTTACTTTGAATGAACCAAAACTTTATGTGAACTTGGTGTATGCTGATTTCCATTCCCAAGATAAATCTTTTTGCCCCTAAATATTTTATGACAAAAACACCAAGAATTTGAATTTTAAGCTTCTAAATCATCACCTTATTGTTACTAATAAACAACATTTCATCGACATACATAACAATTCATCAACACAAAAGCATCAAAGAAAACTAAACTTTGATGCAAAAGCATAAAAATTTTAATATCACATTTAAGGTGACTATTTCAAACCATAACATGATTTTTTTAACTTGCGAATCAATTTTTCTTTCCCTTTTACCTCAAATTCGTCCAGTTGTCACATGTATATTTTCTCTTCAAGATACCCATACAAGAAATTAACTTTTACATTAATTTATTCTACTCTAAAATCACAAGCAACGATAATAAAAAGTAGGAATATAATAAAAGATAATTTAGCAATAGACAAGAAAATCTAACTAAAATAAAATCCTTATCTTACGAGCATACCTTATCCATGAGTCTAGATATTTATCTCTCTAGCTTACTGGATGCTCTAAATTTCTTCTTGAAGGCCCACTTATAACTAATAGTTTTTCTACCCTTAATAAAACCCAAAGTTCTCAAGTGTCATATCTATCCAAGACCATCATCTCCTCTTGTATGGCCTTAGTCAAAGATTGTTCTCATCTAGAAATATCTTATTGGAAATATCTAGGTTTGTCATTAGTAAATGATAAAGTAAATACACAATAAACATCTAGTGGGCTATACATGTCAACTAGGTTATGTTGTCTCGTGAATCTTCTCAAGGGTGGAGTAAGGCACTCTTATTTCTTTGCATTCTTAAAATACTCATAACTCTCAGTTGAATCCTCTTATTCATCTCCATTATAGTAAGAGACTTCCTCAAACTATCTAGTTTTGTCATTATCAAACAATAAAATAAAATAAAAATCTAGTGATCTATGCATGTCAACTAAGTTATTGTCATGTCCCCTTTTTGTAATAAAAAACATTATGGACCAAATTTCCTATTTCTTATTTTTCACATCTCCCTTTGTCCCATTTTGTGTGTGTGTTCTTCCTCTTCTTTCAATTAGTGTTTGTATAAGGTCCCCAAATTCTTTGAGTTTGAAATCATGCTCAATCTTCTAAGTGTTTGTCAATCATCAGAGTTTCAAAGTTCCTCATAAATGGATGAATGAGAAGAAGAATTTCATAATTCAAAGATGGAGTTCACCAATGAGGTGATAAATGGAAATTATAGTTATTTATCTTTTGATCAATAAATATGGAATTTGTGGAGCCACACCCAAATTGTTAATGTGAATAATTTTTTTATAGATATACCAGGGTATGAGAAATTTCATCACCCCGATTTCTATATAACTGCATTAAGTTGATTGACCATTCTCCTATTATAGCATTTAAAATTCATTCGAAATAGCCTCATGTCATAGTAGGTCATAAACATTAACATTATTTATCTACTATGGAGGTCATAATAAAAATGCTCTAGGAGACATATGTACCAATATTTTTTATTTCTAAAATTATGAATCTTATCGATTCACAGACACCCATTAATCTATCCACCTCAAATTCATTGTCCAAGGAAAAGTTCCAATCAACTTTAGCCTCGCCATCTATGCCCATGATTGTCATGAGGAAGCCAATACCTCACTTAACATTCACCTTCCATCTTGAAAAGTTCTCTCTAGTGGCTAAGATAACTAATGGTATCCACAACACAATATATGCATGTGCTAGACAAGGCCAAGTCTCATTATCTAGATGCAAACCAATGCTAGGAATGATAAGGTCCAAGTACTTTTCAGCCCTCGAAGCCATTTGGCCCTTACCAACTTCTACATAAATTTCTTGATGTTTTCCTTATCCACATCACACTCTAGTAGATCCATGGGAAACATAGATGTCACATCAATGTTGACACAATAGCAGTGGGTGTTCATTACATCTATAATTCATCCAAAACCATTTCAATGGCATGTAACACTAGTGTTGCCTGTACCTTTAAAATTTGCTTCATTCTGGCTTTAGAGATAACACCCTTGAAAGCCATATATCACTTCTTCCTCATGAGGAAAATTACAATATCAATCTTTTGAAATTATCACAAGTATGAGATGAATAAGGGGTTTGCTATTATTTTTGCAGGGGTCTTGCAATGATTATAATGTATGTTGGAAATTTTAGGCACTTCAAAAAATAATTTCGCATGTATCACCCATTAGTTTGTAATATGTCGTTATTGTCCTTGGATGCCATGTGATCACTAATTTTTGTCACAATGAGATCATTTTCCTTGATGTTTGATAGATCCATAACCATTTCCAGGTGATTTGAATGTATGGCCCAATTGGGCATGTAATCGGCCACATCATTGGCCTTCCTATATACTTGTGATATTTTATATTTTTTAAATTAGGATAGTATCCCATGCTTTATAGAAAAGTTTGTTCCATCATGTTATGAATAGTGTTGGTGGTTATCAAGGAGTCACCAAGTTGATATGGATATTGTCTTTATTTATCATTTAGTATGTTTGGAGGCCCCAAGATTATGAATTTAAGCTTGGCTTCATTATTGGTTCCCTCCACTAGTTTCTTTGTTGGAAATACCACAATGCTACTTTTATGATCTCTAATTAAATGCCCTTCCTCAAAAATGTTTGGATTTCCTCGGGAGGCCCCATCAAATTGGCCTTGGTCCAATCAGGATCATGTGGTACCCATCAAGTATTTTCTTTCAAATTATGGATTAGTTGAACTTGAGGAACCCCATGAACAAGGGGAACAATAAGGCTAGGCCAATTCTTCCTCATCTCATCGTCCCAAGATGTAATTTCACAATGTGGTCAACATGTAGACTTTGTTATATTGTTTACTACCTCTATGATAGTTGATTCCACCTTTCATGCCATCCTCTCCTTTGTTATTTATTTTCCTTGAAACATTCTACTATTTCATTCCTTCCATACCTCCTAAATGGTTAGGGATGGACTTGTTGTCCATAGATTGTTGAAAGTTTCCTTTTTATTCCAATATGACCACATATTAAAAATTGACAAAATATATATAACTAGTGGGCTTGCCAATTCAATTTATTCATTGCCTCTTTCCATCAATGTTATGCCATATTGTAGTTTAATAGAATATGGTTTACATTTTCCTCCTCTAGTTTGTAAAGCAGACATTTGTGGGTGCCAATAATGCCCACTTTTAGAGTCTATCACCTATGGAGATTCTTCTTTGGATGGTCATACAAGCAAAGACTCTAACCTTCAATAAGCATTTGTTACTCCAAAAAAGATGAGAAGGAAAATTTTATTTCGTAGTAGCATCTTTAGCCAACATATACCCAATTTTGACGTTATATTTCCTTGATTTTTCTCCACACCATCTTATAATATCTTCTCTCCTTGTCAAATTGATTCTTCATTTGCTCAAAATTTTCTTAAATTATTTTTGTGGATTTGAGAAGTGCACTCCTTGGAATTATTTCTAATTCCAAGAAATCACCTCATTCCTTTCTTCTTTCTCAATGTAGTCGTAGAGGTTCTTGCCTCAAGACTTGATCAAGTAGGAATTTTTCTTTAAGCTCTAGAATTTTCATCAAGGCTTGGTGTCCTTCCCACAAGTCCTCCCAAAAGGATGTTTTTCTTTCATTTTTAACTTCCTAAAACATAAAAATGTGGTACACCCTAAATCGAATGTACCAAAAGGTAGGGGTATTTAAATGTTTCATTAGGATGCAAATCAACAAGGTGAAGTGATTGACTATCAACCTCACTAGTGAGCCAATCAAACCTAGATTTGAATCCTTTAGGGGGATGGGAATGAATTGGGAATGATTTGAAATGATTAACCTAATCATCATATATGCCCTAATATGTAAAATGCAAGATCCTGACAATTTATAAATAGAAACAAACAAGTTTTGATAAATTTGGAAGGTGTAGATGATTGTGTACTTGCTTAGAAAATTTGGTTCTATTGGGCCTACAAGGACAGGGTCGTCATATGGCCGTTGAGTCCTTGTAGGGGTGTCTTGTTCAACTTTTGAGGTCCTCTGATGTCAGATCTAAGCTTCTATTTTATGCCTGACCCACAGTCGGAATTTCATAAATAAATCTTGTAGGTGAGTTTATGTGTCTTGACAAGGTTGATGAAAACAAATACAATAATGAAAAATAGCTCTTCAAGCTCTCTCAAATCCACTTCAAACCTACAACTTGCACATTCACAAAGAGGGAAAATATTGTGATATAGAGGGGCTTGCCTCAATAAAACCCCATGTTAGTGTTTCCACTTCCACAATGGCAATGGCAATGATAAAACCTTGAATGGAAAGGAAGAAAATGATGAATGAACACAATGTTGCAACTCACCACCCTTCAATGGCTTCCTTGAAGGATTGAAGACATACACATCTCTTCAAGGGTCTTGGATCTTTCTTTCTTGATTCGCATGAATGCTTGAATGTTTTCAAGACCTACAACAATGTTAGCCTTCATATAACATGAACATAAACACACATAAACTTTGACATGATGTTGGATCTTGAATCACTATAATAAGGCTTTGATATGCTGCTCTTGAATTCTCTCAACAATAATTTTCTCAATAGGATTGCTTCATAAAATGTGCTCCTCCTTTTCAAATGATCAAAATAATATATATTTACAGGTGTTTATCCAATTTGTCAAAAATTATATTTCAAAAGCCGATGAATTTTGGACATTAAAATATCAACAAGAACATATTTAAATATTGGACCTGGCTAAGGAGGGGGACCCATTCACCCTTGGGAGAATGGGTCCTGGCTTAAACTTCTAGGACACGCTTGATCCAAGGCAATTTAATGATTGATTGCACTTGTTTAATATTGGTTCCCTTTCGGAAAATGGTAAAAATTAGGCTTTGGAATGCATAATTTGGGAAATTAAAAGCTTAATTAAGTCCAATAAATTAGGGGAGAAAAAACATAATGTAAAAGTATAAGCATATAGAATTTTTTACACTACATTTAGCCCCCACTTTAGAGAGAGTATGAACTTTACGCTCAGAATCGCACTAAAGTAGAGAAATATATGTCAAGAGGGGTTTGATTGCACAAAAATTAGAGAGATAGGATGACTAAGGATCAAGGAGGGTGATCAAGCCCCTAGGATCTAAGATTCCATAGAAAACCAACATAGGAACAAAGGAACACACATGTATTATATGATATGCAGTAAGACAAGATACACAAACATACAATGTCAAAATTAATGCAAAAGAAAAAGAAAAATATGGAATAGAAAGTTGTGTTATGCCATGTGTTTATGAAATAAATTACTCACAAGGGCTAGTGAAGCCCAATTTTCACTAGGTGAGCCCTAAGACAAAGTAAAATGTGAGAGACACACTAGGTCTACAAGTTGTGCCTATAACAAGGTGGTCAAATGGGAAGGACGCACTAGCTCTACAGGTGTGTACCTATTTGTCAAACCATACCAAGAGTTATACTCCCTGATAACCTTGATAAGGTGCCACAAAAATGATCAAAATGTTATGCTAATGCTTAAACTAGGTTTAGCATGTGAACATGTTGAAGCCAAAAATATCAAACTGCTTACACTAGGTTCAACCTGTGAACAAAGTGAAGCAAAAATGTCAATAAAAAGGCTTAATGTCTTAGCAAACGAAATAAATAAAAGGCTTAATGTCTCAATAGATAGAATAAAAATAAAAGGCTTAACATCTCAATAGACGAAATAAAAATAAAAAGGCTTAACGTCTTAGTGGACGAAATAAAAATAAAAGGCTTAACATCTCAATAGATGAAATTAAAATAAAAGGCTTAACGTCTCAATGGATGAAATAAAAATAAGTCTTAATGTATCAATGGACAGAATAAAATAATAGTGCCACAAAGCCTCCAAGGATGTTGTAATAATATTACCACAAAAGGTCAGGATCAAAAATAAACAAAGGATCCTTGCTTAATTCATTAAAGGTCACACCTTAGGGAATATAATACTTGATATCACCACCAAGAGAGGACTAACCAAGGAATAAAAGATTCAAGTCTTAGGGAATACTAAACATAGCATTACCTTAAAGAGGAATGTCATATGCCAAGAAAATATTACACTCTTGTGGGACATCAAATCTAATATCACCACAAAGGAGACACGTCACATGGATTAAAAATACTGCACCCTGATCAATAAGGTCACACTTCCCAGGAGATGTATGTTATCATCACTAAGAAGAGACCATTTCTTATGAAAATAATGAATGGGGGACTATATGCCCCCTTAAAATGTTAGTGTAATTGCTACACTAACATTTTAAGGAGATAAATAAGGATCCCTTAGAAGGAATCCACCTAGGACATGGCTACTTAACCCCTTGCCCCAAAGTGTAGAGACAAAGATGAGCCCCTAATGGATAATATGTTGCTCCTTGCAAAACGAAGTATGATTATATAATTTCAAGTTTATAACCTCATGGATGGTAGTGAGCCTATTGTGATACAACAACTACCACATGGTAAGGAGCAAAACAAACACATGCTAATTTATCACATGCTCATAGTGATCTATGTAAGGATCAAATTGTTAGAGTACCTTCGTTAAAGAACGACATTCATTGATGAGATGCCCAAGTGTTCTATGGTATGCACAATAAGACATGTTTATAATTTTTCCCTTCTTATCTTCTCGTTCACAGATAGGTGGTAACGTGACAATTCCTAGGTTGGGGAGTATTTGTAAGGCCTTTTCAATTTTGGTTATAGTATGCAGAAATTGTAGCTTCTTCAGTTTATAAGGCTTTTGTTTCTTACTTGATTGACCAATTATTTGATGTGAAGATGGAGAATCTTGGCAGCCTAATCCTTTAGTATCTTTAGATGGTATTTGTTCTAAGAGGGAATGGACTTCATGCTCATTGTGAATGTCACATCCTTTCTTTTTCAAAATCCTAAAGCCTTGGCCATAAGTTTGTTCCAAATCAATGGGTGTATTGGTAACTTTGTGTGTATAAGATAAAAGAGTCTCAGGTGGTATTTTCCTTGTGGTTGTTATCAATGTGTACTTCCATGATCTTTGGTTGAGACACACCTTGTGGTTCAATTTTAGGATGTAAAATATTGAACATGTCAAGTGGTGGAATGATAGGAGGGTTGGTTGTTGGCATGGCTTATTAGGCCATTGCATTAAGGGATAAAAGGTTGCATTATTTTCAAGGACATTCAAGGAGTTTTCTATGAACTCTTGCATGCTTTCTTCATCTTGACCCAAGATGTCTATCTCATGAGGATATTCATTGGGAGGAGTAGGAACATGAATGTCATTATAAGGGTCATCACTAAACACACAACTGGATACATCCAATAAAGATTTCAAGGACATCCAAATTTTACCAAAGAACATACATGATGAATTTTGTAATAAGATTCAAACTGGTAAATAGCAGATAAGAGAAAATCAGATAGCAACTCTAGACAAAGCTACCTGAGAGTATTTTGTCACTGAAAGTTGATTGATGCCCAGATAACAAGACTGGGTTGCCCAATGGCGACTGGGTTCTAGTCAAGGATTTTAAAAAATTAACGTTTGACAGTGAACTAAACTGCTTAAGAATCTTGATTCTACTTGCAAATAGTTGAAATAGTAACTGAATTTCCAAAAATTTCTTAATGTTTTCCAAATTAACTTGCATAATGTAGATATATAGTAGTTTTGAAAATGTTTAAACAAGATTGAATACAATTTTCATATCTAAAATTAATGTGACTAATATAAGATGCAAGAACCTAAAAATGATGATTTTGAAATGCAAAATTTAATCCTAGACAATGCACTTTCTTTCACCGAATGAAGTAGATGCAAAAATGTTCAAAAATATGGAATTACTAATTTTCAAATAGGGATATGCAAGTACAGTACAACTGAGCAGACAAAGATAAATTAGTGTGAAAATTTTGGCCCCTTGGGCAAATGGTTCTTTGTATAGGGTTCTAAAAAAATCAAATTTTAGATTGATATTTAAGATGGTTGCTCCTATTTGCCAACAGGTTTTACAGTGATTGTTTTTCTAGATTTTTCCAATGAAATGCAATTGCAAATGTATGACAATATTGGAACAAAATGACACTTTTTGAATGCAATTTTGAAATGAAATCTGATCTAAATGACTGAAAACACACTGTAATGCAAGATATGATACAACATGAATGCAATAGTTTTGGATTTTTATGTTTTTAGTGTGCAATATGCAACGCTAATTGAGAAATGCAAAACACAATGATGGAAAACCTAGATCTAGGGTTTGAATGACTATTGAATCAAAAAATTATGATGTCAAATGTTAGGTTCACCAAAATGAAACATAAAATTGTGGTACACCCTAAATTGAATGTGCCAAAAGGTAGGGGTATTTATATGTTTCATTAGGATACAAATCAACAAGGTGAATTGATTGACTATCAACCTCACTAGTGAGCCAATCAAACCTAGATCTACATCCTTTAGGGGGATGGGAATGAATTGGTAATGATTTAAAATGATTAACCTAATTATTCTCTATGCCCTAATATGTAAAATACAAGATCCTAACAATTCATAAATAGAAACAGACAATTTTTGACAAATTTGGAAGGTACAAATGATTGTGTAATTACCCACAAAATTTGGTTTTGTTGGGCCTAAGGGTCACCATATGGTCGTTGAATCCTTGTAGGGGTGTCTTGCTCAACTTTCAGGGTCCTCTCATGTCAGATTTGAGCTTCTATTTTATGCTTGTCCCACAGTCGGGATATCATAAATATATCCTATACGTGAGTTTTTGTGTCTTGACAAGGTTGATGACTACAAATGCAACAATGAAAAATAGATATTCAAGTTCTCTTCAATCCACTTCAAACCTATAACCTACATATTCACAAAGAGGGGAAATGTTGTGCCATATTGGGGCTTGCCTCAGTCAAACCCTGTGTTAGTGTTTCCCCTTCCATAATGATAATGTCAATGATAAAACCTTGAATGGAAAGGAAGGTGTACACATCTAAAAATGGTCACGGTTGATCAAACCTGTTAATCAATTAAATATGAATTATTTAATTAATATTCTTAAGTCATCTACATATAAATAAATTTAATTATTTATTTATATTGTTCATTTTCCAATTCTTCTAATTAAATAAATAAAGTTTATTTAATTAATGCTATCCTTCCTCTTAATTAATTAAATAGATTTTACAATTTATTTACATTAATTATCACAAGTTTAAATTCACAATTTAAATGATATTCTTCTCCACATTTAATTAAATATTTTTCAATATTTAATTAAATCATTTTCCAAATTTCCTACTCTTCTCACAAAATTAAATATTCTTAATATTTAATTAAAAGGCTTTTTCTCTTCTCACATAATTAAATATTTTTAATATTTAATTAAAGCCTTTTCATTTCTCTCACACATAATTAAATATTTATTTATTTAATTATGAGAGACACCTTTCAATTGTCTCTTCATTTTCCATCTGTCTCTCATAATTCCACCTCCTTTTCGAATTCTCGATCTCTCACCGTTCATTCTAACAGGTTTGAACTCGACTGTCGATCTTGGCCAATTGAATTCCTACCTTCAAAAATCTATAAATACAACCCTCTTATGAGTGGAAAAGGACCTCGAATCTCAGATTTTCATGCGTAGTTACTATAGTCGCATCTTAGCATTCATAGCATTTCAATTCAATATTTTAATATTTTAGATGCATAGGCATTCTTATTAATCTCATTCTCTCAAGCTACCATTCTACAAGCTGTTGTTTTGAACAACTGAGAGCAAGCATCTTGAAACGAATCCTTGGAGATAGAGGACAATGGGACAAATTTGAAGAAATTGTGGTTTAGAGTTTGCATTTACTTTCTTTAATTTAATTTCTTCAATCTAATGTTTCATTGGTGTATTAGTTTAGATTCATTTTGATTACATATTCTAACGTACACATTTCTGGCACCCACTGTGGGGCCAAGCCCCGCATTTAATTTCTATTTTTGCAGATTTTTTTGGCAGGTGACGGACAAAAATCACGTTTTAGCGCATACGAGTTGCGGTTCGGCACATACATCTTCTGTTTCGGCGCATACAATGACTGTTTCGGCGCATACATGACCTGTTTCAGCGCATACATGAACTCTTTTAGCGCATAGACACCCTATTTCGACGCATCCTTGTGAGATCTTTTGGCGCATACCTAACCTGTTTCAGCGCATACATGAATTCCTTCAACGCATAGATGCTCTGTTTCGGTGCATACATAACCTGTTTCAGCACATACATAACCTGTTTCGGTGCATACATCTTCTGTTTCGGCGCATACAGTTGTAAAAATTAAAAATTCTGATTCCAATGCAATCCGCGGACAGGATTTTTTTGATCCTATTTTTAACAGAATGAACCAATCCTAGGGTAGACATTTAAATCTGAATTAACCAATCCTAGGATAGTCACCAAACATAATTTTCTTTTGGGTTAAAATGAATTCTATGTTTTTAGTGAAGCAACATCTTCACTTAGAATAGAAAATTTGTCAATTTGGGATTTAAAATTGAACCATTATTGTTTGTTGTGATTGTGGGTAATAGGTCTATGCTCTCCCCTTAATTGGGTGATCAAAATACCAGACTTACTTTTTATTTTCTACAATTTAATGTTTTATTACATCCTTTAGAAGGCCTGCTCTTGTGGGAAAAAGTACTCACCCAAGAGGAACGACCTAAGTGGGAACACCTAAAGCCAAGGTTTCCAACCCACTTTAATCAAAAGCAAGTTGTTGATGAAAATCCAACTTGACAGTAGTGCGCTAGATAACCATCCCCAAAACCTTTGTTCTAAAGGTTGGGAGGTCTCTCGAGGGAGTATATCTATTTGCCACATTGAACGGATACCCTTACTACGAACCATAGTGTAGAAATCCAACCGTGTCAGTATCCAAACATCATTTTAATCACGGTGCAAGGGGAGGGAAGAATCTACCCCCAAGACACTCACCATATAGTCGCCACGGATTGTTTGCTCAAGGGATTCGGTATCCACTTCCATCACGTTGAGTATGCACTTGGAAAAGACAAAAACACGAGCGCCCTCTAGGGGGTGACAAGGCTGTGTGAGTCGACGCGATTTTAAGCTGTGGGCTGTGATTACTAGGATGACCTATTTGACAAATTAAGAGTGAGTCTGACTGAAGTGCTTATTTTGTTCAAAAACCAATGGAAATCTCAAGAACATACACTCTTTATTTAGATTTTAGGATTAACAAAATAACTATTTGCTTCTATGCTATGTTTTTCACATTTAAATTAGATTAAGATCATCCAAAACAAGAAAATTTTATCAAACTATCAAAACATGTCAGTCTCAGAGCTGTTTTAGCACATTAGGTCTCTGTTTTAGTGCATTCGGTCTTTGTTTTAGCGCATTCGGTCTATGTTTTAGCGCATTCGGTCTCCGTTTCGACGCATCTGTGCTCTGTTTCAACGCATCTGTGCTCTGTCTTAGCGCATCTATGCTCTGTTTCAATGCATTTGTGCTCTGTTTTAGCGCATTTGTTCATTCTTTCGACGCATCTGTGCTCTGTTTTGGCGCATTCAGTCTTTGTTTTGGCGCATCTATTTTTCCAAAATATGAGGTGAATTTTCTGACTTTCAGAAATAAAGTTTTATAAGTCTAGTCTTTCCCATGCTCAGAGTTTGGAAGTCTACAACATTTGCCAAGAGGTCCTTAGAAAGAAAGATCAGAAAGCCCAAGAAGTTTCTCAGTTACAAGAAAGTTTTGAAAAATCATCTTTCTACAAAGCTAAGATCAAACTTCACAAAGTGCAAAATCATCTTTATTTTCGATCTTTGGTTTAATTCCCGCAAATAGGATTTTCATCCTTTCACTTAGGGAATCACGAGCTAGAGATTAAAAATCTTTTAAGTCATAAAATCTTCATTCTATCTTGACTTTCATCACCATTGCACTATTTCATTCCTTTGATCAAAGTTAGTAGGATTTGAGTAAAGCTTATGCCTGTTACCACGAGATCTCGAAAGCACATAGAAAAAGAGGAAAGTACAGTGAGCAAAATGGGTGATAATAATGAGAGGGAGGAAAACCCCTTTAACATGTCAAATACTGAGGAATTAACGGAAGAAAAGCTTCAAGAAGCAGAACAGGATCCTCAATTCCATACTCTGATGGAAAAGATTTTAGAAAGAAACAAGGAAAGATACTTTCTTTCTTTAGCTATTCAAGGACCCAAGTTACCTGTCAATTTTGACACGGAAGGGATTAAAGAAAATCCTGAAACTCCTCTTGACGATTTTAGTGCCCTTACTCAACAGATTAAGAAATTACATGGGCAAATAAAAGAAATGCAAGGGGGAGCACCAAAGAAGTATGTTTTGGAAGAAATATGTCCTTATCCATTCGATAGAAATCTTCAAATGATTCCTTTTCCAAAACATTGTGAAATCCCTAAGTTTGATAGATATAATGAGAAAACTGACCCCATTGAGCATGTAAGGGATTTCCGAAATATGAGCTTAGAATTTGCGCATGAAGATACCTATCTAATGCGATTGTTTCCACGAAGTCTAGGTGGACAATCCATGGAGTGGCTTTCAAAGATCACTCCCCCCATCAAAACCTTTGAAGAGTTGATAAATAAGTTCATACCACAATACTCTTACAACATTCAACATTAGGTAACCATGCTTGATCTTTGTAAGATAAAACAAAAAGTAGGGGAATCTTTCACTACATTTTTGCAAAGATGGAGAAGAATGTTTGCTAGATACTTTCGTCTTGTTCCTGAAAAGGAAAAGATGGAGATCTTCATTGATAGTCTTAATCAAGAAATGAGTTATAGACTAAACCTTCATTATCCTCCATCATTTGAAAAATTGATTGAAAATGCAATTACTATTGAAGGTGCATTGATCAAACGTGGAGTCATAAAAGTTGATAAAGAGGGTTCAAATTCATACAACAACAACAACAACAATCATAATAACAACAATGACAAGTCACAATTTTGGACTCGAAATAAAAATGTTGGGAATGATGGGATAGTAGGTGCTAACAAGGTGAATACGAAGTCCGCCATCCTTAATGTGTCAGGTGTTCAACGTAACAATAATACTGGAAATTCTAGCACCCAAGGAAATGTTTCTAATCGGGGAAACACAACTAACAATCATGGAAATAATTTTGGCAATAATCAAAATTCAAATGCGCCCAAACCATCATATTTTTCAAGTCGACGGAGTTTCACTCCTTTGGGCCAATCTTTGGAATCCATTCTCAAAGAATTATTGAATCAAAACGCTATTACATTGCCACCACAAAGAGACTATGAACCTAGAGTTAAACCACCATCATGGAATGATTCACACTTCTATGATTATCATAGGTGCAAAGGTCATAAGACAAACAGTTGCCAAGGGTTAAAGAATATTGTTCAAGATTTGATTGATAACCGTACCATCATAGTTGAGGGACATAATGTCAATAATGATCATCAAGCATTCAAAAACCCGCTCCCTAATTATCACAAAGGGGAATCCTCGAGTGACAAGGGCAAGAATGTTAATAACATCCAGGATATTATTATCAATCATATCTATACTAATGACCCTCAAATCAATGCTATTTGAATCAAAGGTAAGCCAGAATATCGAGAGGTCAATGTTACGACAAGGGGGCAAGCCAAGATCATTATCAAAGGTGGCTCATCTAAAGCAGCAATTTCCCCTCCAAGTCAATACAATTTGGTTGAGCAATTACGAAAGACATCGGCCCAAATTTCTATCTTGGAACTTTTAAAGATATCACCTGCACATAAGGACATTCTGGAAAAGGCTCTCGTTGATACAGTTGTATCTCCTGATCTAGATACCAATAAACTTCAAGCCATGGTGGGACACTTGTCCTCCAACACATGTTTATCTTTTTCTAAAAGAGATGATTCATCCATAACCCATCCGCATAATTCATCACTTTATTTAGAAGTCATGGTTCACAAAGCTCGCATTAGACGCGTTCTTATAGATGGGGGAGCCGGATTAAATATTTGTACTTTAAAATTGGTCCTAGCTTTGGGATATTTAGCAGACTCTATAGATCCACAGAGGAAAATTACAATCAAAGCCTATGATGATGAGGAAAGGACTTCCAAAGGTCTCATCATGTTACCAATCAGAGTGGGACCTGTGGTGAAGAATACCTTTTGTCAGGTTCTCGATCGAGATCTAACCTATAACATACTATTGGGTCGCCCATGGATCCATGACATGCAAGCTGTTCCCTCTACTTATCATCAATGTCTGAAGTTTCCATATGATGGACAGGAAGTGACGATACCCGCTGATCACAATAGCAGTCAAACTCATTCTAACCTAAGAGCAACTCAGGACACATTCGTCCCGCATAATAGAGAGGCTTTGGCCATCTCTACCTCCAAAAACAAAGAACAAGTGCAAGAAATGATAAGAAATTTTGGCAGCAAGTTACAATTAAAAGACAATGGGGTGGGAGAATATTCTTTATCTCTCTCTAATCTACCCCTATCACCAAGATCTCATGGTCAACCGTCAACATCTACACCGCAAGCTGCAGCAATTTTAGCCTCAACTTCAACCCCTATCACCAAGTTTAATGGGATGTTTATCAAAGAAACAGAAGGAGAAGATAGAGCTATTCTTGATTGGCTCTATAAAGATGAAGAAGAATCCGTACGGCATATCAAGTTACCCACACAACAATATGGAAAGGGTTATGCTATCATGCAATTGATGGGTTATGAAGGAAATGGTCCTCTAGGTAAAAGAAAGGAAGGTATTGTTGAACCTGTCCAATTAAAAACAATGCACCCAAAAGATAAGACGGGGTTAGGATATGGTGAGGATACTAAGGAAAAAGTAGCACAAATATCATCAAGTGAGGAGTTAGCTGGAACTATTCTACGAATTCAAGAAAATAATTCTGACACTGACTCCAATGAGTATGAATGGGACACCATCTTTGATGATCAATTCTGGAGGGATAAAAAGGTGGATGTCATACACAAATTTTCACCTGCATTCTTACAAGGAGAAAGCTCAGGACCTCTGCTTGAATATGTCATACAAAGCAATCAGGACTTTAGTGAGACCAATTCAATTCAAAGCGAGATAGATCATTTTGAGGAGGATACCATCTTAGACTTCTCCCATAATAACAGTAACAATAACATTATGACCCTCACAGCCAATGACCTTACTCACCCTAATGATCCACTACCTTTGGTTCATCCTAAACTCATTGATTGGGAACAAATTACACCCATTGATGTTCCAACTTTTCCAAATGACGAAACAATAATAAACTTTCTTTGTTCATCCCATCCTGAAACAGGTTCCACCGGGAAATCACAAGATCAGAGTTTTTGACAAGAAAGTGCCAAGTTTGTCAGCTATGAAATAAATAATATAAAAGAAAGACCTAATGGTGAAAACCTAACAAAGGCAATATTAGGTCAAGAAAAAAGAAAAAAGAAAGAAAGATCTAATGGTGAAAACCTAACAAAGGCAGTGTTAGATCAAGAAAAGAGAAAAATAAAAAGCGTATCCAATGGTGAAAACCTTTCAAAGGCGCCAGAGGATGGGAAACTTGACACTCTTCCGGAGTATTATTAGGAAAGATCTTCCATTCTAATCAAACCAACATAAGCACTCAATATAGGTACTATAGAAAAGCCTAAGGTTTTACAATTGGTTGCATCTTTGACAAACGAAGAAGTACCTAGATTCACAGAATTTCTCAAAGATAATCAAATCAATTTTGCATGGTCCTACGCAGATATGCCTGGATTGGATTTAGATCTCATCATGCATCATCTATTTATTACGCTGGGGGCAAAACCTATAAAACTAAAACTCAGAAAAATGCATCCACATGTTGCATTATTGGTTAAAGAGGAATTAAAGAAGCTTTTAGACGTTGGGTTCATCCAGTCCATAGATTATGCAGAATGGATCTCCAATATTGTGCCTGTTTCAAAACCAGACGAAAGGATCCGAATTTGCACAGATTTTAGGGATTTGAATAAAGCATGTCCTAAAGATGACTTTCCCTTACCAAACATTGATATGATTGTGGATTTAACTGTTGGACATGCAATGTACTCATTGATGGATGGATTTTCAGGATACAACCAGATAAAGATTGTACCAGAAGATCAGGATAAAACAACATTTACATGTCCTTGGGGTACCTATTGCTAGAACGTAATGCCATTTGGATTGAAAAATGCAGGAGCTACATACCAACAAGCAATGACAACAATTTTTCACGATATGATGCATACATTCATGGAAGATTATGTTGACGATCTTCTTGCCAAGTCTAACACTAGAGAAGGACACATCGATATCTTATCTAAAATTTTCAAAAGAATGGAACAATTCAAAGTAAGACTTAATCCCAAGAAATGTGTCTTTGGAGTGAAATCCGGAAAACTACTAGGATACATTGTGTCAGAAAAGGGAATTGAAGTGGATCCAGCTAAGGTACAAGAAATTCTTGATATGCCACCACCAAGGAACATCAGTCAGCTACGCTCTTTACAGGGACAGTTACAATCCATTCGAAGATTCATTGCTCAACTGGCAGATAAGAGTTTACCATTTATGCATCTCTTGCATAAGAATGTTCCATTCAAATGGGAGCACAAATGTGAAGCAACCTTTAATCAAATAAAGCAGTACCTCATGAATCCACTAGTATTGACTCCACCAATACAAGGTGCACCTCTCATATTATATATTGCTGCCACGGAAGTATCTTTAGGAGCATTATTAGCACAGGAAGATTACTCAGGAAAAGAACGAGCCATTTATTACATCAGCCGAACCTTAACGAGTCACGAGCTAAATTACACATTCATTGAAAAAGCTTGTTTAGCAGTGGTGTTCACTTCTCAAAAGTTACGACACTACATGCTAACTCATACAGTGAAGCTTATGGCTAAGATTGACCCACTCAAATATCTTCTAAGTAAGGCAACCTTAACTGGCAGGTTGGCTAAATGGGTTATGATCTTAAGCGAGTTCGATATTCAGTATGTGGATTGAAAAGCTATAAAGGGACAAGTAATTGCAGATCAATTAGCAGAAGCACCAATGCCAGCAGAACACCCAATACATGTTGATTTTCCTGATGTCGATATTTTCACAGCAGATATCCAACAATCATGGTCACTCTACTTTGATGGTTCTTACACTCAACATGGTTCAGGAGCAGGAATTCTTTTTATTACACCTTAAGGACATACAATCCCAAAATCTTATCGGCTAATGTTTCCTTGCACAAACAACATAGCTGAGTATGAGGCATTGATAATCGGCATGAGAATTGCAATAGATTGGAAAATCACAGAACTTCAAGTTTTTGGCGATTCACAACTTGTTATAAACCAAATCAATGATGAATATCACACTAAAGATGACAAGTTGATACCTTACAAAAGAATGGTGGAAGATCTCAAGAAATACTTTGTTAATATCCAGTTCATACAAATTTCGCACATTGATAACAAAGCAGTAGATGCCATGGCTACAATCGCCTCTCTACTCCAAATGTCAGAGAATAAAAAATGGTACGATTTCCTGGTGGAACAATTGTTTTTTCCTACCCATGACAATCCTGAAATACAAATCATTTGCCATCTGACAAGTTCTGACTCTTCTTTATATGGCCAAATTTACACTTACCTAAAAGATACTACTTTACCCTTAGGCTTGTCTAGGAATCAAAAACAGAATTTCATTCGTCAATCATCCTGTTACACCTTAATTGCTGACGTCTTATACCGACGTGGTCTAGATGGTACCCTCCTTAGATGTCTTGAACGCAATGAATCGAAAAAAGCCTTACAAGAGGTCCATGGTGGAATTTGTGGGACACATTCAAGTGGACTAACCTTAGCAAAGAAACTTGTAAGATTAGGGTACTACTGGCCAACCATGGAGAAGGAATCTTTCGCCTTTATAAAAAAATGTGCAAAATGTTAGATTCATGGGAATCTCATTCACGCTCCTGCTCAAGAACTACAACCCTTCACCACAACATGGCCTTTCGCTCAATGGGGATTGGACTTGGTTGGCAAGATACATCCATCATCTTCAAATGGACATAAATTTATCATTACAGCCACTGAGTATTTCACTAAATGGATTGAAGTTGTTCCTCTAACAACTATTATCGACAAACAAATCTCTTTGTTCATTTTGAATTATATCGTTTGCAGATATGGCATTCCTAACTCCATTATCACAGATAATGGTAGACCTTTTAAAAATCAGGATATTGATGAACTATGTGAAAAATTTCACATCCAACATAGGTTCTCTACACCTTACTATCCCCAAGGGAATGGTCAAGCTGAAGCTTCAAACAAAACAATTTTAAAGATTTTGAAGAAAACGGTGAATGAAGCAGGCCGTGATTGGCATATCCAATTGAATCCAGCATTATGGGCCTATAGAACAAGCATTCGCACACCAACATGAGCTACTCCTTATGCGTTGGTCTATGGAGCAGAGGCTATTCTACCACTGGAAGTTGAGATTCCTTCACTTCGAGTATCACTCAAAGGGCTAATTAATGACGAAGACTACAAAGTATCAAGATTGCAAGAGCTGGAACTGCTTGATGTATGATGTTAAACTGTGGTAAACCATTTGAAGGGATATCAACAAATTATGTCCCGCAGCTATAATCACAAAGTCAAACCACGAAATTTTCAAGTAGGTGATTTGGTTCTCAGAGAAAACCCTCGAAATCAACAAGATCGGGAAAATAAAGGCAAGTTTGAACCAAATTGGCTGGGCCCGTTCGTTATCATTGTAGCATACGGATCAGGGGCATATCAGTTGTCAACAACAGAAGGGGACCTGTTCGAAGATCCGATCAACAACATTCATTTAAAAAGGTTCTACACCTGAGAAAATCAAAAACAATATAAAAAGTCCTGAAAAAAAAATCAAAATCAAAAAAATCAAAACATTGCCTTGATGAAAACCTAGCAAACAAGCATCTTGGTAATAGCAAAAAAATCATAAAATCAGGAAAAAGTGCAATAAAAACAAACAGTGAAAACCTGGTAAATAGGCATCGTTTGTGATTTTATTTGGCTCTCTCATCTATTATGATTCATTCTGCATATGTATCCTTTTTCATCAACATCGCGCACACACCTCACCATCGCATTCGCATTGCATCATCTCCTTGGAACGACAAGGATCTCATCATGGCTTGATGATTTGAGGTTTATCCATCACAATAGTTGTGTCTAGCAAGAGTCAGAGTACAAGGTCACTAGGGGGCAGTTCACTTTTCTAGCAGGTAGTCAGCAGTGTGTCTAGCATCAAAGTATCAGAAACAATAGTCTTGTCCAATTAAACTAAGCTTATATGATTATCTTGACAGATGATTTAAAAACAAATTGGATGATCTTAATCTGAATAAAATGAATGACAAGCTTAAAGCAATAAGTTGCAAATTGTTGTTTTGATATTTGATGGCATCATATCTTTGGAGTGATTCAATGACGTACTAAACTAGAATCACAAGGAAGAAGTATGATTTTTCTTTGCTTGTTTTCTGCAAGTTAATCATTAGTATGATGCAAATTGGTCACGGGACATGCTCTATAATGTATCATTGATGACATTTCAGAATTTGCATAGGAAAATGGTTAACTTTTGTCTGTTTATGCAAGCAATACTCAGGTCATCTTGGTTCAATTATACCTCGATGCTTGTATTAACTTGCTATATCAAACATTATGAAAGCAGTACTCAGGTCATCATTGGTGCTAACATACCCTCTGATGTTTGTACTTACTTTCAACATATCAAAAGGCTCAATGATGACAACTAAACACAGCAGGAAATGGCAATAAAGAGAATGGATCATTATTTCATTTAGGGGTTGCATGATTCATTTAGGATTACATAATTCATTTGCATTTCGAAGTTCTTTTTAAATAGATTTTTGAGAGTGGATCACATTCTTAAATATTCAGACAATGGTGGAGTATGACTGGACATTTGGTACATCTCATTATCATTCACATTCATTTTACATCATTATCATTGCACTTGCATATTTATATCATCATCATTTTATTATCATATTCATTATCATATCATTTATTCATCATGATCATTATCCATCATTACAAATCACATGCATGGTATTTATTTTAATCATTCATTAACATATACATTTGCATATTTCACACATATTCATAAATAAAATTGCATTCATTTCACATCATCTAGGTTATCATGATCATTTCCATTGCATCATATATCATAAGCTCATTACATAAATGTATTTCCATTACATCATTATGATCATCATACATCATATTTTATCATTTCATCATAAAGCATTTACATCTTGCATTATACATTCATTGCATACATCAAAAAGAAAAGAAAATAAAAGAAAATAAAAAATCATTTACATCATTATTGCATCGTCATACACGACATAGCATATAAAGGTAAAAGCATACATCCATAACATATGCAAAAAATCATCCATAACACATAAATAAATCACCACTGCATATCATAGATCTCATCAAAACAAATGTCTAGGAATACAAGGATATCAAATGTTTCAAAAAGATATATCGCATACAATGGCATGGATGTGTACAAAATGTTCATCGCTGAGGGGCATCTGACCGTGGATCATGACTACTGCTGCCTCCAGAGGTAGCAGGCCTCGATGGATCTTTGCTCCCAGAAGCTCTGATCTCTCGTCTGACAGGCTAACCCACACTCTTGGTCGCACTCCTAGAATGGCTACGTGAGTGAGTCCAAGTCCGAGTGTCTGACTGGTTAAAGGCTATCCGCCGCTCAGGTGGCACTGCCTCAAAGTATCGCATCTTGTAATACTCAACCTCCCAAGTAGTCTCTAGCCCCTCTACCACAACCTCTCCAATATAAGTGCTCTCCACTGATCTCAGCAGTCGCTCAGCTACCCCCTCGGCCTGTATGCATCTCTCCCGAAAGTTGTCCCTCTCGGCCATAAGCTACGCTATCTGTGGGTCAGGAGGTGGTGGTTGTGCTATCTATCCCTGTAGCTGACTAATGGTCACCTGTGTCTGTGCTAGCTGACTCCTAAGAGTCTGAACCTTAGCCTGTAAAGCATCCACCTGTCTCTATGACGAAGCTCTGATAGTGATACATGGCACTAAAGTACTGGCCTAACCTACTGCTCTGGATGTCTGTGGCCTCGTCCTGAAGGGAATATCGAAGAATAATCTCTGTCTCCCACCATCCCCATCATCCCCATCATCCGAGTCATCTGAATCCTCATCCATCTCCTCATGCTCGAAGTTCTCATCATCCACATCCATGGCACTCACCGATATCTGCAGCTTGCTCTACCTGTACCTGTCCCTGACCCTGTGGCTGCCCTGCTGCTAGATGTCCCTGTGGCTGTTGTAGCCCTGCCTAAATAGCTGGACCTCCCATTAATGGGGCATGCTCATTTGGACTGGTAAACCAAGGAAAGGGATGTGTATAGAAGTATGCAACATAGTCATCTATCATCCCTGCATCTGTGACCTTTGGTCGTATCATCCAATCCTCCGGTTGTAGCTCAAAGTACTCCTCTCTGGCTGCCTCAATGGTAAAAACTGGCCCCCACTCTGGTACATCCCCCCGAAGCCTGGCATAGTGTGTCGCCCCCTATGGCATCATCTATACCCATTGAAATTGCCTCAGAACCCTCCGGCCCAGAAATCCCTCAATAATGAATGGAGTACGTCCAATCAAGTATCTGGACCTCATCACATATGGTAGCTCTATGTCATATGCTTGCCATAGGTCATAGTCCACATACGATCGCCAGATGACCGTGTCCAAATCATCAAGTACCCGCCGTGAGTACTCCAATTTACCCAGCCTTGGTTGAACAAGGGGCCCTGTATACGCATAAACATAGGGGAGTCTGATAGGGCGATCTCTCCTAACAATGGGGTGTGTAATCGCGAAGTGCTCCCATGCGAATAACTGTAAAAGAGTCACCCCGTAGGAAAGACTCTTCCCATTTGTATACACGACTTGATGAAGGTCATGGTACAGATGGGCAAGCATGCATGACCCCCATGCATATCTGGTGCGATGGAGAAGCATGTCCTCCAAGATCCTACCCCATCCAACTGATAGTCCCTTTGACCTACGATCAAGACAAAGGAAACCACCGATCATCCCTGCTAAAACTGAAGGCAATGGGGCATATCTCTCCATCATCTCCCTCCAGGGAATCTCATATTCGTAGAAATGAGGATCCTGGAAGACCTGTCTCAGTGCATCTGTACCCCCAATCTCCTTGTGATCATAAATCACAAGCTCTCCAACCATAGAAATACCTAAAATCCTGTAAACATCCTCCGAGGTCACTGTGATCTCTCTTGTCTGCAAGTGGAAGGTGTTATGCTCGCTGTGCCACCGCTCCGCTAAGGTAGTCAACAAAGCCCTGTTGATCCGATACTGCGGGATACTCAATAGAGCTCTCAGGCCACACTGGTCTATCACTCCCAAATCCTCAGGGGACAGTCGGGGAATCATCTCCCATGTCTGCGGAAATCTCTTTCTAATCTGGAGGAGGTTAAATTCCTCTACAAAATCATCAAGCAAGCATGCAAATCAATCAGCAATGGATATCATCAATCAATCAGTACATCCAGCAAGTTCAAGTTCACATCTATTTGTTTTTCATATCGCATGGAAACAAATTTAACAGTCATCGTGACTGAATCTATTTGACTTTCGATCAGGAAAGCAAATCTATCACATCTATTTGTTTTTCATATCGCATGGAAACAAATTTAACAATCATCGTGACTTGATCTATTTGACTTTCAATCAAAAAAACAAATCTATCATTTCTATTTTTGTTTTCATATCGCATGGAAGCAAATTTATCAATACTATTTGTTTTCAAACATGAAGACAAATTTATCAAATCTAATCATTGATGATATTCAAATGCATAAAATCTGTTGTCTAATCTAGCAACAATCGTCAAGCATGCATCATTTTTTATTTTTTATTGTTTTCTTCAAAAAATTTGAAATTCAGCAAAAATCCATGGATGCGCTAAAACAGTCTATGGATGTGTGATTTCATGAATGCGTTGTTTTATCAAACGAATGCGCCAAAACAGTCAATCAATGCACTAAAACCATGGATGCACGACTTTATTCCATGGATGTGCTAAAATAGTCTATGGATGTGCGATTTCATGGATGCGCTATTTCATCACATGTATGCGCTATAACAGTTCATCTATGCGCTAACCTAACCTATGCGCTAATCTATCATCTTCCGCAGGCAAATTTCATGGATGCGCCACTTGATCTATCCTATGCGCGACTATTTGGCATCTATGCGCGATTGTTTTGCACCTATGCGCCACTTTGGATGCGCTAAATTATCTACTGTATGCGCTAAAATACCTATCGTATGCACTAAACAAAATTTAAAATTTTTGAAAAAGCATCCAAAAATCATTAAAAAATTTACGGAGAGGTTTGGATTGACTTACCGGAGGTCCATACGCAGGTGGTCTCTGATGACGGTGACCTTGCTCAAATCTGTGGTGCTCATACGAGATCGACATTGCTTTTATCTCTATCAAAGCTCCAAATTTCCTCAAAGGTTACTATTCAAATGAAAGTGACTTCTCACCTTTTTTACCTTTTAAAGGGGTAAAAATAGCATTAATTACGGTGCAAAGTGCTATTTCGAGAGTTAAATCACCAATTCTCTGAAATCATCTGAAAATCTTCCAAATCAGTCTCATAATCATTCTCATCATGCGATTTATCTCTCGAGGGAGCATATAGCATCATCAGTAATTTTTCAAAATCTGGGGCAAATTATTTGAAGCAATGTGTGAAACACATCACTTCAAAGAGGGGCAAAATGTACACATCTAAAAATGGTCACGGTTGATCAAACCTGTTAATTAATTAAATATGAATTATTTAATTAATATTCTTAAGTCATCTACATATAAATAAATTTAATTATTTATTTATATTGTTCATTTTCCAATTCTTCTAATTAAATAAATAAAGTTTATTTAATTAATGCTATCCTTCCTCTTAATTAATTAAATAGATTTTACAATTTATTTACATTAATTATCACAAGTTTAAATTCACAATTTAAATGATATTCTTCTCCACATTTAATTAAATATTTTTCAATATTTAATTAAATCATTTTCCAAATTTCCTACTCTTCTCACAAAATTAAATATTCTTAATATTTAATTAAAAGACTTTTTCTCTTCTCACATAATTAAATATTTTTAATATTTAATTAAAGCCTTTTCATTTCTCTCACACATAATTAAATATTTATTTATTTAATTATGAGAGACACCTTTCAATTGTCTCTTCATTTTTCATCTGTCTCTCAGAATTCCACCTCCTTTTCGAATTCTCGATCTCTCACCGTTCATTCTAACAGGTTTGAACTCGACCGTCGATCTTGGCCAATTGAATTCCTACCTTCAAAAATCTATAAATACAACCCTCTTATGAGTGGAAAAGGACCTCGAATCTCAGATTTTCATGCGTAGTTACTATAGTCGCATCTTAGCATTCATAGCATTTCAATTCAATATTTTAATATTTTAGATGCATAGGCATTCTTAATAATCTCATTCTCTCAAGCTGCCATTCTACAAGCTGTTGTTTTAAACAACTGAGAGCAAGCATCTTGAAACGAATCCTTGGAGATAGAGGACAATGGGATAAATTTGAAGAAACCGTGGTTTAGAGTTTGCATTTACTTTCTTTAATTTAATTTCTTCAATCTAATGTTTCATTGGTGTATTAGTTTAGATTCATTTTGATTACATATTCTAACGTACACAGAAGGAAATGATGAATGAACATAATTTTGCAACTCACCACCCTTTAATGGCTTCCTTGAAGGACTGAAGACATACACATCTCTTCAAGGGTCTTGTATCTTTCTTGCTTGATTCACTTGAATGCTTGAATGTTTTGAATACCTACAACAATGTTATCCTCCATATAACATGAACATAAACACACACAAACTTTGACATGATGTTGGATCTTGAATTGTTGTAATAATGCTTTGATATGCTACTCTTGAATGCTCTTGACAACGATTTTCTCAATAGAATTGCTTCATAAAATGTGTTCCTCCTTTTCAAATGATCAAAATACTATATATTTATAAGTGTTTATCTGATTTCTCAAAAAATAGATTCCAAAAGCTAGTACTTCTCATTTGGATTTTGGACATTAAAATACTGCCAAGAACATATTCAAATTTGGGTCCTAGCTAAGGAGCGGGACCTATTCGCCCTTGGGTGAATGGGTCCTATCCCAAACTTCTAGGACACACTTGATCCAAGGCAATTTAATGATTGATTACATTTATTTTATATTGGGTTCCTTTTAAAAAGGGTAGAAATTAGGCTTTGAAATGTATAATTTGGAAAATTAGAAGCTCAATTAAGTCCAATAAATTAGGGGGCCAAAAACATAACGTAAAAGTGTAAACGTATACACTTTTTTACACTACACTTCCCAAGTTATATGACTTATTAGTAGACTTCTACATGACAACATAAAGTTCCAAATGGTTGAGCCAAGGGGAGTATTTTCAACAGTAAATATCCAAGAGGGATTTTGAGAGTCCAAATATTTATTGTAAAGTTTTAGCCCATTTCTTATGTGAGTTCCAAAACATGCTCCAAACTAGATTTCCTCCTAGGGAAAAATTAAATAGTATTTATTATTTGAGTCCCACACCTCCAACCACCTTCAATTTGTGTAATTTATCCCATGCAATGAGTGGGAATCACTTATTTTTTGAGATTCCAATCCAAAAAAAGGTTCTCATTTTATTTTCTTCTAAGTCATCTATTTTCCCAGGAAGTTTCATACATGACATACAATATATGGGAATTGTTGATATAATTGTTTTAGTAAATAATTCCTGCTGAAGAAAGCCATTTCGTTTTCCAAGATTGTAGTTTGTTTAGGTATTTGGTTAGCAATGAATCCCACAACTTAGGTATGCTTGCACTTGAAATGAGTGGAATGCCCAAAAACTTCCCAAACATTTAACTTATTTTGAATCTCGAGATTGAAGCAATTTATTTTTGTTTTCTTTTTTATGTGTTAAAGAAGAAGATGTCTGACTTTTTCCAATTAATTTTTTATCTAGAAGAATACAAAATTTATCTAATGTTTCTTTTATTACCCTTGCCTCCCACTTACTTGCCACTCTAAATAAGATTGGGTCCAAGCCACGTGCAATATTTATCCCTTTCCACATCTATATTTATTTTTCCTTATTGATTGTTCTATCCAATACTTCAACCATGATAATGAATAGGGAAGGGTGAGATCATATCCCCTAGATGAATTCCTCATGAGGATGGAAAAATCCCTGGGGCTTCCATTAACCAAAACTAAGAATCTAGAGATGGAAATGCAGTTATCAATCCATTTAACCCATGCTTCACAAAAACCAAAAATTTCCATCACCTTTAGGAGGAATTTTCTATCAAGTTGATCATGGGCCTTCTATATATCTAATTTTACTATCATCCTTTCCACCTTGGTTTTCCTTACTATGTGTATGGCATCATGAGCTAAAATTATTCCCTCCATTATTGATTCCCTAGGTAAAATCCTCTATGATCCTCTAAGATAATTTTTAGGAGAATCACCTTCATTTTATTTTCCATTACTGTTTTTATGATTGTGTAAGTGTTTTTGCATAGAGAGATTGATGGTAGATCATCCATTGTCTCCACAACCTAATTTTTTGGAATAAGAGAAAGAAAATTATTATTCATTTCTTAAATAATTGTGCTTTTCATCCTAGATTCATCAACAACCACTAAGTTTTTGTTAACAATATTCTAGAAGGTTTGGAAAAAACCAGCTAGGAAGCCATTTGAGCTAGGAGATTTATCTTCACCGAGTTGGAAAATTGATATTTAACTTCCTCTTTCGTTAGTGGGCACATTAAATTTTGATTTTGTTCTTGGTTTTATTAGTTCCAAAATGTTATCAATGATTTCCTCCCTTACTAAATCCAAGGCTTGGTCATCACTATTTAGAGATCTCTAAAATAGTTTATTATGATTTCACCAATTCGGTCTTGATTTCGCATCATGTTGCCTTCATTATCTTTAATTTCAATAATTATTTATTTATTTATTCTTACTTTAGCAGAGTTATGGAAGAATTTGGTCTTCCTATCCCCATCCTTCAACCAACATTCTCTTAACTTTTGATGCCAAAATATCTCTTCTCTTGCAAGGATCTCCTTATATTCAGTAGTTAGCTCTTTTTATCTCTTTCAAAGGATAATGTGTTCATACCTTCCTAGATCACTTTCTCAATCGATTCTGTTAATTTTTCTTGCATCTGGTCCTTTTCAACAAAAAAATATTTTTGAATTGAGTTTTGTTCCATTCATTTAGCTATTGCTTTATGTGGCTAGTTTTTTTTGCATTTTGTATAGCTTTGAACCTCCCATTTTGGGGGAATTTTCCCACCAAATGACCATTTTGTCTTTCAACTCCACCTCCCTTGACCATATATTTTCAAACTTGAATGGACACCCCTCTAGGGTTTTAATTGTCAGTGTCTAGAGTAGTAAGAGAAAGTGGTCAAATCCAGTAGTAGGGAGGATGGAAGCTTCATACGATACTAGAGTGTTGAGAAAATCGCTGGCAAAGAAAATTATATCCAATCTTCCTGTTATACTAGTGAAACCCACTCTTTTTTTTTTATTAAAGGTAAAACATGTTTTTATGGGGGGCCAGAACCCACTCTTTTGTTAATCCAAGTGAAATTTTCATTTTTGGAGACAATATCTAGAAATTGGTTGCCTCTATAAAACTTAAAAATTTAATATGAATTTCCATTACTATCTTGATTCCCCCCTCTTCTTTTGGATCCATCAAGGATAGCATTGAAATTTGTTCCAATAATTATTTTGGAATTGTTCAAAGATTGAATAATTCCTATAATTTGTCCCCAAACCTCTCACTTAGTGATTATGTTAATTGGACCATATACATTGATCAAGAATAATTCCATGTCCATGCATATACTTTTACACTTCATAACCTACAAGCTCATGTTTGATTGTATGTCCTCCATTTAATTTTAGTTGGATTCCAGATTAGACTCAAACCACTTGAGGCACCACAAATAGCTTCAAGAGTCCATCCCATTGACGTCACTTAGAAATGAATATTTTTTCTTCAACTTCTCTTAGTTTAGGAGAGTGATGTCTATCTTTAGTTGGTCAATTTGGCACTTGACCATGTGCCTCTTGGTAGGGTTTTTTATATGTCTAAAATCCCATGTTATGAACCTCATGACATCTTGGGAAGGGTGATTCCTTTCCCTGATCTTACATTTATTTGTCACTTTGCATTTCCAACAATTTCCAACTTTACCTTATTATATTTTCTCCCTCCTTGACCTTTTTCTCACAATTTTGGATTTTTAATCCTTGATTTAGTTTGATTGAGTGCCCTTTTGGCCATTATGTTGATTTATCCTTTTGATTTCTCACTATGTTCTTCTAGATCTATGATTGATTATGGAGGTAAGTTCTCATTGTTCATATTTCTTTCAATTCCAAATAACCACAAAACCATTTCGAAGGGATTTTCTCCTATTACTTTGTAAATCTCACTTGGTGTGGAGTGGGTTTCTCCAACTCCCTCAACACAATCTCTCCTTGTAATCTTTCCTCTTTCACTTAAGATATAATTTTTTTGTCTATATATTTTTAGTTAATGATCTTGACTTTGAGGTTTGACCTAACCAATCTGTTACACCTCGTTGTTTATTTACCAAATACTATTACCTTTATGAGTAAATATGTTTTTAATACATGATTATGTCTTGATGAATGGGTGATCCCACAATGGTGGGTTACACTTTTTGGCCAAGCTTGACATTGAAATGAACATTTTGAACTAAATCTTCACTTTCAGACACCTATAGATGCTAAACCGTGAGGAATTCAAGAAGATGTTGCAAACTATTGATTTGTGACATTTTGTCTGTAAATTCTAAATATATATATTTTTTTTAAATTAGAATCAAATTGAATTTCTTTTTCCATCTCCTTCGATAACTAGTTTTTAATAGTAAACACCATTTTTTAAGGAGTGATGTGTACTATAAACCACATAACTTTTTTTCTATGATGGATAAAACTCTTTTTTTTTTAAATTTAGATTTGTAACTATAATATCTAGAGGATGCATTTGGTTTCATAATTTTTTATTGAATATATATATTATTTAAGTTTCGAAGTCAAACCAATTACAATTTAGACATAGGTGTGTTATAAAGAGCATAACTTTTTTAGTATGTATTGGAATTCAATTTTATTTTGTTGGAATAAGGACATCAATAGCTAGAGGACATGTATTTTTTAGAAAAAAAATTCTCTATTTTCCTATTATTTTGTATGTGTGAAACAAAGACCTTGATGTTCATTGAAAAACCTACATTCATAAGAAATTAAAAAATATATATAGTAATCAAATTAAATATATTTAAAATTGTATTTTTTGGGAAGCTTATAATAAGGATGACATACTTACAAAATGTAAATTTTAAATGAATTCATTTGATCCCCAAAAGGTAAATCAAAAGTGGTTTTTTATCAGCATTTTGATAGGTGTAGAGGAGACTCCATTATAGGTATGGTTTAAAACTAGTAGGGTTCTATCCAAGGGGGTTTGATCTAAGGGGATTTGATCAAACCCTCTTCAATTAAAATCCTTTAAATGAAACCTTTCAAGGCTTAAATCATTATATTTTTAAAAAATATGTGATTTTAGTAAAATCAAGATGTCTCAGAAAGTGTAACCCATTATTGTGGCAACACCTAAATTTCAATGGATGAATGAAATGTAAGAATATGCTTTATGATGAGTTAATTTTTAAATGCTTTAATGATGCTTATTATATACAATGAATGTGATTTATATGTTTTCAACTAACTACAGACATGTTTCTCTAAGTTGGATGTAGGAAAGGTTTAAACTCTCTATTGGGGGAGGGAGAGTATCACCTAGGAGAGGAGATTGGAATGGAAACTATTGGTATATATATCTGAGTAGACACACTCACTCACTTGCATAGGTTAGGGGAACCTTGTTGAGTTAGTTTGAGTTTTGTGTTAATAATTGTTAAACCTAAGTTGATAGCTTTTTGGTTGATAGGAAAGTTAGGTTTGGTTGTCTTTAATCCCCCTTGATCGTTTGGTCAATTTGAGTTAGAGTATTAAAAATATTATGATTAGCATAAGTTCTATATTGTTTTTTTTAAATATATATATGCATATATATAGAATATATGTGTATATCTATACGGTGGCGCATAAATATATGTATGTATGTAGGTATGAGCATACATAGATAGTAATATCTATGTATACCCATACATAGATACATAATACATATTCCAACATTCACATGGATATATATATTTATATATATAATTAAGTAATCGTTATATATATTAATATTTGTATATTTAAATGATTATTATATACATATTAATATATATTATTATATATATCAGAGTGTATATATTATAATATATATAAACATATATATATATATATATATTAGTATTATTAAGATTTCAAAATGCATATGGAAGCTATAACACATGGAAAGAGTGTCATGTGAAAGTGGACATAGTGGCAACCATATTAAATGGAAAATCTACCACGTATATACAAGTAAAAGGAAAATTTAAATGGGAAAATTGTGGACGCCAATATAGATGCCATCATATGTTTTACCAAGTCAATGTTAAATGCCACAAAGTGGCTACTTTCTTGCATTCTCTAAACTCTTTTTAATAGCCAAATTGAGTGGCCATAAACTCTACTTTCTTGAAGTGGTTGAGAATGTTTGAAATAAGTTTGAACTCTAATGTGCCAATTTGAAGACTTTTTCTCTAAAACAATGAATAACAAACACCAAGGTAATAGTTGCTAGGCTAGCTGTGGAAAGTAGAGTAGTAAGTTGATTTGATTTGAACATCTATTTCAAGTTGAATATTGCCAAGTTTCATAACAATAATTTAATGTATGAGATTCTAGCTTTTCCTTGACTTATTCCAAATGCAATTATGACATGCAAAGGCTGAGTCGACTTAGTAAACCCCACGCCTAACATAGTTCTTGAGTGGTGGCAATTTGGAAGAGCTATTCAAGCCCAATTGGTAGCTGGTTTCTATTATTAGTAAACCATTATTTGTATAAATTTAGACCAGTTGTTCACTATTTGGTGTTCAATCATTTGATAATATGAGTTTTGTGCATTACTGAGAGTGTGAGGAGAGTGTAGTTTTCAGTGCAAAGAGTAGTGAAATTATGTTGACCAATTTCTCAAGAGAGTGAGGAAAGGTTGTTGTTTTTAGTAAGCGTTGCTTGGTAGTTGTACTTATCATTTTAGAAGCAAAGGAGAGTAACAAAGGCAGAGTGGAGAGCTGAGAATTGAGGAGGCAATAGTTTAAGGCTGAGCCATTAAGCAGATTTGCAACAAGGAGTAGTAGGAATTTGATTCGAGCTATTTTAATCCAAGCATGATTAAAATATATCTTTCTCCTTCTCATTTTAATTCTAAAATTAAGCTTTATTATTGTTTGAAATTGCTTATGCTACTATTTTGTGTAAATTGTTGTTATTAGAAAGTATGTGAGTGCATGTACAAGTAGTTGGAATATCTATGCATGAAGCTAAATTAGAAATACAAGGGATAAGTTGGATTAGGGAATCGAAAGAGCATGATAAGTAGTTATCTTGAATTACAATGCTTGATTAAAATAACAAAGAGAAGATAAGCAGGTTAATATGATATTATCCCAATAATATAGTATTATATTTATTGTGTTGGAATGAGTTTATATTACTTTTCAACAAGAGGGTTTGAAATCATTTCATCTCTATTATCTTTCAAAATATTATTTTAAATATATTCTTTATGGTTACCTATGGATGGTAGTTTTAACCTTGAGAAGAGGACTTACATTCTCAGAAGCTCAAAACCCTTAAAAAGTAGGAGAATAAGTTATTTCTTTGAGTTAAGGTAATACTTGAGTATGAGGCAATTTCCAGACCCAAATTGTTACAAATATGTAACAGGGTATCAAGAGATTGAGTCAAACCTATTTTGATCAATCAAATCAATATAAGTGTGCCATCACTTTTGAAAGAGATCTTGTTTAATATAGTTAACCTTTGGTCAAACCAAGAGAAGTGTTAACCATAGATTATTAGGGTTTCCAAGTCAAGTTAGAGGTGGGTGAACTTACGACACCACTTCCTTAGAAAGTGGAATGATTATATTTATCAAACTTTGGCCAAAGTAAGTGTAGAAGTCGTTGCTTACACTTTGTCAGTTCACTGTGCTCCAAGGGTGTATTGCTTGTCAATAGCATCATGCATAGTTGGAAGGTATCCATAGTTATATGACCATACTTGTTATGTAGGACACAACACTAGATACTCAAATAGACATTACTAGAGGTTTCCATACCAAAATCTTCATCGAAGGGTATGGCCACTTCTAGTTGGAAGGTGTGTGGGGGATTGCTAAGTGTGTGTTGGAGGAAAAGAACTTGCATGATTCTCTCCCTCATGTAGATGACAGTCGAGACTTATGAAATAAAAGAAGTGTGATCTAGATGAGGATACCTTGACCTTGTACTCTTTGTAATTTATGAAATGTTTATATGATCAAGATATCTATTGTAATCTGTATTTGAAAAGATGAGTTTAATTTATAGGAATTTTTTGTTATGTTGTTTCAATTATGAAATGCTATGTGATATTCTTTATGAAGCATGCCAAAGATATTAAAGGAAAAGAAAAAAATTATTATCTTGTTTTGGAAACTTTAAATTATTCACTTCGTGAGTTTAAACTTAGGTGAAAACAATAGGGTAAGAAATGGGTATGTTACACAATCCTTGCTAGCAACAATTTATTCACTCAACAAGACCTCATTAGCCTCTTGGTTGGGGTAGTATTTACTCTTTTATAATTATTGCTCTCTTTCTTTGCTTTGCACATGATCTTCACACATCATCTATAGGGTTTTCCCTGGGTCTTGATTTTGTTTATCATTGTCTCCCACGCTATGAATTTCCTCACATTGTTTCTTTTGACAATTATCCCTTTCTTGTTGCATACAATCCTTCATCACATGTCCATTTACAAGGCTTTTCTTATAAATTTCATTTGTCTTTTCGATTTCTATTTTTTGTCTCCATATACATTGTTCAAATCAAATTTCATTTTTTTGGGGATGGGGGGATGTGGCTTGGTATTTATATAGATCAAAGCATAAATTCCATAATCTTTATCCTCTAGATTATCATCTGCTAAAATTATGGTATCCACTTTATCTCCAATACAATTCAAGGTGTATAGATCCTGGTACTCTAAGGGTAGGTTATACAATTTGATCCACATTGGAGTTTCCAAAATCTCCTAAGTTAGGGCATTTAAATCTATCTCACATCCTTTTAGAGAGAATCTAATTCCCTCTATTTTGTAACGCCCTCATTCAAAATTTTCCTTTTTATGAGTCTCGTAAGGAATTCTACAAGAAATAATCCATTTGATAGAGTTTTCAATTTCACATATTTCCCCCAATTTTCATCACACCATTTTTTAATTTTAGATTTAGAAGGCCATTACCTAGCCCATTTCATAAAAAATCCCTTTCTTTCAATTTTTCTACTACAAAATTTATTTCATTTCTTTCAAGAAAAATATATGCATCAATTTGGAAGCTTACAGTTCAAAGGAATTTTGTTTGCACTTATTGCAATCATTGAGCCATTTGGGATCCAAGTCTTTGTCTTCAATTTCCACTCACATGCTCCTTTTGACAACG
This sequence comes from Sequoiadendron giganteum, assembly GCA_007115665.2. Lineage (NCBI taxonomy): Eukaryota > Viridiplantae > Streptophyta > Pinopsida > Cupressales > Cupressaceae > Sequoiadendron > Sequoiadendron giganteum. The sequence goes on along the minus strand of CM021102.1, from coordinate 567,371,953 downwards.
ATTTTCTCCACTCCTCCCTTCCATAATTCCAATATTTCCCTTTCTAATTTCTCTGAGGCCTAAGGTTTATTCATTAGTTATATCCCTAATTATTTGATCGAGATATAAATTCCAGTTTTAATATCCTCCACTCTTATTTCTTGCATTCTAATGTAGTTGTCGTCAATACTTACACTCATCCCTTCACCTAAATTTCCATGTATTTCACCAATTCTATTCCTCAGGAGGGCATTCACTAATTTCTTGCTTTTTTATTCACTTCTAGGAAAAAATAAAAAAATGGATTTTAATTATTTATTAAAAATAGATAATAGCTCTCATTTAATAAAATAATTAAATATTATTTAATTAAAAAGTTGAATATTTTCTAATTAAAAGATAATGAAAATAGTAATAATTAATTAATAAAGCCTGCACAAGTAGCAGAGTTGGCTTGGGCAGTGGGTTTGCTCCCCATTGGTCTCGGGTTTGACTCTGCTCCTAGGTTTAAGAGGTGGGACGTCTTGCGGGTGGCGGATCTCACCCGCAAGGGATTAGTCTCGCCCCAAGTACCCAAGATACGGGTTGTTGGGTCGCTGGGCTGGGTCGCGGGGATACCCCTATTGTATAAAAAAATAAATTAATAAATGGTAAATGATAAATGATGTGATAATTAATAAATGATAAATGGTTAAATTAAGGATAAATATAATGACATGGTAAATGGTAAGAGACTAATTAATGAATGGTACAATGACAATGGTACACCGACATTTAACATTTGATGCTTAGAAGAATATTTTAGTGTCTACAATGGGTATTATTTATATTACAAGGTAGGTTTTAAGTTTTGTGGTGAAATCAATTATAACATCTTGGAGAAAACCCCTTGGTTTAGTAGATTTGGAAGTGAAGGAGGTCTTACCCACCTTAATAATTGGTCCTTAGTTGCCTAACCTAGATATAGGTTTTGTGGTATTCTTTGACACCCTTAGTACTTGGGTGACTATCTAACATTAGAGATTTGGGACCTATAATTCAAATCACCAACAAATTCAATGGTTATTTGTGTGTATCAAATATCACTTCCACACTCTCAAACATGGGTGATACTTGTTTAGGGAATTTTGACATCAAATAATTTATTGAAAGATAGTAAATCAGAGTTATTTATTTGCATTGTGTATGGTGGAATTATACAAGCAACAACATTCCTTGTTTTAGTATAATCCCTTGAGTTAGTGTTGGCATGTGATCAACACCGTGATGATGTTAAGAGGAGAATCTATGGACCATAAAATAAAAAATTCTTAATTCCACTCTTCAAGTAATTGAGGAAACCTCTAGTTTGCCTACTTACACAAGGTGTGTACCAATTATGATAAAATATGCCAATGAATACTATGACAAGCATGTATATAGTTGTTCCAAGTGCTTGAAAAATAGTTGATTGTTCGAGAGAAAAATAGTAGTCACAAGGATGCCCAAGATAATTTAAAAAAGTGACTTTATCAAATATATAATTGATTGAATCATTTTTCAAACATGATAGTTAGAAACCTAGTGGCTAAGAATATCTATCCATAGATGTGCTACTTCATGATTACTATCCCAAAAGATAAAAATGAAATTAATTGGGGAATATTAATTAGTGACTGCCTACTCAATTAGCTCTATTAAGTACAAGAAAACAAATACTTTTTCATGACATCCTTTTGGTATATCTATTAGATAGAAGGGCAATCTTCCTATTATTATACATAATAGATTTTATGGGCTCAAGGGAGTAGAATATATATTAACGTCATCCTCAATTACAACTCAAGGAGAGTGGGAAGCATTATAAAATGTTAAATAATGCATTGATTTTGTATTCGAGTGAACATGGAAAATGACTTTAATAAGAGCATTCCATTGGAAACTACTATCGTAGTTGCTAATTGGGGAAATCAATTTATCCAATTCTTTACATTCACTTAAATCATATGTAAAATATTTATTGAGGCCCCATATAATTTTCTTAAGTATCTTAGGGATATGGTAATTATATTAGAGTTGTGAAATTAGTTATTGGACATGCACATATTGCTATTAGGAAAGCACGATATATGTTATTTCCATTGGTTCAATTATACTTGTGCTTCCTATCATGATGCCAAAAATATTGAGAAAGAAACTATTGATGTTAAATTACATCTATAGGAAAAGAGGAAAAAAATTGATTTGAGGGGAAATATTAAAAATATACCTAGGCCCCTTATAAAAACAGTAGTGTGATCATGAGGACTCATGGTAGTTTGAATGGACAAGAATGAAATGAGAAAGATGTCTTATTCTTAATTAACTACTTTGTAAATCAAAGCATTTGGAGTTGGCAAAGTACCCAAGGGTATTTTTGGTGATGAGAAAGTATTGAATTATTCTTGAAATTTAGAGAGTTTATGGTCAACTAATACCTAAGATGATTCAATACATAGTTAAGGATAATTTGATCCATACTTAGAACCCTAAAAAATGCTCGACACTCATAAAATTCTAGTGGAAATGGTAATGAATAGCCCCATAAATGGGGGTGACCCTTTGGTGAAATGGTGGGGCTTCTTTCCTGTAGAGCCAACAACCAAGGTTCAAACCTTGCGGGGGTCACTCTCTATCGCGTCAATAATGGAGTTTTTTGCTTACCCTCATATTAAGAGGAGGCTCCATGGTGAACTAGTGGGGCTTCTTGCTTGTAGTGCCAACAACCAAGGCCCAAACCTTAATATTTTATGTAATTAGGGGTGACCCTTTGGTGAAATGGTGGGGCTTCTTTCCTATAGAACCAACAACCAAGGTTCAAACCTCATGGGGTTGCTCTCTACCATGTCAATAATGGAGTTTGTTGTTTACCCTCATATTAAGAGGAGGCTCCTTGGTGAACTGGTGGGGCTTCTTTCTTGTAGTGCCAACAACCAAGGCCCAAACATTAATATTTTATTTAGGGTATATTTTAGAATGGCATCGATGACATGGTGTTGGGGTGGGTTTTCCCGCGGCCTATAACTGGGCCGCGACTACATGCTACTCCCTCTCTGTGCATGCGCTTTTGTTGGTGTGTTTCGAGATTGTTTGACTGATGTGGTGCCAGTGTAGGATGTTTGATGCATTTGGGAGGGGGTCTACTTCATTCATTTCTACGTTCTTTTCTTTTGTGTGCCTTCAGCAGTTTCTTCATTGGTTGCTCGGGTGGGGAATTAGCGTTTGTGTGTTTGGGCATCGATTCGCTTCTATTATTTCGGGCTATGTGCTTGGTGGGGTGGGTTTTATGCTCTCTAAGCAATGAATCCAGGAGTTGCTTATGGAGCCAAAGCATCTACGAATTTTCAAATGGTTGTTGGAGCAAATTATTTTTCCTTCTCAATGAGGGTTTTTATAATAGTTTGTTCTCTAATGATTTGGGGAGTGATGGGTTTGCTCCGACGGGTGGACCTCAGATCCAAAAGATTAATGGTTGCCTTGAACGAAGTAAAGAAAGGTTGGTGTTGGTGATTCAGCCTGAATCAATTGCGGAGGACATAGATTATTTTTTGAAGTAGGCCTTGATCTACAAATTTATGGGAATGCGGGTTTCACTCTAATTTTGGAGAAATGGGCTCATATGAATTGGTCTCCTAAGGGTATGGAAATAATGATGTTGCCAAATAGTTATTTCATGGTGGTTTTCCATTGCATGGTTGATCACAATAGAGTCTTTAAGGGTGGGCCTTACTTCCATAATCAAGTTGGCTTATTTATTAAACCCTAAAATGTTGGCTTTAATCCCTTAGAGGAGCTTCCAAATCATGTACCGGTTTGGGTGCGTCTTCCCCGATTTCCAGTGGAGTGCTAGTGTAATAACATTTTTCATTTGGTTGCTTCGACCCTGGGGAAACCAGCGGGGCCTTCTTAGCAAACATAAGATAGAAAGGTAATGAATTTTTCTTGAATCTGTGTTGAGATTGATTTGATTCACCCTCTTCTGGATTCTCTTGGAAATCATGCAAGGTCGTATTCTTGGGTGCAACAACTTGATTATGAGACTCTACCTTTTCGGTGTTGTCTTTATCATGAATATGGACATCTGCAGTGTAGATTCCCTCGAGCCAAATCCCTTGAACCTCAGGCTACTCAACCTTCTAGCAACCCTCCCAAGGCTGATAAAGGCAAAGCTCCCATTCCAGGTGATGTTATAGGTGCTGAGGGGTTTATTCCTATTAAGACTCGTAACAAAAATCATGGTCAGAAAAGGAATTTTAAGGATCGAATGGAGGGTGACATCTTTAATCGATTTGAGGTTTTGGATGGTCTTAGTCAGCAGGAGGTGAACCCGGATTTGATGGCTTTGGATCAAGGTGCTCAAGAAATGGTTCAAGAGGGTTTTATTCTAGTTAACATTAAGAATTCTCAAGATGTTGGTGCTTTGCAAATGGACACTGCTCTTAGTATGGTGGTTTCAGGGAAGCCTGAGACCCTTGCAAAAGTGAATATGGGTGAGGGGGAGATTTCTCAACCATTGGTGAAAGTAGGATCTGATTCGGTAAAAAGAAATAGGAATTCTCCTTCACTAGGAATTCTTCAAAAAGATCAAAGAAAAGGGGTTGTGCAGAAGTCCTCCAAGGCGGGGAGAAATAAGGACTTAGAGAAAATCAAGATGATGGGGTAGACTTTGGTGGAGTTTGGATCTATTAAGACTTTGGACTCTCATTTTTCTAACCCTCTGAAATGATCATCATCTCATGGAATGTAAGGGGCTTGAACAGTGGCCCTCGACAAAAGGTTGTTCGTGATTTGGTGAGAATTCATTCTCTTGATGCTCTTTTTATTCAGGAGACTAAGTTGTCTGTTGAGAGTATGGTTGGTCTGATGTTGAAGTTGTGGAGATGGGGTGAATGTCAGTGTATTGGGGCTCATGGTAATGTTGGGGGTGTGGCTTGCTTATGGAATCCTATGAAGATTCATCCTCTTTGGTGGATGTCCTCTAAGTCGTCTATCTCTATGGTCGCTTCAAGCTTGCAGATGGGGGAAACTATTCTTCCATCAAACATCTATGTGCCTACTAATTATCCTGGTAAGCAATACTTGTGATCATATATAATTTTTATTTGGAGCCTTGCTTCTTTTTTTCCTTGCATTATTGCTAGTGATTTCAATCCCATTATTGAGTTAGATGAGAAGAAGGGTGGTATTACGAGGTTGGAGCCCTTGGCTTTCCTAATTCATGATAGTATTTTTGCCTTGAATCTTGTTGACATCAAGCCCGAGAATGGTAAATTTAATTGGAACAATAGAAGGTTGGGGGAGAATTGTATTGCAGAGAGACTTAATCGTTTCTTGGTTTCTTGTTTTTGGATTGGAGGATCATGGTCTACTAGTTCTGAGATTTTGGACTAGAGGGGCTCGGATCACTGGCCTATTAAATTATCTACTACTTTGGTTGTGTGTTGCTCGATCTCCCTCTTTCAAATTCCATCTTATGTGGTTAAGGGATCCTTCTTTGCAAGAGTATGTGGTTGAACGGTGGCAGGTGGGGAGACCCGCTCATGGTACTACGATGTATTCTTTTGCTAAAAGGATGCAATATGTGAAGTACCAGCTCAAATGGTGGAACATGCAATATTTTGGAAATACTTTTCATGCTAAGATTGTTGCGCAAGCTGACTTGGATGTCATTACTTGGGAGATAAGGGAGTTGGGTATTTCAAAAAAATTACTCACGGAAGAGGCAAGGGCTTTGAAAGCTCTGGAAGAGTGTGAGTTGTGGGAGGAAATCTATTGGAAACAAAAGGCTTGTGTTGAGTGGTTACAAGAAGGGGACAAAACACTACTTTCTTCTTCAATTTAGTGAAATCTAAGAGACATGGTAACTCTATTCATCTTTTGGTGAATGACAAGGGTGAATAGTTATCTTCTTTGCATGATATGTCCAGAGAAGCTTTACAGTTCTTTGTTGCCTTATTCAGTGAGGATTCGCAAGATGTTTTGGCGGAAGAAAACTAGGTTTTATCTTATATTCCTTCCTTGGTTACTAGGGAGATGAATGAGCATCTGATGGGCTACATTTCACTAAATGAATTGGAGGCTATTGTTTTTCAGATGAGGAAAGGAAAAGCCTTAGGCCTTGATGGCTTCCTAGTTGAATTCTTTCAAGAATTTTGGGATATCATTAAGTTGGACCTATTGGATTTGGTTCACGATTCTAATAGGAATAAGCAGATGTTGAGGGCTTTGAACTCTACCTTCCTGGATCTCATTCGCAAATGTGAGGGGGCGGATCGACTAACTCAATTTAGGCCTATTTCCCTTTGCAATGTGGTTTATAAAATCATTTCTAAGATGTTAGTTGAAAGGTTGAAACGATGGCTTAGATGGATTATCTTTGAGGAATAGAGTGGCTTCTTGGTGGATCAAAAAATCCTGGATGGAGTGGTCATTGCTATTAAAACTATTTATTCTATGGCATCCTCCAAAGAAAACGCTATGTTTATCAAGCTATATATGGCAAAGGTTTGTGATAGAGTTAAGTGGTCTTTCCTATGTAAAGTTCTTATTGCCTTTGGTTTTGCTGAGGAATGGGTTCAGTGGGTTATGTGTTGTGTTACCTCCACTTCTTTTTTGATGCTGATAAATGGTTAGCCTTCTTCTCTTTTTGGTGCTTCTAGGGGCCTTCATCAAGGGGATCCTCTTTCTCCTTATTTATTTATTATCCTTGCTAAAGGTTTGAGAATATTGTTGAAATGTAATGTGGAGTTGGGTCTTCTCCAAGTTTGGGGGTGGGGAAATGATTTGCCTCCTCAATCTCACTTGTAATTTTTGGATGATATTGCTTTGATGGGTGTGGCTAAGGTCAGAGAAGCCACTAATTTGTGCAAGGCCTTGGATACTTATCTTGTTGCTTCTAGTCAAAAGATTAATAAAGATAAATATTCAATTTTCTTTATTAATACACCACAACCTATTCAGTAGAGGATTGCTTGTATTTTGAGGTTTCATATTGGTTCTCTCCATTTAACCCATCTTAGCATTCCTATATTTTTTGGTGTGCTTTCTAGGCGATCTTGGCAGAATATTTTGGATAAGTTTCGTGTGAAGGTTAAGCATTAGACTCATAGATGGTTGTCCTTTGTTGGGCACGTTCAGCTACTTAAATCTATGGTGCAAGCTCTTCCCATCTATAGGTGTATGCTCTAGGTGGCTTTGGTTGGGTTTGTGAAGTACTTGGATTCTTTGGCTAGAAATTTCTTATGGGTAGGTAATTTTTCTTCTTCTAAGTGGAGACTTGTGAAGTGGGATACTATGTGTAGTTCAAAGCAGTTTGGGGGTCTGGGATTGAGGCAGTCGTCTTTGGCTAGATTGGCATTGGTTGCAAAGATTTATTAGAGGTGGTGTTTAGAATAGGATCATATATGGGCCAGGATCTTATCTCACAAGTACCTCCAAGGAGTTCTAAAGGAGGAGATTCCTCGCCACCCTCTGGTTGGGAAGGGTTCTATGATTTGGGTTACTCTTAAGAAAGGGGCTACGTTGATTAAGGAGGGATTATTCTGGATTTGTAATAGGGGGATTGAGGCTCTCTTTTGGTTTGATTCTTGGGACAATTTTCCCCCCATTTTGTGTTAGTATCCTAATTTGTTGAATATTTTCCAACACTTCTTGGAGGTTGGTTGGTCAAGGGTGATTGATTTTAAGGTTTCCTATCCCTGTGGGCAGATGGAGGTGGCTAGGTGGAAGGATCCTTGTGACTGACCTATTGTTGGTTCGGAGGTGGACCATTTTGATCTTCAAAATATTTTGGCTGGTAGACAATGCAACTCTCTTAGGGATACGAATATTCTTTCTTGGAGTTTGGATCCTAAGGGTTCTTTCATTGTGGTTAGTGGGTATTAGGTGTTGTTGGCTCATAAGTGTGGTGGGGTGGAGGTTCCTTGGTGGAAAAATATGTGGAATAAGTTCTCATGGCCAAAGTGTAATTGATTTGTGTGAACTCTAGCTTGGAATAGATGATTGACTTGGGACAATCTTCAGAAGCAAGGATTCTAGGGCCCTTTTGTTTACGTTATGTGCAGTTGTAGTGAGGAGGATTCTACCCACTTGTTTTTCCATTGTTCTTTCTCTATGTTTCTTTGGTATCTTCGGTGGGGTGTTTGGAATTATCCTTGTGTTCATGCTTCTTCCCTTATTGAGTTTTGGAGTAGTATGGGTAGACCTCCCTCCCAGGCTTCTTTCCTCCAAATTGTTTGGAGCATTGGTCCTACCTTCATTCTATGGAAAATTTAGCTGGAAAGGAATCATAGAACTTTTTGTGGGGATAGGTTGATGGTTCAACAAGTTTGGCACAAAATTGTTGGTATGATCCAGGAGACAGTGGAAGCTAAATGCGAAGTGGTGTATCCTTTGGAAAGAACTGATGATGAGATTGTGAATAGAATGGGATTACAGGGTTTGAATTCAGGCTCTACTTGTGCTAGAAGAGGTAGGTGGGCTAAAAAGAAGGTTCAAAGGGTTGGTATAGGGCTGCCTCCTCCGGTGGATACTTTGAAAATCAATACGGATGGTTCCTCCAGGTGTAATCTTGAGCCTGCTGGGATTGGAGTTGGAAGAGATTGTTTTGGTTTGGTTATTTTATTTTTCTCCTTCCATAAAGGGTAGCATTCTAACAACTTTATGGAGGGATTGGTGATTCTCTAGGCTATTGAGCGTGCATATGCTTTGGGTTGGTGTAAGATTATCTATGAATCTGACTCACAGATTATTATTAATTTGTTGAATGAGAAAAAGTTGAATGGTGTTAATTGGTAGCTTGCTCTGGTTGTTATTCATATTCTATAGATGTACTCTATGTTGGAGGTGGTTTATTTTACCCACATCTCGTGCAAATGGAATAGGGTTGTTTATTGTTTGGCCAAGTGGGTGTTGGAGCAGGATGATGACTGGAAGATTGAGGGTTGGGGGCAGTTATCCCTTGATTATCGTCATGAATTAGAGAGGGTCCTTTTTGATGATTTGGTCAATTAAGGTGATTGTGGTTGCGAGGGTTGTGGTTTTGTTTGGGCTGAGTGTTCAGGTGCTTCTGGTCTTGGGCTCCTACTAGATCCTGAATTTCTTTGTACTGTGATCTTCTTGATTTTAATAAAGTTTTTACCCCTTTTTATTAAAAAAAAAAGCTCCAAAAATAAAATAGAAACTTCTACATATATAAAATGGAAAAATGACCACTTAGAAATTCCATAGAAATTTGCATTGAATCTTACAATTCAAATCAACCAAATGTATTAATGAAACCCACGCCATATTTTAATAAATAATAAAATATGCCTACAATAATTTCTATGACATTAGATCTCCTTAATTCTATCAAAAATCACACATTTTAAATAACACAATTTAAAATATATAATGACATAGCTAACACTTGCTATAGTAGTTGAATGGATGCATACATAGTCATAGCCATGAAACAACACATGAGGCATCAAATTCTTAGTTCTACCTTTACATGGGATGTCACCATGGAGATATATAACAAATTTTGCTAGTAAGAGTGATGTACAAGTTAATAAATTTCCCATAACTAGGAAGCTTTAAGAAAAAAAATAATTAGCATGGGAACACACTATGAATAAGAAAAGGGATTGGTAAAACCATGACCCTCAAGGGAGTTAACTATAGCACTTTAAGTGATTACACTAAATAAGCTAGTCAATGTGAGATTGGAAAGCTACAAAAATAATATATAAAGGACCAAAAATCAAAGGGTTTAGGGTTTTAGAAAGATCTAGTAGCTCCAACAATGGCTCTGGTTATGGACATGTGTATCTTGCAAGAACGATAAAAATATAGAAGAATTTTCTAGGAGTAAACCATAAAAAGGAACAACATAGCAACAAAGGATCATATAGAATGTCTCACCATGACTAATAGGTACCATGATTGCTTGGGGATAAAACAAGATAAAAATATAAAAAATATGTAACATGTATTCACCAATCAAAAGTCTAATTACTTATGAAAAGTAATGCTTAAGATGTTAACCATGCATTGGTAACTCCATGAATTCTCTAGCTAAGTTCTTGTGATGGTATACAGTGAAATCATACCTCTTAGTAATCTTATATCGGCCTAGCCATAAAGGATCAAACTTATCATGATTTCCCTTATCTTTTGATTTAGTATTCTATAAGAGAACCACATCACCAATCAAATAGATGTTTTGTTATTTATTTATACAGAAAAATATTTTTACATGCAATTCACTTTATTTCATCTACCTCTATCAATTTAAGTATTCTTTGATAAACTACATCATCTTGTTCTTATTTAATATCATGTAGCAACTTGTATACAAGCAACTCTAGATTGATTGGTATTCTAACTTCTAGTCCATAGACCAACTGAAATGGGTTCCCACCAATAGCTTGCTTGAAATTTATTTTATCAACCCAAACTACATACCTCGACTTATCATCCCATCTCTTCTTATTCATATCCAAATTTATTCTTATGATATTTATGAGGCTTTTGTTACTAGCTTCAACCTATCCTTTACTTTGAGGATGATAAGGAGGTGAATGAATCAAATTGATCCCAAACATATTCAATGTATCCTAATATTTGAAACACATGGCATTATCAACAGTAATTCTTGGGGGGACACAAACCCTAGTTATTATATTATTGATCAAGAAGTATACTACCAACTTAGATGTAGCATTGTGACTTGGAACTGCCTCTACCCACTTGGTGGAGTAGTTAGTTGTTAAAAGTATCCACTTGTAATTATTGGTAGATCTTTCTTGAATTTACCCAATAAATTCCACCCCCCATTATTGAAAAGTAGTTTCAACTATGACATTTATGAGGGGGAGAGCACTTGCAAACTTAATATTACCATAAAATATTTAGAAAATATCAAATTTTTCTTACTATCTTAGCCACCTACTTAAACAAGGTGGACTACCAATATCCTACCCTAAGGATCTTATGGGTAGTTTTCTTCACTTTAAATATTCCTCCACAGACACCTCAATGACAATAATTACTTTCTTTGATTGCTCTTGTACCGATCATTTGAGCAATGGCCCATCATGATCTCTCTATAAGAATAATTTTGTATCAATACATACCTTTATTCATCTTGAGAGTTAAAATCATGTTTCTAAATAAAATACTATACTCTTTAAAACATAAGAAAATAGGTGACCCTAAAAATAGGGTGTGGATAAGGGGGTATGCACCTATCTTCCCTCATTCATTAGGAAAAAGAGATTCCCTAGGCAATATAGAATTTCAACCTTTAGGTGAGTCAATCTTAATGGATATCTTGTTATTTTCCTTGATCGAGGATGGGGTAAATCAACTTGAAATGCACTTTTGGGAGAAAAACTAAAAATAGTAAATAAACCCAATTGTGCAATGTAGTTTACTTAATTCATCAATTTAAAACCGTAATTTAGCATAATCCAAAAAGTTTCAGTAGATTGAGAAGGTTATGGATTTATGCACCTATCACTAAAAGCCTTTGTTGAGTGTCCTCCTGGGATAAATTCATCCTAGGGCGAATGGGTCTTGCTACAAGGGTTCAAAATCTAATTTCATAGTCCTCTACTCCTAGATTTGCACTCCCAATTCCTTTGGGTTTCACAGTAAAAAATTCATAATTAAATTTTGCAAATGAGTTTTTGTGACTTGATGACAATGATGATAATTTTGATAACTTTACAAAATTTCACTTTTGATCAATCTTCAATCCTTCCTCAACCTAAGATCTGAACACACACACAAGAGGGAAAAAATATTTGTTTTTGGTGAATGGGGGTTTGCCTCGGTCAAACCCCGTTTTGGTAATTAAACCTTAAAATGAAATGAAACACGAATGGAAGGAATGATGAATGAACACTTTCTTGTTGCAACTCACCAAACCATTGAATGAAAGCCTTGAAGGATTTAAATCTAATACATCTCTCCAAGGTCTTGATATTTTATGAAATGGCTTGATTGGATGTTGATCTTGATGCTTGAATATTGACTTGAGTGCTTGAAACCTACATCACAATGTTAGCTCCAAAAACATACATGAATGAAGATAACTTTGACATGATGCTTGAGATCTTGAATGTTGCAACAAATGATTGATAAATCCGCTCTTGAACACCTTTTCCAATAATATTTTCTATAATTTTTCTCTTCCAAAAGTCTTAGGATTTTAATTGATAAAAAGACCTTGTATTTATAGGTAATTTTCTAATTTCTCAAAAATTAAACATCAAAGATTAGCAATTGCAAATTGAATTTGAATCATAAAAATTCCACCAAAAACATATTAAAAATTGGGTTCCTAAACTTAAGGGGGACCTATTTTCCCTTGGGCGAATGGGTCATAGGCCCCAAACCTAGGACACACCATTTTCAAGGCAATCTAATTAATGTTTGCAATTATTTAATACAAGTTTCCCTTTCAGAAAATGAGATTAATTAGGATTTTAGATGCATAATTGGGCTAATTAAAGGCTTAATTAAGTCCAATTAGGTAAGGAACCCAATAATAGTGTGAAAATGTAAAGGAGTATATTTTTTGACATTGAATTTAGCCCCTAGTTTAGTGAGAGGATGAGCCCTACACTCAAACTCACACTAAAGTAGTCAAACAAGCATTGAGAGAGGTCTAATTGTACAATTGTTGGAAAGATAAGACAACAAAGGTCAAGGAGGGTGATCAAGACCCAAATATCTAAGGTCTCATGGAAAACCAACAAAGGCACAAAGAGGCACATGCATATGTTAAATATGCAACAGTTTAAGACAAGATACACAAACACACAATGCCAAAATTAATTCGAAGATAAAAGGGGTGGATCAAGACAAAATTATTTTTCCAATTGATATGGATCAAGCCTTAGTTGTTTTTCCAAAAAAAAAAAATACAAGTGGAAACCCGTTGTCCACTATGCAAACCAAATATACTCACGCGGGTTAGTGAAATCCATTGTCCACTAGGTGAGCCCTAAAAAGTGGCTAATGGGAAACTCATGTCAAGTCTATATGCTTCCATTGTACTAACCATAAAAAATTTATACCTCCTGATAAATTTGATAAGGCACCATATAAATGGTCACAAGGCTAGCAAGTTGTGTTATGCTAGGCACTCATGAGAAAGGCTCCACTAGAAAGCAAGTTGTGTTATGCTTGGCGGTCGTGAAAAACATAAAGGCTCCACTAGCAAGAAATTTGTGCTACGCTTGGTGACCTTGGTACATAAAATAGGATATTCAAAGGGATTTTTATTAGTTTATGAAAGGTCTCACCTTAAGGAACATCATACTTAATGTCTTCAAGAGAGGACTAGTCGAGGATAAAATATTTGCAACTTAGGGAATGCAAGTCGTAGCATCACCACTAAGAGGAATGTCACATGCCGAAGGTCACGCTCTTAAGGAACATCAAACCCAATATCGCCACCAAGAAGACACATCACGTGAAGTAAGAAGACCACACTTTGAAGCAAACAATGAGTGGGGACGTGTATGCCCTCACTTTAAAGAAATTGCTAAACACCATGCTATGAGAAATTACTTTAAAGTAGAAGACAATAAATTCCAATACATGAGAGCTTTATTCAGAAAGACCTATGCTAAACATATGTTCCCAAATAAAGTTGTGTCATGAAAAAGGGGTTGCCCCCAAAATGAAATGCTAAAGATAACATAGAAATAAAAGTACGTCACATGTGAGCCAACTTAAGGCATGCCATCCACATCCCAAGATTTCTCTTATATATACATGGAAGGTGGTCAACTAGCCTAAAGAGACAATGAAAAGTGTCATACTAGGACAAGGCTACCTAACCCCTTTCCCCCCAAGGGCAAAAGGTGAGCCGAAAATGGATGATGATAGTCTACTCCTTTCAAAAAGGAAATATGATTGCATAAAGCAAAGTTTATACCCTCATGCATGGTAGTGAATATGCTATGATATTATAACTACCACATGACAAGGAGAAACAACTAATGTTATTGATTATATTGAGTAGGAAAGGTATCAATTTGATGTATATTCAATGAGATATTCACACATGTAGTATGTATCAATTCAAGATGCACCAAGATTAAAGTTGTCTTAGAAGAATCTTTTGTAAGAGTGTTGATGTTAAGCGAAGGATTTTTTGATGCTTTTGTTTGTTTCGAGGGATAATAACCAAGACTACTAGTTGTTTCTTATGTGTAAGGCTCTATAGGGACACACATACCTTGTTCTCTAGCACCGCATCCTTTTCCATTATAGCCAAGTTGTTTCAAAAGCTCATAACCTCTTCCACAAAGATTTTCCATTTCTTTTGGATTTGGTGGTTGCTCATAATTAACTTCATCAAAGCTTGTTGTGCAACTTGTGTCCTCTTCTAAAGTGGTTGAAGTATATGTTTTTGAAGGTTCCTCCAAATGTTGTGTTGACATTATCATTGTTTCTTTTCCATTTTCAAATTCTTTCATTGTGATTTTGTATTCTCTCATGAACATAGGTGTGAAATCCAATAAACCTCAATCATCTTCCAATAACTTTGTGACTTCTTAAATATTATTTTCTTGTTCTTCTTCGTACACAGGTTCAACTTTTGAAGTTGGTATCAATGTTTTCAAAGGACTTTCCTTTTATTTCTCAAAGCGTAAATAACTTTATGTGTGAGGGTCAGCCTTGATTGTATAGGCCTTGTTATTATAAGCATACTTCATTAAACGATGAAGAGTTGAAGGTACCCCATGCATTTCATGGATCCATGATCTACCCAGAAGAATATTGTATGAGAGATCTTTGGGCATCATATGGATAGGAGTCTTCAATGTGACCTTTCCAACTATAATAGGCAATGTTATCACACCGAGAGGTTGTCTTCCCACCTTATCAAATCCACGAAGAGATAAAGAATCAGGTTCAATCATAGCCTTGTCCACTCCAATCTTATCTAAGAGGCTCACTCTACACATATTAAGAGTTGAACCATTGTCAATGAGAGTCTATTTTATTCCACATTTTTTAATTATAGTCATTACCGTGAAGGCTTCATTTTGTTTTTGTATTTTAATCGGAGGTAACTCATCTTGGTGAAATATAATGTCAATGTCAATTGAATTCATACCTTAAATTAGGTCCACTACATCATTTGGTTGTGCACTAGGAGGGATAACTACTTGTTGCAAAGCATTTTGAATCATGTTATGGTAATTAGGTGAATCTTAAATGAGATCCCATAAAGAAATCTTAGTAGAAGTGTTTTTAAGTTGTTCCACAAGATCATAATCCTTTCCACTGTGCAAAGGCAAGCAAGGAGCACTAGGGAAAATCGGTTGAGGCAATGGTAATGAAGTAGGTATTATTTGTGGTTGCCTATTGTTCCTTATGTTATATGTATGAGCAATGGTGTTATAACTTGGTTGCTATGAAAAATTGTTACTAGTAAGTTGCCTTGCAAAATTCAAAATCATTCCTTGAGGTAATGGTTTGTGATGAGACAAAATAATGACTCATCTTTTAGCCATATAAAAATGTATGTTTTGCCTAATTGTGAAGTTATCAAGACTGAGCATGATGATGAAAGTAAGATATTTTTAGTTGCAATAGTCAAATATTTCATCATATCTTTCAAATTATGATTTGGGTTTTGGAGATTTTTGGTCCTAAATTCAAAGACAATATGGTGACAAAACCCATTAAATTTGAAAAAAACCTAGTTCGTGGTTTGAGAGAAAAATTCACTAGAATATCTTGCTCTGGAATTTGTGGAGAGTTGCTCTGGAACTTGTGGGTTGCTCTGGAACCTTTCCAGAATTTGTAAAAGCAGCAGTTGTGAGCATTAAAATAGATTGGGGTGACTTGGACAAAAGTTGAGAGCATCTAGGAGGCAGTCCAAGAATTAAGGCAAGTTGTTGGGTTGTGCAAACAAATGGAGAATATCTAGAAGACAATTGTGGGTAGTTTGAACCGTTTTGCAAGCATCTAGGAGTTATTTTATGAGCTATAATGATACACAAGGGGAAGACATGAAATTTTCAGTAGTCAAATGCTTTTTTGGAGCTTGTTTAGGGGCTGAAAAATAGGCATATTTATTTTGGACGACCAAAGAAGATTGACTCAACAAGTTGAAGAAAGACCTATATTTTCCCCTTAACACATGCTCATATCTTCTAGCAAGTGGTTGCACAATCATAAAGCTTATCTTTCAAATTAGTTGAAGACAAAGAATTCTATAAATTCATTGTAATCAAGAAATCAAATGGGGGAAGAGTTTTATAAAATAATATAGTTCAGTATTTTAGCAGCAATCTCTTTGTTTGTAGTTTCATTTCTAGCTCTTTGCATTTCCAGTATTCCCTTTTACAAGTTTCTTAGGATAGATTTGATTCAAGTATTCCATTTACAAGCTCTTAGATTAGATTTGGATTTAGCAATTTCTTTCATGCATTATCTTTCAATTCTGTTTGTAGAAAAAACTTGTCATTCAAATGATTTCTCCTCCCTATTGCATATTACCATGGACATCGCCCTGGATTGACATTTATAGTTAAATGATGAGGATTGCAGTGACACTTATCAATTTTTTTTTAGGTGGTCCTATGATAAGCACAAGTTTGGTTTGAACTTGTGTTTGTTGATGTGAGAGTGGATAAATGGTAAGTTGAGGTGTGATCACATTAACTTCCCTTTGTTTTGGTTTGTCATAACAAGCCTTAGTGGATGATCCTTGCGAGATGAAATCCTCAAGGGCTTCATATAAAATACCAAAGCCATCTCTACTAAAGGGCTTGAGGGATATGTTAACTTGTAGAAAGATATTTGACTTTGTCAAATAACTATGCTTTCTCCAAGGTTGACCATTTAATGTGTAGTTGCTTGTTTAATGTTTTGAGATAATTTATGGTTTCTAATGTTTGAAAAATGAAAACTAACCTATCTAATGCAATGCAATGATGAAAAAAATAACCACATATTTGAAATAATCTAATATTGAAATAGAAAATAACTTTTTCAAATTTCCTCAATTTTGCACTAAAAGAATAACTTTCTTCAATATTCAAATCAAATTGTTTCATAATTTCAAAATATAGATGTAACAATAGAAACAAAATGCAAAAGAAATCATAAAAATGCACCCATTTTTCTCACGAGATACCTATACAAGGATAGATTCTCCCTAGGGAAAATGGGTTTTAGCACATGGGTTTCAAAAATTAAAGTCTGAGTCTAAGGTTTATTGCTAGGGTTTCTCGTTTTTGGTTACAATATGTGGTTTCAGTGACAAAATTTTCTAGATTTTGATTTCTAAATACAAGTGAATTTAGTGAAAAATGATGAACAATGTGACACTTTTTGAAATGCAATTTTTACTCAATTTATGAATGTGAATGATTGAAAATACACTAATATGTAAGTACTATGCAAAATCAATGTAATATGCATGCAATTTTTTGAATTGTTTAGATTTTAAAGGATAAAAAATGCAAACCTAAACTCTAAATGAGATGAAAAATAATGCAATTTTAACAACCCTAAATGAAATGCAAACTATTACAAATCCTAGATATAGGGTCTAAATGGACTTCAATTTCAAAAAAATTGATGTACAATGTCGTGTTCACCAAAATGAAACATAGGGAAATAGGATCCCTGAAATGGGGTGTGGATAAGGGGGTATACACCTATCTTCCTTAGTTCATTAGGAAAAAGAGATCCCCTCTAGCAAGATTGAATTTCAACCCTTAGGTGAGTCAATCTTATGGAGATCTTGCACTATTTTTCTTATGACTGAGGACGAGGTAAATCAACTTGAAATGCACTTTTGGGAGAAAAAATAAAAATAGTAAATAAACCTAATTGTTCAATGTAAAACTTAATTCATCAATTTAAAACATTAATTTAGCAGAATCCAAAAATTTCCAGCAAATCTAAGAAGGTTATGAATTTATGCACCTATCACCAAAAGCCTTTATTGAGTGTCCTCCTAGGGTAGATTCGCCCTAGGATGAATGGGTCTTGCTACAGGGGTTCAAAATCTTCTTTCATAGTACTCTACTCTTGGATCTGCACTCCTGATTCCTTCGAGTTTCACAGTCAAAAATTTAGAATTAAATTTTGCAAGTGAGTTTCTGTGACTTGACGATAATGATGACAATTTTGACAACTTTGCAAAATTGCACTTTTTATCAATCTTCAATCCTTCTTCAACCTAAGATCTGCAACACAAAAAAGAGGGAAAAAATATTTATTTTTGGTGAATGAGGATTTACCTTGGTCAAACCCCGTTTTGATAATTAAACCTTGAAATGAAATGAAACATGAATGGAAGGAATGATGAATGAACACTTGCTTGTTGAAACTCACCAAACCCTTGAATGAAACCCTTGAAGGACTGAAATCTAATACATCTCTCGAAGGTCTTGATCTTGCATGAAATGGCTTGCCTGGATGTTGATCTTAATGCTTCAGATCTTGAATGCTACAACAAATGATTGATAAATCTACTCTTGAACACCTTTGATAATAATATTTACTATAATTTTTCTCTTCCAAAAGTCCTAGGATTTGAATTGATAGGTAATTTTCTAATTTCCCAAAAAATTAACATCAAAGGCCGACAATTGCAAATTGAATTTGAATCATAAAATTGTTGCCAAAAACATATTAAAAATTGGGGTCCTAAACTTAGGGGGGATCCATTCACTCTTGGGAAAATGGGTCCTAGGCCCCAAACCTAGACACACCAATTTCAAGGCAATTTAATTAATGTTTGCAATTGTTTAATACACGTTTCCCTTTCAAAAAATGAGATTAATTAGGCTTTTAAATGTATAATTGTGCCAATTAGAGGCTTAATTAAGTCCAATTAATTAAGGGACCCAAACATAGTGTGAAAATGTAAAGGTGTACATTTTTCGACACTACACTCTTATACCATGAGTTATATTTTTAGATGACAAGAGCTGGAAGCACTATTGGATTCTATCTCGTTCACCTATGCTACTTCCAAATAATAATTTTATATCAATTAAGCTAGGCCTTAACCCTAACTAAATTTTTAACTTACACTTTCATGTCATACTTTTGGATCTTGTTGATCCACATACACATTTTATCAAGAGATTTTTGTTGAAAGAAGACATCCTTCATTGTTGAGTGTGAAACACAATAAATAGCATTTGTACCAATAAGATGGGGTCTGAAATTATTTATGGCCTTTACAAGAGAGTGGACATGATTATTCATATTTGATTATTTCAACTTATTATCTTTTAATGATTTAATAAAGAAGGTAAGGGGTTTATCATACCCCTCTTTGTTCTTTTGAAGTAAGATAACAATAATTGTACATAAATAAGTAGAATAAAACAACTATAATGGTTTGGAATTAATTTAGCCTTACCAAAAGAGGTGTCTCATTAAGAGCTAATTTTCTACCTTTAAATGCTTCAATTGGTTCATTTCTCCATTCAATTAAGTGTCCTTTCTTTAGAATTTTGGATATGGAATTAGTATTCTCAACAAAGTTAGGAATAAACCTCCTAATAAAGTTCATTTATCCAAATAAGGACTACACTCTCTTGAATTATTTGGGTTGGGGGACAAAATAAATTTTCCTTAGATCACTCTAGGTTATCCTCACCCCCTCTTTTGACACATTGTGTCCTAACAATTTACCTTTCTTGACACAAAGTATGCAATTTTAGGGATTTAAAGAAAATCCCATATTATATACATCTCTTGAAAATTAGCTCCAATTGTTTACATTGATCACCCATTTATTTAGAAAATAAAATTAGATCATCTTGGCATACTACCACGATCTCATCAATAAGACAAACAAAGACAACATTCATTGCCCTTTAAAAAGTAGAACCTATATTTTACAACCCAAATGGAATTATCACATAAACTTAAGTGCCCAAAGGATATGTAAATGCTATCTTATGTTGTTTTTACTCCTTGAATGCCACTTGGTTATACACTGAGAATCCATCCATCATAAACATTATTTTTTAACTTATCACCTTCTATAGAAAATGATCCATGCTTGGGAGAGGGTGGTTGTCCTTAAGAGACTTGAAATTTAGATTTATTAAATTTACACATAGATTGATTTACCCATTATTTTTTCTCATTGATACAAGGTTAAATATCCATTTAGAATTTATGATAGGTTTGATGATACCTCCCTCCAAATTTTTTAGTTCCTTTTGTATATGTGGAGTAAGTGTTAGGTTGACGGTTCTTTGATTTTGTTAGAAAGGTCTTACATCTAGTTGGAAGGATATTACATATATTCCCTATAAGCTTTAAAATCTCATCACAAGACCACACAAAACACTTTCTAGAATTTCTCAATAGTACTATCAATATTTGCTTTTTACAGGCTTTAATTTGTTCTATATATAAATCATTTTGGGATTTTCCTCTATCTTAGATTAACACCTTCAACATTATTTTAATGAACTAAATTTATCATGTTATTGTAATGATCTCAACTATTAAAAAATTTAATACAAAAATCCCTTCAAGAAGAGTGTTGACTTTTAGTTATACTATATTTTTTAATTTGTATGCTACAATAAAGCTACTCAATTTATTATTTTAGGAAAAAATGTTACAAAAGTTTCAGCTTTTTGCCTCTTTATGGCTTCCCCAATATAGAATTGGTATACTCAAACCCTTATGCCTACTATTCTAGATATATTCGCTATTACATCAAATATATAACAACAATTTGAACCACTTCCTACTATCTATGCTTTACATCCATTAATTTGTTATTTAGTATATTTCCTCCACTTGCTCCTAGTCTATGAACTCATACATCCACTCAAGGTCGTAGAAGAGATCCAAATTTGTTACCTTCTTAAGAAAAGTGCAACCCTTTTCTACCTTTTGGCGGTGTTGCTTCAACATGCAAGCTATGAAATTGGATATAAAAGGCTACTATTGTACTATTGCACAATCATTTAGGACCCTTTGAATATATTTTGGAGTTGGAATACCAACTCCCAATTGAACCACCAACACCACATCCTCTAAACCACCCAAGATATCAACTCTTATCATCTCCCTCAACATAGTCAATACCATCTCCTTTGCTTCCCCCAAATCCAAGAGTGATTCCACAAATCTAGAAAAAAATATTTGAATTGACCTTGTAGCACTCATCTTCTACCATGAATTATTTGCCCAACACCAACCTTATCACTTTCAACATCAAGACATTGGGATATTTAAATATCACTTTTAACCTTTGCTCTAAAATGTGGCCCAAAAAGGCTAGTTGACTTCTCAGACACACCAAATAGATAAGGGTATCCATCTACAATTTCTTAGCCAAAATATTACAACTCTCTCTTTTACTGCTCTTGGCTTCAGACTACCTTGAATTTAAATTCCTCCTTCTCCTCATCCTGCATGAGTGCATCGAAGACAAATTCCTACAAGAAATTATTTTATAAAGTTGTCTGCTCAAGCCATAAATTATAATGAGCATATTATACCCTCTTACCCTTTTAAAGGACTAAAAATATTTTCCATTTGGTGTGTAACCAATTTGTGGTGCCAATTGTATACAATAATTTTTCCCCATCTATTTGTCATTGTGACCAAAGTCACATCCCAATCAGAATCCTTACCAATACAAAAATTCTACATCCCAAGCATACATTTGTTAATGATTGCTTCGGTCCTTTCCTTCCTCAACCCACCTCCTTATTGTCTTCCCTATATACTAGTTATCCATGTGGTCCCTCAACTTTTCAATCAATTACAATTCAATCTCCAAGAGTGCCTTCAATTCCTAGTTTAAGATTGAATGACTTCTTAGTGCATTTATCACTAAGGTTGATTCCCTTTCAATCTTTAATTGATTAACTTATAGTTTTGTGTGGATTTTTAGACCATGAATTAATGCTTGGAACTCTACAACATTATTTGTGCCTATATAAATTGGCTTCAAATATCTCCACAAGACACAACCTTACTGTTGATGCGAGTGTTGCACACGCACACCAACAGGCAGATAAATTCTCATAGAAGAATGTGGGAACCTACCTTTACTTGAAAGATCCACCAAGAAAACCTATATATAAGGTGATCTCAGTTTGATCCCAAGGCTCAGGTTTTGTCAGGTCTTGACACGCTAGGTTCACTCAAGGTTCATTGTGTAACTTGTTGTTAATCAGAGGGGTTTATGGTTTTTCAGGTTATTTGGTATCCAAAGGAGCATAACATAAGCTCAATTTGATCACTCATATGCCACTTCACAACTTCAAAAAACTAAAGATTTATAATAATATCTCATGAATTCAAATTACTTGTATATATTCAAGTATATTTAGCATTAATCACTCTGCAACTTCATGGAAATGAGAGACTTACAGTAATACTCAATGAATCCATTATTTTTGAAACATTTTTTGAAAATATTAAACATCTATTCTAAAACAAAGAATTAAAATATATTGAAATTTAAAGATTCTCCCAGGTATTATCCATGCATGCCCCAAGAAACAAATTGAATCAAAGCAAACCACTCTATACTTCACCAGATTGCTTCACAACTAGGTATAGAATGATGCAAGGATTTAAAGAAAATATAGATTATTTGCCACTAGATAGTGTCAGTATGCACCCAAATCTGGCGCAACACATAGTCTTTTCCGATAGGAACAAACAATCAACTATGTATGATTTTGTATCAGGAAGTAGCTTGAAATTGGCCTTGATATTAGTTGACTTCAAATGGAACATACAATTTTTTAGTCTAGAATGGAACAAAAAATAGGAAAAATAAATAAAACTTGCAAAAAATTAGATCTTTGGAATCCACAAATTCTGAACTTAACAAAATAAAACAAATCTTGGCTCTTTTATAGGAATAAGGACCTTGAGGAGTTCAATTAAAACACATGAAAGAGAATCTAGGGAATGAGTTGTAACACAACACCTGGCACATGATAGTTGGGAAGAGAAACTTTTGGAATAAGTCAATAGGAACTTTGAATTTCTTTCGCATTTGAAACTTTCAAGACCCATATCTTCAAGATACAATCAAGATATCAAACTAGTTTGAGCAGGTCATCAACTTAATCTTTAAACCAAATGTAGGAACTAGCTAGATATTTAGAGTGATCAATTAGATATAGAAATTTTAATCCACTGGCCCTATGTTCCTGCCTCCAAACTATGACTTCAAGAAAAATGCTAGTAAGCGTAGCACCCCGGAGCTCGACATCTCCTTTGTCGCATGTGTAATACCCAAATCTTTAGTTCCCCGATTACTCACGTTTCTTTCCCATACACTCCTTTGCATGAACTTCCAGAGTATGCCATCTAACCTGGCTGATATTGTTGGATCTGCTCTCAATCCAAGTTTGCTTAATAGTCCATACCCAAACGTTGTCCAACAACCTATTTCTCTTGCACATAACAATCCACATGTCAATCCCCTTTTAAACCATCAATAAAACCCCATTAGAATAAAACCACCATTATCATCAATTCTTTCAAAACCAATCTATAAGTAACACACTTTGAATTTTTCTCATAACCTCCGACTTTATATGGGTTGTCAGATGTTTTATGTACTCAGGCAAAGCTGAATAACAAGATTGAACATTTTTGTACCAATGCATTATTTACCCAAAAACTTGGGTACTTGATACCCAATTTCTCGATTGCATCTAAAACCCGACTAGTCGATGTACTACACTTATTGAAACAAAACACAACCTGACTTTTGCCTTATAACAACCTTTTTAGACCTGCAAAATTTTGACTCCGAGCTTAAGAAACCTATCCAAATTTCTCCATGAACTCATCCCAATCATTCACCTGGACTCAAATTACCCGAAAACTCATTCACTCAAACTCTCGACACTCAATACACTTGATCATGAATTATTTTCAAGATTTTCAACTTCCCATGTATTTTCCCTAAGGCTGCTAGCTAATTAGCATATATCTTAAGCAATATTTTTCAACTTGGGTCCCCAAGCCTTACATTCTTGGGACGTGTTGTGAGACCACACAACAACTTGCAACCATCAAAACCAAATAAAAAATAAAAAATTCTAAGAAATAATCACCCATAATAAATCATAACTTATGCATATTTTCCACAATAACCCCTTGCCTTTACTTGAATTCTAGCATAAGGACTATAAAATTTCACCTGAAAGTACCAATGTGTGCATTGATTTATTACCATGCCCATCCCCATGACTTGATGGAAAGGATTGGTCCATTTATATTGAGCTACTTAATTTGGTAATCCTACTTAGCCAACCTCGATATTGCCTTGTTGTCAGTCAAGCATCCATAGCCCTGGTAAGGTTATCTTTGTAATTCCCCCAACAATAGCTCTACTACCAATCAGACATCTATAGCCCCTGTAGAGATATTTGGATAGCCTAAAGAGTTGAATTTTCTCTTTTAATATTTCTTTGATATTCAATTTTTATTTGATATTTCTTTGAAAGCTCTTTTGTTTCAACTTGTGAGAAATGAAGCCTACTATTAGGTTGGGTTACAGTGGTAGTGAAAGCTACCTTTTGATTTTTCACTCAATGTAAATATACTTCATCATTTTCACCAATTCCCAAAAGAATTACTTAGTGAATTTCTTATATGTGAGACTCTCCATCAAAATTTTACCACCCTTATACTAGACTCTGACTAATTACAATTTGTCATCTAATAGAAAATATGTATAAGTTAAAATTTGGCTGCATGTTATTAAATCACTTGACCACTTCTAAATTTAGAAGTGTTAGTTGCTACCCATCCATTTTTGTTAATTCGTGGCAACCCACTAAATTAAACTTTGCTGAAAACTTCAAATTTGGTGGCTCTACACACACATTAATGCACCAAGCTTGTCATAATGATGCCTTCACCGAGCCATCATGCTCTTCATTTAATTCATACACATACTTACACACGTATTAATTCTCCTCAAGTTTCTCAACATTTTGGTGTGTGCCAACTCACCGATCCAGCTCTCCTTCCAAATTGTACATCTGGACAATTTCATAATTAATATGACTCAATCGAATGAATTGAAATGATTACCATTTAATTATGTAATCTTGAATTCTCCTAGCTCATGATCTTCATGCATGCCATCCTTGAACCACTGAGTACCAAATTCGTGAGAATTTATTTGATTTAACTTTTAATTTTGAGGGAAAATGTACTTCTGCCACCTCAACTTGCGTTCCCAAGATTTTACCTCAAGGCAACCATGCACCATAGATTTCTCACGAATTTCTATAAATACAACACTCTCCTCCAAATTTTTCTTTTCTATTTTCAATTTTCAATTTCCTCTTTTCCTTTTCTCTATTTGCAAACTATGGATACCCCCATTTGTCTTACCAACGTTTGTCACCAGACCGGCTTCCTAGGCCGAATTACAAGCCAACGACTCGAGAAAGTGATTTTCCTCAAGACGCTCTCTACCAAGGCCTTTCTGCATCTGGTTCTTGGGGAAACCTTCATGAATGCAAGCTCCTATTATAGGATGAACTCAAACTTGGCTTCATGGTTCGTTGCTTCCTTGTTGGATCTCAAACTCTTTGTAGTCAAAGTTCATTCTGCTGCTATGATGATAGTGTGACTAGACTCCCTAGGGAATCTAAACACCTTTCTAGTTGTTTCTCAACCTAATGTGGGAGTTCCAATTGTCGAGGACATTCCATGGTTCCTAAACCAGGGTGAGATAGTTCCTCTTCTACTCTTCCTCACTGCACTACACACCCCTGACCTTGATGAGCATAGGGACAATGCTTACCTGGGGTACATGTTTCTTCAGGATGAAGCGTAACAAATTAACTAACCAAGAAGCATGTCCACTATTTCATCATAGTTTCTTGAACAACTAGCCCCCTTTTTTCTTTTTCATATCGACTTATAACGAGAAATTTGTACTTCCATGTACATACAAGGTTATTACCATATAATATAATGAAAATTTTGCTTTTCTTAGTAAAAAAATGACTTCACTTTTTGCTTCTTCATGTGTGCATTTTCTTCAAATTGTTTTACATTTTTCACTTTTCAATGAAATGGTTTTTTCATAATTCAGTTACCATGTGTTCTAATTAAGACAAATTTGTTAATTTCAAGACCTAAACTAAAAAAAAATAGGGGAAAAAACTACCAAAGCATACTAACATAACAAAGAAAATTTACCCTAATAAAGAAATTTACCTTAACAAAGCAATTTACCCTAATAAAGCAATTTACCCTGATCTCCGTTACTAAATTTGTAATGCTTTTAGTTCGAATTTAAGCAAGCTTATCTCTAAATTCATTTAAGTAAAATTTGGATAACCTGCTATAATTATGAATTACTTCAAATTTTATGCTTTTAATGAACGAGAATTCAAAATTATACTTACCCACAATTTCACTGACATGTATGGAAACGACCTAATCGACGATTGATCGCACACACCTTTTCTATTGTGTCAGACCTCTACCTTAATCCAACCTCTTCTTATGGCATTCCATCTCCCTTTGTTCTATTTGACAAATGGTTGTATTTGTTACACGGTCACTTCTTCCTTTAGGGCCTCTTCAGCAACCTGCCTTATCTTCATCCCTAACACCGCTATTTATCTCATTAGACTAGACTCCAACGTGGTTTACACAATTATCAGAGAAAGAGAAAGTAAAAATCTGGTACTCTGTCATTTGTATAAAATAAAATGTCTCTTCCTTTTTAAACTGTGGATTCAAAATTAGGGGCAAAAAGCATGCATCTTCCGCATGTTTCACATGTTCCTTCTTTTCATCATCATCCACGTGCACAAAGAGTGGTAACTCACTTCCTTCAGATTCACACTTAAAGTGTGATGTTTCCAAAATTTTGTGATTGATTTTTTCCTTGCAAAACTTTTGGGATTTTCACATACCGATCATGGTTAGAAAATTTATTTAATCCAACTATTGAATTGATAAAAGCTCTATTTTCACTAGGGTTATGCATTCTTCTAGAATTCAAACACCAATCTGGTAACTGTTCCTTCCTTTTCACACATAAGGAAGCCTTTGTTAGCGAGATCACCTTGTTAATGGCCAACCCTACCCTAGTAAAAAATCCTTACAGTCAATTTCACTATGATTGGTTGTGTCATGAATTCTACACTTTATAACTCGACCAAAAGTAAAAAAATTCAAGGGTGGGAGCTTCTAATTAAGGATTTTTTATAGTTCTTCAATATATTCTCACTCTCCATCCTAAGCTTATTTGGATCTTTAACTCACAATCACACCTCAAATATGTGACTAGGACACCAACACCTACTCAAGGACAAAAGGTCCCTCCTTCTAACACCACTTCTATTGACGTGAGTATTGCACACACACACCAACAAGTAGATAAATTCTATTAGAAGAATGTGTGAACCTACCTTTACTTGAAAAATCCACTGGGAAAACCTTAATCTAAGGTGATATCAATTCAATACCAAGGCTCGGGAATGTCAGGTATTGATACACTAGGTTTACTCAGGGTTCATTGTGTAAATTATTGTTAATCACAAGGGGTCTATGGTTTTTTTAGGTTAGCTGGTATCCAAAGGATCATAACATAAGCTCAATATGATCACTCATATGTCACTTCACAACTTCATGAAACTAAAGATTTACAATATTATCTCATGAATTCAAATTACTTGCATATATTCAAGTAGATTTAGCATTAATCACTTTGCAACTTCATGAAAATGAAATATTTATAGTAATACTCCATGCATTCATTATTTTTGAAACATTTTCTAAAAATATTAAACATCTATTCTAAAATAAAGCATAAAAAGGTATTGAAATTTAAAAAATATCTCAGGTATTATCCATGCATGCCCCAAGAAAAAAACTAAATCAAAGAAAACCACTCTATACTTCACCAAATTTCTTTATAGCTAGGCATATAATAGTAAGGATTTAAAGAAAATATAGATTATTTTTAGCTGGACAGTGTCAATATTTACCCAAATCTAGCACAACACACAGTATTTTCTGATAAGAACAAACAATTAGCTATGTATGATTTTGTATCAGGAAATAGATTTAAATTGGCCTTGATATTAGTTAACTTCAAATGGAACATACGAGTTTTTTTTGTCTAGAATGGAACAAAAAATAGGAAAAAAAATAAAACTTGCAAAAGTTTTAGATCTCTGGAATCCACAAATTTTGAACTTAACAAAATAAAATAACTCTTAGCTCTTTTATAAGAACAAGGCCCTTGATGTGCTCAATCAAAACACATGAAAGAGAATCTAGGGAACGAATCATAGCACAACATGTAGCACATGACAGTTGGCAAGAGAAACTTCTAGAATACGTCAACAAGAAATTTGACTTTCTTCAGCACTTGAAACTTTTGAGATCCATGTCTTCAGGATACAATTGGGATATCAAATTGGATTGAGCAAGTCATCAAATTAATCTTTAAGCAAAATGTAGAACTAGCTAGATATTTAGAGTGATTAATTGGATATAGAAATTTTAATCCACTAGCCCTATGTTCCTACCTCCAAGCTATGACTTTGTGAAAAAATCCATTAAGTGTAGCATCCCAAAGATTGGTATCTCCTTTTTCGCTTGCATAACACCTAGATCTTTGGTTCCCTAGCTACTCGTGTTTCTTCACCATGTGCTCCTTCTTCGCATGAACTTCCAAAGTACGCCATCTAACCTGGCTGATATTGTTGGATCTTCTCACAATTCAATTTTTCCTGACCGTCTATACCCGAACGTTGTCCAACAACCTATTTCTCACAAACATAAAAATCCACATGTCAATCCCCTTTTAACCCATCAATAAACCTCATTAGAATAAAACCACCATTATCATTAATCCTTTCAAAACCAATCTATAAGTAACACGCTTTGACTTTTTCTTGTAACCTTTGACTTTATATGGGTTGCCAAATGTTTTATGTTCTCAGGAAAAGCTAAACAACAAGATTGAACATTTTTGTACCAATGCATCATTTACCTAGGTCCCTAAGTACCTAACAACCGATTATCTAATTGCCTTTAAAACCTAACTAGCTGATGTATTGCACTTATGAAAACAAAACATAACCTGACTTCCGCCTTCTAACATCCTTTTCAAACCCACAGGATTTTAATTCCCAACTTCATAAACCTGTCCAAATTTCTCCACAAATTCATCCTAATCATTTGCCCAAACTCAAATTACTCAAAAACCCATTCACCTAGACTCTCGACACCCGGTACACTTGATCATGGATTATTTTCAATATTTTCAACTTCCCATGTATTTTCCCTAAGGCCACCAACCAATTAGCATATACCTTAAACAATAATTTTCAACTTGGGTCCCCAAGCCTTTCATTCTTGGGGCGTGTTGTGAGACCACACAACACTTACCAATATCTAATTACGCATCATTCTCCAGAAACTCTCAAGTTTCCCCTAGAATAAATTTTAAATTTTAGCTTGTACCAACCATATTTTAGGGGTTTTCATACAACCATTAATCTCATTGCGTGAGACTCAACCCCTCCAACCCGATTAACAAGGTGAAAATGTAGTCTAAATTTTTTTCTTCATCCTGTTATCCCACCTCGTTAATGAGTTGTGTTGGTTGAAAATTTTGTATACTTGAGAGAGAGTACAAAATTGTGGTTTCAGCCATAGCACGTGAGATAAACTCTCCTATTTTCAAAGGGAAGGCTCGCCCTTCGCTTTCTATTTTATCAATTCATAAATTAATTCTAGCTACAAATCTATTCTAAACTTGGTTGAGACTCTTGCCTTGTTCTCTTTTTTCAGAAAAGACAATTATCCTTTTCTCTTATTTCAGAAAAGGATCACAATGGAAAGCATATATGATTAATGAAGTAAAGAAAGAAGCAAAGTTTCCATGAAGGCACAAAGTCCTCTGTTGCTCCTCCGGGACGGGAAAGCAATCTCCAAGCACAAAGTCTTGAAAATTAGAAATCCTATCTACCTTTTCAAAATAATACTATGATACAACATATAACAACACAAAGTCTATAAATATAATGCACTTGTGAGTCACAATTCCTAACTGTAAACCAATTTAATTTAACCCTTCAAACTTGAAGCACAAAGACTGCAAGAAATCAGACTAAAGTCTTTTCACAATAACTCCACAACCTCTCAAGAAGAATTCAGAAAACTACATTACCATGACATAAGAACACAGTAATGAAATGCAACAAGATTCAACACAAAGTCTGAAATCTTTATGCCTTCTTTATACCACTTGAAAATTAAGTTCACACACATAAAGCTCAAAGTCTCTTTGCTGTAAATTTTTGCAGAGTTTTCTCTATTGAAAAAAGATAAAGATTACAATAGACCTCCTCAAGTATTTATAGGAGAGAGGCCTTGAGAAAAAGGTGGGAGGATCTCAACCAACTTGAGAAAATCTCTCAACCGCTAACTAATTGCAATTGACTTATTCAAAATTACAATCCAAATTGTGATTTGTCTTGTAAGAATTTACATGTAATCACAATTTCCAAAACTGCAAGAAAAGAATACTTGCGATTGCAAAATTTGTTTTTACATATATTTTGTCGAAAGTAAAAAAACATAAAACAACCTAATGTTTTCATTATGTCCCATTCCTAGCTTCGAAAGATAGAAACTTGCTGATAATTCCCTGCAACTCATCAAGATCGGGACCAAGTGTATTTCTAGCAACGACAACGATCTTTATGATAACATCATAGTATCTGACTGTCACCTCTCTATGTTCTTCGAAAGCAGCTTGCATCTTGTTAAAGACCAGCTGATGATTGACAAATTTATGAATAGCATCCATAGAAAAATGATCTGAATCTAGCTCTTGGTGAAGACTCGCAATAATCTGAGAAACAACATCACTGGCTGCAAGCAATTCCCCTTCATGACTTAAAACTTTGCAAGGGATTTTCTCAAAATTTGTAAGCATGTCATGTTCAACTTTAGCACTCATCTCAAGGGTAGCTTGAACATCTTTGATAAGATCTTGAATAACTAATGACTTGTTTGTCATAAGTTCCTCAAATTCTATGTATTTTTCCCTTTTTGAAATCACTGAGTTGCTGCATAGAATTTCCAGATTCACTTGATCTATCTCATGCCAGATTTTTAAGTCTTTCTCAAGAGAATGTAGACTTTGCTTAAAGGCTTCTAGAGTTTGATTCATTTTGAATCTTGCTGCCTTGATAGTACTCAAATTCTTCAATGCCTTTTCAACCACTGGTATCCCTTGATCAATTAATTGGGTTGTCCAGGAATCAACTGCTTTAGCTTTTTGCGCAATTCTTTCTAATTGCTTGACTGATTCCTTAGGAGCAAACAAAGATGGTGAACCAACTGTTTCTGATGACCCAATACTCCTTTGAATAACTGAAACAAGTTGTTCATTTTTGTTTTTGAACTTCTCCTTTTTGGCTAGAAGTTCATTGTAGTTTCATGCCAAAATTGTCATTGAACTCTGGGCATCTTGCTTCATATTAGCATGATTCTGCTTGCCTAGTTCCACCCTAGTGAAACTGTAATCAAACACCTTCATCTCTTCATGTGGTTTGTCAACAAGAGGTTCTGCTATCTCAACATATTTTATTTTATTGCTGTCAATAAACACTTGTGAGACTGTTTTTGCTTTCTTTGCAACTATTGGTTTGGATTTCTTCAATTTCTGGAAATCAAACACATCAGGAGAGACTGCTTGTTTCTTTCTCTTTGGAGCAACTGAGTTTAACCATGGAGGAAGATCCAAGGTTCTCACATCTGAAACAACAACTACAGTCTACGTAGAAATGGACTCAGTTTGTGTCACAACTGAAATTCTAGGAGGTGGCTCAGTTTGTATAGCAACCATAGTTTGCTCAGAAGACAAATTACGACTAGGATCAGCTATGAAACAATCAAAGCTTCCTGCTAATGTATCTATCTCTGGGAGAGTTATCTCAGATATTGCCGAGAAGATTGTATTTGTATCAAATACATTCTCCAAGTTGTCATGCAAGCTTCTCACAGGTGTATTCATTATTGATGTAGTTGAGGAGTGATGAATAGCTTCTGAAGGTGGGATGGGAGAAACGAATACTGTAGAATAATCAACATCACTGTCAAAGGGAGAAATAGGAGATATTACTGAAACAGGTATTGGGGCTTCAACATGAGGAGACATTTCACTTAGAATAGTAGAGGTTTCAAGAACCTCCTCTTCTTGCTGATCCAAAACTTGAATTCGCGTTTCCTTAACTTCTTTCCCCTTCAGTGTTTCCTTTTCCAACGGTTCTTTTACAACCTGACTTACTCTCAACTTAATTCTGGTACCTGAAGAAGAAGCTCCTTCTTTTGATTTGTCTCTAATCTCTGACTTCAATCCTTTGGGCCCAGCTAAATCATCCTCAACTCCGATTCTGATTTTTATAGTCTTAACACCTATGCTTTTGAGCCAAGTGTTGCTAAAACCACTGGATTGCAGGAATGGGAGCATTGGCCACCTCTTGTTCTTCATATTTAGGATCTAAAACCTGCCCATCATCAATTACTTCTTCTGGAATTAAGGTTAGATTGAGATCAACAACTTGTTCCACTGTGAGCCTGCAGTAATCCATTCTATAGATATCTTTTTCTGTTCAGAGGTCTGCCCAAATGTCTTCAATACGGTGCACATGAGCGAAGGCTCTTTTAATTTTATCTTTCACTCTTTTGTAGTCAAATTCCATTATGACCTAGAATTTCTTTAACTTTACTTCCTGAAGTTCAGCCTCCATTGCTTTTGCCCTTGAAGAAGTTGCCAAAGAGCACCTCCCAATTATTAATGGATTATGTGATGAAATACTGACTCCAGTCTTATGTTGTGTAGCTTGACGAGCATGCACTGTCATCAACTGCCTTCCCAGTTCCATCAAAATAATCTTATCTATCGGATACCTTGGAAGCATATAAGGCTAGTCTTCAAAACAACCGACTCTCATATAAGTGAAGGTAGGGAACTGAAGAAATAGGCAACCATACTCATTTACTTTCCTCCAATCAGCCTCGGATACCCTGTTGTTTTCCAATACTTTGTCAAATAAACACATGAGATGACCAAAGAAAGAATCTTGAACTCTTCTATAATGCACTCAACTTTGCCTTAAAGTTAACTGATCATTATACTCCCATACAGGAACCAATGATTTGTCACCTTTAGTAGAAAGGCCTAGAAACTACCTTAATGAAGCTGCTATATAAACCAAGTATGAATTCATGTAGAAGGTGAGTGTGGTTGGAACCTGTGCAAGCTGTTCACACAAACTATCACTGATTATTTCACCCCAAAAGATTGGTTACTATGCTTTCCTGATAACCACGATGAATTTATACATCCAACTTTCAAACATATTGGAAACTTTTAACCCCACTATTCTGCTCAAGAGAGTGATCATATCATTAATCTCTTCTTTAAAATCAAACCGATACAATTTGGGTATCCGGGTTACACAAGGTCATGATTTAAGAAGCCATCTGTGATTGATATGTTTGATACAATCATTCTTTTTCTGCTCGTAATGATTATGAGCACTCTTCACTGTGATTTCTGAATATGTAGGAGCATCAGGAACTCTGAAGATTTTGTTGATAGTCTCAGGGTCGAGTCTGATGACCACGTTGTTGTCATCATCCTTGATGGTTCTAGATTCACTGTCAAAGTGGGATGCACATGCAAGAACGAATTCTGGCTCAAGGGCAGCAACATGAAAAGTAGACACCAGGTGAACATGACTTCTCAACAACAACTGCATATCGTGGGAAGTCGATTTCTTTGCCCTTTTAAGAAACTCAGACATATCAACATGCCCAATTTTTGTGTCCTTGATCTCATCTATGTTTGAGACCACATGAGATGGAGAAATCTCATTCTGATACTTATCAAACTTATATTGCATCTTCTTGTTTGTTGGAGAAGTTGGTTCGTCTGTCATTGAGCAAGAATTTGCAAGGCTGCGGTGAAAACCCCATAAGGTCAGAACATCATTAGCATCAATGTGTGAAGACATGGTAGCCATTAACAACAAGACTCAAACCCTAGGGCAATGAAACTGCTTTATGAATGATGATGGAGAATGAATGATAAAGACCGATTTGGATCTTAATGGAGTGATTGCGACTGAAAACAATGTTTTGTCTTTTTGGAACAAGTCAAAAAAATGGTTTTCTAACTTGAATTTGAAGTCAAGTCTAAAAAGTTGAACTTTTAGGCTTTTTTGAAGCATTTCGAGTTTTTGAGTGTTTTCAACAACTTTATAAAGTGCAATCGGGATTTTATGAACACTTAGCAATTTTTATTTTTTGCAACTTTTACAATTGCAATTCTCATGACAAACCCCGACTTGCTATTTGATATCAAAAACCCGAATTTGAGCCAAGGCACTATTTTGCAAAAAATGGAGATGAAGGTGAAGGAAAATGGAATAAAAAAAAATGGAGAATGAAAACGAGGGCAAATGAAAAGAGTGAATATGCTTTAGTTGTTTTCAGATATCCCATTGAACAATGAGGTTGAAGATAATGAGGAGAAGATGAAAAACACGTTTTCACCCA
The DNA here is from genome assembly GCA_007115665.2 of Sequoiadendron giganteum. Taxonomy (NCBI): domain Eukaryota; kingdom Viridiplantae; phylum Streptophyta; class Pinopsida; order Cupressales; family Cupressaceae; genus Sequoiadendron; species Sequoiadendron giganteum. Next base: position 567,337,348 of record CM021102.1, on the reverse strand, counting down.
AAGGAAAGATGCTATGCAAAAAAGACTTTTGTGATAATGACAAAAGAGATAATGGCAATACACGTTTTTCATTCTTAAGATATCGATAGTCCTTCATGAAACCAACTTTACTAACGAATGAGAAAGATGACTTCAAAACAATGACAAAAGAAGCTACAACAAATCTCCAAAAACACATTTTTATTCCTAAATGGAGAGATGACGATTTCTTAAAATCGAAGATGAGTAATGACAATGCCATCAAAAACAAAATGTAAATAAGTAGGAAGAAAACACGTTAAAACAAAGACAAGAAAAATAGTAACAAAAAAAATGCCAAGCAAATCGCGATTTTATCATGGAAAAACACGTTTTTTGAAAACCATGTCACTTATACCCAACAAAACGCGATTTGTCAAAGACAAGAAAACAATAAAAGATGAGGAAAAAGAAACCATACCTAGAAAATGAAGTTGAAAAACGAAGAAGAAGATCCCTATAAAATTCACATTCTCTTCAACTAGATGAGAGCCTAAATATTCAAGCTGGGGGTGCAATTCTAGTTGTAGAATTTATGAAAGCAATCAAATTGGAACAAAACTCTTCTCCAAATCTGGGCGAATTCACAAATCGGGGTATTTGAGCCAAGCAACAAGTTAAAAAAAAAAGAAGCCAAAATCGGGTTTTCTAGCTCACTTAGCAATTTTGTTTACAACTCATGAGTAAAATAGGAACTTTTTATCACTTCAACAATTTTAATTTTGTCAAATAAATGAAATCGGACCTTTTAGCTCTTATAACAAATTTCATTTTAGCAAAATAGGGATTTTTGGTCACTTTAAGCAATTTCAGAACTTTTCATGACTTTAGCAATTTTGCTTTTAGCAAAATAGGAACTTCTCCTCACTTAAGCAAAAATCGGACTTTCTGAAGGCTTAAGCAATTTTGCTTTTAGGCTTAAATTTCCCTATTCTGCTAAGATGCCTAAAAAACCCGAATTTGACCAAAAAGACAAGAAAAATGACTAAGAATTTCACAAAAACGGAAAGGGGGGCTGATGAAAGGATGCCCAAGGGGATCATCAATTGAAATCTAAAGTTTTCTGACCTCAACACCTCGTAAAATGTGCTTTAGATAGAAAAAATTCAAACTTTTTGGTAGGTTGCTCCAATTTTTGCCATGTCAAAAATTGAGGACAAGAAGTTGTATTCCTGTTTTGGTTCACAATATTGTTATTTGTTATCTCTACTGTTGCAACTTCCACCTTATTTAGGAAAGAGGTTAAACAAATCTTTTGTTAGAAACCCTAGATCAGACATGCAAACCTAAACACCTTCCACAGAAGAGAAAACATAAAAAAGCAGAGCTTTGCATGTCAATGTGCAAAAAGATATATTCAGGAATTCAATATTACAATGAGATGATTTGCTTTATAAAAGCAAAGTATGCAACCCTAATGTTGACCTAAAATTAGCTCAACCTAAGTAAAGTTATGCAAGTGTAATTAAATATTAATTACACTAACACCCCCCCATAAGTGCAACTTAGGGAGACTAAAATAAGCATGCACCTAAAACTAAGATGAATGCAAGAAAGCATGAATGGGTCCCGGCAACAAGGCCTGATCAGGTACCCATGTACAAATGCAATAATGAGGTAGAGAAGGAAAACCCAGTGGGACAACCCCCCCTACAATGAGATGACTGCTGCAAAGAAGCACTGGAAGAACACTGTGGAGTAACACTGGAACCACAATCCGGCAAGCAAGGAAAGATACTTCTGTCTACAAGAAACCATATCGGAATCATAATAATGTGACAGCAGACCCGATGCCACGGAACACTCGAACACTCCAAACTGGAACAACCCTGGAATCCATAAAGCAACAGTAGATGGTATGGTGATGACAGAATCTGGAAGCTGTGAATCTCGATGCCGATGCCAAAACTAAGACTAAAAATCTTCCATGGGAAAAAGTACCATACAGACTCGGAACAATAACCACAAATTTAGTGGCCCTCAAACTGAGATGGATCCGATGCGGATCACTAACCATAGGCTCTCAATCTAAAGTGTGAACCAAAAAGAATCTGATATGTGTCAAGCTAAGACAAAAATGGCCAAAAGAAACTAAGAGACCAGATTACAACCCATGCGAGTTGCCATCAAAACACGATGAAGATTATTATGCAAGAAACCCCCCCAAAGGAACTTTATAATAGTTCATTTATTACAATCCCCAATGACTGCAAAAGTAGAGAATTCCTAACATGCATAAACAAAAAATTAAAATAGACCTCAGATTTGTGTAGAGGACTAAACCAGCTTTCCAACGCCGCAAGAATGGCGAAAAAAGGATCACCGAGTCAAAAGATATGCCCTTCGGAGTAAAAACAACAACATCTGAGTTCAAGGACCTGCAAAACAAATCTGGAGCAGAATCTAGAAAAACTGAAACATTGAATAGATTGGCGTCGGAATCAGCTTTCCAACAATATCTCGTTTGCAAAAAACGGACACCGTACGCAAAAGTTATACCCGATTTCGTGAAAGTGCTCTAGAAAGGCCAATAAGGCCTGCAGGCAGCCCAGGGGGCTAAAAAAATCTCGGCCCCTGGTCCTGCATGCGACCAGGGGCTGGCGGACAGGGGCCTGGGGCGGAGCCCCTTGTCCCCCATACGACCGTTGCTGCAAAAAACAAGCCCTCAGGGGTTGGCGTGTAGCCCCCGGTCTTCCATATGACTGGGGCGGAGCTGCAGAGGGCCCCGGGGGCTGGGCGGACTCGGCGGCGGATGGAGGGGGAGCCACCGGCGGCGGCGGCGAGCTGGTGGCCGCCTGGTGGCCGCTCGGTGGCGGAAACCTTCAACACTGTGAGCACCGGCGGGCTTCCCAAAAAATGCATATTTTGAATTTTTTTTCGAAAACCGCGCCTCGTGAAGCGTGCTGGGGAGGCCGTACGGCTTCCCTGGCAAAATTTTTTTGCCTTCCGGATCAACTTCGCCAAAATCGACGAAACGAAAGGTGATCTTAAGGTTTTTGGCCACTGCGAACACAATGGTGACCTCCGTTTCTGCTCAAAATGCTTCAAAAAAACGGCGACCTCCAGAGCTTGCAAAAAAATACCAAAACTGAAACCCTCATACATCTGGCAAACAATGGCCAAAATCTGCAAAATGAAAGTCAAACCTGACTTTTTCCAGCGCTCTGAATTCAATGGTGAAGCCCGATCTGATCCAAAATGCTGCATAAATGAGCTCAAGGCAAAAAATCCTCGAGGAACCCCGAACGAAATCTGCAATGGTTTTCTCCAAAATTTGAGAAGGGGCTGCATGTCAAGGCTCTGATACCATGTTAGAAACCCTAGATCAGACATGCAAACCTAAACACCTTCCACATAAGAGAAAACATAAAAAAGCAGAGCTTTGCATGTCAATGTGCAAAAAGATATATTCAGGAATTCAATATTACAATGAGATGATTTGCTTTATAAAAGCAAAGTATGCAACCCTAATGTTGACCTAAAATTAGCTCAACCTAAGTAAAGTTATGCAAGTGTAATTAAATATTAATTACACTAACATCTTTTTCTTGGAAAAGCCTTATGTTTATCTCCTTCTATATCTCCCAAATAATTATTGAAGGGATAACAATCCAAAGACACAAAGAGGAAGCAAACTTGTCTAAAACCAATCATGCCTTGAAGAGACTTAGGATATCATTTGAGAGAGAGTTCTCCCATCCTAACCGTGGACAAATCCATGCCCAAATTTTTTGTGCAAAGGTACATCCCAACAACAAATGGTCCACGTTCTCCTTCACATTATTGCACAAAGAGTACCTAGACAATCCTTGGAAACACATCTTAGTAAACTTGTATGTTGTTAATATCTTCTTCTATAGGGTATCCCAAGCAAAGGTTCCTACCTTTGGAAGACATATTTTATTCCAACATAGATGGAAAGGAATTTTTGTTCCTTCACCATTACTCTCCACCAAATTTTACCCATCTCCCATGTTGTAGTGGCTCATTTTTGAGCTATTCTATTTAATAGAATCTGCCCCCTTATAGCAACACTTCTTTCCTTCAGGATGTTGTTCAATATAAATTCCTCTACTAATGGAAGACCCACAAATCCTATATCATTCTAGCATGAGGTAGAGATTTCATCCTTCTATACCTCCATCCTATAATCCCTAACACATACTCCTCAGGTTTATTGAAGAATCCTCTTAGACTAGGCAAAATATGCCAACTTATCCACACTTGGAAAACCTCCTCGAGTGTATTCCCAAAACCTACCAGATCACCCATCTTTAATTTCTTAAGTTAAATGATATGTTATGATTGATTTGCATGTCCTCGTAAAGTTCCATAACCTAGATCCTCAAGGGAGGCTTGTTTTTGTGAGAATACTCGAAGGCTCATTCATGTCAAGATATTTGTTTTGAAGGAATTGAACCCACTTCAACTATGGGTGATTAAACATTCTCCACACCAATTTGACACCCAAATCTTTGTTTTGGGATAACTATGCTTTTAAACCCATTCCACCCCATTCTTTGGGTTTACAAATTTTATCCCAAGATATGAGAGCTATTTTTTCCTTCTTTTATGTGCCCTGCCAAAAAATCTTCTCATTTTATAGTTTAATTTTTGGCTTGTGGCTATTGGTAGCACTAAACATGACATAAGGTAGATTGATAAGATTTATATCATAAACTTCAGCATTGTGATTCTACCTGCCCATGACGACCATTTCCATTTCCATGATTCCAATTTGTTTACAATTTTCTCCATTAAGGGATCCCATACTTTACTTGTTTGAAGCCCCTTGTCTAAACAGATTACCTTGGTACACACAAGTTAAGTAACCTCTTTTAAATTTCAAAACTTTGATCATTTCTTGCTCCTTTATGAGGTTGGTGGAGAAGAAGAAAATCTTTGATTTGGCTACATTCATTGCTTGGTCAAAATCCTAAGTGTAAAGTTATAATATATCCTTTATCTGCTTTGCCTCCTTCCTCTTTACAGTACCAAATAATATTATATCATCCATGAACTGTTGATGTGATATAGAAGAAGGTTTGATGTTATCTAAATTCCTTAAAACTTGCCTTCCAACGCTACTTGGTTTATGAACTTTCCCAAAGCATTCACCATTATAATGAAAAGGAATGGGAATAAAAGATCCCCTTGTTGTGGTCCTCTTGACACCTCAAAGAGACCTTATGGAGACATGTTGATCAAAATGGAGAAGCATGGATTAGCAATGTAGTTGAAAATCCAATTTTATCATTTTTTGTCAAAGTTCAAACAAAAATATCTAATATACCTTATCGTATGCTTTCTTTATGTCCAACTTCACAAGAATACTCTACCTACTAGTTTTCTACACTTAGTTAATAACCTCTTGCACTGTGATTACATTGTCCACGATTGATTTGCCTAGCACAAAACCAATTTTATCATTCAAGATAATGTTTGAGAGTATGTGTTAGTTTTTTTTCCATTGATTTTGCTAGAATCTTATAGGTTGTATTACAGAGGGATATAGTTCGATAGTCATCTAATTAAATTGTATTCTCCTTTGGAATTAAGGCAATGAAAGTGTTATTAACCTCCCTTTTTATAGGAGTATTTGATAGCCTCTACAACATTCATTCCAATTATGTACTAACATTTATGATATAAGCTTGTTGAGAATCCATTGGGCCCTGGTGCTTTGTTTGGGTGGAGTTTCCCCACAAATTCCTTAATCTCTTTTTCTAAGAAATCCTCCATTATCATTTTGTTTTTCTCTTCAAAGACTAGTCTAGGTATGTGTCTCTAAATTTTATTATGAGCTTCTAGACTTGAACTCTCTTAATTGTCTAGTAGGTTTTGAAAGAAACCTACCATTTACAATTTTATTGAGTTCGATTCATCAATAACTAATCCATCTCTCCTTCTTATTTGGATAAATTTTTTTACGTTTCTTTAGATCTTGGTTGTGTTGTGGAGTTATTTCAACTTTTTATCCCTATCTTGAATCCAGTCTCTCTTGATTTTTATTCCCAAAACACTTCTTCCTTAGCCAAGATTCCTGCATAATCTTTTGTGAGTGTATTTTGTAACATAAATATGCTTTGATCCACACCCTCAATAAAGATCTCCTCATTCAAATTCTTAATTCTCTCTTCAAATTATTTCTTTGTTTGGAAAGTGTTTTTGAAGTGGTTCATGTTCCTGGAATGAAAGAAAATAGGGGCTTTTTCCCATACAAGAAAGATAAATCGAAAGTGTGGAAATAAATCCTATCTTCCTAAATTCATTAGGAAATGAGATCCCCACAACGAATTGATTATCAACCCTTAGGTGAATCAGCCCAAAGTGGGAATCTTCAAATTTGATTATGCTAGAAGGATGGGGGTCAAGGTCAAACAACACTTTGGGGAGAAAAACTAAAAATAGCAAATCAACTCCAAAATGCAATATATCACTTGGATCTTAAAGATTAAGCATAAAACTAAGAGAAACAACAAATTTTTTGGAAAATCTGAGAGGGAATAGCACTATGTACCTGTCATAAAAATCAAATTTTGGAAGCCTATCAAGGACTCATTTGCCCATGGGTAAATGGGTCCAGGTTTCCTATTTTGGAAATCTCTGAATTTGAGATCAGAGTCTAGATCCTGCACTTCTTTCCTGTAGCATTGAACCTTAGCTCTCGAATTTTAATCTGTGATAAATTTGCAAAACAAAAATTATTTTTTGGTTGTGGATGGGGGTTTGCCTCAATCAAACCCCTAGTTTAGTAATTAAACTTTAAAAAAAAAAGATCTAAAACAAGAAAGTGTGTGAAATCCCTAATATTAAGTGTGTCTAATATTATAAGAGCTTATATGCAAATAAACCCTACTCAAATGTGTTAGAATAGGATCCCTAAATGAAACAATGACTAGTGACGAAGACCTACTTTGGGAGATATCAAATCACCCTAATAGATCATAAATCTGAATATATCTTCATTTAGGCAGAAAGTAGAATGATAATAGAAGATGGAACCACTAAGGGAACAATCCATTAGGCTTCATTGAATGGCTTGGTGCATCTCCCAAAACCTAGAATCTATCATGATCCTCCATAGGCATCTATCATCAATCTTTGATAATGCTTGATCTTGTTGACAAAATGAGCTTGAAGACATGCAAAAACAAGTAGAATGGTTCTCCAAGACTTCAACTTTGAATTCTTGATTGATTTCTCCTTGCTCTTGAATGAAAATGCTTGTGATCTCATTTGAATTTCTTTCTTGTCTAATGAAAAATGATTGAAAGACAACTTTATAGGCTTCCTTTCTAATTTTCTGTTTATTAGATCCTGAAAGCTGACACTTAGGATTTGAATTTGGGACCTTGAAATGCCACTAAAAACTTGTTTAAATTTGAATTTGTGAACTTAAAGAGGACCCATTCACCCATGGGCAAACGGTTCATGACCTAAAAGTTCAAGACTTAATTTATTTCGAGGCATTAAATTAATTGATAACATTTATTCAATGTGGGTTATAGTGTCAAGAAATAAATAAAATAAGCCTTGGGATGCATAATAAAGGGTATTAGGGGCCCATTAATGAGGTTTAAAATGCATAAATGAGGGTTCACTAAAATAGGCTCAAATTAAGTGTGAAATTGTACTTTCTCTTTATAAAGGAGTACAAATTTCTACACTACATTTAGCCCCCACTTTAGCGGCCATATGACATTACATGCATATGCAAGCTAAAGGAATTCAGATAAAAAGGATAATTATATGGATTCATTTGCAAGTAGGGATAATGAAGCCCCCACTGTAGTTATCTATAAAACCACAATGTTAGGAACCACATCCTGCAACACAAATTCATTAGTCGTTCAAAAATCCTCTTATCAAACTTCTATATAGAATCAAATTCGAGGGTAGATGTATGCCCCCTTGGATTTCGCTTGCTTTACAAAGGTGGAATCAGGGTAGCCATGAAACCTCATCAAATTACTTGACTTTGATGATGTGAACACTTACAATAGGGTATTATATTTAAAACACCACATATTAATAGGCTTTAGATTAGATTGAGAACAAAATCACAAATCTAATGTAACAAACGACATAAAAAATGGAGTTCACTAGCCCCCAATATGTTGATTTGAATAAAATGTAATAAAATATACTTTTCTTTAATATAATCTAGTATATATGAATGAAAATGACACTTTTATCTATCATTTTGACATTTAATTTTGTGCAATTTACCTTGGTGTAGAGTGATTGAAAATGCCTAGCAGATGAGCATACAAGCCTCTGAGACTTGAGATTTTGTGTGATGAGGTAGCGCGGGGCAAGCTCCAACATACGGTAAGTGGATTCTACTCTACTTTGTCTTCACATTCATGTATTTATAATATTATTTTTGTATTTCTATAAGTTTCTAGGACCTTGGAAAAAAGTTGCAAAGCATCCTCCTTTGGCGCAAAGTGTGCCTCTTAGTTGTAAAGTGTCCACAAATGTCTGAAGTGTCTAGGACCCCCCTCTGTCCAAAAATGGCACATGTGCCCAAGTTGGCGCAAAGTGTCCTAGATAAAGTTTAGTAAAAATTTGATTATTTAATGTATATATTTAGGATTTCTTTTTCTTTTTATTCATTAGGTCCCTCCCTGAGCTCGACAACATGTAGGAGGCAGAAAATTTTGTCGCCTTTGAGAGCAGATTTCTCAACTGTCGGAGGATGAGATCAGTACCTTACAACAGACAAGATTATTTTGGGTATACCTCATGCCACCCATGAGGTATCATGATGGTATGCTAATAGACCTTATAGAAAGGTGGGATGTAGATACATGCACCTTTTGCCTTCCTACAGGGGAGATGACCGTCACATTGGAGGAAATTCATCGCATCATGTGGATACCTATCTGAGGAAATGTTATCCATTCGGTAGATGAGCATACACCTGAGGAGATGCGAGATGATATTCAATACTATCTAGGTTGGCCCATCTGAGAGGCGAGTGTCAGACTCCACGTCAAGCTCAGATGGTTGCTATACACACGATCACTGCTATTGAGGTGCATTATGATAGTTTCTACAATATTAGCGCTAGTTCCTGATGGGAAAGGCGCACACTTAAAGCGGATCTCTCCACCTTCTACGGGGTGACATGCGGATCTCTTCAAGCTAGTTGTGAGACAAAGGGAAACATGTGAGAGCATGACCAGATGCGTTGACCTAGCTAAGTCCAAGGAGGAGTGAGTTATAGAGTGGATCTGCACTACAGGAGATATATGATGAGCTCCAAGCATCTCGAGTTTTGACAGATAGTGGGGCGGAGACCGTCCCACAGTCAAAGGTTTCGAGGTTAGAGAGGGAGATGGCTAGGCTGTAGGCAGAGAGATCACATAGACCGGGAGCATGTTGAGGCACTCATACGAGAGGTGAGAGCGTTTGGAGAGGAATAGGGCCTACAAGCAGCCATGAGATCTATGAGCAGATCATGATCATATTTCATTGTATCTCGATAGTTGCCACCACCAGGCCCGGAGGGGTCTAGTAGTCATAAGCCATAGAAACATTGTATTATTGATTATATGTACATGAAATTTTTATTTATAATATGTGAGCATTCATGTTTTGGTTTTATGAGTTTATGTTGAATTAAATGTCAATGTGATTTATTAAATATTCTTAGTAAGAATGTTTAATAAATGTCTCCATGATTTAATGTGCATGTTATCTAATTAAAATATTTTAGTTTACATTAGATACTACATCATGGTTGAGTATGTTATGTTAAATTAAATGCACCTATGATCTAATTTTAGAACATTAAATGCATATAAGGATCTAATCTAACATAGCACACAAGACGAATTTGAATAGTATGCAAACTAAAGTAATAATCCAAACTTATTGAATAATTACTCCATAATCTAAGACACACAAAGATATTTTTTCCAAAGAAATAAGCAATACGAGATAAAATAGAACACTATCTACTTAATCTAACAACACTACTTTAAAATACATACTGTTCAAAGAAGATGTTAAGTGTAGTATCAATGCAAATGTGTGGAATTTATAGGTTCTTTGAGAGGTGTATCATCTATTTATGTTAATGTGTATGATCCAGACCCATAAATTTTGTCAATTATGTAATGTCCTAACCAATTAGGGCTAAAATTTCCTTTTTCATTCAGGGCGACATTGAGATTATATTGATTTTCACACCAAATCACCTTTATTAAATGCACGACGGATGACATGATCATTATAACTATGTGGCATTCATTTAGAATAATCTTGGAGATGCTTGAAAGCGTTGATATGTCATTCATCAAGCATTTAAAGTTGATGCAATCGTTGCTCTTTATAGGTATTATCATCAATAATCCCCTTAAGAGAAATTGTCAATGAAGGAATTTCTAACTCTAAGGGCATTATCACCTCAGCACCATAAACAAGGTTATAGGGAGTGTTTCCTGTAGATGTTCTAATACTCATACGATAGGCCCACAACGCATAGGCTAGTTAAGTGTGCCAATATTTGTTATGTTTACTTACCATTTTCCTTAGGATTTTCTCAATTATTTTGTTAGTTGATTCTACTTGAACATTTGATTGTGGGTAGTACAATGTTGAAAAATGATGTTGAATATGAAAGGTTTCCAAAAATTTATTCACTTCATTATTCTTAAATCGAGTTCCATTGTCTGAAACCAATACAGAGGGAAGACTAAAGTGATCAATAATGTGTTTCAATATGAAATGACATATTGTGTCAGCTATTGTGGAATGAAGAGGGATAGGTTCTACCCATTTCATAAAATAATATTGCGTCAGTCGTTGTGGAACGAAGAGGGATAGTTGTTGTGGAATGAAGAGGAATAGCTTCTACCCATGTCATCAAATGCTCCCCATAAGCACCCAAACGAGCTTCTTCAAGGGCTATAGGGATTTCTGATCAAGTTTAAGGCATCTATGAAAAGTACCATCAAATGATAGTTTGACATCTGCAAGGATTATGTCTCTAGATGCGAGTTTCTAAAGACGAGCTCTAGTGGTTTTAGTTGTTTGCTTAGGAAAGGTACATTCTTTTAAGTAATTGAATATTGTTGTATACTATTCACTAAAGTTTTCAATATCGATTAATAACACTTCTTTGATTTTATCGTTGATTAATGGTTTTGTGATTGTATGGACTATAAATGTGAAATTAATAGAAGGATCTTCAAGAGATACAAGGGAAGCCAAGGGAAGCAACACTTTCCATTGAATTTTATTGTCGATTATCCTTTCATGGTATGTTGTCAATGGTATAGGATTCAAAGCGTTCTAATAAAGTCATTGTAAGATATTTATATTTAGATAACTTGCCATGTTTCGCTTGATATGAGTCGCTTACCTACTTAACGATTAATTGAGAATCACCAAATATTTTAATGTGTTGAACACTAAGAGCTAAAGTTACATGTAATCCAAAAATTAAGGTTTCATACTTTGTAGTGTTATTTATGTATATGATGTTTAATCAACATGATAAAGGAATAGGCTTTCTAGAAGGCGGGATTATTATAACCCCCGCTAGAGCCAATTCTAAGTACAATTTCCATGTTTCCTTGTTGATAGTCAACACATTTTCATCTAAGAATTGAGTCTATATTAGGTAACACTAGTGGAGAAGGAGCATCAACTAAATGGTCGGTTAAGGCTTGTCTTTTATTTACTTTTAAGATATAAATTTAAGATCAAACTTAGTTAACATAACCCATTTAGCTAAGTGTCTTGATAAATCGGTTTTAGAAAAAAATATGTTTTAAAGGATCAAACTTTGTCATCACATGAATTTTCGCATTTAACGAGTAATGTCTCAATTTACTAGTAGCAAATAAAAGATCCAAATATTGTTTTTCTATTGAGTTATATATCGAGTTTCATAGTCAATCAAAGTTTGGCTAATGTAATAAACAAGATGTTCTTTACCATTGTCATCTTGTTGAGCCAACAATGTTGTTGTATAAAGGATAAATGGTCTTTCTTGCATAGAGGGTTGTAAAATAGGAGTAGTGAGATAATATTTCAAACTTTCAAAGGAATGTTTACAATCCTCATTCCAATTAAATTGGGAGCCTTTCTTAAGAAGTTTTGTAAGGGTAATGTTTGATCCGCCAAAGATGTCAGCAAACGACAAATAACTTGAATTCTTCCTTGTAAAGTACGCAATTGGGAATTTTTTTTAGGAGATGGCATGTTAATGATAGCATCAATTTTCTTTGTGTCCACCTCAATGCCTCTATGGGATACTATAAAACCTAACAGTTTTCCACTATCCACTCCAAAGGCACATTTTTTTGGATTCAGTCTCATGTTATACTTACGTGTTCTTTTAAAATATTTTTGAAGGATGTTAATGTTGTCTTGACGAGTTAAAGATTTTTTTAGAATATCATCAACATAATCTTCCAAAATATTATGTATGTAATCATGAAATATCAATGCCATAGCTCTTTGATATGTTGCACCTATGTTCTTTAATCGAAAAGGCATAACCACCCAACAAATTTTTTCTCAAGTTGTAGTGAGTGTTGTCCTATATTGATCTCGAGGGTTGATAAAGATTTGATTATATTCAGAAAAACCATCCATGAATGACAAAAAAGCATGGCCCACAGTTAAATTTATTATCATGTTGATATTAGGAAGGGGAAAGTCATCTTTTAAACATGCTTTATTAAGGTCATAGAGATTCGTACACATCTTAATATGATTATCAAATTTTATGATTGCGATAATGTTTGAGATCCATGGAGAATAGTCAATAGGAAAAATAAAGCTAGCTTCAAGGAGTTTTTAAATCTCTTCCTTAACCAATAAAGTTGTTTTAGGATTCATCTTGCGTATATTCTATCTTACACTTTTAGCATCTTTTCAAGGACTATGTTATGTGTCACTATCTTAGCATCAATACCTGGCATGTGCAAATAAGTCCAAGAAAAGAGTTCATGAAATCCATGTAATAATGGTGCATGATCTTCTTGTTCATCCTCATCAAGACACTTTCATATTTGAATCACTCTTTCTTCATTAGATGTGTCCATCAGTATGTTGATTGTATCTCCTATAGGTAGTTCATTTTGTCTTGAAACTTTAGAGATATGTTCTTCCCCATCGTCATCAACATGACTTATTTCTTTTTCTTCCTCTGCTTGTTTAGTACTAACCATAGCACAAGTGATTCCTTGTTTTTTAGGGGGAGTTGGTGACTTATCATAAAATCCTAACATTTCTTCCAAGGCTTCATCATCTTCAAAGTATTCCAATGTTTCATCACATGTTGTATCAATCAATTCAAGATGCTTTAAAGTGGGAGTTATCTTAGAAGGACAATATCCAAGACCTATCTTAGTCTCTTTCGTGTTAGGCTCTATAGGAATATAGATTCCTTGTTCTTTCACTCCACATCCTTTTCCACTATAGCCAAGTTATTTCAAGAGCTAATAACCTCTTCCATAAAGTCTTTCCATCTCTTTTGGATTCGGTGGTTGTTCATAGTGAACTTCATCAATTTTTTTTGTATAAATTATGTCTTCTTCTAGAGTAGATGATTGTGAAGGTTCTTTTGAGTTTCGTGTTGATAATACTGCCGGTTCTTTTCCCTTTTCAGACTTTTTGTTGTTGTGATCTTGTATTCTCCCATAAATGTAGGTGTAAAATCTAAAGAACCCCAATCATCATCAAATAGACTTCTGATTTCCTCATAATTATTTTATTTGTTTTCTTCCTCTTGCATAATTTCCACTTTTGAAGTTGGTATCAATGTTTTCAAAGGACTTTATTTATCTTTCTTATTGTGTAAACAAATTTCTAGATCAGGACTAGCTTTGACTGTGTACACTTGGTTGTTATAGACATACTTCATTATACAATGAAGAGTCGAAGGAATTTCTTGCATCTCATGAATCCATGGTCTACCTAAAAGAAGGTTATATGAAAGATCTTGAGGCATAACATGGAAAAGAGTTTGCAATGTGACTTTTCCAAATTGAAATAGGTAATGTGATCACACCAAGCGGTTTTTTCCTATGTTATCAAAGCCATGAATGGACAAAGAATTAGGTTCAATCTTTCTCTTATCCATTCCAAGCTTGTCCAAGAGGCTTACACTACACACATTAAGGGTTGATCCATTGTCAGAAAGGGTTCTCTTTATCTCAGTCTATTAATGTGAGCTAGTATCATGAAAGCTTCATTTTTTTTTTGCACTTCCAAGGAAGGCAACTCACTTTGATGAAAAACAATGTCTATATTAACCAAATTCATTCCTTGAATAAGGGATGCTACATCATTTGAACTTATACTAGGAGGTACCACAAATTTTTACAAAGTTGTATGAAGCATACTATGGTAATTAGGTGAGACTTGAATAAGGTCTCATGAGGATATCTTAGTAGGAGTATTTTTAATTTGTTCAACGAGATCATACTCCTTTCCACTATGCAAAGGCAAACGAGGAGCACTAGGCAAGACAGGTTGAGATAATGGTAATGAAACATGGGTGGATTATTGTTGCCTATTGTTCTTTGTATTATATGTGTGAGCAATAGTATTGTAATTTGGTTGTTGTGAAACATTGTTTCTAAGAAGTTGCCTTGTAAAGTTCAATATATCTCCTGGTTTTAATGGTTTCTTTTTAGGTGGTTCTAAGATAAGCACGGGTTTTTTTTGAACTCGAGGTTAATGTGAGAGTAGGTAAAGGATAAGCTAGGGTGTGATTACATTAACATCTCTTTGTGTTGGTTTATTATGACAAGCCTTAGTGGATGAACCTTGTGAGATGAAATCTTCAAGTGCTTCATCTAGCATGTCAAAGTCATAACTACTAAAGGTCTTGAGGGATATGTTAACTTGGAAAAAGAGATTTGACATGATAAAATGAATATGCTTTCTCCAAGGGTTTCATCAATTTGTTCTTGTTTTTGTTTGTTTTGTTTGATGTTTTTTATTTTATTTTCTAATGATTGTAAAATGTAAACTAATCTATCTAAACTATGAAATAATGTTGAAAATAAAGGGAAATTACAAAAAATTAACACTATCCTCAAATGAAATATGCAATAAATATTTTCCCAAATGTTGCAAGATCTAACTAGAGAAGCAATAACTTGAATTCAAAATCAACCTGTTTCAGGAAACCAATTCTCAGATCTGAAAACAATAATAAAAATGCAAAACAAAGGCCAAAAATCACCCACAAACTTGTCTAAAGGGTCTATACAGGGACTCATTCACCCATGGGTGAATGGGTCATTGCTCAGGGTTTTTAAAATTGATTTTTCTAAGATGTGAGTTTTTTTATGTATTTCCTATTTCTGATTACAAACAAAGGTTTCTATAACAGGTTTTCCAGAATAAGGGTGTTTAAATGCAATCTTAAATAAGGTTAATGATGAACTAAATGAATATTTTTAGAATTTAATTTGAATCTAATTCTAAACTTAAATGATTGAATGATGATCTTGATGCAAGTAAAATGCAAAATGAATGCAGATCTAATGCAACTTTTTTTTAGATTTTCTATGAATTTAAAGGATGCAAACATGCAAATTTAACCCTAAATACAATGTTCGCAAATTCAAGTTTAAATAACCCTAAATGTAATGAAACTAATGTAAACCTAATACAAACTAGTGCAAAATTCAAATCTAGGGTTGAAATGGACTCCAATTTTCAAAATTTTGTTGTACAAGGTCAGGTTCACCAAAATGAAATAAAAGAAAATAGGGGCTTTTTCCCAAAATGGAAAGGTAAATCCAAAGGGTGGAAATAGACCCTATATTCCTAAATTCATTAGGAAATGAGATCCCCACAATGAATTTATTATCAACCCAAGGTGAATCAATCCAAAGTGGGAATCTTCATATTTCCTTGTGCTTGAAGGACGGGGGTCAAGGTCAAACAACACTTTGGGGAGAAAAACTAGAAATAGAAAATCAACTCCAAAATGCAATCTATCACTTGGATCTTGAAGATTAAGCATAAAACTAAGAGAAACAACCGAGTTTTTGAGAGGGAATAGCATTGTGCACCTATCATAAAAAGTAATTTCTACAAGCCTATCAAGGACTCATTCGCCCATGGGTGAATCGGTCTAGGTTTCCTATTCTAGAAATCTTTGAATTTGAGATCTAAGTCTGGAACATGCACTTCTTTCCTATAGCTTTGAACCTTCGCTCCCAGATCTGAATCTGTGATAAATCTACAAAACAAAAATTGTTGTTTAGTTGTGGATGGGGGTTTTCCTTGGTCAAACCCCTAGTTTGGTAATTCAACCTTGACAAAAAGAATAGATCTGAAACATGAAAGTGTGTGAAAGACCTAATATTAAGTGTGTCTAAGATTATAAGAGATTATATGCAAAGAAACCCTACTCAAATGTGTTAGAATAAGATTCCTAAATGAAACAATGAATAGTGATGAAGACCTACATTGGGAGATATCAAATCACCCTGATAGATCACAAATCTGAATATACCTTCCTTTAGGAAAAAAGTAGAATGATAATAGAAGATAGAAACACTTAGGAAACAAGTCACTAGTCTTGATTTAATGGCTTGTTGCATCTCCCAAAACCTAGAATCCATCATGATCCTCCATAGGCATCTATCATCAATCTTTGACAATGCTTGATCTTGTTGACAAAATGAGCTTGCAGACTTGCAAAAACAAATAGAATGTTGCTCCAAGACTTCAACTTTGAATGCTTTATTGGTTTCTCCTTGCTCTTGAATTTAAATTTTTTTGATCTCATGTGAATTTCTTGCTTGTCTAGTGAAAATGATTAAAATACTTATCTTTATAGGATTCCTTTCTAATTTCCTGTTAATTAGATCCTGAAAGCTGACACTTAGAATTTGAATTTAGGACCTTGAAATGCTGCCAAAAACATGTTTAAATTTGAATTTGTGAACTTAAAGAGGACCAATTTTCCCATGGGCGAATGGTTCTTGACCTAAAAGTTCAGGACTTAATTTATTTTGGGACATTAAATTAATTGATAACATTCAATGCGGGTTATAGTGTTAGGAAATAAATAAAATAGGCCTTGTGATGCATAATAAAGGGTATTAGGGGCCCATCAATGAGGTTTAAAAATGCATAAATGAGGGGTCACTAAAATAGGTCCAAACTAAGTGTGAAATTATGCTTTATCTTTAGAAAGGAGTACAATTTTCTACACTACAGTTCCAAATCTTTAATTATTGTTTCCCATACTTTAATTTGGCCATAAACCTAAACATTTTGGTTCCAGGTTTAAAAGCTTCAACCCACTATTTCTCAATCAAATCTACAAAGCCTGAGTCTTTCATCCACATATTCTCAAACATAAAACTACATATGGTTGTGATCCTATCACCACTAATAATTGATTATATTGAGCAGTGATCCAATCCTAAGAACAGTATGATATTTCTCTCGAAAGAAAAAAGGAAATATACTTAGATCACCTTTGCATAGGAATCTGTCAAATTTTTCTGCTATGTTGCTAAACCTAATCTCTGATTATTCCATGTGAGGGTTACATTTTCAATGCAATTTTAATAAAATAATTTCTTTCTACAAAATTTGAGAAGTCCACTTGTGATTGATACATCTTTTGCACCCCTCCTTGCTTGTCTTGACTATAGAGTACGGTGTTGAAGTCTCCTCCTAAAATATGGAATGAATTTGGATATCCTACTAAAAATTGTTCAATCTCTGCCTAGATTTTTTTTTTCTTTATGTGTACGTGAAAGGTCCATAAATATTAACCAAAATGAATTGAAGGTTCGAGGAAAAGATTTTTACCCTATATCCTTGCCAATTTTTTTTGTCAATTTCTCAATCGAGACTAATTAGGGTTTCCAAAATGTATCAATGACCCCAAATTCTCCTTTAGATGGTACCATATCCACATTACACAATTTTAGTTTCTTATTCAATAAATCTCTCTCCTTGCTGCCTATTTTTGTTTCTCGGATCATGAAAATATCAACATCTGATAATTCCATCTTGCACTTGACCAAGAGATTTTTTTTAGGTGCGTTTAAGCCCCTAACATTCCATGATGAGATCTTCACTGCTCTTTGGGAAGGGTATTTCCCTTCTCAAATATTAGCATTCTAGTTTATTCTACTTGGTATTATGCATCCTTGTCTTGGCTACGCTTCTCCTAATTTAATTTTTGACCCTTCTTTTTCCCTTCACGGCAATTCAAGGAGGCCTTTTTTGACTCCTTTTGGATGATTCCAAGTTTAAATGAATTGTTTAGGGTTAGCTTTGTTTCCATTTCTTTATCAATTTCCCCATTAGGTAAATCATCCACCCATTCCTCTATCTCCCCATCTTTCAAGCATAGATTATACCTAAGATCCCCTTCACTCGAAAGAATATTTTTAGGACTCTACTGATTCTTGGTTCTTCAATCTCAAACCTCTCTTTGTTTATGACATCAAACAATTAATAAGACACATTCAATGTATCCACATTTTTGTCTATTTTGTAATTTTCTTTGTTTTCCAAAGTTGCATTAATTGAAATCACCTCATTTTTCATAGTAGCCTTCACTTCATATTCATTCACTTTTCTTGGACTTGACACCTCAATCGATGGGATAATTTGAGTCCCTTTCATAAGCTCTTTTTCTCCCATCATAATATTGGATTCCAATTTGATACAGTCTACCTCTGAATATCCTTTACTCAAACATTTCCTACACACGATTGGTGAGGAATGCAATTCAATCTTTTGGATCCATCTTTAGTCTTGATTATTATTTCCAACTCATCCCATTATGTTGATCCAAGGTCTTTTTCCACACAAATTATAATGTATATTCTGAATTCATCATTGAGGAAATTATCATCCACTTTTATGAATGAACCCAATGCATCCCCGATCTCTTTGAGTGATTCTTCATTCTAATATTTTGATGGAAAATTGTCTAGTCTTATCCAAATAAATTTTTTGTCGATCCTATGTGTTAAGGTATTAAATTTTGGCATATATTTTTTTTATAAAAAAACATACTCCATCCATCATAAGAGGGCCTTTTCTTAGAATGGTTTCTTTTATTTCCTCAGATTCGTATTCAATCAAGAAGAATCCATTTGGAAGAGACTTAGTTTTCATCTCGCCGCCCTAGTTGTCCACTCACCATTTATGAATCCTTCCCCTTGTTGGCCATTTCCTAACCCATCTTATAAAAAAGGAGCACTCCTTTATCCACTTTGCTATCTCTGACAATTATTTGGATCTTGTTATTGACTATTTTTCTCTTGTTGTTTTGTCTATAGTTTTCCCATTCATTTTTATTCTTTGGAATTCAATTTTCCCTATACCTAGGGTTTTCCAGAAATTCCCATATCTCTTGCAATAACCCTTTGGCTAGATCCATTGATATGTTTGAGCCTCCTTTATTAATTCTAAGGGAATTCCATTAACTCCAATCACTACGACAAGCACCTTTAATCCTCTCTCTGAATCATCGAATCACTTGTTTGTGCTACCTTGCAAGTCATTTTCAATTCCTTCATTTTCCCCAAATGCCTCTACTATTCTCTTGAATCATGTGAATCAATCTCACTCTATTTATAAAAAGTCTCATTTATTTTTAGTTGCACTATATTATTCCTAAACAATATTTCTTTTCCATCCTCAACTTCAACCATGGGTTTCTAGTCAATGTGTTGACTATCAAATTCATCCATATAGTTAAGGAAACCATATATTTGCTACCTATCATCAAATACTTGCTATTTGTAAATATTGTATAGAATAGCTAGGCTTGTTAGAATCTCCACACTATACTATTATGTGAGAAAAAATCTATGAATAATGTTTGAATACTTTAATTTATATAGCATAAAACTCTACATTTTTTGACCTATCCACCCATTTAATGTCAATGACATCAAATAGTTTCATGCTCTCCCAAATAATATTTTAATATGTCTTCAATATTTTTTCCTTGCCTGCATAGATATTCTTTACTTTTTGCACTATGAACTCTAAATCTCCTTGAATTATTAGGCACCTAATCCCATTCCTGTGAACAATATTTAGCCCTAATAATAAAGCTTCATACTTAGTAGTATTATTTGTGCGTTGAAATATAACATTAAATGAAAACTTGGACAATTCACTGCTTGGTGAAACTAAGACAACACTTGCACCTAAACCATCCTTTTGACAAGCACCATAAAAAAATATGGTCCATAAATCATTCACATTTTTATCACTATTAGAGTGAGGGATGAGATCAAATTTCTTATTCTCATGTTCATCACAAAACTAATTAAATGGTCAAATATCAAATCAAATAAATTTATATCATTGGTGGTTTTGTACTTGTGATCAAAATTGTTTAATGCATTTTATTCTTTGTGTAATTTTATAGCTACCCCATACATAGGGATGGTAGCAAAGGAAAAATCCATTTGAATGCTACCTCCAATAGATTTTTTCCACTTTATAGACAAAACATACCCCATTTAGGAGGACATTCCATAATGATTATTTCCATCAAGAATGATTTATCTAGGTATGTAGCAAGTTGAACCTCAAAATTGTTCATGATACCTATGACATTCACTTCTTTAGAGTCCATTCCAAAACATTTACCATAAGACTTGGATACTTGCAATCTCAATTCATTAATACCCTAAAGTGGCATGTCATTACTTAAGCTACCAAAGTACAACACATAATTATATAAAAATCATCCTTTAATCATTAAAGTGGTATAAAAAGGATCAACACTTAGTTGATTGTTGAGTAGAGAAGCCCCTATGTACACTTCTATAATTTTTTTATCCTTTTCTTTATTATTTATGGTGGCAAGCTGACTTAGAACATTCACAACAATGAAATAAGACATGGGTCTATCCTTGTTTTATAAATCCTAAAGACTTCTCCTATTGGCATAGAGATCCTAACTTGACTTAAAAATTATGCCATGTCAACAAGGTGATATATTGGAACACGTGTGCCATGTGGAATAGTTACATCATTTACATTAGGAATAAAATTTATAATTACATCAAAGGATCCAATGTTCTTACCTTTTGACTCCTTCTTCTCTTCAACTCCACTTGAGTCTTTCAATGACACTTCTTTGATATTTCTTGGTTTTATTGCTTTGGATAATTTTTTGCAAGGTATGCATGCCATTTGATGGTATGACATGCTCTTGAGCCCTAGGTATTTAATTTTTCTTTGCTATCTACTATGCAGGGGCCTTTATTTTCTTAGTTACCTTTTTTACTGGGATCTTATTTCTTGCTCCAACATCTACCCTTTTTATCTCCTTATTGGCCTTTTGTATCAACTCTAATTGCCTTAACAATGAGTTATCTTTGGGCTAGTTCATACCTACCTCATATTTGATATCCAGCTTGAGCTTGCACTATTGTTGCATTAGTGAAGTATGCCCTCATCAAAAGGTTTTATTTTCTTATATCTTTACTTGTGACATCCTTCAAATTCCCAAAATCATGAGCTGACAACTCATACTAATTAGGATCTACACTAATATTGAAGTAATTGGCCTTTTACATCACAAATATCATTATAATATTCCTCACCTTCCAACTCATGCTAAAAAAACATCTAGTTGTTCAACTTCATCCTCATAGTACTTAGCACCACCTTCTTCATTTGTGAGTTCTTCTTCTCTACTCATTGAAATAAAAAATACATAGTTTGATGGATTGCAAGGGAGGAACAAGACTTACACTTGGATGTCACCTCTTAGAAGTTCACATGGTCTCTCCTTAGTTGATTTGGTGTATCCTTTTCATTCTATCTAAAATAAACGTACTTAGGAGATACTTGTCTACCATTTTGTAATGGTATCTTGGACCAATCAGTATTGTAAGACTTGTTACAAATGTTTAACATTTGTATCCAAGACAATTTCAACCCCAAAAGTTGTCACTCGGTTAAAGAATAGCCAATTGCACATATAGCTCTTATGTAGAGATGATAATAACATAATTTTAGCATGTGTAAGATGATGATACAAGGATAGATTTCTAAAGTATTTCTATTGTTAATGCTCACAAATAACATTTTCCCTATTTTTATAATCAAATCATGAATTTTAGATGTGTGAAAAATTAACTATAAATTACTAGTTAATGATTTTGTTTGATTAGAAGCATGATTAAATCATTTATTTCCTAGGACCAATACTTATTTAAATGGGAAACAAAGTCACAATTAATAAGAGGGGAGAAACATTGAATGGAAACATAAAAGGATGATCAAAACATAAATACATTAGAGAGTAAACATAAGACATGAAACATACTTAATAGTCCAAAGAAATATTATATAAAAATCCATATACACGAAATAAATGATTGATGCAAGGTTTATACTGTTTTAAAAATGACATGATATTTATCAATTATTATTTGCATTCATGTTAGTAAATGCGATAAGAGAGAAACGATAGAAACTATTATAAATTTCCCTAGAGACATGCATACAACCTGTTGGCGACTAGAGTTGTAGGCCCCAAATCCCTAAGGCTTGATAATCCTCTAGGTGCTAGGGGTGTTAGACCTAAGAATATTACTATGGAGTTGTCTCTAATGTCTAATTAATTTGGTGGTACTGGCTATGCACATGGCTCAGAGGATCCCTAATTAAGCAGTTCATCATTCACAAGAGGGTTGCATTAAATCATCAACTAGGGAGTCATAAAACTTTAGATAGTGCTGGCAATATATATGCATTCATGGATTCTATGCATCCTACATCGAATGAGTATAGGCAAATAAACACATATAAATATAGTAAAAGCTTTAAATCAGAATAAACTACAAATTCTCAAAACAAAGTAAATGAGTATAAACTACTACATTATGTTGCAGGTACCTAATGCTTAAGATTTTAACTAACTAACTAACCGTTATACTATAGTATCCTAACTTAGTTATCCTTCGAAGTATGAAACATAACATCAACCAATAGATTCTAATTCAGGAATTGTAACATATTTATTTACAATCACATAAACTGGAAACATTCAATAAAACTATAAATGAAATTAAATTCTCAATGCATAATCTAATCTAGCAAACTAAATTGAATTGGTTTAGTAGTACCTCAAGTGGCCCTTGCTTGAGTTGCTACTTCCACTAGATCTTGTCAATCACTTACTCAACAAAACATATTATCAAAGTATTTCTCCTTTATTGCATTCTAAAAGAATTGCTACACACAATCTAATAGGAAATTTGTTGGAAACCTTATTCAATAACACATATGATCTATTACATTCTAGAACTACTACTACAATTTCTAGATCCCCTCCTTGATAGGAAACCCAACTATATAGGGTCTGCGAGGGAGTCCCATTAGTTATGAACAAAAAACAAACTAAAGAACATATGTCAAATCTTCCCAAAGAATAGGAAGAGGACTAAGTCTTGAAATAGAAAATAATAATTACTAAAGCAAGAGTATAAAAATCAAATAAGGATTATATTCCCAATAAACTTAATCGTCTATAGCAAAAACATGCTTTATCATAATTCGATCTTGTTGAAAATAGAATTCTTTTCCTAGTTGTTTTATTGGCGGATAAGGGTAATACTAGGTGATCCATGAAATGATCAATAAATGATCATTTTCATCTTCTTTTGAAAGTGGTCACTCTATAGATAGTTGACTCCTTTGCAACAAATTGTAGTCCTTGTGCTATGGGTTGGAAAGCCCGTTTTGCAGGTTACAAATGTCTTATGTTGTAAATATTAGTCTTATTTCCTAAGGTATTCTCATTATCGACAACCATAAATTAAACATAAAATCCTACTAAACTTCATGGATATTCGTGAATTATACATACACGTATTAACATAACATATTTCAATTCCAAATACTTAATAATTACTTAAAAGTATATGAAAGGTATGAAAGGTCTTGGTAAAGTCTTAATTTGCTCAATAGAAAGTAATGATAAAAGTATGAAAAAATAATAGGAAACTAGCCAATTATAAAGCCCATCATTTCCCCCCAACTAAAGCTCTTTCTTGTCCCTAAGCAAACTTTATGGTTGAAGGTTATACTATAGTGCAGTCTCTCTATAATCCACGATTGTGGTCACTCCCTTTTCCCGCTTCAAATAAAACCCCTGTTGGTTTGAGATCTTTGCCAATATTTTGTTCTCTATTGCAACATCTTCCTCTTGCTTCCTTCCTGTCCAGTGTGGTATAGGGAACAAGAGGAGAGGTAGATGAAAAGTGAGAGGAAGCCAAAAAAAATTGTTTCTCAAGGTTGTTGTAATGTACTTGTGTGATCTCCCAACTACTCTCACATAATTAAAAACATAATGAGGTTCTTTCCTCTTAAGCTCTGGGGTGAGTTCTCTCCATCTTCTTTGTGAAAATTCAAGTGCCTCATTGATTGTCACTGTCACTAGTTCCTTAAATATTTTGTAATCTCTTTCTTTGCATTCCATTATCTTTGTTTTTACTCCCCTCTTCTCTATGAGGTATATGGTCCACTAGTGCATCAAGATCTGTTACTTCTTCCCTCAACTGTAGAGAGATACTTATCTTTCCCCTTTGATATTCATTTCTAATATAGGAAGCTGAAGCCCTAAGCTAAACATCTCCCACAAATATGAGTGTGTTCCATGTAGTGTCATAAGAAAGAACTAGGTCGTGTAAATAAAATTCACACAACCGATCTTGCATATCTGGGGTGGACTATGGGAAAGCTTCTAAAAACATTGTTCATGAATTCATAGCAAGGGGGAAGATCAATAATTATTTGGCTAAATTGGAAACAAATAAATAAAGATTCTTGTAAAAAATAGAGTGTAGACCCTAGCAGGAGGTTTGCACCTTAGTAGTTGTACTGTTTTATCTACAAACTCATCAATCTTCACTTTCAATTTCTTGATTTTTGTTTCTTGTTTCTCAATCACTCTGGAATATGTGGACAATAATTCTTCTTTCTATTTTTCCCAATCTATTTTTTTATGAGAAAAATCCCTTTTTTTATTCCACAATTCAATGCCAAGTGTCACCACAGTGGGAAAAGTGGGGGTTCTTGGATATTCGGTGGGGTTCTCAAGGTTTTGAGCCCTTCTACTCATCTCAACTACAAAAATTTGTGATAATGCTTCTAACCTTGACCCTTATGTGAATTTCTACAATTTTTCCTCTAATTCTTTGATTCTTATATCCCTCTCACCATCCCTCTATTGGTATACTTTAAGTTTCTCTTCTAGATATTTGATCCTCTACAAGGCTTCTTGGAGCTCCTTGCTTGTATTTATTCCTTCAAACAAAATTCTTTTCTTTCTCCAAAAATATTTCTTCCTCAACTTCCTCTTCTAGCACAAACCCTTCTTTTGAAATAGTGCTCTTTGGAGGTTTACTTTTATTTTTAGCCATAAAAATATCTTCCGAATCTAAATTAGAAGTGTTGCTCATGTATAAAGGATGCAATATTAGTTTTCTTACGTCACTATCGGGAATATCTTTGTCAGAATTTGTGTTTGTTTCCATCAACATTTTCTTTTTGCTTTTTATCCTTACCTTTCACAGGCCCTCTTTTCCTTAGGCAATGTGATCACCTTCTTGATGGTTTAGGTCATTTCTTCTTCTTCATTGGTTCAAAAGTAGAGGTTTTCCCTTTCCTTTTCTTGGGCTCTGAAGAAATTTCTACATAAGCAAGGGTTTTTGTCTCCCCTTTAGCTACGAGATGCTCACCAGAAGTTGCAAGTTGAGTTTCATTCTCTTCCCATTCTCGAGGTTCCTCTATACTATAGGTATGTGATGATTAGGGGAACCAAAGGGTATGTTTCCACCTATTTCAGTCATGGGATATTCTTCCATTTCTTGTTCTTCACCCCTTTCTTCTATATTTTGTCTTGGTAGAATATTGTTAACATTATTATTGGCTAGAAAATCCTCCCAAGAATGTTAGGGAATTGAATTCTTTGACTTCTCTTAATTAGTAAAGTGAGCAAACAAAAGTTTGAAAGAGTAGACCAATTCCTCTTATTTTTATACTTTTTTGACATTCTTTTTAGTAAATTATACAAAAAATTGGGTACATTCACCATTCTCTAATGGCGGAGATGGCTGAGTAGCTTAAAATGTATAGTATACAACAATGATTTCCTTCCATCACAAGTCAAGTATTTGACAATATATGAAGTGGCTGAGGCCCAGAGCCAAGGTAAAGAAAGTCATTTCATACCTTTTGATGAAGAATCTATATTTTCTACAAGTAATGAAAATTCATTTCTAGCGGCAATGGAATCTACCTTGACTGGAAATTATTCTCCTATTCTTGGTAGCCTTGATACATTTGCTATGGTTGCTTTTGAGGTATCGACCCTCATTCCCCTTACAATAGCTTCATCATTTTGTAAAGTCTTGGATTCATGAGATTATTATATTCTGTGTCTGAGAAAATAGTCTAGCCAACTTGCCTGATGGAAGATGGGCAGGCATTGCCTATCTTCTAACAAAAAATTATGAGTTGCATAGACCTCTTCTCACAATATCTCCTCCCATTATGATTTAACCGATTCTAATGCTTTCTTCAATTGTATTTTATTTCTAAATGACCTATTCTCAATTTTTTTACTTTGTTCCTGAATACTCTTTGTTCAACTCTAGATACTTCTACTCTTAAACTATCATTTTCTTGGTGATAGATAAGAATTTGAAAACAATAAAGACCTTATGGCTACCCCTCCCCCCAACTTAATGATGCTATTTATCCTCAAATAGCATGTACAAAAGGGTCAAGATAATAAATATTAAGCATTAGAAATTTGAAATATGAAGTTGTAAATGTATACAAATTTAGTAAGCTTAAATGTTAATTATAGGTAGTTCATGTGAGAAATACATGTTATCATGATGTGAAGTGATAGTTGGCGCATGTGAGAATGATTGACCACTGCCATGCAACATGGGGAAATATTTGAAATGATATGAGTTGATAGTGAATTACTATGGGTGGTGATCAATGAAAAGGTTATTTAGCATGAGGTTTAGAACGTGAAAAACTTATAAGCATGTGCTCAAATGTCGCCACTTAAAGTATTTTGTATCATGCGTCGCTAAAACCTTATGACTCATTGGTTTCATTTCCACGATGAGAGATGGACCATATCTTTTTTCACATTGCATATTGTTGAAATCTTTTGGCCCTTTTATCCCACTTCAACGATGCGCGATGGCATGTATTGTTCCTTTGCACCGCTGCTACCCTTTGTATCGTTGAAGTCTTTGTGCTCTATTAATCTTTACATCAATGCGTGATGGCCTTTGTATCACACCAGTCATTTATATTGTAGAAAATTCTTTGTCACTCAATTCATTTAAGCGATGAGCGATGCAAGGTAAGTCACTGTGGGCTATGATTGTGCCACTTGTTAGCATCTTGTGTCGTCACCCATATTGCTTGTTTTCGAAGGCTCTTTTCATTTCAAATCAACTATAGCGATGAGTGATGGATGGAGGAAAGTTCTTTGCATCGTTAAGGGTTTTCACATCGTCGAAGTATGAGTACATCTTTGCAACATTACAGCAACAAGTGATGGGTGAATATTCTTGTGAATATTCCCTCCATCGGGGCTACTCTTTGCATCACTCTTCCATTTGATCAAGCGATAGAATTACAATGATGAGCGATGAAGTTCAAAAGGAATATTGAGAAATGTGGAGTGGTTACGTGGCATTTTCTTAGGGTATCATCACCATTTTAAAGGACACTTGTGGAAAGCAAAAGGTGATGGGCAAAGAAATTTTGATGATGTTGTAAATCAAAAAGTTCAATGGCCTGAATTCAAACCTAAATGACTATATGTTAGTTCGCTCACACGAGCTTTCTTTCAGACATTAATGGTGAAGACGCTCCATTTTTTTGCTTTAGAGAAGGTAGATGGTCCTTTTTATCTTACAATTTCAATCGTCAAGAGCAGAAGAATTAGTCAAGTTTAGAAAAGGGGAGAAGGTGAGCTTCAAGCGAAGAGAATTCGAAGAAAAAAATGCTATTTTTCCCTAGGTAAGTCAATTTTATACGCTCTTGTGAGTAATTTTATAGCATTGGGTAGTTTGGGAATTGGGTGAATTTCTAGGTTTTGTAGTTAGGGTTGTTATGCTCTATTTGAAAATGGAATTGAAATTGTTTCACATAGGGTTTGGGGAGGGATATATTTTTTTAAATTGAGTATAAACCCTGCGAGTTTGAAGAATTAAGACTATAATTCTCAATTATTTTGAAACCCTAGTACCATAAGACCGTGCAAAATGAGTGAACCCGGCGAGTCTGTTGCACTTGAGAGAAAACCTAAGCAGAATAGAGTTAGAAAACCAAAACCCCAAGATGATAAATCTAAGCCAAAAGTGCCTAAAGCATCTGCAAAGAAAAGAACTGTGAAGAGAGATTACTCTCGATTTATGGAGGAGGTTGTTAAAGATCCAGCTACAAAGGTCAAACTAGTTGGGAAGAGGAAAACTGGTGAAGGTGTATTGACAAGTCATTTTAAATACTTGGCTATAGGACTTAGTGATATTATGTTGCCTCATAGTGGTTTGGATTTGTTTCTCTACACTTTCAACAAAAGATTTTCTAGTCACCCCATATGTCATCTCTGAAACTGTGATATTGGCAAGCTAGTTTGCCTAAATGTTTTTGTGGAGGTTGATTTAATTTTGGAATTGGATAGATGTTATGACCCTAATGATAGGGTAATCAAGATATTTCTAGATGGAGCTCCCATACTGGATATTACAAGAATCCATATAGTTGAGGTATTCAATTTGAACCCATATGCTATTAAGTCAATAAAATTTCGTGCCTTGTATAATGAGCATGTTCAAAATAAATTTGGTTATAGAAAGAACATTCTGCCAAGGCATATAAGGCAAGACTTGAACAAGAGAGGTGTGTCATTTGGGCCTAGGGAATTTGAGCCTTTTGATTGTGATGACTTTGAGGATTACTTTAAGAACACAGATTATCCATTGTGCCAAGTTTTGCACAAGAAATTTGATATCAAGATGGATATTGCTTTAATGGTCATGGCTATTGATATACAAAACAAATATCATAACGTTACCTTTGATTATGCCTCTTATATAGCTGACCAACTTCATGAGGACTTGATAAAATTAAAGGATGCATAGCCTCTGTTGTCTTGCAGACATTATTCTTTATTGATGTACATGTTATTGTGGAGAGGTAGAAAGCTATGGAGAAACTTCATGAGATTGAGAGAGAGGGACAATCGTGATAATGAGTTGCCAATATAAATATGGACACATGTTTGGGATATACATGGTTCAGATTCCAATTATGTTGCATTTTGCATTGGTTTTAAATTTGGTGTGATGGAGAAATTGGGCTTGAAGCCCGTGTACAAGATATCAAAAGGTGTAAAGACAATTTTGAGGCCTTTGGAGTTTGAAGAAAATACCACACAAAAGTTCAATTGGGGGGACTGGTACTTACATACCGGGTACACTACAATCAGGATCTATGGATCTCTAGTGCCACCCCACAGGATACCTGTATACGTATTTGACAAATAGGAATTTATGGAAATAATGTGGCAATTGGATGCCATGGACAAAGAGTATTTTATAAATGCTAGAAAGGAATCACTGATAAACTCTAAGTGTGGATTTGCATATCTTGTATGCTTGTCAAAAGAAGGGATTGAGAGGTTTGGCTCTCTTTTGAATAATTATAGGATAAAACAAGATATTGTCAGATACCATGATCATGAAGGAGTAATTGATGCAGAGAGGAAAGCCAGAGGAAGATCCAACAAGGGGCATCAATTCTTATACACAAAAGATGTAATAAAAAATTCATCTTCTGATGTGGAGGTTGCAGAAAAGAAAAATGAATAGACAAAGATATGTGCCATTGAAGAAAGAATGCTACAAGAAAACCCCTTTTATGTGAGTCCTTATTTTGAAATAAAGGACCAATATATTCAAGCTAAGGTACTGTTGGGGGATTTTGAAGATAAAATATTTTTTGATAAGGTTAAGGGAGCTGAAATGAAAGCAAAAGCTGCTAGAGAACATCACGATGCACAGGTAAGGAGCCAATTGGATCATTCCACAACTTAAGGCTTTCAAGTGCAGACAAAGGAGACAGGAAATAAACCTGCAATCACCCCATTGGTGACTTATTCGATAATTGAGAAGGGTGGTGAAGATAATGCACTTGAAGAATCTGCAAAGCATGTTCATATGGAATAGGAAGTGGATCAAAGATTCCCTTCACCTGAAAAAGAGGATGCTTTAAACATTATTGTCCCTACTAGCAGGATAGTGAAATGCGAGTATGATGAAGATCAAGATGATGATTTCAGAATCAAGGCTTGTAGGGATTTCATGAGTTATGATACTTTTGTCTATACCAAGGAGTTAAAGGACTTTGTCATCCAATTAAGAAGCTCTAACATCAAGAAGAGAATAGAAGAAGGAAAATAAAAGGTTGATCCTTCACTTCAAGAGGAAGCTAAAAAGGAAGAAGAGGATAAAATAATAAAGGAAATTGAAGCTATAACACCCCAAAAGGCAAGGGAGTTGGTTAAGGGAAGTGGTGTCTTATTATTTCCTGGGTGGGAGCTCACATATGCTATTGCTTTGGATGCAATAAGAAAGGACCCCAATGCTTTTGTTTCTGAAGAGAATTTTGATAATAAAGTGTTTGATTAAGGTTTTAGCCCAAAGTTGCACACTCTTGCTATTTGGTCCATGGCACCAAACACTAGGAAAACTGAGGTGATCAGATCTATGGAGCAAGAGATTGGTGTTGTGGTTATAAAAAGAGCTATTGAGATGACTGATAATGTAGTTGCATAATTAACTATGCATGTTGTTATGCTACGTGTTGATACAACTTAGATTGCACAAGACATATATGATAAGCTATTGGATAAATACAATAAGTTAATGGATGAACATAATAGGGTTCTTTTTATTATTGCTAGCTCAACACAAAAATATTTTTCTTCTCCCACAACTTCTTCCTATGATATGTCTGTACAGGATAGGGAAACCTTAGCATTGAGAATTTAGAGTTTGAAGCAAGAATTGCAAGTGAAAAAAGATAATGCTAAGAAAGCCAGAGAGGAGACTACCAAGGTTGCTGATGACATTTTTAATGACATTCTGAAACACAAGGTAACAAAGTTATTGCATAAGTCTAAAAATGTATGGGATGTCTATAAAAAAATTCATGAAGCCCATAGGAAGTATGTGCAAGTTCAAAGTTATTTTCAAAATTATTGGAGAAAGTGGAGTGCCAGGGTCAGAGCACTCAAAGAAATGATGCCTAACATGCAAGAGGACTT
Source organism: Sequoiadendron giganteum (assembly GCA_007115665.2). Lineage (NCBI taxonomy): Eukaryota > Viridiplantae > Streptophyta > Pinopsida > Cupressales > Cupressaceae > Sequoiadendron > Sequoiadendron giganteum. Next base: position 567,305,967 of record CM021102.1, on the reverse strand, counting down.
TGAGGCTACAACTAATGTTCCTGATTTGATAAAGGCAATAGATTTTTTAGGTGAGATATCAACATTCCATGGTAAGTTGGGTATGCAGTTGCAGAATAAATTGAAGATGTTCAAAGACATGGAGGGGCATGGCATGCCAAATATATTGAATGATGAGGGTGAACTAAAGGAATTTTCTACTTGGAAAGAAGAGTTGGGAGGTCTGCTTCCACATTTCAAGAGAGCAATCAGTCTCATCGATTACACCATGTTGAATGCAACTATTGATAACATGATTGGAATTGAGGTGCGCCTGGATACATTTGTGAGGGAGGCTAGGATACTGATAGATTCTAGATACAACTAGCACTACACTAAGGTGCAAAAATTATTGGATACACCATGGCCTGCTGATGAGGAGTATAATACATGGCTTGAAAAGTTTACAGATTAAGCCTTGGATGAAGTATTGCAAAACATTATCTCCTCTTAGTTATGAAGTTAATGAAAAAGGTGCTGACATGGGTGTGGTTTTATGTTGTTTCCTTTTTATTGCTTTATGTTTTAGTTTCTGCTAACTTCGTGGCACGTGGACTATAATTTTGCTCGTGGAGAAGATACTTTACTCATGGTTGGTGCTTCTACAACGATGGAAGATGCCCTTTGACGGGCGAGAAGCATCTTCTCCAGTAGTGTGAAAAAGAATTTTGTCTTATATGGATTTCCCCCTCTCAAAATGCAAATGTAACTGATTTGGGGATGTTTGAAATTGAAATTGAAATCTAAGTCAAATGTAAAATGTGACTGAAATATGTAATTTGGCCTGAAGCTTGTTGCTCCCTTATTCTTATAAAAGGGAATTCAAGGCCAATTGCACATGTCTTTGGTTAGTGAAGCTTTTGTACTCATTATAATTAATTTTGTAATACAAACACAAGGAAATAGAATTAGTGTTGAGTCTTAGGGATGAATTTGAGTCTGTAATAGGCATAATGGTTTTACAATAGTGACAACATTTGAATGAGAAATAATTTTTTTGGAACATATTCTCTCCTTTTGTATTTTGTCATATGAAGTATTAATAAAATGATTAAGGATCTTTTTATTGGTCTTCAATCGTTTTGGTTGAATGTATTGTTCTATCTATGCTTTAATTTAATCAATTAATTAAAGTTCTTTGATGAAATCATAGGTTTATGTGATTAAGTATGAGGATCTGATAAGTAGTTTTATTCTTGGAAATTTGAGTTGTTTTATTGTAATGCAATATCACGATAGTTTGTAAATGTTGTGTTGGGTCATTATTGTATTATAGTTTTTTCCAAACTTGAATTAATTTCTCATGGACAAGACATTGTTCTATTGATTTGGATAACTTTAAATTCATTGAGTCGACCCTTTCTTTAAAATAAAAAATTCTTATAGAAAATCATTGATACATCTTAAATTGTTGTAAAATTTCATAAGATGTCATCCATTCCCTACTTTAGATGATTATTTGTTAGAGAATTAGCTAGATTCTTGAAGGATTTCATCTAATTTGTAATCTATGGGAATGTATCTATTATTTGCAATGTTTGTGGTAAATGGCACAAGAGTATCAGTAGGTACATTGTAGGGATCACCCTCCTAGGTCTTGCTAAGATCAAAGTGCAGAGGGAAAGCCTAGCAAGCTTTCACCTAGTCATTGGCCAATCCTCACCATTGTTGATCATTAAATTATGGAAAAATCATAGAAAATTGTTGAGATTAAGTTTGGTTCTTAAAAAAAAACCAACAACCTTGCTACCCAATCCTTTCTTTACACTATTTTTATAAGAATGTTCTTTATTTCTCTATTGGTAACCTCCACTTATCCATTTTCTTGAGGGTGGTAAGGATTAAATTTCATGTGTCTAATCTCATATTCTTGTACTAATTTATTGATCAAATATGATGTAAATTAAGGCCCTTGATCATTTAATATTTACCTATGAACATCATATCTTGTGAAGCTATCTTCATAGAGAAATTTAGCAACATTTCCATCCCTAGAAAATTGTAAAGCTTTGACCTCTACCCATTTGGTAAGGTGGTCTATACAAACCAAGATTATATTCTTTGTTCTCTAATGTGGGTATTATAGGATCAATAAAATATAGCCTCCACTTGTTAAATGGTGTTATGACTAGTCATGGTTGAAGTTCCATTTCATTTGTTTTAGTAGGTCATCCAATTCTTTGACACCTCTCACATCTTCTTGTATACTTGACTACATCCTTGTGAAGTGTTGGCCAATAATAGCCAATGTAGATTTTTATTGTTGTTCTTTTTGCTGCAAAATGGCCTCCACAAGGTTCATCATGGCATGATTTTAGGATGTCATACACTTCATCCTCCCTGATGCACCTCCTCATTATATTATCTGGACTTGTATAAAAAATATATCCAACTACCCATGAATAGGGAAAAATAGATGTTTCTTTTCCCTTGGTGAGAGATGTGGTGATGTTTTCCTTGCAACTACATAATTAGCTATGTCTGCATACCAAGGTGTATGCACAAAGAAGGAAAATAAGTGTTCATCAGAAAATGAATCATCCACAACATCCTTTGTTGATTTTATTGGCAGTCGTCAGAGAAATTTTTCTACTACATTATCCTTCCTTATTTTATCTCCAATTATAATATCAAACTCCTGAAGTAGTAGTAACCATCTTGTAAGTCTGCCTCCAACCAATGGTTTATTCATCAAGTATTTGATTGTTGCATGCTCTATATGAATGAATACATAGTATCTTATAATATAGTGCCTAAATTTATTGATAGCATAGACCACTACTAGCATTTCCTTTTTAGTGTCTGTGTAATTCAGCTCCGCACCTTGAAGATTTTTTTTGATACAGTAGATAGCATATTCTAAATTTCCTTCTTTTTGTCCTAAGACAACCCCTATTGTAAAATTAGATGCATCGGTGTGTATATGAAAAGGTACGGTCTAGTTTGGTCCTCTCAAGACTAGAGTATAAGTAAGTGTTTCTTTAAGGGATTCAAATCCATGTTGGCAAGCACAGGTCCAATTAAATTATACATCTTTAGATTAGAGAACAAAAAATGGTATTACAATCTTAATTAAATCTTGTATAAATATCCTATAGTAGCTAGCATGGCTAAGAAAGCTTCTAACATCCTTTTATTTTTGAGGAATAGGTAGTGTGTAGATTACCTCAATCTTGTTTGTGTCCACTTGTATCCCCTTGTTGGACACAAAGTGTCCCAAGACTACTCCTTCAATCATCATCATGAAAAATTTCTCACAACTTAATGATAGGTGGTGATCTTGACATATTTGTAGTACTTTCTCTAAGTTGGTCAATGCTTCCTCATAAGTATTCTCATAGGTTATAAATTTTCCCATGTAAACCTCCATGGAATCATGAGCAAAATCTAAGAATATACTAATTGTTGCTCTTTGAAATGTGGCTAGGACATTGCACAACCCAAATGGTAAGAAGAAATAGGCATATATACCCCAAGGGAAAGTAAAGGTTGTCTTGTGTTGGTCCTCTAGAGCTACTTTGATATGGTTATATCTATTGAACCCATCCAAGAAGGAAAAATATTGTTTTCCTGCTAATGAATCTAACACTTGATCAATAAATGGAAGAAGAAAGTGGTCTCATTTGGTTGTTGCATTTAACTCGATAATCAACACATACTCTCCATTTTCCTCCCTTTTTGGATACAATAACTAATTGAGATACCCACTAACTATCAAATATTAGATAAATGAACCTTGCATCTAGTAGCTTTTGTAATTTTACCTTAACTATGTCTCGTACATCTAGGTTCTTTCTTCTTTGAGTTTTGTAACCTTCATTAATGTAAATTTTTTGCATGCATAGGTTAGTATATATTCCTTTCATATCATGATAATCCCATGCAAATTTGATTGTGTGTGCTTATAGCACATTTAACAGTGAAGACTATTGTGTAGTTGTCAATTAACTGTTTACATTTAATGTCCTACCTAGTGTAATCTCAACTGTCAAGGCTGATGTTTTGATAGAGGCAATATCAAGGCCTACTATATTGGGAGTGCAATTATGGGGAAATAATATATGAAAAACTTGAGAGATATACTTGGATACATTGGTAGGGATTATTTCTTGTAAAAGGTCTTGCAAGTATGGTAGATAGTCATATTGTTGCGGGTCCCTACCATAAGAGTTTTATAGAATGTTTGCAAGTAGTTCATCTTCATATTTTGTTTCCAATATAAAGATACACTCAATAGTCATTAATGTTTGTAATACATATTGATCATCCTCATCTAGGTCAGACCATATATTTTGATCTAAATCTATATGGGGTTGTGCGAGTGAGTATAAGACTAGTTTCTTGGTCACATTTCTATTGGAAATGACCATGTTACCAGACCTGCAACCTATAAAGGCATCTATAGTAGCCAAGGTCTCCCCAAGATTAAGAGGTGTCCTACAAGGTTTTCTTTAGGTTGTAACACCATAAAATCTAGAGGCTATTCCCATGATTCCAATGTGATAACCAAGTCTTCTATAATTCCCTTAGGTTTTACCATTGACCCATCTCTTAATTGTAACACAATAGGTGTAGGTTGGAGCTCCATTAACTGCAAATGCTTCATGGTTTCCTTTGTCATCACATTGATGGCTAATCCTAGGTCAATTAGGGTATTTTTTTACGAGAGTTCCATTAATTTTGACATCTACAAAAAGGCTCCCAAGGCCTATATATTAAGGTACAACTATATTTCCTAACATAATATTTACAAGTTATCCTAAAACATGCACAATTTGAGGGTCTTTCAATTTTCTACCTAGCTTCTTAAGGCATAACTCTCTCACTGTCTTGGTATATACTAGTACTTCCTTAATTGACTGTATGAGGGGTATCTTTATGCAAACATCTCTGAGTTGTCCTAACAAGTCAGATTTAGCTTTAGAATGATTCTTTTGTATAGTTAGCCTTTTAGGGAATGGCGGTTCTTGACTTATGGTGTTTGGTTCAACCTGATTATGTTTAGGTTCCTTGGGTTGCTTGTCCATAGTTTCTATTAGGATTTCCTCATCAATCAACTCTGTGATGTGAGGAGATGAAGGCCCATATAACATTTTCCTTGATCTAAGGTGGAAATCACTCACCTCAACCCCATAAGTGGGGTATTGGATGGTATCATTAGCATAAGCCTATTGAACAAACTTATTGTTAGGGTTAGGTGTAGGTTGTGTCGGTAGCTAAGGCACTCTTGGCTGTGATGGTGCAACTATGACTAGGTTTGGCATTATGGTAGGTTGTTGTGGTTGCAAAGGCTTTTATGGTTGAGGGTAACTTATATTTTGGTTTTTCCATTTTTTACCTCCTCACCACTATGATAACTATTGGTTTTGTTGGGTGGCCATTGGAAATTATAGTTTGGACCTTTGTAATGTTGTGGTGGCCACATCCCTTGTTGTTATTGATACCAATTGGTTGTTTAGGGTATTGGCCATGGTGAATTTTGCACACTAGTCTAGGGCTATTAGTTCCAACTTGAGAAGTTTGAATTACTACCTAGAAATGACACATTGTAGGTCAAGGGATCTTGAGGCATACCTTGTATTGATTTCCATGGTTTGCATTGGGCAATGTAAAAAATTTTGCCTTCTTCATCCTCTAGGATATGAAACTCTAGCTTCCCTTGCTTTTCTTTAGAGATGCTTGCCAAATTTTTTCATTTGTAATTGATCCTCTTCTAGTGATAGTGTGGACAAAATTTTGTCAGGGCTACCTCTACTTTTTCCTTCTTTTTGATATGAAGGGTATCCAGTTGAGTAGCCAAGTGGCTAATGATGTCTTGCTTCATATTGGATAGAATATTGCTAAGCTCCACCCTTGAAACTCCAATGGATTTCTTATTGAGAGAAGAGGTCCTATCACCCCTAGCCTTCTTGGTGAATAATTTGGAGTAATTTTTGCACACCTTACAAATCTCATCAAATATAGGTTCAAAGATGTCTCTTGCTCCAATGATATTTAGAGCGTCCATGCAATCTTCATGGACTCCCCTTAAAAATATGAGTTTTAAGGACTCCATAGAAAGTTTATTTTGATGTGGTTTCTTGAGGTGGAATTGAAACATCTCAACATAATCTTCTAATGACTCATCTTCTCTCTGTGATATCCTAAAGATGTCATCCCTCTTTCTGTTTGTGTCTCTACAGTAATCTTAGTATTTCTCCAGGAATTTCATCTTCATTGTATCTCAATTGGGGATGACATTCCTTCCCAACCCCATTAACCAATAAAAAAACACCTTTCAGTGTAGTTGAGATTAATTTGAGTCAGTGAGCATCTGTGGTGTAGTCATAGCTCTGACATTGCATATCAAACTCAAAAAGAAAGGTGTCTAGATCCTTTATAATCAATCCATAGAAAATAGGTAGTGTTGAAGGAGGTATATTATTCAAAGCAACATCCCTTTCCTAGTTGGTTATTGGGAATTCAAATGTTACATGCTCTATTGGATCATCCACTATTGCATTACCCATGATGTCAAAATATCTTCTCGAAGTCTCCTCTTTGTTTGGTGTAGCTACTAGTGTAATGGATAATTCTTCTTCGATGATTTCCTCAATCTGTTCGCTCTATCCACCAAGTTCTTCTATTGCTTCATGTACTAAGGGGAGAAATATTACTAGAGAATATCTTTTCCTCTGCATGTAATGGTTATAGCTCTTTAAATCAACGGTTCCTACACATTATTAGTAAATAGTGTTGTTGATTCCTAAATAACTATTTACCCTAATACTGAAACAAAGTTTAATATCCTATGAAATCTTGAAAATAATTTAAAACACATAAATGAATCCTGAACTTACCACCATCCTTGAACGTGACGCCAAAAATGTGGAGTTGTCTCTAATGTCTAATTAACTTGGTGCTACTAGTTATGCACATGACTCAAAGAACCTAAGGATCCTTACTAAGCAGTTCATCATTCACAAGAGGGCTACATTAAATCATCAACTAGGGAGTCATAAAACTTTAGATAGTGCTGGCAATGTATATGCATTCATTGATTTTGAACATCCTATATCAATTGAGTATAGGTGAATAAACATATGCAAATATAGTAAAAGCTTTAAATTAGAATGAACTGCTAATTTTCAAAACAGAGTAAAGGAATATAAACTCCTACCTTATGCTACAGGTACCTAATGCTTAAGACTGTAACTAACTAACCATTATATTGTATTGTCCTAAATTAGTTATCCTCCAGAGTATGAAAAAAAGATCAACCTATATATTCTAATTTAGGAATTGTAACACATTTATTTATAATCACATAAACTTGAACATTCAATTAAACTATCAATGTATTTAAATTCTCAACACATAATATAATCTAGCAAACTAAATTGAAGTGGTTCAATAGTACCTCAAGTGGCCCTTGCTTGAGTTGTTGCTTTCACTATATCTTGTCAATCATTTACTCAACAAAATATATTATCAAAGTAATTCTCCTTTATTGCATTATAAACATAGAATTGTTACACACGATCTAACAAGAAATCTGTTGCAAATCTTATTCCATAACACATATGATATACTACATTCTATCACTAATACTACGACTGCTAGATCTCCTCCTCGACAGGGCACTCGACTATATAGGGTCTGTGAGGGATTCCCATTCTTCATGAGCTGAAAATAAATTAAAGAACATATGTCAACTCTTCCTCAAGAGTAGGAGAGGACTAAGTCCTGAAACAAAAAATAATAATTATTGAAGCAAGAGTATAAAATCAAATAAGGATTATGTGCCCAACAAACTTAACCATTTCTAATAGAAACATGCATTGTCATAATTCAATCTTGTTGAGAATAGATTTCTTCTCCTGGTTGTCTTATTGAAGGATATGGGTAATAGTAGGCGATCCATGAAATGGTCAATAAATGATCATCTCCATCTTCCTTTGAAATTGGTTGCTCTGTGGATTGTTGAATCCTTATTTGCAATGAACTGCAATGCTTATGCTACGGGTTGAAAATCTCGTCACTGCGGGTTGACATATGTTTTCTTTTGCAAATGTTAGTCTTATTTCCTAAGGCATTCTCATTATCAACAACCATAAATTAAACATAAAATCCTACTAAACTTCATGGACATTAACAAATCATACATACACGTATTAACATAACATATTTCCATTCCAAATGCTTAATAATTACTTAAAAGTATATGAAAGGTACGAAAGGTCTTGGTAATTTCTTAAAGCTTAGTAAAAATTAATGATAAAAAGTATGAAACAACACTAGGAAACTAGCCAATTCTAAAGCCTATCAATTACCACAAACCTATCTTTAGGTTGGGCCTGTGCTAAGGGCCAATGATTGAGGCGGGTAAGACCTTCAATTTTGTCTTTGCAAGACTAATGGGGGTTTTCCCTAAGATGCCAAATTTATGATTGAAACACTAAACAATACCTTATAACAAACTATACCCACTGCACAATGTATCCCAATAGTGGTGTCACAATATACCTATGTGCTAGTTTGGATATGTAAGGATGAGAATCTTATTAATAGATAATCTACCATATTAGTGTCTGAGAATGAGTTTATGATACATCCTTTTATTATTGTATTCATTTAGACATAGAAGTAAAAATTTAAAAGGTTTTTTAGTTTATGTGTTTGGAGTGTGTTCAAGGATGATGGGAGAGAAATCTAATCACAAACTGATGCCTTTATCCATTGGGCGATAGAGTCTCTAGGTTTAATCAAATAAGCAATAACTGAAGACAAGGTGATGGCTTAATTGAGTCGTTTCAAAATGCACAAGCAAGATGGGCTCTACATATTCATTTATAAATATAATAGATAGTTGCAGAATATTAAGAGAGTCTACTTAGTAATCCTCGGGTATACCCATAAATTTCCTTTATTATGTTGAAAAGATACCATGTAAAATCTTTGCAATGATTTTACAAACTTTTGGTTAAAAGACTAAACAAAATGCATTTGGAAATGAATACCATAAATAAGGAACACTCAAATAAGGTTGATTCTGCCTTTGAAAGATCAATCTTCAAATTTTACAAGTGTTATTGTAAATTTAGAAGAAAACCCAGATAATTACAATAAAAATAGTTACACCCAGAAAATGGAAGTTGAAACCTAGGGTTTCCTATGAATATCTTTCTTTTGTTGGCTTTGCAATTGCTTCCCTCTGCTATTCTCTATTCTCTTCCTCATGAAAATAGGAAGACTTCTCTTCTTTTACCTCTTCGAGAGACATTGGGAAGAGAAATGAGAATGTCTAACTGTACATACCTCCCACACTTGCTTTTATCACATACACTGGTCTCCCATGATGAAATCACACCTACATTGTTGAGCACACGAACTATGAATGAAAATCTTCATGAAATTTGTAGCACATCATGGGAAAGGATAAATTTCTAACAAAAAGAAGGCCTACAAAGCATAAAGAAGCATGGGTGCCTTCTTATCCTATTTGTAGTTGTTGAGAAATGTATTAAATATCATACTTATAGCCTTAAGATCAAATCTGGTAGTTGAGAAAGTAGCTTCAATATTGATGGCGTTCACGACAGAAAACACACCAAACAAGAGTATTGTCGAAGTCCCAGACCCGAATCAATACTTAGTTCAATCATTAAAATGTTCATAAGCCCACAAAACCATCTTCATTGGACATCGAGCATTGGGTTTGCAACATATCACATTCCATGTTGATGAAGAAGATAGAATTAAGAATGTCAAAACACAAGTCCGAAAAGAGGACCTCCATTGGACATCAGGTTTCAGGTCTACTGCTTGCTGGAAGAATGGTAAAATGCAAGGAAAAATGGAAATATTTGAAAGAGTGCAAAAAGGAAGAAGGTGTTGAGAGTTGAGAGTTGGGAGGAAGACTTACATCTTATCACAAAATGTGATAAAGGGTAAGATGAAAGTTCAACCTCTGAAAGGCCGAAGACATTTGTCTTATTATAGATATAAGATAGAAGGTTGACAAGAGACTCAATCTCCAAAAGCAAAAGGAAAGACATTGAGAATCGGGGGTTGAGAAAAAGGCTTACACCTTAAGATGAAATTACGGGAAGAGGTAAGGAGGAAGGCCAATCCCTAAAGTCTAAAATATTGACACTAAAAATGATTTATCAAAACTTTGGTGATTGGGGGGAGGAATTATGGCTTACAAAAGGAAAGTGATAAGGGTTAATAGTTGATGGGTTAGAAGAGAAAAGAGGGAGGAGATCAAGAGCAATAGAAATGGTGTGCAAGAAAAAAGACAACTGAAAGCTTGAAAGATTGAAAAAGTTCAATACTTAGTCAATTTTGGATTTTTTGCAAATGGGCTTTTTGAATGCAACTTAGCAAAGGCTAGATACAACTAATAGAGGGACTTGAGTATGAGACACCATTAATATTTGTTAGTCCGGTTATTATTGATAGGAATCATGAAGGGATAGCCTTAAGTGCCAACATGAAGCATTATAAATTCATCAAATTTATAGATTCCAACACAACCTTGAAGACATTATATTCCAAAAATCTATAATAGTTAGTGACTTTTAGATGCTTTCGAACACATTATACTATTCAAATCTCAACATTCAAGGTTGGCAACCTAAATTTTTTTTTGACAGTCACATAAATCTACTAGAATTGTACAACTTGTTTATGGTTGGTAATGAATTTGTTGGTTTTATATTATTGTCTCAATTGAAATGTGAGGATCTTCACATTTTTGAAGATAAAAAGTTTTGTTCCTTAGAAGTAATATTAATGAGTACTAAGAAGGTTTCTTGATGTAGGAGAGATATGGGAAATTCTATTCCTACCAAATGTTTTTTTTCTTATCTTTGGTCCCTTGTACAATGTATACAAGTGGGAAAATATTGGAAAAAGTGTGTTATACACATTGCATAGTTATATTATAATATTTTTATTTGTTAGGAATTTTTTTTTACATCTTTATAAATAAGATTTATTATTGTAAGTTTTTGTCTTCATGGAAAAATATGCCACATTTGGTTGTCCATTTTATTTTTCCTAATGTAATTCTATTGTGAGACATTAGATTTAAAATCATATTTGGTTATTAAAAAATAATAAGCAAAGAGAAAACCATAAAGAGTCATGTGTGGGGTATGAGGGGTCATGCACACAGGGCACAAGGAGACATGTGCAATATGAAGGGTCATGGATCATGGTTTTTAATAAGTTATGTTATAAAAGCCACTCATTTGTTTCCTTTGAGCTTCGTGCCTATAAATAAAGGCTCATGACTTTGTAAAAACACATAAGAAGGTTACATATTTAATAATTTTGTAGCAAGATATAAAGAAGAAATGTCAATGAATCTATCATTATATGGTGTTGTAACAAGTTTCCAAGTGTTTTTGGATTGATCACAAGAAATAGAGTAACTCATAGAGTGCATTGAGAATACATTCTATAAGAATGTATACAACATTAAGTGTATTTTATTTGGAGGTGCATGGTGTTTGATTTAATAAAGTGTGAATGTCTCTCTTAAAATATGTTGAATCTCTTGTATATTATAATCTTATTTTGTAGATAATATATCATAACAGTGTTGTTATTGCTTATTTTTCTTGAAAAGGCTTTCTAAAGAAAAATTGGTGTTTCTATGTGTGTATTCTTTGATTTATTATTTTTAATATTTTTTTTAGCCTTTATAACCCATTTACGACAATTCTTCTCTAAAATTATCAATAATTACCCCACATATAACATCATGAGCATATACAAATACAATCATGAAATAAATATTTAAGAATGATAAGCATAATGAACAACAATATGATCATATAAGAATAAGGGTCACATAAGTATGTAAAATTCATAAGATAAAAATATGTAACATTCAACATACGTAATCATAAGGGAGATGCCTCCAAGTGAGAAAACATGAAACATAGACAAATACATGGAAAAGTCATATAAATTATACAAGAAACAATATAGAAGGTGACTGAGAAAGAAAAATAATAATAAAAAGAATAATATTGCATATGACATAAGATAATGAAAGATGTGAAAAAAGTGAAGCACAACAAACAAGGCTTAATAAAAAAGGTGAAAGACATAAAACACAACAAACACATGCTATGTTTTTGGCCAACATGATTAGAGTAGTTTCCATTTACTCCATGCTTTACATCATCTCAAATCCACAAGGAAAATGCAAAAAAGGAACACATATACACAAAATAAGAAATAGGTTAAAAAGAACCACATAATACATATACCTAGTTACTTGTGTCAACATGCACCACCAAAGATGTCTTTGAATTATTTTTATTCTAATTAAAGACCTAGAAACAACATAAAACAAAAGAAAATATAATTATATAATTAGATATATAGATAAATTTCAAATGATCAAAGTCTCAATCATTAATATAGGAAGAATCTTTGCCCAATAATCACCTTCATTCCAATCCTAATAATACCCCCCTCTTATGTATTGAGATCCTCAAGTTTGAAATGCAAAGTGGCACCCTAAAAAAAAATACTTGAAATAGGCACAACTTATGATTATTCCTTTATTTTCCATTTTTCTTTCTTTCTTTAAGTAAGTTCATATGTAGTTTTTGATCTTGCTTAACATTCAAATCTTTCTTTGGTACTCATATTCAAGAGGATATTTTGAAGATGAAGCTACTTATATGTATCATTCAAAATTATTTCATTGACACATGTGGAGGTAATTGATCCTTTCTATCATGAGAAGGCTTGCATATACCATAATCATCATGTTTAGGTTTTGTAGGATGTGTCACTCGTGATAACGTATGCCTTGTATGCATATTTTCTTCAGTTAATTTATAATACAAAGGTGGGTACTTGTATTTTTTAGTTGTACTCTTATAGATTATTATTAATTTGTGCATTGCTTATTTCCCCCTTCTATGATTCCTTGTGTGTTTTATTAAAATCATGAACAAGGTCTTCTTTCATATGGTGGCATCTTTAAATTTTTTACATATGTATCTAATGTAACTTGGCTAAACTCTGAAACATGCTCATATGAATCCCTAGGAATGATGACCAATTTTCCTCTATGAAAACATTTATTATGGTGTAATATAGGTGTCATCATCTTACATTGTTATATCTATTGTTTATCAAGTGAAACTAAACATATATCTGAATAAGGAATAACATTCAATAAAATAAGAAACTATTTTAGGCCCATCTCTAAAGGAAAAATGATATAATCCAAAGTCATAATCAAAATCACATTACTAATTTTTAGAGAAATTATTGAATGTGCATGAGATTGTTAATTAATATGATGATTATATAAAATACCTGGTACATGTATTGTATTGATTAACTAGATTAATAATAATATAATCAAAGTGCTTATCATGTATACAATGTGCCATAATAATTATCATAAGGGATCTCATTGGTTGAAAATGTAATCAATGGTATAAGAGAAGTAGAACAAGCACCTTTATCATGAAACATACCCACAAAGTGATCCTCATTTATATACAAATCAATATCAAAATAATTATCAATATGATCATGTGCCTCATCACTATCCATATACTCATGTACCTCATGACCACCATCACAGTAATTCACATTATTAGCTTGACCATGAGAAGGAATATGATTTGCATAAATCTATTTTTTACAAGGGGTGCACTAAATGATTTCCCTCATCATTAATACCCTCCATATTGATCATATTAGTATCCTTAAATATTATACTTTATGTTTCAAACTCATCTAACATTACATATTATGCATAGAAAATATATGATAGTTACAAAATGCACTCTCATTATATCCCTCAAGCATCCCTCCAAATGTATCAAATGAATAAATAGGAGGAAGTTTACTCATATTCACGAAGAAGATACTTAAGCACATTATCTAAGGGATTGTGCAATCTTATAATAATTCTAAAGTTTTGAGGTTTGAAAGCAATAATATTTAGTGAATTCTCCACATAATGAGTATTGGGTTTCTTCTCTTATTTGACACTACCCTTTTGTAATTTATCTTGGTTTTAGAACTTGAAAAGGTAGGAAGTCATGGAAGGAACGTGAGAAGAACCATCATACTCAAGTTAAATTTATGGTATAATTTTAATTCAACATTTTTTATATGTACACACAAATCCATAAATTAAACATAACCATTTAAATACATAATTTGTTGGATAGGAGATAATAATCCCTTAATAAAATACTTTAGAACTCATCGTCAAGAAGTTGGTGTTGCATCTTAGAGCATAAGGATTAAAATTTTATGACATAATCATGAATACAGTCATTAAATCCTTATTCATAAGAAAATAAATTTGAAGCTATAGTTTTTAATCCCACATTCATCTTAAAATGATGCATAAATGCCCAGGCCAACTTAGAAAATGTATGAATAGACCCAGGGGTGGAAAAAATTTAATAATTCTATAGCATAGTCTTTGAATATGCATAGAAATGACTTGGCCAATAACTTATCCTTATATATAAAATCTAAACATGTAGTTGTGTAAGACCTCAAATGCGTAGTAGCATCACATTTTCCATTATAAATCTCAAATCAAGGTTTTACAAACCCAATTGGCAATGGATATTTTACAATATAAAATATGACTAGAGTATGTTGTGTCTCGATACATTCATCATTCTTAGTTTCATTAAGCAATTTATCAATGTTATGCACCATTTTGTCAAGACTTTCAATAATTATGTCAAGGTTTTCAAAGGAATACTAGATATGGGAATGCCGAAGACTATAAAATGGGTTATAACTGATGCAAATAATGTGCATGGTATTAATAGGAGGAAGATGGTGGGTAGTGACACCACTAGAATGAGAAGAGAGGTACACATGATATGAGTGGGACAAGATGAATGAATGCCATTTGTAAAATGAAAATGAGAGGTAGGTGGAATACTAGTGGGATGAGAAGAAATAAATGAAAGGGGAGTACATACCTAATATATATGTGATGATAAATGAGGACAAGGAGAGGCTTAACCTTGATATTGGAAGGAGGAACACGTATCATACCATATCAAGGAGAAAAAGTAGTAGAAAGTGTAAAATAAGAGTATCATTGGGTGGAAGGGGGGTTTATTTTAAGCACCTCAAACCATATAGATTGCTAAATAATAAATCATGTAAAACATCAACCAAGTGTGTAGTGTTTGCATCACTAGCTAAATATGAAAGATCATACGATAAAACATATGTAATCAAAGTAATATTTTACTTATTTGTTAACTCAACACTGGACATCATGGTTAAATATTTCCTCTCCCATAAAGACAAGTGTAATCAATCAAAATTTCAACCAATCCATTCTCAATTCAAATCTTGACCATTATATAATTAAATCAAAGGCTTCTTCACAAGAGGAGGATAGGAGGAGGACAATTCTTGGGATAAACACAACATACAAATCTTCAAATGATAAAATGATGAATTAAGGAGAAAATTTGGTGTAAAACCCTAAATATTATAAAGTGTTTAGATCTATTGAAATAAAAATAAACCCCAAATATCCATAGTTAAGGGGTTGTAAGATTAAAGGGTTCACCAAAATATACAAAAACAAAAGAATTTTCTTTACTAAGAGCCTTGGGTAAAATAATAAATCACGTAATGATAAGAAATCAACCCTAGAATAGTGGGTTGAGATACTAACAACACTAAACATGTTTTCCAAAACAATAAAAAAGGATTAATTATTTATCTTTAGAGGTGACAATGGAGTTCTTTGTTGAGGACTATGCATTGTGATCTAGCATTGTACTCTATGACTACATCTAACATAATTAGAACCTGACAATATACAAGATGGTCTATTCCTTGCTCTAGGTCATATTTACATATATGGAAAGAATCTACATGCACACATAAATGAAGTTGATTCATGAATTCAACCTTTGATTTATAAAAATGATTTGCATGCATTTTAATGTTTAAAATTTGTTTACCTTGATGTTAGAACTTGCATTGGAAAAATATGTGGTGCTGATAAATACATTTGCGAGCTTGCTAAGTGAGGATCTCTTCCTTATGTCAATCCCCTAGTTCTAAACCAACAATTTCAACAATGATTGAAGACATGTTAAGTAACCATGTAGTCTGCCTAGTATGTCATTATGATACAATGATGTTCCAATGCTCAGATGATGATGTTATGTAATGCTCTCAAATGAATTACATCTTGATTCTTGATGCCTAAAAGTGTATGAGGGTTGATCCTTTTCTCAACACCTTAGCATGAAAGTCAAATATTTTATGTTCTAGTTGGCATATAATGAATAGTATGAAGGGATTCAATTATGGTCTAAATTTGAATTTAAGAAATAAGGGTCATTTTTTACTATGTATTCAACTTAGGATCATTTTTGTGTTGTAGATACCTAGGATAATGCATGGATAAATTTTTAATGAAGTTTGGACTTTGAAAATGTTGAAGATAGAATCAAGTTAAGCTTTGGTTAATTACCAAATTTTACATAGAAAAATGCCACTTATATACTGTTCGTTGTATTTGATACAAACAAATCAAAGTGGATCCAAGACAAACATAAAAATTATAAGGTATGCAACTTTAACGCTTACACTTTTATAAATATTTTGTCCGTAATATAAGAAAAAAATAACTTGACAAATTACATGCATAAAATATTTACCTCTAGGCATCACTATTAGTGGTTGATTTTAGAATACCTATTTTTTACTTTATTTAAAATATTTGTAATGAGTTTTTATTAATAAATTTAAAAATTCTCAATAATTTGGTATATGAGAATAATATGGTGAAATTTGCATACCCATGCCATTTTCCATTTATTTCTGGGCCCATTTTGAGGAGAGTGTCTTGATATAGACATATTGATAAATGAAATAATTTTGTGCAAATTTGGGTCCCTTATCCCATCAACCTACCTACTCATTCCACACATTCTTATACACTTACCCTTACCCCATTTTGTGTTTACCCATTCACATACATTCGCCCTATTCATACATTTATCATGTCTATACATGCACATACTTCTATGTACCTGATTCTTATGTTGATTTCCCTTTTCATGTTTATAGCATTTATGTGGTTATTGGGTCAACCTTGTACACATGAATTTGACCCTTTCAAATTTAAAATTTAGTTGATTCATGCTTATACCCTTAGTGCCTAGGGTTACTAAACATAATTTATGCAAAGTGTTGCTATGTCCTTGCATCCGTTCTAATCATTCGATCATCTGAATATCATTCTCATTACGACACTTCATTTGGTAAACTAAAAATGATCTAGATTTTCTCAATCATTGTAGGAGCATATGCATAATTGAAGAGTGTTGTTTTCAATCTTGTATACACATTTTTGTAGGCTGACCTAGGTGAACATGTCTCCTTATGACATAATGATAACCACACCAAAGTATTTATAAATACCGCTAGCCCTTAAACATTAGAAAAATACAAAAGTAGCTAACACGAATTAAACAATCAAAATAATAGAATTTTATAAACTACCAAGTCAAATTTATAGATAAACATATTTATGAATTTAAAATTGATCCTAATCCCTAAACTTATCTCAATGTCCCTAAACTTGTCTCAACATAAAAAAGAACACTACTCTAATCTTAAAGTAAATATTAAACGAAGATTCTTTGTTCTAAATACCACGATATTATAATAAAACTAAACATTTTCATTGATCAAACTATCAATCCCAATTGTCAATAATTAATCCAGATTAATATACTCATGCATTTTGTTGTAGCCTAAGGAAAGTTTGTTTTACTTTACAAAGAGCTAACAAAATTGAGTTAAGAGCTTAACAAAATTTAAGCTTTACAAAGAGCTAACAAAGTTTAGGATTAATGAAACTTCATTCAAAAAATTAAAAGGGCCGAAGCTATACATGCATTTATAACACAAACACATTGTTCGGACATCATCTGTGCTTAAAGCGCAGCGTTAGCAATGTTTAATGGCGGGTCTAAAGTGGCGATGGTAGGGCAGTTCACGAAGTGGCACTGAGAAGCACTTTTCATTGCTGTTTTTCCGTTAACCCATGTAGCAAATTATCCATTCAAATCTTTTCTGGTTAGAAAAAACAATTGGCTTCTTTCTACCTGCTGCTCAACCATTTAATTGAAGAGGAGCATGGTAACTGTTGAGCATTCGCATCGCAATCAAGATCAAAGGTGAGGTTTAATTATGCAGAGTCAATTAACTACCACTAGGAGTTCAGATCTCAATGGTTTAATTAGTTGTGTGAGCTTTTTCTGTATCTGAACATATTTATCTGTTTTTAGAGAGAGTCTATTTCTATTTGGTTTTTTGTGTACACTTGCCATAAATGATTTTTTTCTATCAGGAAGAACTGGGGGTTGCAATAAAATAAATCTATAAACAATGTAGGATAAGGCAAGGCAAATCCATTATATTTTTAGCCAAGCTTTTAGTAGGAATTAGGAACTGAGCTCATCCATGCCATTCTCAAATATCAGATCATGTGTATTTTGGTTCGGAACAGGAGAAATACGTGAAACTAGAGCGCATACAGGAAAATTTAAGCTACAAAATCAAGACTAACAGAATGTTCCATTCAGCTGCTTACTGCATTTTTATTTGAAAGCTCTGGCAGTCCCATGTAATATTTTTTAATAAGTACAGTGTTTAATTTTGATTCAGCAGCTTTAGTTTGGGATATAAAAGTTTAGCTGTAGATGGAGATGGGGACTGAAATTATGCAGTCACTATATAATTTTAAATTTGTTTTTGGCCGTATTTTTTTTTTCTTTTTTTCTAATGATGGAAACAATTGGATTATATGGTTATGGCATTTCTGCCCTTTTCAAGCAGATTACAGCAGGATGATCTAGCATACATCCAAACTAGAAGCGGTCCATCAGCTAAGCTGTCATAAGTAGGGAAATCATCCAGAGGTTGAATGATGTAATCAAAGAACATGTCATCATTTTCACTAATTGAACTACAATCCTTCCAAATGACTGCATATTTTATCTTTCTTTATAAAATTTTACTTCAAAAATCTAATAATCACAAAAATTTCATAATCTGAAATAAAGCAGCAAAAGCAATTATAGTGACACTGGCCCCTAAAGGAATCTCCTAGAATTTTGGTAGTGCGTGCTAAAAAATATAAATCAAGAGGCTGCATAGAACTCTGCAACGATTACACTTCCACAAGATTTGTCTAACTATACAATATTGCTTTACAATGCCCATCTATTAAAAGCAGTCCCATGCAGCTGCTTGGCTAATATTTTAGCAGTCACTCTTTAAATTTTTGAGGATGTCTTTTTGAGTTATTGGTCTTGTATTTTAAATAATTAAAAACTATAAGCTCCTTTTAATGACTAAATTTAGAGATAAAAGCTGAAAAGGAACATAACAAATAGGGAAGATAAAATGTGCACCCATGAGTCAGATTTGAGATTAAGCAGCGGCTGCATAATTACAGCCCTCCTCTCCGTTTACAGCTGAAGTTTTAAATCTTAAGTTATACACTCTACTTATTAAAAATTATATGGACCACCTACACCTTAACATTTTAAGCAGTAAACAGCTCCATAACCACAAGAGAAATCTCATTCTATTTTATTTGAAAGGTTTGGTATGCTTTAAAAGGTTCCACTCTTAAGAATAAATATGCTTTTCGTTATAGATAGAACACCTATACCAAAAATTTTGCTTTTCTTGTGTCCTTTTCTATTTTTCTAATGCTTTGGTTCTATAGTGGGGGGCTGCTGCTCCACCAAAATTTCTTTAGGCAGTATCATGTTATTACAGAACAGAAAAGCCATAAATAAAAATATTTTGAAAATCAGGACCAGCAGCTGCTTCGGAGAAGAATTTGTAGAGATATGAAGGGGTGGGTTTTTAGTTTTGCATCAACTGCAAAGAAAATTTATGCACTGTTGTATCCATACAAAAACTTTCGACATGTGTCAAGTTTCAAGCCAATCCTATTGGAACACGTTTGTTGTTGCGCCAAAAGATCGACCTGTTAACGCTTGATACAAACACTAGAGATAAACAGATCCACAGGAGGCGGTTAGTCCATGTCCCGAATCCGAAGGGAGATGCTGGCGATTAGTCCAACAATCCCCCCCTCAGCGTCATTCGAGGGAATTCCAACCCGCGACCACGGCTTTGATACCATTTGTTGGAACACGTTTGCCGTTGCGCCAAAAGATCGACTTGTTAACGCCTGATACAAATGCCAGAGATTAACGGATCCAAGGGAGGGGGTTAGTCCATGTCCCGAATCCGAAGGGAGATGTTGGTGATTAGTCCAACAAATACTTTGTCTTTTTGTTAAAAACACAAATCATGTTCAGAGCTTGTTTTTGTTCATATATGTGGTTTGTGTCTTTTCTTGAGAATATCTTTGCAGAATTAGTCATCAATGTTTTCAAAAACACCTCATGTCGAAGAACGGAAGGAAACCATATTAGGGAGAAGGCAAGTTTTGAGGTTGAGGGTTGCGATTCCCTTATCAAGTGTGCACCTGTGTATGGGAAAAGTCTACCTTTTAGAAAATTCATGAAACACCTATTCATGGGTGCACCTATTAATGGAAACTATGACAAATGGCAAATTAGCCCAGATTGCACTATGAGGGGCACACCTGATAAAGTTGAATGCGGTTGAGTTTGTAAAGAACAAGTTTACATTATGAAGTGCACACTGGATAAGGGAGAAGTTCATGAAATGCATTATGAGGTGTGCACCTATGTGAAGAAAATGGACATTAAATTCAAGGATCAGATTTACATTGTAAGGTGTGCACCTATATGAAGGAAATTGTGTTTCAATAATTAAGTCTGATATCCCATTGATAGGGTGCACCTCGGGAAGGGAAAGCAAGTTCTAAGCTCCAAGTCTGAAATTCTATTGTCAGGTGCACACTCGACAAAGCAAAATTTTGTTAAGAATTTCAAGTTTCAGGTGTTTCAGGGTTGATAGTTTGATTTTGATCAAAGGAGATCTCTGCATGAAGTATAGAGTTGCAAAGGTATTGTTTTCAGTAAGGGTTTTATCATCAAAATCCAAATTCTCAAAGACAGAAATAATTTTGTAATATGGCAGTGACAATCTTTTGTATGTTTTCAAATAAAAGGTGCCTTACAGACTTGTAGCATCAATTTCACTCAGGATCTTGATGACAATCTTTAGATGTTTTAATTATTCACGCTATTGTTTATACTTTGTGAGGTTTGCCAGAGTTTCCATTGCACTCAGGCTAGCAGAAATTAGTACTATAAATGAAAATACATTGACATATACCAGCGGATTATCAGTTCAAGGCTGTGGTTTGAGTTTAATGTAAGATCAAGAGAAGATGGTTTTCAGATTCAAGCATCAAAGTAGATTACCAGAGTTTCAAATATCCTCGGAGGTTTTGCTGAACAGAACAAAAAACTTCATCAGAATCATCATTCAGAGCTGCCCTTCAAGATTCGCTGTTTTTAGTCCGAGCTATTTATAGCCGGTGCTAAGTTTAGTCTATCTGTGTTTTTGAGGAGAAAAGCATATTTTGAGTAGTTTATTTTTAGTCAGAGCTATTTGTTGTCCGTGCTATTAATAGTTGCTTTTGATGAGTCTATATTTTTGGTTCTCTTACCATGCAAGAGATGTGAGTTGTTGTGTTATTTTTGTAATCTTTACAGCGGTCTAACTGAAGATTATTTGAGTTGAGATTTTGTTTTAGTGGATAGAGTTTTGCAATAAAACTTGCATTGCATCAAGCAGTCTGTTCTTAGTAGAAGTTGTAGTTAGTTTTTTGATTTTATTCTCATGCAATGGTTTTGTAAACCTTAGAAATAAGTGCTCTTGGCATTACTTAGGTTTTAGTATTGTTCATTTTTGTTAATGCAAAGTTTGTTATTCATGCAATAAAATTTAGTAATGCCTATCTTGGTTCTAAATTGCAATTGAGACGTTTTGTATTATTTGTTATGTGTGTTGAGATAGATCCAATTGCTTTTAGCAAGTTTGTAAGTTTTGTATTGAAGGTTTATTGAAAGCTAGGGATTGTGGCTTTGTATTGATTTCTTGATTCAATCTATCAAAGCATTTGTGTCTTTGTGTTAAAATCAACCTTATCCTTCTGCTTACATGCACTATTCATTCTCTACATTTAGTTAAACAAAGTAAGCGTGTAGCTGTAGCAGTGTTACAAGACTTCGACTCACCTCGGGCTCGCCTTGGACTCGGCAAGCTGATTTATGACTTGAACTTGGACTTAGCGCTTAGACTCGACAAATTGAAAAACCCAAGAATTTCAAAGATTTTTAAGATTTTTAAACTTGTTTCATGCACCCTTTAATAAATAAACCTTAAAGATACAATAACCTCATTGAATAGAAGCTACTTTGATCACATACACAAGTATACATCGATCACATAAGTATAAATGCAAATTTTAGCTGAAGGAAATAACACAATTAGATATAAATACTGTCAAATGTATACAATACTCATGGAATATGAAATCCATGGCATTAAAAGCTCCAAAAAAATATCAAAACAAAAGCTAGAAGTCTATGGCTCAGAGGAGCCTGCATCACTTGGTCCTCCTGTGTGGGCGTTTAAGATAGGTCTTGGATGATGATGCAACCATTATCTCCGCTTGTGTCTTAGTGACAACCCACACCAACATCTAAGATGTCTCCTCGTGTTCTATCCTCCTCTTCCATGGCTATTGCCTCTGCCTCTCTATCCACTTGGTCAACCCAGTCAAGGTTCTCATCATTAAATATAGGATCCTCAGCCTTGGTGATCCAATCTTATTGTGGATCAACCTCCTCTAGTGTGATGGGTGATAAGTCACTACCCAAAATTTGATTGTGGCGAAGGCAAAGGTTGTAAAAAACATAAACTAGATTATTCAACCTCTACACTGACAGTTTATTGTGCTTCTTGGAGTGTATGTGCTCAAACATACTCCAATTGTGCTCACAACTTGAAGCACTGCATGGTTGGCTCAATACTTGAACTGCAATTCTCTGAAGATTTGGTACCTTAGCACCAAATCTTTCCCATCATGCATCTAAGATGAGGAAAAAAAATCAATGTCATTGTCCAACTTTAAGTTTCAATATTTAATAATAATATAAAAAAGGAAAAGTTTTAATTTTTAGACTTAAATTATGTCCTTAATAAATTTTTACCTGGCTGCAATGTCAATTGAGTTGCCTTGCATATATCTTGTGCAAAGAGATCTCCTTGTGCAAGTCTAAAAATTTCAATCTCGGTGACTATTTGTGCTCCAACACCAAAATCATACATCATCTGCTCTATTACTATGTAGAGCCCACTCAAACCTCCTCATCCGCCTTGAAATTAGGACGGAATTGGAATGCTATATTGAAGAAATATGCAACTGCGTGTAGGGGCCTGTGAAGTTGGAGGTGCCATCGTTTATCAATGATTTCCCAAATTGGATGATACTTATCCTCAACTCCTCCATAAATGGATCTTATGGCCTCCTTGGCCCTATCCATGCCGTCATATATGTAGCTCATTGCGGGTTTCTCCCCATCAACAATTTGTAGAACCACTAAAGGCTTTGTGAACTGCAATTATTGTGAAACATTAGAATAATTATTAACAAAAATACACAAATAAAATAAAAATAGGAACAAAAATATAATGTAGAATTACATTTATATGTACGATCTCCTCAATTGGTACCCAAAAGCCTTGCTCATCAAAAATCCAATTTGCCACATCTTCCCTTGCATTGGTCTTAGCATATGATGAGGAAATCCACTCTTCACTAACTAACATGTGCCTCAAAGCTCCCTTAGACTGAAGCAAGGATTGTAATGTGATGAAATTGGTTGCAAACCGGGTTATTCCAAGACGAGTCAACTCCTTCTACCTTGTGAATTACCTCATTAGGTTGAGGACCGATGTGTGATTGTATATAAATTTACATTTTTTTTTGCTATCTCCACACATGCTTTGATCCATGCAATCTTGCCAAGATCCTCCAATATGACGTCAAGGCAATGAGCAACACAAGCAGTCCAAAATTATGATGGGTGCCTATCCATTAGTAGTCTACCTACAACAACATAATTTACTGCATTATTTGTAACTACATGCACCACATTCTCTTCACCCACCTCAACCAAGACTCCCTCCAAAGCTTCACAAAGGAATTCAATATTTTTGGTGTTCCTTGATGCATCCATAGATTTGATGAGCATTGTGCCACCTGAGAAAGAAACAAAATCAATGTTTCAATAAAGCATAAATTAAAAATCTTAATCACTAAATCAATGCATTTCAGGAAGAATAATCACCTAAGGAAGAAACAAGAAAATTGAGCAATGTTCTATTTCTTCTATCTATCCAACGATTGGTCATGATGGTGCGATCCTTCTTCCTCAATATTTGTTGTTGCTCCTCTATTGTGGCCTTCACATCAGCCACCTTTTGTGACAAAATGGGGCCTTTTATCTCTTCATCATTAGGGGCTTTGAACTCTGCCCCACAAATAGTAATGACATCAACCATGTTTTGCCAATAAGAAGACCTAACACAATAAATTAAGTATGGAGAATTTAAATTTGAATTCGACATGCCTTTAAATATAAAAATTCAAGAGACAAAGAATTAGTGTTTCATGGGGACGTGTCCTCCCCCCCCCCAAAAAAAAGCCCTGCGTTTCCTAGATGTCCCCATTTTAGAGACTTGGGGGCCTGGGGGGGACGTCCCCCCACCACCAACGCCACCATCCCACCACCATCACTGCCATCTCCAAGACGTCACTAGGACTTTGAGGACATTGGGGTGTCCTCAAGACGTCTAGGGGACTCCTAGTTGTCTCCAGGCCATCTCGAAGACACCTAGGCATCTCCCACGACCAAATGACCAAAAAACAAATCTTTTAAAAAAAAGTCAAAAGTTTTTGTGCCCAAGATCAAACCCTAATGGCCTATGGGCCCCACCCAAACTCTATAAAATTGCCTCCTATCCTCATTTCAATTCACAAAAAACAAATCAACAAGAAGTTAATAGTGTGTGTGAGAGTGAAAGTTGCAAGTGTAAGGTGAAAGAGTGAGAATGAAGAGCAAGAAGGTTGAGGAGGAGCAAGATGAAGAGCAAGAAGAGGAGTGATGTCAAGTTAATGTTCACTTCAAAATTCAAATGCTTAAAACTAGTTTTCCAAAGTTTCATTTGTAATACTTATACTTATACATCTTTTTATAACTATTTTTTCAAGTACTATATGTATTTTAGTGTTGCTGCCCTATTAGCACCCTGCCACCGTCCCCTCGCCGTCCCCAAACTTAGGCTCTTGGTCCTACCATCCCCGAAACCCGTCCCCACGTTCCCTCGTCAGGAAATTCCGTGGAACTATGCAAAAAATCAAACTATATATTATAAAAAAAAGAATTACTTGGCTGCATGGAATGGAATGTCGAAATAAAACTAAAAGTCTCTAATTGCACTTTTAGCTGCATCATGTTTATCTTTATTCCAACCCATGCTCTCAAGTGACAGTTGGAAATCCGAAGCAGCATGTGGCAAAATATATGAATCCAACCTAGATGCACAAACTCTAGACCCAATGCTAATATTGCCACTAGCACTAGCACTAGCGCTACCAACACCTGAAGATGGATGAAATAGAGGAATAGAAGAAGAAGACTATTCTATTCCACCAATGGTTGCCATCTCCTCTCTTTGTCTCTTTTTTAGTTCTTTTTGCTGCTCAAAGGTTTTAATTGAACTTGCACTTCACGCATAACCTCAACAACACTTTTGGGCATGGATTAGCATCCCAGCCTGGTATATGTGCAAGATGGTATTTAATATATTAATGCTTCCCCCAAGCGTAGTTGTTTTGCAATGAAAACAAGTTACCTCTCCTTTCTTTTGCCCAGGGGTAACAATGACATGTTTCCAACAAGGGTCCCTTCTAACTAGTGTTCGTGACATTGTAATAAAGACAATTTATAAATCTAAAGAATGCTGCAACAACATATAAATAGAAAAAAATTAACATTTATGGTTTATAATTAAACTAATATAAAAAACTTAGGGTTTGCAATTATAAAACTATTTTTTTTACAAAAACACATAGGGTTTGTTCAACAAAAAAATTAAACACACCTAGGGTTTGTTTTTTGGTCCATTAAAACAAAATAGGAAAAAGAAAGAAGAAATGTAAAAGAGAAATGAATTTTTTGTTTAAAAACTAAAAAACCTTCAAAATACAAACTTGCCTCTTAAATCTTGCTTGAAATCAATGGTCAGCTCTTTCCAATCCTTTGTAGACTCCTCTAGATGCACCAAAAGTAGCTACAAACCTGCCCAAATTTGATTCAACCATTGATTTTTGCTCAATCTCCTTGCTGGTTTCCCTTCAATGCAATCCAATTTTTGCTCAAAACTCTTTTTTTTCCTTCTCCTTTGGATTGAAAATGAAATGAAGTTGCTTTTAGGATGTAGGAGACAAATATAAAACAAAAAAATAAGTGAATTGCTTTTTTGTTTGTTTTATTTTTTACTTTTCCTTCCACTTAGCCGTGACCGAGTCTCCCCATTGGGACTTGCCTAGACTCAGCAAGTCTGGCGAGTCTAGTGGACTCGGGGATTCTGGCGAGTCCTCAGCTGTCGAGTCTCCTAGACTCTTCGGGTCCATTCGCCTCGAGACTTGCTAAGTCTAGGTGAGTCCTAGCGATTCTTGTAACATTGAGTTGTAGGATTTACTTTCAGTCAAAAAACCATAAAAAACCTTTTTCCTTGAGTTGAAGTGCGTATCAGACTTCTGCTCTATGTAAATCTAAAAAGACATACCTTTAGTTTTGTTTAGCATAAGTATGAGCCATCCCCTAAAACACTATACAATTTGTAAATAGCAAGTACATATTGTTCAAATTATGTTAGTTTTTGTTTATAGGGATATTCCCTAACTAATTCAAAGAGCAGTTCTATTGCACATTTGTTATGTTAGCTTTTGTTTATAGGGAGATTCCTTGACTAATTCAAAGAGCAATTCTATTGCACATTTGTTTTGTCTTGTGTCACATTGAAAGCTGTGCATTAAAATGCTAACATACACCAAACTTGTAATTACAACCATTAAAAGCTCTTATGTAACTTTTATCCTCATCTACATATCCAAATTTTCTCCTAAATTCATGGGACCCTTTCATTGCAAATGTGCCCTGGAATTCCCTTAAAAGCACCCATTGAAAAATGTTAGGCAATGTTGTGTTTTTTCTTATTTTTCTTAGAACTATCAGTTAAAAAGACTTCTAAATACAATTTGCTGTTTTTTTTTGTACCATTCTTTTTTGGAAACATTGGCAAAGGCAAGGTTGATATTGTTGATGTTATAGCAGCTTAGGGCTGCACTTCCATTGCACACGCTTCAAGAAGGAAGCATAAATTAAATGGTAGCCTTTCGGCTATTCAATTTATGTTAATAACATTTGGAAAACATAAAGGGCCGACTTTATTATGGTTCGCATGAATTGTCTATTGCTTGGGCCGACCTACCTTGTATTTATCATTTATTATGTTTATTCTAAGAGGCCGACCTAAGTGAGGAGGTGCCTCATCTTGTATATATACAAGGTCATTCTTGCTCATTCAACACATTAAGTTCATAAAGCATAAGTTCGCACTCCTTGAAGAAGTTCCTGAAGCAGCAGATCATTGATTAGCAGCAGATCATCATGAATCAGCAGAACATCATTATGGAGCAGCAGATCATCATAGGTGCTGCAGATCGAACTCAAGGAGAAACATATTCATTTGTGTCTTTTCATCTAAGAGAGATACTATTATTCCTTATATCAAATTTGGCCATTGTTTGGCCTGAGTTGTAAAGCAGATTTCTGCTCTTGTTTCCTACAATATATAAGAGAATTCATTGCTGGGTTTTTCTCCCTCAGGAGGAGGGTTTTCCCAGGGTATCTGTTTGTGTTCATTGTTCCATGTGTTGTTTTTTCTGTTTACTTTCATGTCTGATCTATATACAACAACAGATATGTAGCGTGGGTATTAGTGAAAACATCAACAATTATAGACATTAGATTTCTACAGTCCAAATCTAGAAGCTTTGAAAAATTAAACATCAGCAACCCATGCTTGGTAAGCTACTTCACTAAATGAAAAGATTTCCAGAAATGTTAGCCAAAGAACAAACAAATGGTTGGAAGAGAATATGCATTAGGCAAAGAGTGACCTTGATGGGCCATAGTGGCTTGAACGAGGAGAGAGAAAGACCCGTGCCAAGGGAGTAATGAGCTGGCTGTACATGGGCCACATGGTAGAGTAGCTTGAACCCAAATAAGTAGAATGTGATGTCCTATTTTATTCCTTGATATAAAGTACAATAATTATGTCATGCCCCCGAGGAATCTGCCTTACCAATCAGATCACAGCAGTAACATGTAATTATTCATTGAAAATTTTAATTAAAATAAAATCTAAAAACTTTGTTTGGAATGTGACTGGCCAAGTCAAAGGAGCATTTTAGGGGCAGCGATTAATAATCCTCCTAAGGCAGCGATTAGATAAAAGGCAGCGACTCTTCAAAGGGCTTGATGGGAGTCATTTAAAGAATGTCTATGCAGCAGTTCCACAACATTAAATTATTACTAATTAATGAAGTTAAAAGGCAGCATTTAAGTAAGGAGGGGTGCGTTGATTATAAAGGGTGTGACTATTCACCCCACCTTGAGGAATATACAGAGGTAGAATCAATTTGTGGAAGGCTTCAATATGGAATGAATAAAGCAGATTGGAATTGAATGAGAATTCTAATTAAAAGTGCAGCAATCTAAAATATTGGAAAGTGGTTGGTATGCAATGTGGTTGCATTTATTATTTATTTATTTATAAATCTGTTAAGAAGCTTCAATTTATTTATTATTTTAAATTGTAAATTCATCAAGAAATATTAGTAATCATTTATTTGATTTCCAATAAGCAATCATATCTGGAATCAGTGGGAAATGTGTGATAGGGAGATGCAGCAATAGTAGTTCCCTCATCAAGTATGCCAACCCCAAGATGGATGTGCCAATACTTGGGGCCAAGGGGCTGAATGACTTGAAGGCTCATTCCGTGCCCTTGGGCTTGATTGAGGAGGACATGCTCCCGATGTTCTATCATGCTTTCCCATCGAATTACTAATATGGTTGGCTGTTGGAAATAAGCTATGAAATGGATCCAAATGTATTTAGGATATGGTGTTTTCAATGGGGATTATCTGTGATCATAATACTTGATGTTAATTAATTAGGGTTTTCTCTAAGTTCTATTGTAATTGTGTAATTTATCTATACAATACTCTTTTCAAATAAATTGTATTGTTGGAATTCTTATTTTACATAGAATCAATCCTAGTCAAGTGATCAACAACTCATTCCTAGCCATTGTTCCTAGAACAAATCCTATCCATGTAAATTGAGGCAAAAGGCAATAGGAGGAAGAATAGGAGAGGCTAAGAAGGGAGAATAAGAAGTGAGGATAGAGGGAAATAAGTTGTGTTAGCAACAAGTAGATAATAGACTAAATAATGGTTTGCACAATCATATTGTATGTGTGGGACCATGGAGAATTGGGGAATATGTATCATGCTTATGTAAAGAATTACCAAGGGATGATATAATGAAATCCCTTTTCCTATTTATATTGTCTTCATGTCTCTAAGTGTAAATTAATGAATCCTTTAATAGCCCTTTGAAATTGTACTAGTGGTAACCCTTTTGTGCAACACCTTTCTTCTTTTTGGGATTAGGTATGTTATACACCATGCAAGTCCTAGTGTTCAAATTATTTATTTATTTGTATTATTAAATGTTTTGGCTACATATGGGAAATGGGGTGTCCCACTTATGACTTGGCCATTATGCATGTGTATTCGTTAGTATGATGTGTGTAAGAATATAAGAGCATTATGTCATGTAAGATGCATAAGAACATCTATGACATTGTACATGTGTAAGAGCATGTAAAAGGGAGGTTACAAAGTGGACTTGGAAGCTTGACCAATTTTATGACAATATATGAAACGTGTCATAAAACATTTTTGAATGGGAGAATATGCCAAAATGGGGCACCCAAATTAGTGGGTAGGCTATGACAAGTCATTATTGCTATGTTGGGTGTAAAAGGAATATTCTAAAATTAGCTTGGAGACCTATCATGAGACTAGGTATTGGAATTTGTGCCATGAAACATTGGATGCCTTACTTTGAGGGTTGGTACATGTTTTCCAAAAACCACATGTAGTTTTTTATCTTTTAAATTTCCTATTTATTAGATGCTTAGATTAAGGTTGTCAAGAGAGGAGGATACAATGTAGGGGTTATGCTACTGAATTTTCTCTAGAGGAATGGGATGTTGATCTCCATGAAAGGCTATGACTTTGATATTGTATTGTAACATATTTTTTGGTGGAATATATTGGTTCATTGCTTTGGAGGGTAGGGTTTTCTATCCGAAAGGGTTTTCTTGATGTATATTTGTGTCTCTCCTTTGTGTGTTTTTTTTCTTCCCTTCATTCTAGTTTATTTTAAGTGTTGATTTACATGTTGTTTGTTATTTTAATTATTTTAGATCTAATATCTTGCATTACTCTTCTCAAAGGATCATTGTAGGAAATCTCTGTGTCTTGTTTCCACTTTATGGGCTGTCAAGTTTTTGTTTGTAAATCTTTCGATATTGGGGGTGCATGTATGATATTTTCCTCACATTTGGTATCAAAGATAAGGTGGTTTTGTGGGTTGCATGCATGCCCCTGCATGCGATGTAGCCATGGCAATTTGGTTTAGGGTATTCTTTCTTTTTGATTTCTTAGACCGACAAACTTGTGGGAATTTGTATGAAGGAATCAGCTAATTTTTAATCCTTGTATGAGTGGAATTTTGTAGTTGATTTTGTTTTTTAGGATATAGTATGGTTGACACTTATAGGATGGAAAAGAAGGAGGATTTTGAAGTTGGTCATGTGATTACATCTTATATTTTTTTGACTTGGAGCTCTTGTTTGTTAGTATGGAACTACCCTTTTGCATGGTGGTTGTGTTCTTTCATCTTGTGATCATGTGCAATAGACTGCTTACATTGGGTGCTTGGTTTTAATCCTTGGCGTTGGAAGACATTGGATGATTAGTGTAGACACCTAAAAGTGTCCTAAGCATATCACACATCTTGATTTCACGTACTAACATCATTTTCCTCATTATCACCCTTTTTCCTCCATTTAATTACATAATGTCCAATTATTTAGTTAAATTCACTTTATTCCCCTATTAATTGAATAATTAAGGTTATTTGATTAATTCATCATTTTCATACTAATAGTTCTTTTTGATTAAATAATTTCCAATTATTTAATTAAAAATCTTAATTCCTCATCTTCACAATTGAATAATTTTCATAATTGTTTAATTGGCTAATTTTCCTCCAACTCTCCAACTTGCACAAAGAATATTCCTTATTCAAATTCAAATTCTTCTCTCCAATTCAAAACATCTCCAATCTATTTCCATGAAAGTAGGGATATTTTGGGCTCTCATGAATCCTCAACCATTGATCCTCCTTGATCCACACTCACTTCCTTGATTTCCTCTCATCCATTTATCCTCATATCAAATCTTGACTTTTGATCAAAATTTCCAAAATCTATAAAACAAAGCTTCATCTTCAAAAATCATTCACAATCCTCATAAGCATAGGCACTCTCTAGAATTCTTGAGTCATTTCTTGAGCATTTTAGAGCCTATTTTGTGAATCACATCCTCTCATATCAAGCTTTT
Organism: Sequoiadendron giganteum; assembly: GCA_007115665.2. Lineage (NCBI taxonomy): Eukaryota > Viridiplantae > Streptophyta > Pinopsida > Cupressales > Cupressaceae > Sequoiadendron > Sequoiadendron giganteum. The sequence goes on along the minus strand of CM021102.1, from coordinate 567,274,115 downwards.
TCAACATGGATTACGCATTCAATTTAGCAACCCACATCACAATTATGCATCAATCCACAATGGGATTGCAGGTTTGCACTTCTTGATGGTTAATTGCTTTGATTTATGTTCAATTTCTTAGATTAATCATTTTGAATACTGTGCAAATGAATTTCATTGAGTATGGGTTTGTATGATCACAATTGTTTGAATTCTTAGTGTTTTAGGCTCTAATCGATTCATTCATGCTTACTTACTTCCTGTATGACAATTCGTTCCTAGATGTATGTGGCTTGTGGATTTGGTCATTTGGTGAAATAGAAGCTCATGGACAATTGAGTTCCTCTACTTGCATGTTGTAGATTCATGGTCATTGGAATTTGCATGGACATCTATGTTGCAGACTTCTAGAGATTTGAGTTTGCATGTGAATGCGTGTTGTAGATTCATAAAGATTTGAGTTTGCATGTTAATGCATGTTGCAAAATTGTGTCAGTCTAACATTTGGAATATGAATCTGGTGGTTTCACATTTTTGGGTGCTTCAGATGTGTTAATAGATTTAGATTTGCATGTTAACCAAAATTTATGGTTTTGTAGTACAGAGAGACAATTTTTTAGATTGTGAATTTCGTGGGGTTTTTTCTAGACAAAGATAGTTTGAGATTTGCATGCATGGTTTGAGCAAGCTGGTTGTAGCTTTCTTGGTGTAGAAGTGTTGGTATGTGATTAGTCATTTGCATTTATTTAGTGGTTCCTATTGTGATTTTTTTTAATATTTTGAATTTGGGTTCTAAATTTGATGTTGGTGTAGTGGAGAGTCTACATGTTGTATTTGGTTTGCTTGTTATTGATGCAAAAGTGAATTTGTTGTTGTAGTGTTTTGAGATTTGCAAGTTGTGTGGTTTCAATTAGAGCATGATCCATGTTTCTATCACCTTTCGGATGCCATGTTTGTGCTAGTTTTATGGGTTGTCTATACTTGGATGTGGCATGGAAAACTCAAATATGGTTGTCTATACCCATGTATCCTTGGTTTGCTATTGGTTTCTAATTATAACAAAGCTTTGCTATAGACTATTTGGATGCCATGTGGTTGTAGATTCTGGTTTGTTTCATCATGGATGGTTAAGGTATGGGTCATTTGTTATTTGTAATTGACTTGCAGAGGTACATTCAATCACTTGGTCACATGTAACTTACCTGTAATAGACATTTAGAGGTGCTTCAGGTCACTTGGTCATTTGTAATTGACTTGTAGAGATACTTCGGGTAGCTTGTAATTGACCTATGGTGGGACTCTTGGAACTTCTAGTAGTTTTCTATGGTGCTTTGAGAGGTTCTGCATCACAGTTCAATGGAAATTTTGAGTGGTTTCATTTAGAGTTATCTTCTTTTGGAGATCCTAATATTACTTTGTCATTTTAGAGCTCCTAGTGTTGCAGTTGAGTTCTTTGATTTTGTGAGGACCATGGCTGATCTTTAGTTATGAGATATTCCACGATGCCATTGGTAGCTCTAGATCACTTGCTGTGGGAGCTTTGCTAGTGATGTTGTATTGTGCTATGGAGGATTCTTGATCTTTTTTTGGAGTTTTTGAGGTGGTCTTGGGATCTGCCTCTTGGAGATTGATGATCTTCAGTTCCTTGAAGATGGCATACTTTTATCATCCTTGTAATAGACTTATAGTGTCTTGCAGTGGACCTATAACTATCTTATAGTGGACCTGTAGTAGACTTGTAACAGGTGTATTTGTTGCTTATGTTGTGAGCTGAATTTGTTGGTTGTAGACAGATTTTATCTTTAGGACTTGGAGATGTAAATCATGATGTCATCGTGATTTCCTAGATTTTTAATTAATCATGGAGAGGTAGCTTTGGCAGTAATTTGGGGTAGTCTTCTGCTATTGAGTATAGTGGTCATTTTGCCTTGGGAGCTTTTGGAGATTGCAATGATGTAGTTGGAGTTTATTTGGCATGAGATGGTTTGTTGGGTGCTCATGAATGCTAGATAGACTTGGGTGAGGCTGGAGATCTCTGGTTTTGGAGATTGAGTGTTGGAATGTGACTCTTGATGAGGTTTTAGTAGAAAGATTGAGGAGCCTTCACTTAGAGATATATGTGAGGTTAGCATGGACTTGATGAGGAGGTTGTTCATGGAAAGAGCAATCTCATTCTGTACTCTTTGTCCACTTGGTAGAGAATCATTTGATTGGTATTGTCCACCTTTTTACTCAGATGCATTCATTTTTTCTGTTTTGTTTTCTATTGGGAATGAGTCTTGAGATGTGGATGTTAGTTCTGGAGGGTTTAATTAAGGAGTACATGGCATGGTGTATTTTTCCTTTATCTTCTGAAGGGTATGATCTTGTTCTAAGGATAATTTTGAAGAGTGCAAGGGATGGTTTTGGGCATATTCCCTAGTGGTGGGAATATTTGTTAGTTTGATCTTCCTTTAATCGAGAAGCTTATGTCCTTGCTTATTTATTGCTATGTTGCTATTATGCTTGACCTTGGGATTGAATGGTTGGATCTAGTTAAGGCTTTTTTGTTCGGGGTTTTGGAGGTGTGGATCTTATTTGTCACAGCTTGAGCACTCAATGGTATTGGTGGAAAGACATGGTATGAGGTATGGTTTGCAGTTTTCTTTCTCTATGGTTTATTATTTCTTCTTGAAGGTTCAGTTCATGTGACATAGGAGTTGAGTTTTGTGTGAAACTATTTCAATCACCATGTTTGTGGCCATTTGCTGTTAGTGTACTTCATTGTTTTTTATTGACAAAACAGAGGCTCTTAAATCGCTGTCTTTGCGATGTGGAGATCATGGATGAGAGTAGAAAATTGTTGGAGGAAATATGCTCTATTTTGTTGTGGTTTGGTTGCAATTTGTAGATTATTGTATGTGTTCTTCAATATTGGATGATTTTGATAATGTCAGCCACACCCTTCATGTTTGTGTTCTTGGTGGACTTTTGGATGCTATGGTCAGCATCAGATCAAATATTGCCCTTGCAATGAGAGTCCTAGGAGGTATATGTGTCCTTGATTGATGTGATGATCATTGAACCATGATACAAAGTCTTTAGAGGTGTTTTCGGGTTACCTATAACTGACCTGCAGGGGGGTTATATGTCACCTACAACTAACTTGTAATTGACCTATAGAGGTGTTATAGGTCACTTGCATCTCAATGTAGGTGTGCTAGAATAGATTCTATTTAGGACCAGGGATATACATGGACTTGTGGCTATAGAGTGGTCTAGAGAATGTCATGAGCAAAAGGTCTATCAATGTTAGTGCTAGTTGGATTTGAGTGACTGGTTGTGATCGTTGTTTCAGCTAGAGTTGAGTATGTGGTGCATACTCAATCTTTTTTTGGAGGAGATTGGACTTGTAAGTTTGTGTTTGAATAGTAGGTTGTGGCTGGATAGAGTGGTGGTTTGTGTGACATTTAGTGTCCAGTGCTCCACGGGGACTCGTCCCCTGCCTTAATACCCCCGTCCCCGTACCGGAAACGTTTCGGGGACTCCTCGGAAACTTCCACCCGCCATTGCATCCGACGGTGACTCAAACTTGAGCTCCAATTTTAATACTAACTTGCTAGTTGCATCTGTTGAATAGCCTGGACAGCCATATATTTTTTTATGCTTTTGTCATTTTATAGTTGAAACTTGGAGCCCTTGGGCTTTTTGTTATAATTCTTATTTAATATGTATGCACATTGACAATGAAAGCATTTGAATTTTGTTAATTTGTTTGTCGATTCTCATGTGAAATCTCAATTCATGTCTAATGTTATGTATTAATTTTCTACAATGTCTATGATGAATGCTTTATTAATGTTATGATATGAATATTTGAAATTTCTCTATACTTTTAAAATTTCCCTATTTTTTTATCAGCCGTCCCTTACCGTCCCTAAAAAATGGCCCAAAAGTACCCCCGTACCAAAAAATCGTCCCGCCGTCCCCTACCGTCCCCGTCCCCGAAACTTTGTGGAGCATAGTTAGTGTCGTCTTAGCTTGGTTTCTTATCTTTCATGCTTGGGCATGTGGAGGATGAAACAATTGTGGTTGGGATGGTTGTTGCTTGGTGGATGTTGTAGATACTTTTGTGAAGTTTGTGAGCATAGAGGAGTCAATTGGTGCAGCATGTTTGTACTTGTGGCATGTAGTTAATGGATTTGTTGGAGCTTCCTTTTATGATTGCAAGGTATGTGACAAGTGGCAAAATGTTGGAATTAGGTCTGTCATACGCCTTGCAGGTCCTAATGTTTGGTTTATTTATTTGTATTTATTAATTGGTTTGGCCTCATATAAGAAAAAGAGTTTCCCACTTATGACTTGGCCATTATGCTATATGTATTCCTTGGTATGACATGTGTGTAAGAATATGTAAAAGCATTTGTGACATTGTAAGTGTGTAAGAGATTTCATGATGTGTGTAAGAACATGTAAGAGGGAGGTTACAGAGTAGACTTGGAATCCTGACCAAGTTTATGGCAGTCTATGATGCATGCCATAGATCATCTTTGAATAGTAGAATATGTCAAATTGGGACACCCGATTTGGTGGGTAGGCTATGACAAGTCATTATTGCTATGACAGGTGTAAAAAATATTCTAAAATTATCTTGGGGACCCATCATGAGACTAGGTATTGGAATTTGTACCACAAGAAGTTGGACACTACACTTGGAGGGCTGGTTCATGGTTCAAAAAAACCACATGGTTTTCTGTCTTTTGGATTTCCTATTTATTGGATGCGTGGGTTGAGGTTGTCAAAGAGGAGGATATAATGTAAGGGTTATGTTGCTGGATTTTCTCTAGAGGAGCAGGATGTTGATCTCCATGGAAGGCTATGAGTTTGATATTGTATTGTAATAGATTTTTTGCTAGAATACATTTGTTCATTGCCTTGGAGGGTGGGCTTTTTTAGTTGAAAGGGTTTTCCCACGTATATCTACGTCTCCCCTTTGTATGGTTGTTTTATTCTTCTCTCATTCTAGTTTATTTTAAGTGCTTATTTACATATTGTTATGCTACTGAAATTATTTTAGAATGATACTTTGCGTTACTCTCCTCAAAGGGTTAATGCAGGAAATCTCTGTGCCCTGTTTCCACTTTATGGGCACAGGTTGTTTGTATTTGTAACAATCTTTTGTTTGTAAACTTTTGGTACTAGATGTGCATGCATGGTATTTTTCTCACACTCCTTGTGTGTCTCTGGGCAAACAACTAGTAGGGTTCTGAGGAGTTGCTGCTCCTTAGGTGAGCTCTCAGATCCTCTTCGGCCTAAGTGATATGAGGGTGTAGTGTCTCCATTACTGGGTGGTTGTTAGTCTGTGCAGGACCAGGAGGATGACTACAAAGTGATCTGTGGCCTGTGTTTGTACCCAACATGGCCTCTAGATTTTTGTGGTTGATGTACTTGCATCAACTTTGCTGAAGCATTTTAATGGCATCCCAAACTGCAAATGTGATTCAAACTGCTTCTTGAATGTTTTAGATAAAATTGCAAAATGCAGTTAGAAATTTAAAAATGACTGATAAATTTTTGGAAACATTTCTTCAGTGAGCAGCATGATAATTGTTATCAGTTTGCCGGTATTGAAGGAAAAATTTAGAAGATGTTTACAATTATTACAATAAATTATAAAACAAAAGAAAAGAAAATTCATGAGTTTACATATCGAGTTGAGTTTTGTGCTTATGCCAGGGCGACATTTTGCTTTGTCAGCTGCTTCTAATTGTGGCGGAGTTGCAACTGTTGCTGATAAAAATTTGGTGAATGCTTAATGAAAGGGCATGGCATGCTAGGCATTCAAATGGAGTTTGGCAATTGTGGAGGTGATGAGGGAAAGCTTGGAAGTGGAATCTCCAACTGAGCACTACTAGCAACAAATTAACGAGTGCTCCTCTGTATACCATAAATCTCATAAATTTGTTGGTTTTTCTAGTTCAATATTTATGACCACAAACTTCTTGTTTTCTTTTTCACTATTAAAAGCTACTGTTTCACGTACACCACTTACATGCCATGGAAAATTGTATAAATGTTTTCCCGTACCATGGTTGTCTTGTTGTCTTATGAAAAATAAACTATTGACTATCTGGCTGATGGTGTTAGAAGATGATCAGGAGGAACAAAATTTACACTAAGGTGATGAAAACAGCATCAAGGTAACGCATGGTGTCAAAGCTGCAGCAATGGTTGCTCTTGTTGATGGAGAAAGCATTAATGGTGTAGCAGGTGCCTTAATTACAGTAAAGGAACAGTATGAAAGCTGTAAAACAAGAGAAGATGGTGGTGTGTTGATCCAGCTGAATGTGACTTGCATTGTGGCCTTGTGAATGTGTTCAGGATGGATTCATCCTTTGATGTTGCACCAAGCTTGCAGTTTGCTAGCTAGCCACTGCTTTATTCTTTAGCAAAACCATATAGGGACTTTTTGTTGGCCTGGCCTTTAGACACGCCTCAATCAATTTCTGCAAGTGTAATATCAGCATGACTCTATTATTGTCATTGCCAACAAGAGATGAGTATACATCAGTTTCAGAATGACGTGGGTGTGTAGATTATGGGGTACATGATATGTCTGAAATTGAAATACAGTTACAAAAGTAAAACAAAATAAAAATAAAAATGAATTATCATGACTCAAACAATCAATGAGAAGTAAAAAATGAGGTTGTTCTTCTAGAATGTCCTGTGCTGTGTGATAATTTTCCTACTGGCGCAAACCTGCAATTTTATTTTAAACTTGCTCTTCTTTTATTTTCAAAGTCATATAATGTTTTTGCATGCTTTCTTTGATTGAATGAATGAGAAATGGCTGAACATGATCTTTTGATCTTTTAGGGTTTAGGATATTGTATTTACTTTTTAAATAAATTTCTTCTCTTTTTTTTGTAGTAGGAGATATCTTTTGGAGTTGATAGTGAACCCCACAGCTCCCATAAATCACCTACAACCAAAACGCCTATCACAAACGAGAGATCAAAACAACTAATTTGCTATGCAACCAAGAGAGAATGATTGAATCCACACAAGTATCACACAAGCATCTGATATTGAGATTAACTTGTAATTGTATTGAATTGAATACATGTGAATGATCACAAAGTACAATAATGAATGCTTATAAAAGCAAAAGGCAAACCCTACAATGAGGATTTGATTAGATTGTGACAACTGTCCTAATCTAATGCAATGAGACAACTTGACTTATAAATAGCCCAATTTAATAATAAAAGAACACCCTAAGTTTAGCTTAAGTGAATAAAGTAGTGTTACCTGGGGACGCGTCCCTGGGTCTAAATCCCCCCGTCCCCGTCCTGAAAACGTCTTGGGGACAGGGGATGGCCAGGGGATGGCAACGGTGTACTATGTTTAATATCACATAATGAATTTTGAATTCTGAATGCATATTGAGTATTGACAATGAATTCTTAACACAAATGTTATATGCTAAGTTTCTATAATGTATATATGCATGCTTTATCCATGTTTTCATATAAATATTTAAAGTTTCCCTATCTATTTTAAATTTTTCTATATTTTATATAGCCGTGCCCCCACCGTCCCCAAATTTGGCCTGAAAAATCTGAAACTTGGGGACTCGTCCCGCCATCCCCTGCCATCCCCGTCCTGGAAACTTGGGGTAACACTGGAATAAAGTGACCTAATAATTAATTATCAAGTGATTTCCTAATTATTCCAACAATATCCATTGAGGAGAGGCATTGGAAGATGTCAAGGAACACTCCTTTCTTGCTAAAGACATCTCCTAGAGTAGGGAGATAACTCTTGCAAATCTTTCTGCCTCTGAGATGTGCACCCTACCCTAAGGCACGTCTCTGGGTTTCATTGACTATCACTATAAATTTCCTACTGACAAAGCATGCAATGGGGCTTTGATACAGAAATTCATGAAGACTACCCTTCCTGCATAATGTCCTATGTCTGATTGGTTGGGGAAAGCTTTGTGAACACAGGGAATTTGAACCAGCTTCTCCAACTGACCTGCTCCCTCAAGCTTCTAAGAGTCCACTTTAGTCTGCCTGCTTCCTTTTGTGCTGTTGATTGGAGAGGAAGAAAGATGCTCATCAGAACTGCCCATGGTTTCTCCAAACAAAATCAGCATCTGAGATACTTGATTTCTGAATCCACTTCTGCATCTGGACAGAGAAAGATCATGAAGAAGATTTTCAGGAACACTCCTCCACCTTGTACCCCACATCATTACATTGAAAACATCTGAAAGGCATCAATTTGTAGTTAATAAATTGAGTCCAAACACCCTGAGAAGACAAGATTCTAATGCAGTGGAAGATCAGTTTGGAGACATCCACTGTGGCACAGACCCTAACAAGTCTGTTTGGTGAATCATATAAATCCTCATCAATTTTTGATAAAAACACCTGCTTTTTCAACCAAAATCTGAATCACGAGTTTCTCTCATTACCATTCAAAGGTTGTACGAGTGGATCCACATTGGAATCTTTTTTCTTGTAGCAACTATTAGATCAAAAAAGGGATCAAGGGCACACAAAAACACCATGCCTTCCGAAAAGCCAGGGTCCCTCGTTCTTCATGAATTCGCGATCGGCAAAAGTCTGAAATGTGACCAAGGAAAAACCATCCAGCAAAGACAGGGAAAGTTCTATAATTCCACTCCATGCAAAGTGCATCTGGTGAACAAAGTTGTCATATGCAGGTTTCTTCCCTAGGTGTCGTCACACTAAAGACCTACTGCCAAGGTCATTGTCAATCAATTTTATACAATAATTAGCAATGAATAATTCAGGCTTATCCTTAGCCACTTTAGAGAGGGAAAAATAAACTTTCTGGGCTTGAGCTTCATCTGCATTCTATTGCCTTGGACGCATATTGGGAGAATCAGTATTCTGAGTAAATCCTTCATCAGAAATTCTATGTCCATCCTTATTGGAATCTGAAAGGAGACCAGCTTCTGCTCAATTAAAACAGGAGGGGGGACGGAGGGGAGGAGAAGGGCGGGCGCGGAACGATGGATTGAGTGAAATAATTTGCTGAAACCTCCACAGCAATGGAAAAGGTTTAAGGAATTATAGTCCTTGTAAACCTTAACAGTCAGCAGCAGCTCCTCCATCAGCACATTTTCATTTACTACATGAGCCTTTGGTTGTTTAGAAGAGGTTTTCAATAAACCCTTTCGTACGGAAGATGCAAAACTGCTCTCAAACACTACCCCTTTCTGACCATGAAGAGATTTAATTCCTTTCCCGGGACACAAACTGTGATTGCTTTTACTGCGCAGAAGGAGATCAAAGCTGCTGTCTACTCCTGTGCCCTCCAGGAGACTCCTAACTAATTTACCCTCCTCCAGATTGCCATTGCTGTTACCATCTGCCACCATGCCATACATTTTTTGATCAGGATGTGTTATTTTGCTGTATATATAATAATATGATACTTTATAATAATCTTCGCTTTTATTTTATAAATATTATTTAGCATTTCTTAGGCTTTCATTTGAAATTCATAAATTGCAAAACAGCAATTTCCCTAGAGTTTGAAATGGTGCCATTGTGTTGACTGAGGTTGACTAGCATTTACTGATGAAGTTTGCTGCTATCATTTCTATTTCCTTTGTATAACCACAGAAAATTCTTTGATTCCTTTCCAGTGATAATGTATAGCAGTCAAAGAGAGTGTAAGGAAACCCTAGATTGGGATCTGAAACGACCTGTAATCTTTTTTTGAGTCCATCCCAGCTTCACAAACTGAGGGTATCCAATAACCCTGTTGGTCCCCTAGCTGTAAATGTCTAAGTGAAACAAAAGCTAGGGTAACAAATCCAATCTACACACTTTTCAAGGATTCATTTGTACTTAAAGTTCAAGCATCACATTCGACAGTAGAATGTAAAAGGTTCATTTTGCAATTCAGTCATTAATATTAATACAAGGAAGTGGTATGTTAGAAAATGCTGCAAATGCTCAATTTGAACAATGCTAATACATTCAAGAAAAGTAACTTGAACTTACCATTCATAAATCATTCTCAGATCAAGTACTAAGCCATTATTGTAAGATACCTGCCCTAAAAGATGGTATCTCATTAGGGGCTGTTGAAGAGAAGCAACTTCATTTAGAAAAGTATTGGTAGGTACACCATAGGCCTAACTTTCAACAACAAGCATACAACTATTACCCTTATAAAATGCATGTTAATAATGCATACTATTTGACTACAACCAGAAGAAACCATAATTATGACTTATCACCAATATTCCCATTCTAAATACTATGGAAAAGAGAAGGCAAATATCAAGTTTCAACATGTCAAACATATCTTCTCACAGTTTCATAACTCATCTTGATTCTGACTTAGCCTACTACAAGTCAACAGATTTCATTTATGATCCTCATGAAAAATGCAGAAGAATTCCTTAATGAAAGTACAGAATTACGACTAGCAAATTATAGATTGAGTGACAACTAGAGTCCAGATTGATAAATATGTTGTGCCAGGTTCTTACTGAATTCCTTCAGGTTCTTATCAGCAGTGGACAGAGATAGTTGATTCATAATAGTCCATTCTTCATGCATCAGTCACATCCCACTCTTCATAAATATTAGAAGGTTTGAAGAAATCCTATTTTTTGAAGTCATGATTACCCAAATGTCAATCAGCATGGTACATAAAGATGCCAAAAGCTCTTAAGTGCCCAAATGGACCAGACACAGAATAATTGCATTGTCACCATGCAACTCAGGTATAAATCCAATCTCAAAAGAGTTGATTCAGATCAAAAGTAGGATCAACTAAAAAGTTAAGGTACATCCATCCTAGTCTGCCATACATAAGAAGGATTACAACTTCCAGTTAATGGACCCTTCAAGGTACCTTTATACGACAAAGATCACACAAGCCAAATGACAAGTTGCAGTAGAGTCTAAAGGACAACTGATAAGTCATGATAGAACTTAATGATAGGATGCCTTTAAGGTACCATTACACCACATAAATAGTTTTGTCCAATGGGAAAATTACAATATAGTCTAAATTAAATCTGTTAGTCATCACAACAAAACTTGATAGAGGATTTCCCTTAAGTTACAATACCATAATACACATACATATGTCTCATAACTATTGAACTTAGAGATCATTCTCAGATGTTTCTGTACAAATGTTTGTTTGCCACATATATAAGTTCCCCAAGAACAGGGTGATATGGATCAACAAGATGCCTGAAGTAGGAGGAGAGAGATCTACAAAGAGAAAAAAGAGAGGAAGAGGGAGAACATCATGAAGATGATTTTCCGCCATCCATAGAGCTATGTTATCCCCCCCTACACCTTTCATATTCAGAAGGTGGCCCTACCCCTCACGATAGTTGTCAATCCAAGGGGTGGGGAGACAGAAGTTTTATGAGTTTGTCACTATCAATGCAATATAAACACAAGCAAACACAGATAGAGATGCATGCTAAAAGGGAGCGTCAATAAATATATATTTTGTTTTGGCCGAAGACTAAATGGGAAAGAAAGGTACCTCCCTTATTCTGTTTCCTGAGCTGTAAATTAATCTCCCAGGATCCTGGGTTCATCCCATAAGATCCTTTCACCTATTTTTTTTTATAACTCAAATGATTAGGAGAGAAATAAATGATCAATTTTGAAGAGGAGAGAGAGTCTTCATTTCCATGTTCATATAAAGTATGTCTGTCAATGACAGTCAAATTGCACCAAAACTAACTGCGTGCATCTAACTATAGCTTTGTTTTATTGCATTTGCAGGCATAAAATATAATGGTTCTTGGTCAATGATTAGAGCTTACCACCATAGTTGCATTACACTTGAAAAACTCGCAATTAACCCCAGGTAATCATGACCTGCCATATTTGCTGTGCCGTTTCCTGAGCTCTTCCCAAGCTTTTCAAAAAATGGTTTTGATTTTTTATATATGAATCTCATTTGACTCATTTCTACTCTTAGAGCAAAAATACAGATCAAAAGGCAGATTTAGCATTTTTGGTTTAGGGTTAGGGTATTTTAATTTTTAAACAGCAATGAAGGTTTTTCTTTTAATTTATACCCTATCGAGGGTTTAGATAAACAGGACAGCGCTGCCTCTAAAAGTGTAGGTCATTCTTCATAACAGAATGGCCTACCATTTTAGGACCAGCCAAATGCTTTTTACACAAACCCTCTTAGGTGAAAGTAAATTTCAATTTTTCAAAGTCCTATGCAATGTTTTATAATCAGCATTTTTTATGATGCATATTGCCTAGCTTTATCGATATACACTATATTTGACATGAAATAACAAAATTGTTTTTTTCCTGTATTTTTACAATTAGTACATTGTTAGTTAGTTCCCGATTTTTTTCAATGTTTTTCTCCTTTTAAACCTAGGTTATTGAATTCCATTCATACTTTTACAATTCCATGCCAATGGAATGTTACTATGCTTACCACTAACAGGGGTTGCGATAAAAAGTTACCACAACTACTTAAATTCACTTAACATCGTTCACTTATCATTTACAAAGCAAGTCAGCTGAAAGAACACTGACGGATCAGGAATGTTTTTTCAGTAATCTCACCACACAGTCATTGTAAAAGAGCAAACTTGATCCCAGATGCCCAAGTCACTATCAAGTGAGATAGGTTGCATCAATTAGGCAGCCCTATAACTCAAAAGGGCCCGATGCGCTCAAACTGCATAGGCATTGCATGAGACAATTCATTAGGTCTTGATTCTATTGAATCAAAGTATTGCAGATTGCTAGGGACTGTCCCTTCTCATAGTGTCAAAACATTTACACCGTCACAGAAATCCCCATCATTCTTTGATCCTCATGACAGGTCAGTCACCACAAAATGGAAATTATTATACTAGGAAGGAAGTGAGGTTACCATACCTCAATTCATAAGGCACAGCACTCAGCTAAGCAACATAAGCCAAGAGGAGATTGGGGTACCCCCATTGGCGGCATTCCTTAAGGGATGTTTTAGTGGGATCCCCTCACTGCCCATTGACAGCTTCACATTGAGCAACACAAGCTGCCGAGATAGGCAAATCAAACAACTACTATAATCTACCATGTTATAGGCTTCCAAGAAAGTAAACAAGATCTCCTTCACTCCCAATACCACCTATCTCATAATTAAATACATGTTCAAATACTGTTTGGATGCCAGTTGCTCTAGTGGTGTTCAAATCCAACAATATCAACAAGATAAAAGAAAGTGCTAGGTCAGATCCATTGCCTTGCCTTTTGAGAACTAAACAAACAACAATAAAGAGAGGGAAGACCAAACACCCTGTTATTGGGGTTTCACTAGGAGCATGGAGATAACCAAATGGTCATCAATGTCATTGTCAATAGCGCCCCTTAGGTATCTATAACATGAAACCCCATAAGTCTTCTTATCAAAACTAACACTATTGGTATTCTAACTGCCTTAGGATCCCAAGAACCCCCTTACAAAAGACTTATTCATCATGGCAAAACAAGGACTCCAACTCACATATATTTCATCCATTCATGCGATGCATGAAATATCAATACTAGGATTAAGATTCTAGATCAGTAAATATGGTGCTAGAAAGTGCCGGAAGGATGAATGCATGGTGTTTGAGATAATTGGATGACACACACTTGAAGGTGTGTTCTTGTATTTATTATTGAATGGGGAAGTTACATTTGGGGTTGACTTACATTGTAAATTTGTAAGTTACTTTTTAGACATAACTAATTCGGTGTTATTATATTCATGGATTTGAGAGAATTTGATGGCACACGCTTGAATGTATATATGCTTGTATTTATTATTGAATGGGGATGCTATATTGGTGGTTGTAACTTACATTGTAAGTTAACTTTTTAGGCATAAGTAAGGTGGTGCTATTACATCATTAATGCAAGCAATAAATGCCTATGTCAAAGTATATTCTAAAATTATGCTAGTAGTCTCACATTATGTCTAACATTATATTCATCTAATACCCTCACCCCTCTTAATGACTAAACCAAAGACAAGTCCAAATTTGTCTTGAAATTCAACAAAAAGATTAGTACCAAGAAGTTTAGTCATTAGATCAATAGATTGTTCTTGAGATGTGTAGTAGTGGAGAGAAATATCATTAGTGTCAACCAATTGCCAAATGTAGTGATGATGAACCTCAATGTGCTTGGTGTGAGCATGATAAACCGGGTTCTTCACTAACTTCAAGACTCCTTGATTGTCATAGAAAAGTGGAGTTGGTGTAATCAAGGAAATTGTCGACCACTCAAAATTCACGGTAACCATTCTACTTCACACTGGGCAATGGCAATTGCTTTGTACTCTGCTTTAGTGGAAGATAAAGCTACATCATGTTGAAGCTTACTTTGCCAAGAAACAATGCAAGATTCCAGAGAAAATATGCCAATAGTCGATCTTTGAATAAGAGCTGAATCAACCCAATAAGAGTTTGTATATTGTGAATCTGAAATCACTTGTCCTTTGAAAGAGATTTCCAAAGTACCTTTTACATATTGCAATGTGTATTTTGCTGCTTGCCAATAAACAAGCTTTGGTTGGGCTAGACAAACTGATAGAGATAACTAACAGCAAAACAAAGATCCATTCATGTGGATATAAGATATATTGAATTGCCCATCAATTGTCTGTAGAATGACTCATCAACTAGTGATGAATCATCATAGGTTGACATCTTTAGCTTGACCTCCATAGTTGTAGCCTGAAACAATTCACAAAACAGATTACTTCCATCCTAATTAATGATATAATGAATACTCCATAAAGAAAAACAATATAATTATATCTGATAAAGCCATTACAGTCATCATGATCACACTAGTAACCAAGAAAAAATACTTCACAAAGCAATAAATCATCAATTTGGTATAATTTTAAAAAATATAAAAGTTGCAACAGGTGCATAATTAGGGGTTTATTACACAATGATCACGTGATACCGGGTATTAACTGCTTTTGACTGTATAGCCTGATGCTCGTTTTTGTATTAGAGGTCATCTAAAATTTTGGCATGAATTAGATTCATGTTCATCCATTTCATTGCAATTTTCCATATTTGGTGATATTGTGTTGTACCCATATGAAACTCAACTTTCATATTTCCTTTTGTTAGCTTTGTTGCCATTTGATCGTCATTTGTGTGTCAATACAATCAATTGCAGTTTCTCCCATTCTCGTTGCAGGATCATCCATGTGCTTAAACTAACACTTTTGTAGGGTGATGACGATGATATCAAAGGCAGTGGGAGATCAACAACATGTGAGAGCAGAACAAGGGTAATTATGGGGCAGAAGCAGAACAAAACAGAAAAATGGCAACATGTTGAGCAATCTCTGCCAAAAAGTCCTCTTAAATCATCGAAAGTGACAAGGAAAAGCTGGGCACACATTTGAGAGGGCTGAATCACTTCTCATTTCTGCCTAAACTTGTGCTTTTCACTTCAGTCATGGCAATATCTGCCAAGATTTGCATCTCATGAAGTTCCGACAAAGACAAGTAAAAGGAAGCATAAAGAGGTGCACATTTTGGATGGTTTGTCAGTCGGAAAACTCCACCTCATCTTGAAAACAGGGTTGGACCTTAAGTGAATTCCATCCAAGATTATCTAGGCACACTATTATGATGGCACAAACTCTGCTCAGATCTGCAAAAATGGTAAGTGGATTAGTGATCTATGACAAGGTTTGTGAGAAACAGTATCAGTAAAGGAAGTGCATCGTTTGGTTGGTTTATCTCAGAAATATATCTGCCAAACACATTCAAAAGTGGTTGAAACTTAAGCAAAGTGCACCAAAGCTAGCATAAGGATGACAAACTTGAAACCAGATGCACCTTTTGAGTGGCTTTGCCACATGATATCTCTGCTCAGAGGCATAAAATTTGGCAAAGGGATTATGTTTTTCCATCTAGGCAAGGAAATGTTAAAGTGGTGCACTTTATGAAGGGTTTGGCCATTAGTGATTTTTGCCAAAGTGGCAGTAAGCAAATTGGTGTGCATTTTAGTTGATGGAACCATTAGTGATTGATATCACAATTTCGATGAATGAACTTAAGTAAAAATGGGTGCCCATGTATGGTGGTTGAACCCATGAAAAGTTCAGCCTAAAATTTAAAAAAGTGGCCGAGGCTTATGTGGTTTCAACTTATGTTTGTAACAGCTCAAACAACTGAAATTGGGCACACATATTCAAGGGCAAAGCCATTAATAATGTGGGTCTAAGGCTTCAAAGATATGGAAAACATCTCAATCACACTTTTTGAGTGGCAATGCCATTAGTTATTTTCTACCAAGGATGGCCTAAATAGCCCAAGCTTGTGCCAAGGCCATCAGTAAACTCTGCCAACAGTAAAAAAAGGTGACAAAACCCTTAGTGATTTCCATCATACTATGTATACCCAGAACTAAAGCAAAAAACAGTTAAAAACATGCAATCCAGTGCCTGTATAAGAATGCTGTTCAAACTTTGTTATTCACAACATTAGCAGGGCATTCATTGTCCTATTTTTACAGGTCTATGAGGAGGTTTGCAGTGCCATTTTTGAAGGGTTTTCAAAGAAAAGCAGTAGTGTTTCAAGGAGTTACCAATAAAATCCATTTGTATTCTTCCTTTCTTTGCGTCTTTTCTCTGTTTTAACTTTTCATACGGTCCTACACTGAATTATTTCCCAGCAGGATGGTTGATCAAAATCTACATCCTAAAACCTTGGGACAGTGAACAAGAGGTTATTCTTCAGATAATGAGTCACCACAGATAATTCAAACAAAGTGTTTTGAAGTTTCATCTTCCAGAGGTTCTCATTTGTTCTCATTGCAAAGTGATGCATCTAATGGCATTGGTACTAAAAAATTGAGTTGTTTGATCAGATCAAATAGATGGAGTTATTAGTTGTTTCACTATGGTGGTTAGGGTTTTTCATAAGATCCGAAGATTCATTTGTTTCATGGTGAAGGCTGCTTAAGAATCATGAAGGTGACTCATGTGTGAATTGTTCTTTTAGTAGTGATCATATCCTATAGTGGCTATTTCCAGTGTTTTATTCCAGGCAGATGGATGAAAGCTTATTTTAAGCCATCTGTATTTCATTAGTTGTTTTAGGATTAGGTTTGCTTTAATGTCTCTTTCTTTCTGCTTTATCTACAGCCCTTGGATAGGTTTTGGGATATTTTATTACTATTATTCAATCCCTAAAAGCTATTCTTTGTAACTTATAAATAAGTGCTTTGAGCACACAAACTCTTAATGATATTTGAAGTCAAATTTATGCCGCAGAGATTGTCATTCACATATTTGATTTAAGTTTATTGTGTTCTTGTATAGGTTTTCATAAGTGGATTATAGTAAAAACATGTGTTAAGCTTGTATTAACATTTTTCTTTCATCTTACTAAGTAACTTTCTGCACTTCTAAGGGTTTCCTTTCCTTAAATCTATAGTTTCATTGATAGCATTAGTTTGTATAATTCTCGCTTGTTGATGTGGATCTTCTGGTCTCTGTTTTCAGCCACCTAGTAAGCATTCCTATTTAAGTTCACTTTTTTTAATTGCAAACTGTACTCATTAAAAAGCCTCATTTGTGAGATAAGTACCTTTCGGGTCTTGTGCTCAACCTTCAAGATTCAAAAGGATAGATGAAAATTACTTTCAGGTATTTCATTTAATGCGAAACCCAACTGATAATCTTGTAGAGTGTGCATAACTGTTTAACTCTTGTTTATTGCTTTAGGTTTAGGAGTAGTTTTAGATCTCAGGGAGTTTTCAGTGCTAATTTGAAGGGAGATTTTCCTTGTGTGCTGTTCTGTTTTGTGTTGTCTCACAAGAGACAAATTAAAATGCTAACATATTGAAAATGTTATAGAGTTACATTTTATAGCATATCCTGAGATATTTTGAATTCAATAAACTTTGAAATCCAGCTTCAAGAGTAAACTGATTGGTAAAGAGGAGACAACATGACATTTATCGTTTTATGCAGTCCTACTTATTACAAAAATAGTTAAAGCTGTTTGACAAATAAACTTCAAAATAGTTTCCCTGTAGAAATTTAATTACGATCATGTTAACCAAGTGCAAAGGGTTGGAGTAGTTCTTCACATGTTACCCTGTACTATAATCAGCACTAGCCAGCTCTTTCTTACAGTGAGCCTGTTATTCGTCAATGATTGTTAAATGTGACTTTCAGGTAGGACTTGAGGTTGAATATTCAAATAGACGTCTTTTCTTAAATGAAAGGAAAAGTAGTTAGTGAACATGAACAAATAAATGAGAGCTGCATAAAAGGGAGATAAAACAGTTTTATGTCACCTACAATTTATCTGTTTAGTTATGTGTTCCCGATTCTTTCAGACAAGTTATAGCTCCATACAAGTTAGATATTTCTCCTGTTACAAAGAAGCATTTGTTTTTATTTTTGTATGTCTTTTTCTATAAATGCATTGTTTTTAAATGTCATCTTTTAAGATTTGTCTTGCTGCTACTTTGGATTGTACATAATCAAAGCATGCCATGATTCTTAGAATTAGAATGCAGCTGGTCAAATTAGCGTTGCTGGTTCCTGCTTCCCACTCCAATGTTTCAAACAGTTTTGTTTGTCATGTAAGTATGTGTGGCAACTAACATCGAGTCTTCTATTTTTCCTTTTTGATTTTAGATTGTCTTGAACATTTTCTTAATAAAGCAAAAGATGACCAACACACCATGTTATGTTCTGAAATCTTCCCCAATCGAGATGAATGAATAAATTCAAATTTACTTAAACCTGTACAAATGAAGCATCAAATATGCTATGAGGTGTTATTACATATTGAAAATGCAATTGATTATATCATTCAATATTCTGTTACTTCATATACAAATCTGCAAAAGTAAACAGTAAATCTGATTTAAAACTTTGAGACAGCAAAAGCAATGTTTATAGACACTTTCTCGAAAATCCTTCAAATCTGCATGTGGTTGTCTGAAGAGCAAGGATTGTAGTGCAAGAATGCTAATGATTTTGATATCTTTTTGTCTTTTTATTTGTCACTTTAAAGAATAGGACCTTAATTTTAGTACTAACTGATGGATTAGAATAAACTGGTTTAAGTCTGTTCTTGTTTCTTTTCTGTTTATCAGGTTTTTGTCTGGGTTGTTCGAACAGTATTTGAAGCGCTCAGTGGTTTGGCCAAAGTTTCTTAATTGCATCTAACTATACCAAAAGCCACGGTCATTCCTTTATCTCCAGGTTATGATATAAAATAAATCATTTCATGCTGTATATTCTGTTGCATAGCTGGGCTGTGATTCCTTGAGAAGCAGTGCTTTGGATGGCGCCAACTAAATTTCCTATGTGGAAGAGGGACAAGGGGTTTATGCCGTGTGTTGTGCGTGTATTTCTATTTGTAACTGTAAGTGTGTTGCTATTGTTTGTTTTGGTGGCTGTAAAGCCCCTTTCACTTTGCAATAATGGGAAAGAATCCTTGCAAGGTGTGCATATAATGGAAGAAGAACCTATTACTGATGGTCAAGCCACAGGAAATATTGAGAAGTTCAATTGTATGAGATGCCCACAAGCTGCTCCTGTAGTTGCGAACAAGGTTGAGGGTGTTCAGCATCCTTTTTTTATCTCACTTGCAGACCTGGGTTCACCAGAAAAGCCAAATAGGAATTTCCTCAGGATGCTTAAGGGCAAGCCTTTTCGTAAGCCAGACATATCTCATACCATTCAAGAAGTGCTTGCAAAATTAGAGATAAGTGGCTTCAAATCAAGAAAAGGAATTGTTGTTGATGTTGGTGCGAATGTGGGAATGGCAGCATTTGCAGCTACAGCAATGGGCTACAAGGTAGTGGCTTTTGAGGCAGTCTTTGAGAACTTGCAGCGTCTTTGTGATGGAATGTACCTGAATCGAGCAGGTGATATGGCGACTTTCTACCATGCAGCCGTGTCAGATGTGCCAGGGAACCTAACTATGCATAAGGTATGCTCATTATCAATTTCACCCTGAAAATGCTAATGCAAGAAATATTTTGAATTATTTTCTGTTATGTTCCAGTCCTGAAAATATGCTATTATAACTTGAAATCTGCATTAAAGTAGTAAGATCTGGAATCTGATTTAAAATCTTAACTCCAAAGTTTTGGAAATTGAAATCTAAGATGCTGAAAGAGATTCCGAGAGTTCAGAAAACAAGAAGAGCAATATTTGAATAACTGGATAGAACACAAAAGCATGACTTCATTGTTTTTAAAAGAACATTTCAGACAGTATGTAAGATCAACTTTACTGAGAAGTGCTGATTTCCAACTTTTGCCTGTGATACTGCAAGAGCTAAATGAAATCTGAGTGCTGCACTTGGCCATGGAATTTCTGTGCAAAGCACCTAACTTTTCTAATGAATTTTATTCTCCTTCTGTTGCTTTACATATATTGTGTGCCTCAGATTAGAGATCTTGTACTGTTTTTATTTGTTCTATATTCTGTCACCGTCTAAATTTTTCTCTAAACAGTAAACCAAAGAAATTTTGAAACACCTAAATTAGGACTACAAAAGCATGTTCTTGAAGTTCTTAAAGCAGCCCCTACTAAACTTACTATTTCTAAAATAAACTTACCAAGTAAAGCTTTTATCATAGTTACTAGGAGATGGTGATGGGTATTGGTATGACAGTTTCCAAAATAGTTGGAGATGGAAAAAAAAATTATATATGAATTAGATTTAGAAAATGACCAATCAAACAATAGATATGCAACTTTACAAGTTTAAAAAATAAAATTATAAAACTAAAATGCTTAAAAATAAAAGAATAACATTTTAAAGTATTGCAATAGTTGTCAAAGAAAGCAAAGATTAATCATCATGATATTAAAAATTAAATTTTTTAACCATAATCACCAAGAGATTAGGACAGAGCATCCTATGAAAACAATAGACATATCTACAAAATTATATTCATCAATCCCATAGAGGTAGGAAAAATACTATGAGAATTCCAAATTCTTATACCAAATTTATAATTTTGAATGAAGCTGTTTATAAGTCCTTCCTTAATTGGATACTATCAATTTGTCATATCAATCTTTATATAATATTTTTGTACTGATAAGAGTAAAGATATAGATTGATTATTTATAAAAGAAAGTGATCAATTATAACTGTACAACAAATCATATCCAGGAACTGCTTTCTTTTGATCAAGCAAACAAGATAACTGAAAAAGGAGTTGTTAGGATTTTTGTGCAACAATCCACGTATTAAGTCTTTGCAGACTATTGATATTGCTTTAGTTTGTCAAAACTAAGATAGTCCTACAGACAGATACGAATTACAGAAATATGGACCTTTGAAGCCCATGTTGTCTGCATACTCTGCTTGTGTTTGCTCTATTTGGTACAAACCCCCATGGGCACTGCCAGTAATTCTTAAGTAAATAAGTGGAAGTACAGAACAATCCACTGTTATGATCCTGTAAAAGCAATTGTTTAGTTCAACTGAAGCCTCTTTATCCAAATTTAATGAGTACTGTTTTCTGCTGAAGCTTTGTAGCACAAATTCAAGAATTTTGAATAATGTCTATCCAGACATCAATCTTCTAACTAAAACACATCAATCTTCTAACTAAAACATACTTCAGTGCATTTGTATAGTATCTCCAATGGCACAAGACTTCAGTCAACTTGCATTTGACAACTTGGACTTGTAATGATAAACCTTGTTTTCTGGTATTCTTGTTCAAATTGTAGATCTGAGTCATTGGAACAGTAAACAATTTTGGTGTCAATAGAGTAAGATTATGAAATACATCTAGACTTCATATATTTCAAATGTTTTTTGGCAGGTGGTCGGACGACTTGACAACAGTGCAGTTTCTGCAACTGGAGCAAAGTTGGCATTCAAGTCCAATGAACTCATACCAGTGAGTGTAAGATCTATAACTCTAGACACAGTGATTCATCAGTCTGAGCCAGTAATTCTACTCAAGATTGATGTGCAAGGTTGGGAATACCATGTTCTGAAAGGTGCAACCTCCTTATTGTCAAGAGAGCCTGGCGATGCTCCCTACATCATATATGAAGATGATGAGAGACTGCTACATGAGAGCAACACAAGCAGTAATGACATTAAAGAATTTTTAGCCAGCATGGGTTATAATTCTTGTACGAGACAAGGTACAGATATGCATTGTAAAAAGAAAATAATAAGTTAGATACTTAATACAGCTAGGGCTTAGCAAGGAAATTTTCTGTCCTAGACATTAATGCAATGTTTGTACATCCATGGGTGTGCATCACATCTAAAAGCAAATGCAATGTGGACCATTCTTTGCTTGAAATATTGGTTTCATTTTCCTTCTGGATTTTTATTTATATTCTTCATAGTCTGGTGCTTGAAAGAGATTTGAGTAGAAATATAGAGCTTACAAGTTTGAAGGCAATCTTCTTGACATATTAAGTGGAAATCATGCACAAAAAAGTGTTGAATAAAGCATGTGAGGGCTGTCATAAACTACAGAGAATCCTGTTCCAAGATATACAGAATCTAGATTATAAGGTATTGTATAGTCATAGTAACAAGCATTGTGGTAAGGATATATGTCCTTTGCATATAGGTGTCTTACCACAAGATCAATTATTATGAATCAGGTTATTAAAGAGCTTAGTTGAAAGAGGATATTGCCAGTGGAAGTCCTTTCTCATATATTAGCTGCTATTTTATAGCCAGGCAATTACAATCACAATCACAATCACAATGACCTTTGATAGGCATGTTATGTAAGAACCCTCATGTTCTCCAATTATTGAACGCTATGCAATTGGGGTATCTTTGTTTGGATTTCAAATGATATTTGATTTTTTTGTAATTTTTCAGTAAAGATGCCAGGAAACTTAAGCAATGCAAATACATATATGAAATTCTCAAGATGGAAGTAATGATAACTATTGCATTTCAAACTGCTACTGGAAGAAAACCCTTATTTCATTTATTTCAAATCAGATTTACTTTGGCTTGCAAATACAATATGTATATTATAATATGATTGTCTTTACTGTCTTTTTACATAGAAAAGCATACCCGACTATTGAAGACAATAAATATATTGAAATCTGGAAACATTGGCAGCCAATTTGATATAATTTTCAGCTTGTTAGGACAAGTGCTGGAAACGACTAAAATGTTCACCAAATCCACATCGAGTCTTCGAATGATGCCAAACCAAATGCAAATGTCTCATCTGGCCTAGGCGAGCAGCACCCACATTGAAACCCTATTGAAAATGGCAGATTAATTTATGCACACAACCCAATGCATTTGCAATGAGTGGCACACTTCCCAAGGAGGGCAATTGGATGTATAAAATTGAAGACTTCGCCAAAACCCACGAAAATGCAAGTATAGGGGCGCCTTGGTGTGAGGAATGGAATGATCAAATACCTAGAACAAAAAAGTTCTCCGATTCTCTGTTGTGAATGAAACTTTGTTTCAGCAATACAAAAACCAGCAATGCATAATTGATGGAAACCCATTGAAATCACCCCGAAATTGCAAAATACTGATTACCCATCAAAACTCTGCAAAAAAAAACATCAATTGAAATCTCAAATCTCCAAAAAGCTCAATTGTGACCTCCGTATGAAGCCACCGACACAATGGAAAAGAGGATACGTTCTCCAAGATTGAATTTACAACGAAACACTAGGTTTCTTCTTCAAAGCCAAAGCTTTTTCAGAAAAGACAAGTGTTGAATAATTCAAGAATTAATGAAATCCCTTTTCAAAAGCCTTTATATAATATTTCATTTGCATTTGGCTTCATCTAATTTAATATCTCTTTAATTTCATTTACTTTTCCCTCCATTTGGTGCACAATATAAAGTATACTTTATTAAACACTGTCCTTTTAAATAACACTTATCACTTATAATAAAGTATATTTTATTAAACACTTATATCTCCTTTTAAATAACACTTAGCACTAATAATAAAATATACTTTAAAAGCATTTAATATATCTTCTCTTGAAGTGGGCCCCCAATATAACTTAAATGCACATTAAATAATTGACTTCATAATTCATTAAATAACCTCCTCACAATAAATTCAATTAAATATTTAAATGATGTGCACTTTTAATTAATTACTTATTATTATTAAAGTACAATTTTAATAATAATAATAAAAATGCCATAACTTCCACAATAATGCATATAATTCAATTTCGTATACTCTAGCAAGTAACTCACTGCATCCACTGTGCATCCAACTGCCTTACTAAAAATAATAAGGGTCCCTCTCTAACATCCACTGACTTCCTCAAAATGGAACCAAAAACCCCTGAATATCAATGCCTCAGAACAAATGAAGGATCTTGAGAGATAAACACTTACAACTGCCACTTGAAGAGCTCCATAACGCCCAAATTGGACCCTCTAATCCACCACAGTAGCCTATGAGGGTCAAATAATAGGCTAATCTACCAAAATTGAGAACAAATTGAAAAAGAGGACATTACAATTCACCTTCCCTGAAATTTGCTTGTCCCCGAGCAATCTTGATTGCAATAGAACACCTTTCCACTTGGATCCCAAGGGAAGTGTTGTGTAATGTCCCTCATATCATCAACCAACTCATGTAACACCAACAACTAAACAACTGACAAAACATGATGAACCATGTCAACCCCAACATCACGGGTTGCAGGAGTGTAAACCTCAAGAGGAAGCAACTCAGAATGCTGACATAGTTTGCTTCCCATATCTGCGCAAGGTAAGATATCATACAAACTGTCTACCACGTGCGCATCAAAATTGTGCATCTGAAACAATTCATGTACATGAGGATCAAAAGTGAAACTGCAAGCAATCCACACCATGTGCACACAACAATACTTCCTAATAAAACCTGATTAGAACCCTGATGCACATGAAGGATCCCTCAACACACTGAAGAGTGTCCAACAAAATTTTCCTAGATCCCAAATCCAGAATGGAAGTCTGCCATGTTTGATATTCTCTAGCTTCCTCTGTGCAAATCTGATCTCAACTTTGCCATGCTGAAAGTGGTGAAGCAACCCGTCAGAACCCATCCAAACTGTAATGCCAACCCTGTCACCGCTCGGATCACAATACAAACAAACCTCACATCCATCCATCATGAAGAGATACAAATATATGAAAGTATCTACAACACATCTCTCTCTATCCTCTGCCAAACTCCCATGGATGTGCTGACTAACCAAGCCATCATGCCCACTGCCACAACAACCTCCAGGAAGCCCTGTGTCCCAATAAAATTTAGAAGTGGCAAACTCAGTCATGTACACACCGACATGATGGTAATCCAACCTCTGATCCTACAAGTAATCCCTTGCAAACAACTGAGTCGAGTACTTGCAGCCTCTAGTCTCATCTTCTGAAGATGGTAACTCTGAGCACATAAATGATTTGCTTCCCCTGACCGTGCTAAGAGAATCATCATGCACACAAGAATTGTGCATTGAATATAAATCATGTATAGGTGGATCAAATACAAAATTGTAAGCACTCCTCACCGTGCACACGTAAAACTCTTTCGTGAGCCCTGTTTGGAATCTCGATGCACTGGAAAGATCCCAAACATTGCAATTATCGTCCAACTTTGAAGTAGTGTCAGGAGGGAGATCAACATCTAACTCAAAGAGTGGATTATCATAAACCATTTTTGCCCCACACTCAAATAATGGATTATTCACAAACTGCACACCCACTCTATGATGATCTGAATCATCCATCTATGAATTCCAAGAGTAACAAGTAGAATCAAACTCTTGTATTGGCTCATGCTCCTCCTGAACAACCTCCTTCTATCTCCTTGCGCCCTTCTCTCTACTGAGAGATAGAACACAAATTCCCACCATCATGTGAGCCATCGACTCTACCCACTTCCTCAGTGAAGGTACTGTTGCTATGTACCACACATGATGGCTCCAATGACACAATAAAAGTTGCTGATTTGACAATATCTTCACACACTTCTTCTTCCATAGTAACTACATGTCCATCAGCAGAACGATCTTGGGACTCATCACCACTAAGTGAATTTTTTGATTCATTTTTAACACCCAAATCTTGAGTGTCAATGTTAGGGAACTCCACACATCCATCATCTTCACGAGGAATAGTTGCTATCTCATGAGTAAGCTCGACATTATGACTGTTGTCATAAAACAAAAAATCAGGAGCTACATCATACTTAGTTGTAGTGTCCTCAAGAGACTTAACCAAAATTTCATCCTTTGCTAATTGTCCATTGCCAAGTGCTGGTTCAAAGGGTGTCTTCATAGGAAAATTGAGTGTATCATGTGCCATAATTTTTTCCCCATGGCTGCAAGCTAAATCTGCATGTGTATAAGCCCTCTTAATCTCAATGGCTTCATCATTGGATCCTCTTTGTCCTTCCAAATGATGTGACCCATGAACCCCAACATCTTCATGCAACATGTGCATCTCCAAGTCTGTCTCCTTCACGGCTTCTTCTTCAATGCATCCATCTGTCAAAACGAGGTCTTCCTCAAGCTTCTTTACCTCATTATCTTTGCATTGGTGGTTAGGCTCCCGAAAGCCTTTGCAAGTGAAGCATAGAACTTGTCTTTTCATTTCGTTCTTGCTCATTATGGGAATTCCTGCAACCTCATCCTTGAGTTTGGATGTAGAACCATCTTCATTATCTGTTTTAGTAGTTCTAGCATACCTGCTCACACTGTGCCCATGACTGAATTTTGTCCCTTTAGATGAAATTTTCTCCTTATACACTCTCCTAATATACTTCACCAATCCAATATTTTCAGGCCTCAAGGTGACTACAAAGTTCAAATAGTTATTAAGAGAGTATTGTGCTTTAAAATTATCTGGAAAACTCTGATAGCCCTCAAGGAGTCGAGGGGCTTCCCGTTCATAACCTTCTCGAAACTTGATGACATCCTATTCAATCTCTAAATTGGATTTTCCTACAATACTATAATAACCCATAATTGAAACTGATGAGCGTTGATCACCCAAATGATGCAAGATGTCAATTCACTGAATGTTTGTCTTAACCCAACAAGATTGCAGGAGACCCCTCTGATACTACTGTAAGAACCCTCCTTGTTCTCCAATTACTGAATGCTATGCAATTGGGGTATCTTTGTTTGGGTTTCAAATGGTATTTGATTTTTTTGTAATTTTTCAATAAAGATGCCAAGAAACTTAAGCAATGCAAATACATATATGAAATTCTCAAAATGGAAGTAATGATAACTATTGCATTTCAAACTAATGTTGGAAGAAAACCCTTATTTAATTTATTTTAAATCAGATTTACTTTGGCTTGCAAATACAATATGTATATTCTAATATGATTGTCTTTATTGTCTTTTTACATACAAAAGCATACCCGATTATTGAAAATAAATATACTGAAATCTGGAAAAACTGGCAACCAATTTGATATAATTTTCAACATGTCAAGACAAGTGTTGGAAACCACTAAAATGCTCACAAAATCCACACCGAGTCTCCGAACGATGCCAAATCAAATGCAAATGTCTCCTCTGGCCTAGGCGGCCAACATCCAATACTGAAACCTTGTTGAAAATGGAAGATTAATTTATGCACACAACCCAATGCATGTGCCAGGAGTGGCACACTTTCCAAGGAGGGCGATTGGATGTATAAAATTGAAGACTTCATCAAAACCCACAAAAATGCAGGTACAGGGGAGCCCTGGGGTGAGGAATGGAATGATCAAATACCCATAATGAAAAAGTTATTTTATTCTCTACTGTGAATGAAACTCTGTTTTAGCAATACAAAAACCAACAACACAAAATTGATGGAAACCCATTGAAATCACCCCAAAACTGCAAAATACTTATTACCCATCAAAACTCTCCAAAAAAGAACATCAACTGAAATCTCAAATCTCCAATAAGCTCAACTATGACCTCCGTATCAAACCACCAACACAATCGAAGAGAGGCTACGTTCTCCAAGATTGAATTTATAGTGAAACCCTAGGTTTCTTCCTCAAAGCCAAAGCTTCTTAGAAAAGACAAGTGTCGAATCATTCAAGAATTAATGAAATCCCTTTTCAAAAGCCTTTATATAATATTTCATTTGCATTTGGCTTCATCTCATTTTATTTCTCTTTAATTTCATTTACTTTTCCCTCCTTTTGGTGCACAATATAAAGTATACTTTATTAAACACTTATATCTCCTTTTAAATAACACTTTATCACTTATAATAAAGTATATTTTAAAAGCATTTAAAAATAATTGACTTCATAATTCATTAAATAACCCCCTCACAATAAAAAATCAATTAAATATTTAAATGATGTGCACTTTTAATTAATTAATTATTATTATTAAAGTACAACTTTAATAATAATAAAAATGTCATAACTTCCACAATAATGCATATAATTCAATTTCGTCTGCTCTAGGAGGTAACCCACTGCATCCATTGTGCATCCAATTTCCTTACTAAAAATAGTAAGGGTCCCTCTCTAACATCCACTGACTTACTTTAAACAGCTTACTATAAACAGTAAGTCCCTCAAAATGAAACCAAAAACCCCTAAATATCAATGCCTCAGAACAAATGAAAGATCTGGAGAGATAAACACTTACAACTGCCACCTGAAGAGCTCTGTAATGCCTAAACTGGACCCTCTAATCCACCACACTAGCCTACGAAGATAAGATAATAGGCTAATCTACCAAAATCGAAAACAAACCAAAAAAGGGGACATTACATGGTATATGTACCAGGTTCCTTTTTTAAGCTCTAATAACCATTTAGATTTTAAGATCATGGTTCACACCAATATTTAGTACCCCAACATTTGTGATTGAAGTATATTTCACCGACATTCTATATGATTGTGTTTACTTCCTTTTCTTGTGTGCCTGCGTATCTCTAGATACATATAATGTAATGTGCCATTTTTTTATCAATATTTTTTGAAGCATGGAGATGTAGAGATGTGAGAAAGGGAGAACTTGGAAGGTGTGGAGATGATAGGAGAATGCAATTTCTGAAAAGGCTATCCTAGATGGAGAAGATATAAGTGGAGAAGCTCAAATAGCAACGAGGATAGAGTAATGATTGAAGTTGCAAAGTAGACAACTCCTCGGTCTAAAGGGACATAACATCATGAGAGGTTAATAGTTAATCAGAAGGGAGTACTACATAAAATAAATCATAAATTGACATATAATAACAGATTAAATACACAAACACACAAAAACGATAACATACAACAACATACAATAATTACAAATACATAAATCAAATTCACAAAGCAACAATACCTAAATCAAATACACAAAGCAAACATTCAAAAAATAAATACACAAGACAACACTCATAAATCAAGTACTCAAGGTAAATACACCACAAAATTCTTAATGTCCTATACCACATCAAGATGTCAATTCCCTCAAAAAGTTTACCATAGGAATACACATCATAAGTTGGCCACACGTCCTCATTAGAGATCTTCAAGCAATAATGATTGATGGAGCACTACATTTGTAGAAAAACCACCCGTGAGCCCTCTCCTTGGCTTTGGCTTCTCATGCAATCCTAGCTAATGAGATGGTGATCTTCAAATAAATGTGTTGAAATTGGAGTAAAGAAAGTGATGCTAGATGGTATCATCCACAAGACACCCAATTCCTTTCAATCCAATCTAACCTTGGTATTTTATAGGTAACTAGGGTAATCATAGTCTAGTAACAAGACCCATGGTAACACACTTCCAATTATGCTTACTCACACATCACCACAAAATTTATCAAGTTCAACTCAGTAAGGAAATAGTACAATACTAATCCATATTACAATCACATGTAATAGATGAACATCCTAATGAAGCAATCTCATTTAATAGATGATCTCCACCTAAACTAAGTTGGGGAGTCAAATAAAACAACATTGGAAGTCAAACCATTCCAAACATGACATCAAAACATTAATACACATTCACTTAGGGACTCTCAAATACAATACCAGTATACTTATGAGTATGGCAGATAGGGAACAAGGTTCAACTCATGCATACAATTAGTACCTATAAAATAGTTTAACATAATTACTAAGAAGTACAAATTCACCAAACCATGTTGAGAGACCATATAGACTAATCAAAATCAAACTCTACAAGATACTTGGGTGTAGTAGAAGCAAGGAATTAAGTTCACTTACTAACTACCTAGTATACACAAAATTATCAATAATTTAGAAATGACGGAGAATACCAACACTTTATTTTTATAGTGTTGATGTTCAAAACTACCCTTGCATGTTAACCTACACTAGCATGGGAAGCCTGAAAATGTGGGACACAATTTGTAGAGCAACCTTTGGGATTTTCGAAGTCTACCTTTTTTTAAGATTTTCAATAATGTGCGAAAATGGAAAAGAAATTATAGAAATCCTAAAACAAATTTGAATGAACATAAACTATTAATTGGACAAATTTTTATTTATTAACAACATATTTGGACAACTATAATTGAAGAGATAAATACTTCAAGCATTTTTTGAATTAAAAAAGCTAAACTCATTAAATTTCAACAACCCATAATGATTTTTAGTCAATATATCTTTGAATTTGATTGTGTAGATTTTTATTACCAACATTTTAGATCAAACTCCATGATCCATCATCAAGGTATGAAATCAAGAAAAGAGAATTGATGGATCATAGAGTTTGATCTGAAACATTGGTAATAAAAATCTAAATGATCAAATCTAAAAAAAATACTGACTAAAAAAATCCTATCAAATGAACATGGTAGAGAGACATTATGATCACGACTTATATGTATTCATTAACTAAAAGTTCACACTTATAATTCATGAATTATTTGAAATAAGATCTAACATATAGGGGTAACTACCATTAATAAATAATTGAAAAAATGGTAAGTAGAGGTAGCTCTTATGGCAAGTATCATTAATATCTTCTCCTTACAAATGTACGTGGGGCTCTTATTTATACTATGCTCCCCCAAGTTTCGGGATGGGACGACAGGGACTGTGGAACGCGTTTCCGGTATGTGGGTACTTTTGGGTCATTTTTTAGGGGACGGTTATAAAAAATAGGGAAATTTTTAAAAATATAAAGAAATTTCAAATATTCATATCAAAACATTGATATAACATTCATCATAGGCATTGCAGAAGATTAATACATAACATTAGAATTGAATTGAGATTTCACATGAGAATTGACAAACAAATAAATAAAATTCAATGCTTTTATTGTCAATGTGCATACATATTAAATAAGAATTATAATAAAATGCCCAAAGGTTTCAAGTTTCAATTATAAAATGACAAAAACATAGAAAATATATGGCTGTCCCTAATCAGAAGATGCAACTGGTAGGTCTGTATCAAAATTGAAGCTCAAGTTTGTGTCACTGTCAGATGCAAAGACGGGGGAAGTTTCCCAGGAGTCCCCAAGTCCCCGAACATTTCGGGGTACGGAGACGGAAGTACCAAGGTAGAGGGTGGGTCCCCGTGTAGCACTGTAATTTATATAAAGTAGGCCATGTAAAAGCTGGAACCACCATGCTAGGAATCACGGGATATAGCTATTGCTGCATGACTACGCCAAAAATTTCAAAATTGAATTAATAGTCTCAAAGATAGTTTCTAATTGATGACCGCTATGCTAGAAAATTTGCATGAGCTTCAAGATGATGTTCAATTGATTGCACATTCCTTGGATGTGGCACTCCTCAAAATGGCAGGAAACGGTTTCATACCAATGACACATTTTTATGTTTTAGTAGATTTGATTTTTCCTCTTGGGTGTTGTGGGTGTTAGATGGATTCTTTGTGAAAGATCGGATGGTTTGGGATACTACCAATTACCCTATCCTTCATATATTCTCTGCCAATGGTGCAATGATTTTTATGTTGTTAGCCTTGCCATTTTAAAAAAGAGCAAAAATCTTCCATGTGTCTCTTAAAGTACATTGCTCTCCCTTCCCTTATTGGTTCATAGGTTCTTTGGGAATCAAGGAATGAGTCCCACAAACATGGCACAATGGAAAAGAGCTGTCAGACAAGCACTTCCTTCAGAGAGCGTGGAGCTGTCATGTGTCATGCTGTTGTATCGACGCTATTTATACATTGGATAAGTGGTGGGTCCACTGAAGTGCTTATGTGGAGTAACGTTATGAATTTGTTAGAATGACAACTTCAATATCATGCATGGGCCATTGATCTTAAAGAAGATTTAATGATTCAAAGTGCTTTGGATATTTTCATGTGCTTATTTCGAGTTGCCGAGGGACCTGTTACTACCACTATGCCTATCGCTAACCAATGGCGCAACAACAATCTGTTTTTAGAATGATAACTTATGGAATGCACAAATTTTCCATATGAGAATTTTTGCCTTTTCTCTTTTCTTTGACCTTTGGAAATTGCAAAAGAGAAAGGAAGGCCCACCAAAATGACAACTTGGTTATCTCCAATCAATGTCAGTGGAAAATAATTGTCAGATTGATAGTCTTTTTTGAAATACAAAATTCTGTTATGTGGTCAAGCTGATATCTTGTTTGCTTTTTTTCTATTCTTGAAAGAGAGGTCACAAGTTCATATCTTGTAGGGGTAAGGTATGTACACCTCATATTGTGGAGCACGAGTTAGGTGCCTCTCTCACAGTGGAAGTAGGAGGAGTCCCATATACTGTAAGCCATCTGTAGACCCAAAAACAGATTGTCTGATATTGATATTGTGAACTATAAAAAAACCTTTCCTTTCCTTTCCTTTCTATTCATGTTGAAAATGAGGCCACTTAGCTGATGTAGACACTCCAACCAATGGTGCACCAATTTATGATGTTAGACTAACTTCAAAATGATGCATTGACCATTGACATTCAAGATCAAATGGTTCCAAAGTGTTTTAACTTGTGGCTTCATCCCATGAACAACAATTGCTCTAGAATTCTAAAATTCATGCGCTCAGAACCAAAATTCTCGAAGGGAAGTATTTAGCTGCTAGTGATCAAAACATCGGTCTAGAATGATTGATTATGCCACTTACAAACTTGAAATGCAAATTCGTCGAAGGAGAATAAAATGCATGGACTTTGTTGAAGCCATGCTGCGAACACATACACAACTCCCACTAAAGAGAGAAGCCAATCGATCAAAATGAGCATGGAGGGTAAGTATCTATAGTTCTGGTGACCTCTCATAGGTTCCTTGCTTGTAGGAAGATCCTTAGATGTCAGAATCTTGGCTTAAAATAAAAAGAGATAATGTAAGAATTTTTTTTTATTGAGGGTTTTATATCAAAGCTAGATTTGTTTTGCAATCTAATATGGGTGCACGAGACATAGGCTGAACCTCTTCAGTTAAGAATCAAGGACTGAGGGGTATCCATTCTGCCAAATTCACCCGGAGCACGATCCCGACCTCATCCTTATGATGTTAAAACCTTTCATTCAACAAGACTTAATTCCTGATGGACTCATTTAGAACCATTCAACTTCATCAATAGATCACATACCCATTGACAAAAATCTAAATTTTTGGTGTGAAACACTGTCCACTCTAGCTCTATTGGCATCTCCTTCCTCTTGAAGACCTTAGAGGACTCATCTAGTTGAATGGTGTCTTTGTAGGACATGTTTTTCAGGTCTTTGATCGTAGCCTTGATGTGGACCTCAAGTTGTGCCAAAAGATGGAATATCACCTCAACTTTTGCAATGCTCGGTGTCTGTGACTAGCCCCGAAAATATGTCTGGTCCGCTTGTTTTTGTGTGAGCAAAGCCTTAAATTCTTCTTTTTTTAAAACTCTATTAATATCAAATGGGGATGGAAGCCCCAACTATATTGGAGAGATAATGTTTCAGGTTTCTCTTTTACTAGGATCTCATTTACCCTTGCGGTCGTAATTCTCCTATTGTCAATCTCAGCGGAAATCAACTTCTAATTTGGTAGGCTGTATAATTTCTATACAAAGCTTTGAGCTTGTGCGACCTTTGGAGAGAGAGGCTAAGAATTTTCCATTTCAAATTTGACTTTCTCATCTATACATTTCAATACCGAGCTAAGCTCCGTGACCATTTGTGACATCTTTGCCCAGCATGAGGCATATAGTTCTTGAATTAAGTGTGTTAAGCCTACTACCTGCTTGGCGTTTTTGCATTTCTTTCTGAACTTGTTGAACTACTTGCTCTTTGGACGTGAGTGCTTCCTTCAATGATTTTTTCAAGTCTAGTAGTTTGGTCATTTTCTTGTGTAGCTCTGCTGCCTTATCTCTCTTCTCTGCTCCATATTTTCAGCCTTTTGTATCCTCTGCAGCCCTCGAGGGTAGGCTTCAATTTCTCAAATTTTATCTACAATTTTGTAGTTTTCTCCTTCTCCACTTCAAGTTGGTTCATTGTCACCGAGATTGGAACTCTTTATTTATATTTTGTAGCTCTTAGTCTTGTGCTCTCACTTGGGCTTGGAGTTGTTTGAGTGTGTTTTTTATATCGACCAATTTAGGCTCCCTCTTCTCCAATTTATGATTCACCTTGATGAATTGGGTGGTAGACCATTTTTGTGTTTTTATTAGCTCCACCCTATACCTTAGTTGGGCCTATATAAGGCTTATTCCTATTATATGGATTGTGTCGTTCTCTAATGTCATCGAGACTTGTAGTTTTGTTCATGGTTCGAATCATGTGTGTAATCATTGGAGATTGCTAAGTAGGATTGAATAGTGAGCACATGTACTTTTTTGCAAAAGATCTATCATTCCTTTATCTCCAACGATTCTCCATCTTAGATTCATGCGCCTACCTGGCCATCATTATATGTTGGTGTACCTCTAATGGAAATTTGATAAAAAATCCCTATAAATGAGGAACTGATAGGCACCACATATTGGAACGTCACCACTTATTAAGTTGGAGCCAAAATTCCACATATTGGAATGCCACCATTTATTAAGTTGGAGCCAAAATTGGGGATATAGGGGAGTGAATCATCACGATTGATGGGGAGAATCGAGGGAGACCCAATGTGGGAAAGGAAACTTGTGAAATTGGCATGGATATTTGTGGGGATGCATGAGGAGCAAATAGTTGAGCCATAGAGGTTTGCATGCCAACCATGGTTGATTGTTGGAATGGTGTTTGAATGAGCAATGGAGTGGTTGACACTCCTAAGCTTGACATTACTTGAGATGAAAGTGATGGAAAAATAGCATGGGAAATTGGGGAAATGAGTGGAGAAGTGAGTGATGGAGCAATGACCTAAGTGGTCAAGATTAATGTGGTAGGGCTAGGATCTTCAGGTGTTGTTGAACCAATGTGGTGACAAGAGGTGAGGAGCTTGTAATTGGAAAGCTTGTTTCAAGCGTAATTGATGAAAAGGGTGATGGTTATACTAATTAAATAGGATGAGTAGAGGGCAATGAAATTGGCGATGCAATACCAAAAAGAGTATGAGCAGATGTAGAAATGCTAACCTTTGCTGAGGTGATAGTTGGAAGTGATTGCTCTCTTTGTTTTGGTCTTGATGCCTTGACATCTCATTCTTTAGAATTAGAGCCTCATGGTATTATGAGTCTTCTTCTCCTTTCTTTAATGGAGCTTGGTTGCTCCAAGCCTTGACTTAGAGGTTCTTGCACAATTATAGTAATTTACTCTATTGATCTTGTTGTAGAGGAATAACGCACAACTTCTTTTGTTGAATGAACTTATAGTAAGTGAGACTACTTGACCTACTTTTGGAACCTCTCCAATTTCCTTTGGAATGTCTATTATGTGGCTTGGTGAACTTGATTCAAGTTTGGCCCAAGGCTCCAAAATGATGAAGGTTGCTAAGTTGAGTGGATAGTGTCTTGCGATGATTGACCTTGAAGAGTATGAAGTGATTGCGATCACGGTGCTCAATTGGACACTTGAGATGATGACACCTAATTGAACCACTATTAGCCTCAACAATTGGAATACTTTCTCTTTTTATTTTACCTTTTGTTGTGCTCTAGAGGAGCATACAAATTGAATCTTTCTCACATCATAGTCAGATGTTGGAGAGTCATGTTTTTCATCTCAAATATTTTCCTATATTCTATTTTTAGCCACTTGACCATATGTATTCTTTGGACATGCAATCCCTTGCCTATATTTATAGCATACTTTAATTTTTTCCTCGCTTCAAATTTGAGCCTTAAGAGCCTTGTGGAGGCCATGTGATATGATTTTTTGGGGGTCATAATTATAGATGACTGCATAGAATCTCTCCCAAGGTGGATAGGATTTGTGGGGAGCTCATATATCTCTACATAGAGGCTTGAAATGGCTCTTGTGGGACACCTCTTAGCTTGAATAATTAATTGACTTTGATGGATGAATTTATCCCTAGATTTAGGGCTTTTGATCTAGTTGTCTATAAAGCCATTTGGTTATACATCCACAATCCTCTATGCAATCAAATCCAAGATTTTCCACCTTCAACATGAGAAGTTGTTGCATGCCCTTCTTATTGATTATAATCCCTCTAAAAGAGAAAGGGATATTGTATATTAATTTTTCCTTTCTTTCAACACTATTTTTTGAGTCAAATAACATCAAGTTCCCAAATGAACTTGATTCCCAAGATTATTCGAGACATATTTGAGATGTTGAAATACCTCCTTGAAACCATGGAGTTGAATCATAGTGAAACATGCTTTGAAGTACCAATTAGTCAAAACCTTTCTATTTGTTAGCATCCCCTCCTACCAGTTCCTAAGTCAAGTGAGTTCATCAAAGTTCAAGTCAACAAGAATATGAATTAGGAAGTTTTCTACAAACTTGTAAAAGTTTGAGGTTTGTGAGGGCATATGGGTTAGGGAAAAGGGTGTTGTACACCTTGTACAAGAAAATAATTATTTTACTATATAAAACAAATATTTGTTTGTGAAGCATCTTAGGAGATGTGCTTAGCAACAATACATATTTATTTGGGTTCACTTGTAAAGTTTATGTGATATTGGTTAGATATTTTGTGTGGGTTGCACATTGGAAAAATATTTAATATTGAGAAGACTTACTAACAAAAAGGAAATGTTGATGTCAATGGTTTTATCCACTAATGGTTTTGAGGGACGTGGTTTTACCTATACTGCTTGGTTGTTTTGTATGAGTTTGAATCTATAAAATAAATCACATGTTTAGTGGTTGGGGTTGGCTTGTTGGCTTGTTGGTTGAGTGAGTTGTTTGTTGGTTTTTTATTCTATATTAACCCATAACCTTAAGACTCTTGCCAAAACATAGACAGGTGACCAAATTTGTCAAACATGCATACATCTATCCTCAAATCAGGGGTTGAAAAGGCCAATGAGCAAGAGGAATAAATATCTCTTTTGCACTTTGAGGACTAAGCTCAAGATGGTGCTCCTACAGATGCTTTGAAGATGAAACAAATAAAAGATCAAGATTATTCCACACGTAAAGATGATTCTACATTTAGATTTAACAATTATTCTTTATGTAGGATTATTACACCAATAAATGATTAGTCTCTTCTTTTAGGTAGTGAGGTTAAATGATGAAACATAAAATGAAATTGGTCACTATCTCTACATATATATTGTTTGATTGTTGCATATAACATCACTAACCCAATATTATAACAATATACGACAATCCTCTAATGATTTAATCAGTTGTAGGCCCACACCAAGTTTAACAAATATCTATAATACTAGACCGTGCATAATGGTAGAACAATAAACTACAATAATCTATTAAAAGACAAAATATTTTTTCTTGATTTTAAATGGGTGAATGGTCAAATTTCAACCATTAGATTGATGCCTATTCTTGCAACACAAAGTCAAAGCTAGATGAAATCCTAATAACAATGTAAACCCTAACTCAAATGAATTTAACACACAGGGTCGTATCTTGTAGAGATTGAACCATAAAACACCCTTCTACCCCAAAGATGCACCTCTATCTAATAATCCACAACTGATTCAAGAGCCTGATGTTTTAATCCTAAAATATTTTTGCATTGGCATATATTTGGAAAAAATTAAGACATTTTATAGCACCTTTTGGATACAAACTAATATGAATCAACACAAAGACTAACACATGTGAACTTAGGGATTCCTTGAATCTCCTAGAAATATTAAATACAAATAGAGATAGGTTGCAATGATAGAGAATAAGTAATGTATTATATTTATTTTATGGGAGACTTTACAAAGCCATGAAATATTTCAAGAAAACCCAAAACTAATTAAATTCATATACACTAATACAAAGGAGGTTTACAACTTGACTAGGATAAGATTGCCCAAAATATGAACTAAAACCAACCCATTACTAAAGAAACCCAAACATACAAATAGATTTGTAATTAAGGCACATTGCTATGAGAAAATAAGATGTGGCCCTTCTACATTCGCAAAGAAAACCTATGTCATCAATGCCATACCATATGTAACTTGTGCACTAAAATCATCCTCTTGGGAGTACAAAAATGCACATGTAGGCACAAGAAATCAGTCCTCTGACGATTCACCATCATGTTGATCAATGATGGAATTTAGATTGGTTTGTACAAGATAAAAAGTAACTACAAATTATTTTAGAAATGGTCCTAGGAAATTATGGCATGAATGTTTGGGGTCTACACTTTTCAATCGTAGTGATAAATGAAAGAATGGAAGTTGCACCATTTTCTCCTTCAAATATGTGCCAACCTACATAAAAAATGATTTTTAGGTACTCTTGGATTTGATATAGTAGTTGTAGGGCCATATTGGTTCATTAATGACATCCCACATTATTTTCTCCTCCATTGTTGGAAAATAACATGCAAATCCATGCCCAAGTGATGAATAATATTATTTTTGGTGATTGTTGCATCAAATATGATGATAAATGGCCTTTTTCATGTGTACGAAGTTGGTGGGACTATACACGAAAAAATATGGGAGTTTCAAATTGTTGAGAGTCAGAGATACCTCATAACTCATGCTAGTTGGAAGTTATTGGATGATTGAGAGAAATTCAAACATTGGATGATTGAGAGAAATTCAGGAATAAGAGGTGATTGGGAAGTCATTGGATGATTGAGAGAAATTCAAACATATAGGTTCAATGAGATAAAAGAGTTTTGGGATGTCAAGGGTTTGGGCTTAGAGATAAATCATACCTAGTACCACTTTGAAGGGAAGTGCGCATCTCAAAATTTGATAAAAAAAAAGGGAAGTTATTGGGTGACAAAGTTTTAGAGAAGCAATTGAAGGAGTACTAAGGTAAAGGAATGGGTGACATTTTGACTCTAAAAAAATGAATGAAGCAATTGACAAGGTTCAAGATTTGGACATGATAGGGAACAAGTACTTGGTTAGAGGGAAGGTTTCAAATCCAACTTCGATAGAATACTTAGAAAAAACATTGAGTCGAGAGTAAGAGAGTCGAGGGAAATCCAAATGAGGTACTTAGATAAAGGATAAATTGAAGCTACAATTTGAAAGACATGTTTCTTTTATCAACACAAAATTGGGAGATTGGGGTCAAGGATGAAAAATGAGGGGTACTTTGGGAAAAAGAACTTTGACAGATTAGTGAGAATGTGTGAAAGACATGGCGGGACAAGGAATTCCTAAAGTCACTTCTTGTTGGGTGAAAATGTCTTTCACTATAGCATGTGGTACATATGTAATAAGTCTTGCACTAACTACATAAATTCTAAAGTTTTAAACCTTGACTAAGGCATAAGCCTACTTCTCCATGGCATCATAATTCAACTCAACATCTTGGAGTGCCTTACTAAAGAAATATATGGGTTGTTCATACCCATCCTAATTATTTTGTAATATAACAACACCTACAATATGAAAAGAGGCAAACTACAATAATTGAAAAGGTTTTGAAAAATTGAGTTAAGCCAAACCAGGGCATATTTGATTGCCTCCTTTATACCTTGGAAATATTCCGCTAGTTCACCTTCCCATGCCACTATTTGTCCTTTATTCAATATTTTTGACATTGCTTTTGCAGTCTCTATAAAATTTGAAACAAATCTTCTAATAAAGTTGATTTGTCTAAAAATACTATATACCTTTTACAAATTTAGGCCATGGGATCTTGTCAATAGTAGCAACTCTCTCAAGATCAATTCTGATCCCATATTTGGAGACTATGTCCCAATAATCTACCTTAAATGACCCCAAACATACACTTATTAAGGGTTAATATAAATACTATACTCTATGCACTTTTGAAAGATCTTCTCTAGATGGCCACAATGATGTATAGCAAAGTATATGT
Source organism: Sequoiadendron giganteum (assembly GCA_007115665.2). NCBI lineage: Eukaryota > Viridiplantae > Streptophyta > Pinopsida > Cupressales > Cupressaceae > Sequoiadendron > Sequoiadendron giganteum. The sequence continues at coordinate 567,233,807 of CM021102.1, read as the reverse complement.
TGCTACACATGCCTCTAAGGAGGTTGTATGGTTACATAGGCTTGGTTGTGGCATTGGTTTTGATTTCAAGACAATGAAGATTGGATGTGACAATCAGAGTGCTATTTATTTGACTATGAATCCTATGTATCATGCTCATACTAAGCATGTTGATGTTTAGTATCACTTTGTGCAAGATATGGTTGAGAATGGTAAGGTCTTGATAGAAAAGGCTGACACTTTAGAAAATGTTGCAAATTCTCTTACGAAGATAATAACCACAATTAAGTTCTCTTGGTGAAGGAAGGCCATGTGCCTTGATCACTGTACTTGATTTTATGTATTGTATCCCTTGGATGTAATTACAATGTATAATGTCAAGTGGGAGAATTTTGGGATAAGGTGACATTAAACTTGTAATCCTATGTCATTTGTATGTCTCCACGTTCCTTGGAATGTGTTCTAGGGGACATGAGAGAAAATGTTAAATTTTGGCATGTTATAATTATATTTTGAATAGAGGATTTAAATTTGGTGGAGGTTACACATCAAATGCAGATAAGGTATTTTTCCTTGGCTTAAAAAATGGAATGTGAAAGTTCTTGTATGGGGCACCCAAGATTGGAGAAGAAAAGGTGTTTGTTGGTGTTCCATCGAGAAGCGGAAGGGTCACTGGAGCATCCAAAAAGAAAGGAGTTGGATAGGCTAGGGGTTAGGCGTCCATACATAGGAGTCTTGAATTTTCAATTAATATTTTATTATGTCTTTTGGCTGTCCAAGAAGAGGGGCGTGGTTTTTTGCAGGTGGTTTTGTACCTCTTATTTTGGTTTACCATTAGTAGTTTTACCTCCCACAATTTCTATAAGTTGGAGCCATGGGATGGTAGTTTCATATTGATGTCTTGCAAGTAACAGTATGCTGTCAGGTTGATCTAAGATCAGTATTGAAGTGTATTATTGTGTACTCTCATTGGAAGATTAATAATATAGCCGCCCTCTTTTCTCGTGTGAAGTTTTTTACCAAAAGGGATTCTCCATGTAAATCTGGTCACATTTTGTTTGCTGATTTTTTATAATGTGATGTAAATTGCAATCACATGTTTAAATCTGATTTTTAGATCTGAATTCACTTGCATAAGTTCATATCCTAGCTTTGCTTCACCCTGTTTTTAACACTGTGGCCATTGGTGTCCTTTATGAAAATAGGTAATTTCTTTGAAATATTCACATCTTCTTATTCTTCACAGTTGATATATGTATCTCCCAAGTTAATATTGAAGTAGTGTGTCTCCAAGGTTACTATGTTATTTTCCTCACCTTCCCTTTCTACTTTCTCTTGATCACCTAATGTGTGTTTTGTTGCTTTTGTAGAAACTCTTCTTGAATTTAATGGTATTAAGGGTGACTCTTGGTCTAGGGGTTGTGTTTGTTCAAAATATCTTTTCATCCTCAAAGATATTATATTTTTGGTAAATGAAATTTGATTTACTACATTCTCTTCTTGTATTTCATAACACTTCTAGTCATCAACTCATCTAAGTATTCCGCATCAATTGTTTGGAGAATTTGTATATGGGTAATCATCGGTAACCAATCCTCATCTATCCTTAATTGAATATTTGTTATGGGTGGTGTCATAATTCTTGTAAATTCTTGCTTTAAATTATCTCTAGTTTTTCCATAATCCTCAAGTTCTCATTCTATATTCTATATAATTTAACTTATCCTACCCATACTATAACTTATTTGTGGCATCTCCTCCATATCTTCAGGTGCACCCATAATGGCGCGCTCAACTACACCCTTAGTGGTGCGCTTATCCTCTTCCCTCATATAATTTCTGCCACTAACTCTTTGGTTTGTTCCCTGTCTTTCTTTCTTGCTTCTTCCATTCTTCTGTGATAAATTTCATGTTGATCTTGGGCTTGTTTCAACCTTATTTCTTCTATGTTTTTCTCCATTGCCAACTTAATTCTTTCAATAAGCTTAATTTTCTTTTTGTTATTTCCTTTTGCCACAGGGCTTTTGGATCTAGATTTTCATTAATCCTTATACAACCCATGGTTAGTTTAAATTTTAAACAATTACATCTTTTCAAGGATCTTTTCAAATCTCTTCCCCCTTCCAATTTTTCATCCCTTAAGTGCCTACCCCCCTCTTACAAGGGTGGTACTTAAGAGTTGTATTTTCAAGTTTCTAATATTTTTTTCTTTTTACTATTAGTTATTTTTTTCTTTTGATATTGTTTCTTTTTCCTACTCTGTATTTTCTTCATTGTTCACTCTTGGATCCCAACAATAGAACCAATGTTGGAAAGAGTAAATGGGGAATAACAGTCTAAAGATATGTACCCTAATGTAGTATGTTTATACCCCAAAGGATGCAGTGAGAGAAAACAATACTTGCAGAAGGGAAAAATATATATAATTGCATTCCATAAGTATCTTCATTAAGAAAATAACATCCATTCATAACACATGTATTAATAAATCCTTATAGCTCCATATATATATATATTATCATATAACATATGCAATGGAAAATATTAGTCTCTACTTTGTATTATCATTATCTTCTCATCATACTATTTTATATTCATATTCTATCTCAAATATCTTCTAGATCTGGTACCTTCTATTTATATATTTTATTAATTACACATATTTATACATTGTCTCTTAGAGAGGCGTGACCCTTACAGGGTACCTCTTAGTCTCCTATGTTTTCCTTGGGTTTTGCAAGTCCTATGTAGAAAATTTTGGTGTTACCCTGTGACCTACTAACAATGAGCATGATACATAGGATCTTTGGCTAAAAATTAGTACTCTAATTGTCATATTCAATTCTGACAATCCTACAATCAAGACAAATACTAGTATCACGTATTTATACCAAAACAAACTCCTTAGAGGCATGCGTAGGAGCTATATACTCTATTTCTATAGTGGAAAACATAAATTTATGGATTATATTTTACTCATCCAATTCACTAATATTTCAAAACAAAGAGAAAATATAGTCATTAGTGAATCTTCGATTATCCAAGTTACCTGCCTAATTTGTATCAAGAAATCCTTGTATGTCTAATAACTTGTCCACATCATCAATACTATGATAACACAAATTATAATATGAAGTTTCAAACAAATATCTAAATATCCTCTTAATGCTAGTTTAATAATTTCTACTAGGGTTAGATATAAATATTCTCAAAATTCCCACTTCCTGAGAAAAGTCTACTCCAATGCAAACTATTGTATACGTCAAAATATAAAAAATACTAGCATAAGACACGTTATAAATTCTATCAAAATCACATTTTATGACACATGTCTACAGTAAGCTTAGTACCAACCAAAAATGGAATACTCACTAGATTACAATCATACATATTGAGATGTCACAAAATGGTATCAGTATACTCCCTTTGACTCAATCAAAGCTTTATGAGTACTCAATTCATGTTGATCTTCATCTCAAAAATATATTCACAACCCAAAAGTACTCCATGTTGAAGTTTCTATAAAGATAAGTTTTCAATTCATTGATCATCACCTTGTTGTACTAGTAAAAACATATCTTGCATAAAAGACAATTATCAATAATCTAAATTATTTTCCTCACTCCTAACCAAACCTAACTTTAATGTAAATGCATCAAACTTATGATAACACATTCTAGTTGACTATTTTAGACTATATAGTGATCATTTCAACCTACAAACTAGTTGTTCCTTTATTTTTATTGCAAAAATATTAGGCTATTACATATAAATTTCCCCATTAAGAAAACAATTTTAACATCCATTTTCTCAATCTCAAAATCACAAGTTACAACAATAGATAAAAATAATCTAATTGAAGATAAATTAGCAACAAGAGAGAAAATTTCTCTAAAATCAACTTCCTCTCTCTAGGAGTAGACATTGGCTATTGGTCTAGTCTTGTACCACTCTAACCGATTGTCTAGATCAAATTTATTTTTATATGCCCATTTATAGCCAATGGGATTTATTCCCTCAGGAAAATTGACAAGATCTCAAGTATCACAATTGTCTAAGGCCATCATCTCCTCCTGCATGGCCTACATCCAAGACTTACTATCCTTTGAAAAGAGATCCCCAGGCTAAAATATCTTGGTTCATCATCAATACTCAAAAGAGAAAATACACAATGTAAATCTTATGGTCTATATCTGTCAATTGGATTTCGTTGTCTTGTGGACCTCCTCAAGTAAGAGTAATGGGCACTATTAGTTATTTTATGTTCTCATCCCACACACCATCATTTGAACTCTTTGAATCCCATTCTTCTTCTCCATCCTCTAGTCCATCTAACTATTCTTCCACATGTGCAATTTCTCGCATTTCTATTTTTTTGAAGTGCACTTATTTTGTCCTTTCCTTTTCATTTGGTTGGTCTTCACTTGAATAAGATCTAAACTCCCATAAATATCACATCTTTTAATTTAATTTAATTTTAAATTAGAGGATTCCAAAGCATATAACCTTTAAAATTCTTACCATAACCAATGAAGATGCATTTATGAGATTTTGGATCTAATTTAGATCATTTTTCTTGAGGCACATGAACACAAGTCTCACAACCAAATATCTTTAAATGTGAAATTGAAGATTTTTTATCTATCCACACTTGATAAGGAGTTTTATCAACAAGAGCTAAATATGAAGATTGATTAAGTAAATAAAAAGTAATACATATAGTATCTACTTAAAAGCATCAATCTAGTTGCATACCATTTATCATAATTCTAATCCTTTCCATTAAGGTTTAGCTAGTCCTTTTTTCTACCCCATTTTGTTAGGTATTAGATGTAGTCTTATGCTAAACAATACTTGCATGTTAGATCTCTACCATATTATCAAGAACAAGAACAATATTCTTTACCATTGTTAGATCTCAACACCTTTATCTTATTATTTATTTGATTTTCATCTAAGGCTTTAAACTTAGTGAAAATTTAGAATTTTAAACGCATAAAGTAAATCCAAGTGTATCTAGATACATAATTATTGAATGCAATGTAATAAAAAGATTTACCCATGGAAACAACATCCACTGAACCAAATAAAACTATTTCTATAGATCTCTTAGCTATATTACTTTCAACAAGAAATTAAGATCTATCCTATTTTCTAAACACACAATGCTCACAAAAAATAATTTTAGAAACAAATTAATCAAAAAAATTGTCAACCAACCTCAAATTATTAATAATAGAGTGAGTGCATGATCATAATGGGCCAAACAATGACAATGGGGAAAAAATATTTTTTTACTTAGCTAAAATTTGAAAAACGAATTTCTTTTTGTATGGGTCAGGTAGAAAGTGAGTTTTGGTTTGGTAAAAGCCAACCAAAATAGATATGTGTTATGACAAAATGGAGATTCATTATCTAAAATCCAAAAAAATCACACAGAAGTAAAATAGGCATAACATTTGCATTACTAATAAAAAATTTGATTTCATATAGGTGTTGGAAAGATGATTCAAAGCTCTATATAATGGATTAGGTAATTTTTCTAGCTTATGCAACAAAAATTAGGTATAATCATTTGAAATTCATCCTTAATTTTTGAAACTTAAAATGCTCACAAATTTTGCATACAAATTCCTTTTTTAATATTGATTACTCCTTTAATATTCTAGAATGAGAGAGTTCATTTCCCTTAGAAAAATATTTGAATTTTGATATTTAGAAGGTTATATGGCATTTTGACTCAAAGATCTATATTTAAAATTATTTTGTTCTATCAATTTGGATTATAAAGTTTTTACATGTGCACACAAATCCATAAAAAAAAAAAGCTATTTAAGTATGCATTATCATGGATTGGTTTATGTTGCCCCTTAACAAAAATAGTTTACAATTGAAATTCATGTAAGGGGTGTTGATTTTAGAAAATAGAGATTCATATCATATGACATAATCATTTATGTGTACATTTGATCCATGGGTACATTCAAATAGATTGGATAAGGTTACTCTAAGGCCCATATTATTGTTGATTTTTGTAGGAGCATTCTTTTCAAATTATTAAATGAGTGTATATACCCTTAAGGAAGTGGAAATAACCACTCAATAGCATAGTCTTTAAGAGTGTGTAAAAATGAATTTGTTAATAACATGCCCATGAAGAAAGTCTACACATGTAGCTATGAATGATCACAAATGGGTATTGGGGTCACCTTTCCATCATACGTTGAAAATAATGGTGCCATAAAACCCATGGGTAATGGATTTGTCACAATATCAAAAGCTAGGGGTGTATGTGTAGGATTTGAGAATTCATTATTCTCTCGCCCACTAGGCCTTACATTAACTTTCTTTTCTACTTGATATATTTTGTGAAATAATGCATCTAGGATCAAGGAATAAATAGTGACATGAGGGGTTGGGAACCACTATGGTGTGTATGAGCATCATTATGGGAAGCCAAATATAAATATAATCTTAAATAAAGAGGGAGAGAGGGATCAAAAGGAATAGAGAGATAAGGATATATATGGAGATAGAGAAAGCCAAAGAGATAAAGAGAGGGAGAGAAAGAGGAAGATATAGAGATAGAGAGGGAGATAGAGAAAGAGAGGGAGGGAGTCAAATAGAGAAATAAAGGTAGATGCAAAGAGAGATAGAGGGAGATAAATACATGGAGATAAAGGGTAGATATAGAGAGAGGGAGAGAGGGGGAGATATGGGTAAATGAAGAGATAGAGAAAAATAAAATGATAAAAAGAAATGGAAAGAGGGATAAAATAAACAAAGAGAGAGATTGTGTGAGAGGGAAAGATAAAGATAGAGAGGGATAAATATAGAGATGAAGTGAGATAGGGAGAAAGAGAAGGATATAAAGTTATGGAAAGAGGGATAAAAAGAGATAAATAGAGAGGGAGAGATAGAGAGGGATAGCTATAGAGATAGATGTAGAGTGTGCAAGAGAGATCAAGATAGAGAGGGATAGAGAGGGAGAATGATAGAGTGAGAGATAAAGAGATAAAGAGGGAGGTAGATATAAATAAAGAGAGAGTGAGAGGAAGAGAGGAGGGAGAGGGAGAGCTAGAAAGAGAGATAAATGGATAAATAGAAAGAGATAAAGAGATAAAGTGATAAAGAGAGGAAGAGGTTAAGATATTGAGGGAGGGGATAGAGAGAGAGGGATATGAAGGATAGAGAGAGATGGAGATGAGGGAAGAGGGAGAGGTGAAGCAAAAACATATAGAGATAAAGGAATAAACTCACATAAAGAGAGGGAGATAGTGTACAAGAGGGAGAGAGAGGGGGGAAGAGAGTGAGAGAGATAGAGGCAAAGATAGAGATAGATGTTATTATGGATGAACTCAACATCTAGCTATAGGTCCAAACAAAACATTTTTAGGTGCCACAAACTTCAAGAACCACTCCATCAATGTTTGGTAGTTTTTCTCTCATGTATATTAAGAGAATTTACTAGAACCATGTAGCCTAGAAGGATTGGGTGTATAGGTTTGACTATCTCATCCACAAGTTACAAAGAAAGGATATTCTTATAAAACTCTAATATCTAAGATTTTATATCCCTCATGGTAATCTATCAAATTTTAATGAGGAAAATATTGTCATAGTAAAGACAAGTTTTTTAATTTATATGAGGCCATGAATGGATTGTCCTAAAATTTATTTCATCATGAGACCTTTTAGAGATTATAATTAAGAAAAATGTCTAGTTCAAATAGCTTAGAATTAGAAAATACATTGTGAAACATATCTACTAGCTGTGTAGGGTTTTTAATATTAGTCAAAATAGAAATTCTATTTGCAAAGCCCATATTTTTTAAATATCTTTGTGATCATAGTCATTATTATTCTCATTATGAGCATCAAAATATATCTCATTCTCATTGCTTTTGGCCATGGTAGGGTTTAGACAAGCACTAATTCAAAGGAAGACTATGACCATATGCAACTCATGACATAAAAGAAAGATCAAAATATAAATTCCAAAGGTACACTTTCATATTGAAAAAGCAGAAATATCATTGATGTATCAAATGTGAAAATGAAACCCTAATGTGATTTCCAAGGATGGGTAGGGTGAGTAAAATAGATTTCACAATCAAGATAATAGAAAAATATGTAACAATATAAAAATAATGAAGAAATGGTCATGCAAAGAGTTTCAAATATAAAATGATATGTAAATATCATAAAAGTATAGATCTAAGAAACCCTAATATAAATAAGGAAGCCTAGAAGAAGATCAGGTCATATAGGATTGATTGGGTTCAATAAAATGCAAAAAAAAAAAAACTTCGTTGAGGTTAATCTAAGCTAATCCAATGAAATGTACACAAATAAGCAATTAAATTAGATTAATGATTTGGGGGTAATTATTTGGGCTTGTGTTTTTTGATATTAAAAACTAAGGTATGGAAAGTAAATAAGAAACCAAGGTACTTGTTTTTATTATCAAAGAATGTGTTATTCAAAAAATATCCTTTCTTTTTTCGAAAGTGTTATATCCCTATTAGTTTGATGCCTTATATTTTGTGTTGATCTTGTGATTTATCTAGAGTCAATTTGAGTGATCTCGTCAAGTCCACAATTATGGATTCATCCTCTGAGTTTGGAATCAACCCTACACAATGTCTACTACTATTCTTTTTCCCACCTAGTTGTCCTTCATATTCTCTACTCTTTCTAGTATCTAATGATTGATGATATTAAAAATACCTTGGTAGAGTTGTTATGTCACAAGGGGACAAATGTTCTCCTAGTTCAACTCAGGGAAAGGTGTGTGTAAGATCAAATACAACAAGAAATCCTTCACCAAATAAATTTCTTTAAAAGAAAAAACTAGTAACCTAGAAACTATAATCAATTCTTTACAATTCTATTCCTACATATATTTTAAATTATCTTAATAATTCATTCAATTTTTTATGCGAATTTGCTTAAGAGTGTTTTTTAGTATTTTCATTGCCACCTATAAGCATAGTTTGGTCCATCATGATCCTGCACTCACCCAATGGTCTTAATTTTTTTTCACTTATGTGACCTAAACATTGGTGCTACAACATATATGCATTTTAATTCTAGTTACATTGAAAAATTTATAAAAAGTAGGCATTAAGCCTAAACAAAGTCCTAGTTTGAGATCCTCTAGCAATCACTAAATTTCCTCTCACCAACTTGTAACCAAACTTGTTAAATGTTGCATGCACTGCCAAACCATTTAACTTGGAAAGTAAATATTTTGCAAGACTTGTAACATGCAAAACATGATAAATGGTTTTATCCCTTCCATCATTGAAACACAATTGTACCTTTTCTTTACCAATAGTTCTCTTAGTATAGTTGTCTCCAAGAAAAACCTCTTCTTCATCATGCATTGTTTATGTAGAAAGCAAATCCTTACAATGAGTCATATGGTAGGATCAACTTGAATCATTAAACCAAACATCATCACTCATAGTGTTAAGAGAAATAAATAAAACATCATTATCACAATCATCAAAGAACTTTTTTCGTAATATAATTTGAACTTGTTTTGCTTTTGCATTCCCTCACGTCTCCTCTTTTCTTGCAATTCCAACACTTGCTCTTCCCTAGGGTTTTAAAACATCCTTTAGATTTAGATCTATCTTTTTCCTTGTCCCCTTTAGGCCTCCTTTTTCTTTGGACCTTCCACGTATATATAAATATCTTTCAAGCCTTCCTCCATGATTTTTCTTCTCATTTCCTTTGAAAATAAAGTAGCAATGAGATTGTCTATTTTTGGATCTACACCACTAATACTAATGCTGACAATTAGATTTTCCCAAGTATCAGGTACAAAAAAAAGTAATAAAATGCATTTATCTTCCTTATCCAACTTAACATCTAGAGAAGCAAATTGACTTACAATCAAATTAAAAACATTCAAATGGTCTACAATAGAATCACCATATTTCATTTTCAATGAATATAATAGTATTGTAATATATAATCTACTTGCAAGACTTTTGGTTTGATAGATATCACCTATCCTTTTTTATAACTTTTATGTGGTAATCTTTTTGCAAATATCCAAGAGAATAGAATATTCAAAACACAATTGTAAGGTTCATCACGCCTTCTTGTCTAGCTTTAACCAATCTTCATTAGACACATCCAATGACTTTTCTCTTTTGAAATAGACAACAATTGATTTATTTTTTCAAGGAGATCTTTCATCTTGAACTTTCACATCTTGTATCCAATACCATTGAATTTCTCAATATACATAAAGGGGTAGAAGCCATAGCGCATTTTTTTTTCTCAAATCTATAAAACTGCACAATGCAAGTCTCACTACAATAAAAGAGACATTTAACACTTAATAAAAATGTGCCCCTCTCTATGCAAATTTGTTAGCTCTATTACCAAATGTTGATAAAGAAGATGAAACTACTACAATAAAATCTTCTAAATGTGTGCAAATCTAAATTTATTTATTTAATAAGGATTACAATATGACTAAACTTACGTGATTGCAAAATCAACAATAAGAGATAACAACAAGCCATAGATAACATTAGATTTATGTGGAAAAACCCTTTTAAAAAAAACTCAACACAAGAAAGAGAACAAATGTGTATTAATCTTTAAGGATAGATACATCCACACACTAACACTTTGATCTCTAAAAACTACTATCTCAAGTCTCTAATTTATAGAGAACTGAGAGGAATATCATAAATGATTTCCTAAAACAATGTGCCATCAAACCATGGTAAAATGCAAAAAATCTCATGTCCAAAATGAAGAGACTCTTTTAAGAATAGTAAATGTAACTCCCAATGAGCCATGCATAGCAAAAAATTATCTCCATACTAAAAAAAACACGCCATTGACTTATAACTCTTCCATAATGACCCATTTTCTAAGTTAGGTGTTCAAAATCATCATCCAACTCTTATAGGAGACTCACCAACATCATTGAAGATGCTCCACTACTCAAATTCTCACCCCTAAGACAAGAGATTTACTAAATATAAATTTGTAACCACTATTGCCAACTCCACCTTCTTCATGAATGCAATAACAACTAATGTCAAGTTTCTCAAGAATCTAAATTACAAAATAATTTCCAATTACACCATGTGTCCAATAACACATTCCAAGAATGTTGGAGACACTTGAATAATACATAAAATTGCAAGATAAATGACACCTTAACCCTAACACTCTAACAATTCCTCGTTCCTTTTACTAGTCCAAAAGAAACCTCAACTTAGTAATTTCTATATCTAAATTTTAAAACAATTTGTTAAAAGATCGTGGTTGTTGCATTAAGTTTTAGATAAACATAAAAAATTACATTGTGATCTATTATATACTACCCATTGATAGGCATTGCCAATAGTTTCCATTCTTCAAGTTATTTCCTTGTCTTACAACTATCCACATTACCTTCACATTTATTTTCCTTTTTACTACATATTTTTTCCCTTCTTGACTTAACTCTTCACATGATCATGTGTCAAGTCTACTACATAAATTTTTACATAGATAGTGACACATATATCATCAGCAAAAGTGAATTCAAACGATTTTTTTTTTTTGAAATTTAATTAACTAACATAGATATCTTAAATACATCCTAACAAGGTTGATAGACACCTAAAAATTGTTCTCTCAAAAAATGCTTTTTTCGGGTGTAATTGTTCTCTCAATAGATGCTTTTTTCGGGTGTTTATGTTAATTTACTAAACTTGATGTGTAACATTTCAATAGAATCCCCTTGCTGGCATCACAGTTATTCCTTTCAACATAATAATGGGTTTATGACTAGATGCTGCCTCATTAGACTTAGAATTCTGTGTAAATGTTGTTTAAATAAAGGCGACAAAAAAATCTTGTAACATCTGTGCTACAATAAGGCGTGTCTGCTTTCCCATAATCATATGAGACATCGGTCTACATGATATTCAATTCATAGGTCGAGATTTCAATGACGCTTCGTGGAATCTTACAAACATTATGTAGAGACAGAGGAATCTTCCAAGTCATATATTAAGAAAAATTTAGTAACTAAATTGATAACGATTATTTTGAATTTGCAGATGAAATAGAAACTTCAGCAATGTTACCGTGTTCTTCTCGAATGCTTCAAGCGATTTTAGATTCGTCTTATTGTAATCCCATAAAATGAAAACCTTGGAGATCACCAATTATTGGCAATATTACAGTAACGGATATATTGTAAGGCAACACAGACCAACCTGAGAAGGTACTTTATCTTTTACAGGCACCAAACAGACTTCCTTTCGCTTCCCAAAGCAACAAAAATGAAACAAAATCAAGCCACATATTAAAGAGTTCTTTAAAATCCTATATGTGAAAGAGGATATAACAACTTGGATAGATGCCAGCTAAAATAACTCCAAACTGTCGTCCAGGTTCTGTCGATTCATCATCGATCATTTGTCAATCCGGGAACACAAGACTTATCATTGCTCAAAAGAATAAAAGGAATTTCAAAGTACTTTTTTTGTACTCTCTCCCTAAATACAGAATAAATGGGCTTTTTCATTCACGCGAAAGAAATTAATTCCCTCGAATCAATGCTCGATTTACAACGCACGCAACAAATTCAAAGCTCAACAACTACATGAACAGGTCGTCATCGTAGCATTTCAGAGTATAGAGGATCTCATCATAATTCATCCCTCGGTATTTATTTCTGTTGGCATTTGGGCTTTTATTTAAATTGACCTGCAACCCATTTTCCTGCAAAAGCCTGGAATTCTTTTGCAGTCCAACACTAGGAGTTGAATGTAATAGTTTAGGTGATTATGTCTAGAACAAATTATAAATTTTAGCAATTGGATAATCCTCTCTTTGGCATTGCCAAACTGAATAATCAAACAAGGACCATACACCAACCCCTACTCGTAGTAATCCTCTTCACATATCACAAGCTAATCATTTAAATTTTATCAAATGGGCACACTCTACTCATTACTACACTGTAGCAATAAATTAAATCTGATACCAAATGGGAACCCTCTGTTCATTATTAAACTGTAGTGACAAAATAAGCTAAATGGGCACACTGGTTCTCCATAGCCATTCCACTGATAGTTGCAATTAGTAGTGCCAGAACCTTGAGTATCTTCTGGTATTGTTTGGATCCAGCAATTTCTAGAGGCATCTAATACAGGCTGCAATTTTTACAGCAATTCCATAACTCAAATTCTCCTGTATTGAAGTCAGAATAATCAATAACTAATGGAGATTACCTTGAACTGAGTTAAACTTGAACACTAAGGCATAGTTGTACAGATCGGTGGAATTTCAGGGTCATCTCTATGTATTATGGTTTTCGTGAATTTCTTTTTGCTTGTGTTGACAAAAAACATGAATTTTATGCCCTTGGATGATAGTGGCAGTGTAGAGGAGAAAAGTCTGATAAATCTGTACAATATAAGTGCATATACAATCTGAAATAATCACAGATTAAATAGAAAGCAAATACAAGATGCAGTAGTTTTACTTGGAAAAATTCATTAGGGTAAGAAAATCCATCACAATAAATTTTTTCACTATTTCAAAAATTCAACCATTCTCCAAAACAATAATGAATTTCAGGGCCATCTCTGTGGATTATGGTTTTCGTGAATTCTTTTTTGCTTGTGTTTGACAAAAATCATGAATTTTATGCCCTTGGATGATAGTGGCAGAGTAGAGGAGAAAAGTCTGATGAATCTGTACAATATAAGTGCATATACAATCTGAAACAATCACAGATTAAATAGAAAGCAAAGGCAAGATACAGTAGTTTTACTTGGAAAAATTCATTAGGGTAAAAAAATCCATCACAATAATTTTTTTCACTATTTCAAAAACTCAACCATTCTCCAATACAATAATGAATCTTGCTTGCTTCACCCTCAAGCATATGTGGATATAAATAAGCACATAAAAAAAGATTTTACACATTGCATGAATCATACAAAAGATAAATGTGAGTGCTTTTAAAACAGGGGCGAAAATGGGAAAAACCGCTTCCCGACTGTTAAACATGTAAAGTATACAACACCTATCCAAGAGGCAGCAAACAGACACCATATGGCATCTCTTGTGCACAATTTTTATCTGGTGCATCTACAGTGTTAAAAGCAGACACAATTTGTTGAAGATTTGAAATGCTTATGATGCAAGCCTATTAATTAATAAAAATAAATAGCATCCTAGAAGCCAGGGAACCATTTACTACTAACTATTAGGAATATTACACTGGATGACGAAGACAATGTAGCCCAGACAGAGATCAAAACCTACCTAGATCTTATTACTGCTTTTAAATGGTTCGTTTTAATATGTCCACAAATAAGCACTCTTATGATGGTAGTGTAGAAATGTTAAGACTGGTTCAATTACCTTCAACCTGTAAAATTCCATCACATCACTTTCTCGACTTTCTTTCTCTCCTTTTTCGTCAATAAATGGCTTTGCTTCTTCAGCAATTTCAAATGAATCTCAGCCAAGAAAATATGAGTAAAACCATTCTTTGACACCTGTACATCTATTTATCCAAAGACAAATGGATGAGCGGATCCTTTGAAAGAATAAAACAATCATCTTGCTATATAAGCCAACTGAGAATAGTCCAAAGATCACAATCAAAATTAGTATCATTCACAAATTTTGTTTTCCTTCCCAGCTCTCTTTCTGGACACACTGTACATGTTTTGAACAAGCACAATGCTAAGTGTCTCGACTTTCAGTGCAGATTTTCACATTTTCTTACTTGTATGTGTATGTGTAACAGAAGCAAATATCTTTCTCAGGAATTTTCAGCAAATTAAAAGATAAAATATTTTCAATTTTTTTGGATAAAATCGAGAAAAATTCAAAAAAGCAGAAAAATATTGAGAACCCGAAAATTACAGAAACTTTCAAAAAATAAAAGAGAAATAAACTATATCTTTATATCTAAAGCTATGTTAATTGCATAGAGAGTGAGAGAATGAATGTAAAGGAGAGTATACACCATGAATTTTGAAATATGGATTTTTCTTATCAATTTTGAGATTGCTGTTACAGTACACACTGCATACTGCATTACTACATAATTCAACTTCAAAGTTCAAAACCTCAAAATTAATTACAAACTATGAAGTACAATTTTAAACTAGTATTTGGAGAAAAGTTGAATTTTTCCTCTGATATCAATTTAGGCCCTTCATATGGAGCAATAATTGGTACTAATGACAGAAAAGAGACTCCAAGAAGATATGTGTTCAAAGTTTATTGATTTCAAGATGATATCTCTTAGGCTTCCGTAAAAATTCTAAATAGTCCTTTGCATAATTACCGGAAATAAGGGTGCTTATAAATTTTTAAAAATTCATTGCCTTGGAAATTTATAAAAACTAACAGCTTAGCGAAACGTTATATTGGAAATTTTCTCCAGAGATAAATGTCATATCCCATTGGTGGAAGGTGACCAATAGCTGCAGTGACATGTCCAGTGAGCATATCCAATTTGCAAAGCCCCGCTGCTCTCTGCCGTAAACATGACAATGAACCCCAAAGATTTTGAATGGATAAGTCCTAGACACATATGTCCAACATATCTCCATAAACCCTACACATATGTCCAACCTATCTCCATAAACCCTACACACATGGGCAACGGTGATGCATAAACTCTATGCCAGTAACACACTTTTATGGTAAAAAGCAAATATCTTTCTCAGGAATTTCTCAGCAAACCAAAAGATAAGATATTTGCTGATTTCGAAGGTGGTGTTGTGCATATGATCAATGTGCCCCATGCTAGTAACACATTCTTATGGTAAGAAGCAAATATCTTTCTCAGGAATTTCTCAGCAAACCAAAAGATAAAGATATTTACTGATTTCAGGAGTGGTGTTGTGGATCTGATCAATGTGCCCTCAAATCACAGTGAAATCCTTGAAGGTTTGCTGAAGCTGTGCCTTAAAACCTTAAAAACTCAGTCAAAACTTGTAGAAAAAAAAACAGTGCAGGATGGTAAAAAAATTTAAAATTGCAGATCAGATTGAGTTAAATATTGTGGTCCACGGGCATATATAGGGTTAAAGATTAAAATACCACCCAAATTTCAGAATTTCTCCAATTGTCCCAGTTAAAATATCATTTGACTGTTTTTTACCAAAATATTGCAATATTTTGGAGAATTTCTCAGTGCCTGCAGCAAGAAACAAGATCTTATGATTTCTCACAGGATTTTGGCAAGATCTGCTTCTATGGTATATCATATATGTATCATGTATGTAGGCATATGTGTATATGTACACACACACACACACACACACACACACATATACATTTGTATATGTATATGCATATACATATGTGTGTGTGGATGTCTAGTAATGTATTGTTATAGAACTACCGGTTGTGTACTATAAAGTCTATCTCAATGTATCCATAAATAAATTCAGCGAACTTATGCTGAGATGCATTGTATACACCTAGATGAAATTTCAACTATCTCAAAAAGCAACTCACTGCATTCATGGGGGCTTCTCAAATAATACGCAACAGCAAATACTAAATACCATAGAATGGTTGCCACGCTGCAATCAGAAAAATTATAAGAATAGTAACAAGGTGTGCATATACAGTCCTTAAAGATTTTCATTAGAAATGAAAATGAAACATACAAAGTTTGACCAATGATTATATAATTAAAATATATAGAAGAACAGATCGACTCAAAATTGTTGGTGCTTGTAAGAAATACATTTTAAAATTTTGCATATTCTATTCCTCGCTAAAGTTGGCACCTGAAGCAAATTATAAAAATAATGAAAACAATAGGACTCTGAATTAGGGCTATAAAGAAAAGAAAAGAAGTAATAAAAGCTAGACGTGGCCCAACCTGGTTATCATATTCAATATGAAGGGTAACTTATCTTCATACAAATATGCAGGTCTTATTATTACTGAACAAATAAAATTGCTCAACACAGAAAATATTGCCGAGCAGCCATTAATCCATATCCTTCATAACGTTACTCCAATAACATTAACTCACACCACTTCATTTGCCATGTTGCTTGTAGTTGCAACTAACAAAACACTACTGCAGTGCTTTTCCTAAGAGCTACTAGATGAGGCTGTGTCGTCCTTATGTTTGATAACTCCACTCTCAACAAGATAAGGCACTTCTGCTGCAAGCCAAGGGGCAAGTCCCAAGCATAGTGCATGTGCAATTCCAAACCTGGGACTGTCAAAACAAAATAATTTAGAAAAAAAAAAACTCATAATTTGTCATACCCCTATTCTAAAATTCGTGTTTCCAATATAATAGATTCATGAGATAAAACCCGGTTCATACCAGTTCTTGGCCCACAATGGCTTGAAATGGATTGTCAAGCAAATCTTCCCTCCTCTGTACATCTGCATCAAAATAGACATTATATTAACAACAAAAATACATTAATTTTGCAAAACTCTCGAAACTAAAACCTAATAATATGATGCAAATTCCACATTGAAACTGATATTTGCATACGAATTAGATATTGTAACAGCCACCAGTAAACTCCAGTATATTGATAATGACCTGTCTATATCCTCTGGCAGACCTCATCTGATGACTATATTTGGCTGTACTCATCCCAGTTAATTCATCATACTCTCATACCATGAAATGTCATCCCTGTACCCTTCCCTGTTAACTCAGTATTTTTCAAGAAGTTATGGTGTAGCGATCATGGGAGACGCAACAAAGCACAATCCATGTTGAAATCCCTCGGCAATAAGGTCGCACATAACCCTGAGAGAATATGTGGAGGCTAGCTCATATATGTAATAAAGTCTGCTTACAAGCTCGGTAGAGGTTTTGTGGGCAACAAAATTAGAAATTTTTCTTTTTCTTTATCCTCAATTCGACTGTTATATGTTAGAACTATCATTTCAGATGCAACTAGACATTTGGGGCATTGGATCAAATAAGGTTTTTATCAAGCATCAAAAACAAAATTGGAGTTTTTTTCCTTTCTTTCTTCTCAATTCCACCGTTATATTTCAGAACCAACCTTTCAGATATAACACCCAGACACTTAGGGCATAGGATCAAATAAGGTTTTTATCAAGCACCAAAACCAAAATTAGAGTTTCAGTTTTTTTCTTTTCTTTCTCCTTAAATTCACTGTTATATTTTAAGCCAAAACTTTCAGGCGTAACATCTACACACTTAAGGCATTGGATGAAATAAGGCTTTTATCAAGAACCAAAAACAAAATTAGAGTGTTTGTTTTTTCTTTCTTAGTCCACTGTTATATTTTAAAACCAACTTTTCAGATATAACATCTAAAAACTTCTTCAAGCCATTGGATCGAACAAGGTTTTTACTAGGTAACAATAGTAGATTTAGATAAGCTGAATCTTGTAATCCTTTAAGTACAACTAAGACACTGACATTTTTATTAAACGAGCTCTATGCGAAAGCCACACACAAATCAGGCCAAGAAAACACACCATAGTTTTAAAAATACAACAAACTGTAGAAGGATATGAAATTTTGTAGGAAGACATAGAGCAAATGTACCTTGGCAGTGCGTCAAACGGGGTGAGCTAAAATGTGAATTGTTAAGATTCCAAAGCAGAAACCTATGTTAGATCCCAGGAGACATCTTACATGTTTAAATGTACAAGTGTTGAATGTTAATTGGCTAAACTACAATATTCAATTCTGACCCTGGAATAGCCAACATTTTAGGCCAGATACAAATTTGACAGAAGAAATATTTCTCGATTGTAACAAATCCTGAATCATTTGGCTGTTTAAAAAGAATATGATGGAAGAGATCTCTCAGAAGAATTTACCAAACTGCGAAAAATGCTACTGGTGAATTTATTAATCAAACAAAATATAAAGATACATCCATGTAAACCAAATGACACACCATAGAAGAATTTACCAACCCAAAAAAGTATTGCCGGTGAATTTATCAATTAAAATAAAATATGGAAGATATACCCCTTGGTTGTGGTAACCTCCAAAGAAAATTAACTAAAAAAGGCCTCTAGGATGAAATTTATCAATTTAAAAAATCAATTTGACAGAAGAAATAGCTCTCGGTTGTGGCACCTAAGAACAATAAAACCCACGAGGCAAAACTAATTAAAAAATTGTACCTTGGCTGTTTTTCCATCGAGATGGGGTAGCTCGATCTCGGGGGCAGTTAGAGGATAAGTGACAGGGATATCGAATTGGAGATCGAAATCATACTTGAGGAGGTTGTGGATGTACCAGCACTTTCCGGTCCAACGGGTGCCCTCGGCGTTGGCGGCGGAGATTCTGAACCAGTCGTTATCATTGGCCTTGTTCATGCCCATGTACTTAATGAGAGCAGCGTATTCCTCCTTCAGCCGCTGTGTCCACTGTGCTCCATCCCTGGGACCAGCCCGGGTTGTCAGCAGCGGTATTTTCTGCACAGTAGATTTGGTGTTGGAATCCCATCCCTCCATCCCTTGCACTCACTGCAATTGTGTCTGAGAAGAGGTCCAATTTGCTTATTCCAAACTTGTTCCCAATGCTTTTTCGCGTCCAAAATACGCGCTCAGCTTTTATAATGTTATTGTTATGTCATATAGTGGCAAGGTGTGTCGAAAGTAGTCATCGTCTAGATTTCGTTAGTCGTTTGGGCCCAAGTATGATTATAGGGGGCAGGCCTGGAATTTGACGGCCACCCCTACCTGTCATATGAAAAATTTGTGACGGTTTGTTTATGTAAATGTCTGTTACTTTACATTTTATGAAAAAAATTAACTGTCAAAAAATAATTAATTTTTTATATAAAATCGTTAATACTGTAAATTCATCTACATTTTTTTTTATATAAAATCTTTTATACCTTAAATTCATCTACCTAAAAACATAAATCATTTGTAAAATCTAAATAAAATTTCAACATGCTCACAATAAAACATCAAAGTTCTGAATGTTGTAAACAAAATGTTGTGAATCATGTAAACAAAAATACTATAAAAAAATTTCAACATGCTCGCTAATAAAACACAAATCAAAACTGCAAATCACTGTAAACAAAATATTGAAAAAACAATGAAAATTTGTGTTACGGTATTATTCTTATGGATATTTTGTGTATATTAAAATAATGAAAAATTAGAAAAATATTGATAATTAGAAATAAATGTAAAAATCTTAAATTTACTATAAGTTTCTAAATTTATATAGAAAATATATCTTGTTAAAATATTCAAAATGTTAAAAAACAACTATATTCTATTTTGAAAAGATTTTGAGATTTTGTATTGATATATATTTTTATAAGAAATATTATAAATCATATAGATTAATATAAAGGAATGATAACTATTAGTAAAAATGTCAATCTTAAATTTATTGTAAAAATATTTTAAAAAATAGAAAGAAATATATTTAATTTTGAAAAGATTTGAAAAGATCATATTTTGAAGAGATTTTGAAGTAATAAATATTATAAATCATATATATTAATATTAAGTGAAATAAGAAAGAATTATTCCAATTATAAACTAATTTATATTTTTATCATAAACATATTATAGATATAAAAATATTATAAAAATGTCAAAATCTTAAATTTAGTTACAAATATTTTAAAAATTAGAAAGAACTGCATTTAATCTTGAAAAGATTCTATTTTGAACAATTTTGCATTAATCAATATGTTTATAATAAATATTACAAATCACACTAATTTATACTTTTATTATAAACATTATATATATATGATTACAGTAAATTTTTACGGTTTAATAATAATTTTATGTGTCATATTTACGGTTATATAAAAATATAACAAGTCAAATAATACGGTCTAATAAATTTTTTGGTTGTAATATACAGTTCAAAATGCAAAAAACGGTCAAATAGACCATCAAATTCCAGGCCTGATAGGGGGCATTACTTCTCGAGAAAAGAAGCAAAGTACATCCTCCAAACCAAGGTTGGATAAAAATGTTCTACTTAGGATTTTAGGGGTGAAGAAGAGTAGCCTCACCTTATGAAAGAATAATGAGGTAGGATGAAATTGGTACTTGCATGTTGAAAAAGGGCCTCCCATTAGGTGAGTAAGGTGAAATTGTCTTTGGAGGAAATGGTTGGCAAAGCCACTTCTAGTTAAGGGCAAGGTATTGGGAAAGACTAAGAGGTGGCAAGATAGAGTATCTTTTTTTATGAAAATGGTATTTATTGGATTGTTGGGCAAAGTTTAAGAAGGTTTCTGTAAGGAGAATTATATCAAGGATGTTGATAAGGATGTAATTTGTGGCAAGTAGCAATGAAATCTCAATTAAAAGTGAGGAGGATTTAAAGTAGTTTGTTTGTTGACCTCTAGAAAAGGAAGCTTAGGGAGCTCATGAGGTAGACATTGTATTAGGGCCACTATTAAGCTTGTGAGAAAAGGGGCTTTGTGATAGGAAATGGTACAGGATCAAGCAAGGGAGATGTAATCAATTTTCTAGTTGGTCCATAAGGGGTATGTTACATTCTGTTGTTAATTTACCCAATTACTTTAATCTATATGTTCAAAAGTGGATTAATGCATGAATTATGTCATTATGGTATTTGACGGCTAAATGAAATGAATGTATGCAATATGATGAAACTAATTTTAAATGCTTATATGATGCTTAAGCTATATTGTGAATACGATTTATATGTTATCAGCTAACTACAAACATGTTGCTCTAGATGCAAGAAAGTTCGAACCCTCCGAAGGGGTGGGAGAGTATCACCCAAGAGAAGAGTTGGTATTTGGAATGTTGGGTATTGTTATATGAGTAGACACACACACTCACTTAGGTTAGTTGGAACCTAGTCAAGTCAGTTTGAGTTTCGTATTGGTAAGTCTTGAACCCAAGTTGATAGGGTTATGATTCGTTAGGGTTTGGTTGTACTTATTTATTAACATTTTAATTATTTTTTATTATTATTATCAATTGATTTGGTAATCAATCTCATCTTTGCAATATATGAATATAGAGGCATATGCTTATGTATTACGATATATGTAAATGTACTAAGGTTAAATAGTTTTAATGTTTTAATATATATGCATATATGGAGGTATGTATGTAAGTATTTATATGCGTACATAAATATATACAATATATATAAACGGATATGTTAATAGTTACTATTGATCATATCCAATAAATATTGTGAAGAAAAAGATAGTTTAATTTAAAGCTCTTAAGGTTTAAAATATTGGTTTATTTATTTGGCTTAAAATCCATAGCAAAAACCTCTTACAGAGGCTGCCAAACTAAGCTACATGATAGCTATTTTAATTGTCATAAAAGGCAAGTAAAATCTTAAGAAATAAAGCCACATAGTGGCTGAGTGTTACATTATATAAATTGTTTGAACATCCACAATAGGGTGGCGTAGAGGAGGCTATTCGCATGTGTTCCTATTAAATAGGAAGCCCATGACTTGGGAAGTTGCTAAGCAAAGAGAGTTTGGATGACATTTGATTGCCAATGTGCCATTCAAGAGACCTTTTTTGAAACAATAAACAACAAATCAACAAATCATTAAGTTTTCCAAGCTAGTCATGGCACTAAAAGGAAGAGGTTGAATAAGTTTTGAAAACCAATTCAAACTAAATTTGCATTATTTGTAACTATATTTGTCAGAAGAGGATTGTGAATTACTTTGACATATTCAAATTCCAGTTGCAACAATTAAAAGTGTATAGTCAACTTGTTTTGGGAAGCTTGCCTCTGCCTAACAGAGTATAGGAAGGTCGTGGCATTTGGAGAACTATTCAAGCCTTCAAGTTAAACTATTTTCTATCTTTAAAGTAAACCATTTTTAGTATAAATAGTGATCATCTGCTCATTCTTGGTTGTTGATTATTTTTGTAATCTTTGGGAGAGCTTATATTTTGAGTTTTGAGGAAAGAATAGTGAGAAAATCATTTGAAATCTGCATATCAATATGCCATATATTGGGATTAGTTTGTTTGTATCAAAACTTGATTGTTCAATAGTCGCAGACTTATAGTAAAGAAGCAAGAAAGAGGTGCAAGGATAATGTTGAGTGTTGAAGTTGATAGGACAATAGGTTTAAAGTTGAGATACTAGTGTAAATTTGAAGCAAGGAATACTAGAATCAAAGCCAAGCTATTTTATTCTAGGCATGATTTAAATGATTATCCTTTTTTCTCTTTTAAAATTTGATAAAAGCTCTTTCATTATTTTGAGTTTGCTTTCACCATTTCTATGTGCAAAGTGTGGTTGTATGGGAAAGTTTATGAATGCATGTATGAAAATCTTAACTTATTTATGCAAAATGCTAATAAGAATTAGTGCAACTAGTTGGTTAGATCAAAGTAGTTTTCTTTTAAAAGCATTGTTAAAATCATGTTTGATTTACATGGTACTAAGTTAATATATTTAAAGAGAAAGATTGGGACTCTCTAAGATGTGTTTAACCAAAATGGCCAACTTATTAGACCAAAGTAGCGAGGAATAGCCAAGTATGGGAGTATGATATTTATCCCAGTGAGACAATGTTTTATCATATTCTTATCAAGCACGTTTATATTGTATTTCAATAAGAGGGTCTGAAAACGTAATAGAAGTGAAAATGTCTTTAATATCTTTTGAAAGTTATCATCTTATGTAATAGACCAAGAGTCATTATTATTACCTACTGATTGAAAACCGGGTATCCTAGATAAAGGACTTTATTCTCTCATTATTAATCAAAGGCCTTAGTGTTAGGAGGTTTTAAGGTGCAGAAGCACAAAGAACTCTCATGTAGAAAATATTCGCTAGTTTGGATATAAACTTATCATACATTTATAAATGAGGATATGTATGTCATATGGAAGGATATACATATGAATGTATACGTACATACACACATAGATACCTTATAAAATATGCAAAGGATAACTTGGAAGAAACCTACGAGGAATGTGGAGATTAGTTAGATGATTCTCAATTGAGTTGTCAGAAGTTAAACAACTTAATATGTTGAATTATTATTGAACATTACCATGAATATAAAGTTTTATATTGAATCAAATTAAATGATATTAATATCATGATTAACTAGATCAGCGATGGTGTTCTAGAAGAATGGAACCATACTTGTTATAACAACAAAGAGTTTGAACCATTATTTAAGAAGAAGATGATTGCCTATTTATGTTCACTCCAAGATTAACCATATTCGATATGGAATTCTTTAGGAGTGGAGTCAAAGAATAAATGTTGGAAAACTGAAAATTTAATAAGAAGAAGTAATCTTCAATTAAGTTTCATAATAGATTATTATACATATCGACATATTGTCAATAATTTTAGATCGATACTAAGTGTGTCTAGTCGATGACATTGTGTCAAAAAAATTAACTAATTATGCATAAAATAGGAGTGTAGTTACTCCCACTTTACTTTCTTGCACATTGGAGATTGAGATTATTGTTTAGATTGGATGGCATTTGCATAGGAAATATTTTCCGTCATATTCAAAAGATTCTAGTGGCTTCCATATTACAAGAGAACTTTAGGGAGTTCAAGGTATTAAACCCTTCATATATTTGCGCCTGCACATTGAATATTGGACAATGCACGAGTCTAAAATGGTGAATGAATAAAGTGGAATATCATTTGGGTTTGGTCATGTGATTGTTGCAATTACCATATCCTTGCACAACCTTTATCCCTTTTAGGAGGTCATGTAATAGTGATAGAAGGGGTTTTGGGCATTAGAGAGGAGGTCACAAGGTCTGTAGAAGGGCATAAACCTTCATTATTCCTATCGCTATTCACTTTGGTGGTAAAATCTATTGTGGAAGAGGGTGTGTATGCATTGTTGGGTGTGAAGATAAGTCTTAGGCATGATTTATTGTAGTTGTTGGGCTGCTACACAAGTTTCCATCTCTCTTTCTTAGTGGTGACCATCCTTTGCTAGATGTGGCACTCCACAGTGAATTGTCATACCTTGTAACACTACAAAGTGTTATTTATTCATTCTAGACTATAACTGCACATCTGATTTATATCTCTATTATTTGTATTGTTTAGAAATAAAGTATGTTGAGGGTTTTATGCTTCATTATATTGTAATGTATGGGTTTGCAATATGGAATTATGCATTGTATAGAGTTGATGTCTATTGAATTTCATATTTGTGCCGTGTAAACCTCATAATCACTCAAAATCACTCAATTCAATATGCCTATCATATATTTGAAAAAATATCTTCATGTGTCAAACTAAAAGATTAATCGTTAAAATTTTATGCAATAAAAGAGGGGATTTTACACACCTGGGATGCTTTGGCTGGTTGCTGGTACTTATAGACTCACTCTTCTCGATACAACACTCTCAAAATACCACCATTTATGTAGAAAATTTGCACTAAAAAATCTCTACTTGGGCTCTCCATCTCTCAAAGCTACATGGTGCAAATGGATTGAAAATGGCCTCCCAGGGCCTATATATAGGCAGCCAAAGCCTAATTCCCTTCATTCCACCCACCCTTAAACCCATTTTAATCAAACACCATCTCCCTCAACCCATTCATTAGTTGACCTAAACCCGTTTTTCATCCTTATCTTCACTCAACTTATCCCATTTACCTTTCATGAGCTTGAACTAAATTTCATTTTTTTCATCTGATCTCTCAAGGGGGGAAACCTACTATCCAACCTTCATCCATTGGTCCATTGGGGTACATCATCACCTTTTTTTCTTTTACCAACAACATGTCTTTGAAACAACACAATAGGGTAGATTGTCTCTAGGAGAGGAAAATGTACACCTAATAATGTCTAACACAGTCATCCAAATTCATCATTTATTATCATCATCACTAATCACTCCTTCATCATTATTAATTAAATAATTTTAATTATTTTCAATAAAGCTAACACTTTTCCCTCTATTAACTATTTCACCATTTTCACTCATCAACTTTAATTAAATACTTTTTAATTATTTAAGTAATTAATCTTTTCCCTCCAACCACTTTAATTAAATAATTTTTAATTAGCTAATTATTCATACAAAATTAAATATATTATTTAATTTATTTAGTTTGACTTTGCACATTCCTCTAAAAATAAATAGTTATTATTTTATTTATTTCCTAAAATATCAATTCTATGTTTATTTGTCTAACTCTAAATTTAGCGACCATCTCTAAATTTAGTTAGTGAACTAAAAAACAACCTCAACTCACTCTCAAACACTCCACTTCATTCATGGTCCATGCATCCAATCATCTAATCTATGCATCCACTTAAATCCTCATCACAACCCTCCATCTTGCCACATGTCAGGTGCTTATTCATCATGATCTATCAACAATTCTCATACATTGATATCATCTCACAACCCACACCGTTGATTTGATATCCCTGAAAGCTATAAAACATCCATCAATTGATCATTTTACTCATCCACAAATTGACAACTAAACTATATTTGATTTTATATTTCTTTTGCTAACAAGATTATGCTAAGTATTTGAGCAACCCACATACTATCCAAATATAATAATATTAAATATTACAATGGAGTAAGGCTAGGAAATTTTAATAGATCTAAAGTAGCCGATTTCATTTTCTTTCATGTTTTGATTGTGCACACACTTCATTGAGATTCAATATTTTGATCATTGAATTTGGTTATTGAATATTGCAATCATTTTCACTTATTTGATTTTAATTGATTATAATTTCTTTACCTATTCACACAACAAAACAATAAAGGTGTTAATCTTCATAGTAGACCACCTAGAAAAAGTAATTCTCCTAAAAGAAAATACACTCCTTTAGGGGAATCTATTGAATCAACCTTGCAAAAATTTATCCAAGCTACACTTATCACATTACCAGAAACTAGAAAACTTGAGCATCAAGTTAAACCTTCTTGGTACAAAGAGAATGAGTATTGTGAGTACCAAAGAACTAAGGGACATAATAAATATTATTTCTTCAGACTAAAAAATCTTAGACCTTATAGATCAAGGGTATATGCAAAAAGATGTAACACAAACAAGATGCCACTTTCTTTTTTATGCCTGAAAAGAGAATTTGATGAGTGCCAAATGGTTTGGATGCCCAAACCTAAGGCTTGATCATTCCAAACCAAATTTGGTGCTTTCCAAATGTGAATGATGTTATAAAAAATAAAAATAAAAACTTTCTTTTCATTTTTTGCTCTTCAACCCATGACCTATGTATTTTTTGCTCCTTAACCCACACTCGCCAAAATACATTGCCATTTTTTTACCTCAATTTTGTGAAATATTCATCAAGATGTCATCAAGACGTCGAGGAGGTCAAAGAGGTAAGTATCTCTAATTTTTTAGTTTTAAATTTTGATTAAATTGTAGATTGAATCAGTTTTTTTATTAAATGTATTTTAATTTTCAAGAAATTATATTCCACCCCCAAATGTTGAAAATAATCTATCACCTCCTCATGAAGGTCCCTTACTAAAAAATAACAGCAACAAACACCTCCATCAATTCCTAGACATCCTAAGGAACACAAAAAATATACTAGGGAAAATAGAAGATAATAAAAAATAACTCGAGGAATTGATTACAAGGCTGAAAGATCCTACTACAACAAACCCTCATAGAACCTTGTTGAATCCTTGCAATCTATTGCGTCTCATGTAGGATCAATGAGCGTGCAAATAAATTTTTGGTCCAATAAGAGGGAAGAACAAAAAAAAGTATGCAAACAAACTATCCTATGAGCAAGTAAAGAAAAAGAAAATTAAAAATACATCTTGTGTGCCCTTTTCATTGACCCATGAACCAATCAACCCTTAACAGCCGGATGTAGGAGGTTCCCTATCCATTGGTGCGACCACGAAGGGATAAAGAATAATTTTTGGGCTAGGTGGTGGATGGTTTTTGACTAGCCTCCATACAATAATTACGAGGTGCCACAATAATTTTTGAGGAAACTCTATTGTGAGTTTGTCCTTAGTGTGATTCTAAACTATTTTGACTATCAAGATTTCTAGGGTAGAGGTGGGTGCTCCTCACATGATAAAGTTGGGGCACAACATGACCTAAACCTGGCATCAAGACCCTTGGGTAGATCTGTGGTGGAGCATGTGACTGTTCCTTCTATTGTGAAGTATAGTTTTGAGGTGGACACCTTAGAATCCATTAGCTCACTCAATTAGAGCCCTATACAATATGCGAGGCCTCTAGTATAAGGTGATGTGGGCAAGTCTTCTAGGCTTGAGTTCTAGTCCATTTTTTTCAATCCATCAATGTTGTTTACACTTATGATCTTGAGAGTAATAAGGATGCAACTATGCAAGATTCATCAATTGTAGAGGGGGTGGTTATGACATAATCTTTGTTGAATGAAACATTTGACATTAATACTCAAGTAAATTTTAGCAAGTTCATTTAATTTTTTTATTAGATTTATTATTAAATGTAAGAATAATTAAATTATTAGAATGATTATGAGGAAAATTTAGGGTTAGAGTGTTCATGCTACTTGTAGTGTTCCCCTGACTTCCTATTTCATGACGTCGTCAAGTCCACATGTATGTAACTAGTAAAGAAATATAATTATGATATGTGAATAGGTGAACCTTATATGAATGGTTTTCTCATAACTCACTTTGGATGCTGAATAGTTTGATGGTGGAACTTCGACATTGACACCTTGTAGTAGTCATCGTCGATGTTGTAAAACAATGTTAGGGAGTTTTTGTAATTGAACAACATTTGTTGTTTCACTTTTAGACATTGACATCAAATAATCCTCTTGATGTTTGTGCCACATTGGACCATGGTTTTGCTATAGTAGTAGCAATTTTTTCTCCTTTGAAAGAGGTATGAGACAAATTAGTAAATTTCACATTAAATTTTGTTCTTTTATTGGTCTATTATTGAAAATATTAATGATACTTGTATGCAGTTTAATTTATACCTTGATGTTTGTTCTAGGAGCTTGGGACTCAAGATCATGAGTGTGCCCCTGTTGTGGATGAGTATCTTGATTATTTGTATGCACTAAGTGATGATTCTGTTATATGTCATTATATAATTCAATTTCTATATTTATTAATGTCTATAATTTTTATCGTATTAGATGGAAATCCATAGAAGTCTAGAGAGGAGGACAAGTGAGTGCACTCAAAAGACACCAAAATCATATGCATTTCCATATAGTTGATAGTCAAAGGTAGCTTGCGATCTATTTCCTTCCCCTAATGGGAAATGACTACATTGGGGTCCTTTTTTGTATTCCTATGTGGCATTTTTGAACATATATTTTGTATTACAAATATGTGACATTTTATGCCCATATAGATTTTTTACAAGATTATATGACTTTATTGGATATATTTTATACTTTTATTGACATATAACATTGTATGGCCTTATGGATTTTTGGTTAATACAAATATTTTTACCATTGTTATCCATATTTGCACTATAGATGATTAATTGAATAAATAAATAATTACACTAAGTTCATTTTTAGTAACCATAAAATTGTTACAAATATCCTAGTCATCTTTAAGGGGGAAATTCTTACACCCCATTGTGTTATTACCTATTTACTATTACTTTGATGAGTTACATCCCACATATATATATATATATCTTGATGGAAAATGTGATGAATGAATGTGCAATACAATATGAATGGTTTCAATGCTTTGTTAATGAAAAATGATATTTGATGCATATGAATGTAATGTTATTGGCTAACTACTATTGTGATGCACTAAGTTGGATGCATGAAAATAATCAATCCTTCAGAAGAGAGGGGGAGTATCACTCAGGAGAAGAACTTGGTTTGGTAACCCTTAACGTGCCTATTTTAGCTATCACACACTCACATCCTAGTTTGGTCAAGTTGAGTCAAGTTAGTTTGGGAAATGGTAAGTAACCTTCAGTCATAGTTTAGGGATGACTTATAATGGTTTTGGTTTTAGTCTTTGATTGTTCTTGATTTGGAATATGTGATTAAGTATTTATGTTAATTGTAAGTTCTTCTTCTTGTATTCATATTTATATATTAAACTATGAGTATAGACATAGAATGTATATATGTATACGATAACTCATACATGTGAGTATATACGTGCATGCGTTTACGTAGGTAGATGTATCTACACATACTCATGTACAGATACACCATATTAACATGAGAGTATCGATTAGACATATAGACATATATACATTAAATGTATATATACCGATCGATGAATATGTAAATATATGTGTATATTCTTGATACTAAAATAATGGTATAGGTATATAATATATATGTACATGAGGGTACATTAAATTTCAAATATTATAAAGTAAACTTGGCACATATATAACACAAGCCATATAATGGAGGATGGTTGTATAAAGCTAAACAATATTTAAACATAAGCTGCACATAGTATGGTGCATATGTGAAGATGTTTAAATACAAGTGAAAGTGCATGAATATAGCGTATAGTCTATAATGTATTATATGCAAAATCGAATGGAGTTTATTAAAGTTTATAAAGCACTTAAACCAGCGATATGAAAAGTACGAAAATTTATTAAAGTTGTTGAGTATATAGTGAAACCAATACACAACATGAAGGCATATATTACACAACACTAAAATGAGAGTTTGAACGTAAATAAACGACAAGTGTTGCATTAGAAAAAGGCACACACAAATATTTTGGAGCTAAAAGACTTTGTCAAATCCATGAGCTGGTTGAAGCTTAAGAAGGCAATCGACTTTCTTTGCAAATAGGAAACCTGTAGTTGAACATTTCTCTGTTTGACTCAGTAAAATGAAAGTTACTGTTAGTTAGAAAGAGGTGATTCATCCATATTAAGAAGCTAGAAATATAGGGACTGTTTATGTGTTTACATACCAGATGTTTGAGCTGTAGAAGTTGATAAATCTCAACCTCACAGTCCCCAAGAATCACCTGTCACATGCAACAGATATCCAGAACAAACAAGAGGATGTTCTGTAAACCCTCAGAGCAGGAATGTGCAAGCATAAAACTAGAATAATATTATGGAATGATATGTTTTACAAATACTATGAAAGCCTTCAAAAGGCAATCATGCAAAACCCTAATCTTATCTTGAGCAACAAGATAGCTCAATAAGATAAAGATTATAATTAACCTAGCAAATAAAATATGCCTAAGTAAACTTATGCTAAAGTGTAATTAAATAATTAATTACACCAACATGAGCAACCACATATCATCTCATTTAGCTTAGTCGATGATTTTAGAAGGGAAGTTAGTTTTGTTGTTGTGTGGTGGCAGTAAGAAGAGAAAAGGTGGTAGATTTAGGAGCTTGTTTGTAGCATTGAGTTTCTTAGTTTTTAGTATAAATAGAGGAAGATTCTCTACCTTTTGATTCACTCATTCATTTTGATTCATTTGTAATTCTGAAGTTCTTTGTTGTAGTTTTCTGTGCAAGTAAGTTGTTGAGTGTTTTAGTGAGGAAGAGAGCGATTGTTTGCAAATTTGCATTGGTTAAGAGTTTTATGAGAAGCTAGTATTGGAGTTAGGCTGAGCTTAGTAGGAGAAATATGTGTGACTATGGGAATTGAGCTTAGGATACACCAAAATATTTTGGAGCTATAATTCTAGGCATGTTGATTTTACTACATTCTTTTTATGTTAAAATTGTACTTTTTTTATGAATACAAGTATTTGGAAAAAGATGATTTATATGCATATTGAGTTTCTTGAATGAAATAAAGTTATTTCTTATTCTAAATGAACTTTCTTGAACTTTGGATAAGTCTTGTTTGATGAAACCTTATTGAGTGATATATTTATATATATTATGTATGATGGAATTATGTGATTATGTTCGCTATATAAAAACTACCTAGGTAGTCATAAACCATATATATGCTTACATAGATTATAAAATATGGGAAATAATATTATCTTGAAGTAATTTTTTTAAGATGTCAGTTTTTAACATGGGTGGTGAACTTGGTTGTTCTTAGGGTTAGGATAATTCATGGATGAGTAACCTAGTTGATCTCTTAGTTATGCCATTACCTTTTTGGTTGAATATGTGTTATGATTAGAAAGAGTATGAATGGTCAAATACCAAATTGAGCTAAGGGGTGGGTGAGCATACTAGTTCACTTCCCAGTGAATGATTATATAAAAATTTGGCCAAAGTAGTGTAAGTAGCCATTGTTTACACTGTCAGTTCACTATGATCCACGTTTGCATACTAGGTAGGGAACACCATACATGTAGGTTGTAGCCAATATATGGTAGTTCTAGTTATGTAGGACACAAAACCATGCTTAGGGAGGCTAGAATTATGAGGTTACCGGATCAATCTCTTCGTCGAAGGCTAGGGCCATCTTACCAATTAGGTAGATGTGCGGGGACCATAGTAGGTCCATGGTTGGTGGAAAAACTTGAGTGATTCTCTCCCTCATATAGTTGGCAGTTGAAATTTGAGGATGTATGCCAATAAGAACATTTGGACCATTTGTATCTCTTTCTTTAAAAGCTCTTGGAAGCTATGTATGTATTCACGTATCAAGCTATATTTATTAAGAAATTATAAATGGGAAAATATTATCATTGAAATGAGATTATGTAATATGAAATCACTACTTGGGATTTTGCACTGTTTATTTTGTAAATGCAATGGAAGTTTGAAATGGGATTTTTTGAAATGTGCATCATATTATTGAAATAGAGGAAAAATTTAATAGCTATAAATTGCAAGTGTAAACTATTTACATGTGGGTTAAAACATAGGTAAATTCGTTGGGTTAAACATTGGGCATGTTACACATGGTATCAAAGCTACCAGGTTTAGCTCTAGATCCTATGTGCTTGCTATTCTTTCATCCAAAGTTATATGAGTAATGTTTAGAATTATTGTGCCAGGATGGTGCATCTCAATATGATTGCACAAAAGTCAGTAATAGGAAATGAGTGCTACATTAAGGCCAAGCAAGAAAGGGAAGCGATTGTTAGAGCCATACAGGGGACCAATTATGAGAATGTAATATGGCAAAGTGAAACTAATACTTTTAGTCATGCCCTATCCCACATCAGTGAATAAAGAAAGAGCATGTGTGAGGCTGCTAACTTTGTACCTCCTGTCTCTCTTGTAAAATCGGATTGTGTACCACTTTCGAGGGATATGACCTCATAATGGAATGTTAGTCCTACCATGATCTTTAGGGACCATTTTTTTTTTCCAATGTCAGAAGTTATTGTAATTTCCTTTAGTGGAAAATTAGAGGGATATGTCCCCCAAAATTATGTACCTGAGAGTGAGTCTGAAGGTTATGCACCCTTCAAAAATGTATTGGAACAAAAATTTGAGGGATATGTTCCACTTAGATATGTATCAAAAAGTGAATCCAAGGGATATTCTACCCTAGACTATCTGAATATTCACTCTATGTAAATGCAAGGATATTGAAATCCTTTGATCTTAATAAATTTTTTGATTTGGCAAAAAAAAAGGTGTGCAAAACTCTTATCTCAACTTCTTTGTGAATGAATGTTTGTTTTTGAAATGTTTTTAGAATGCTAAGTAAACCTTCCTTGAATCTAACTAAAATGGAAACCTACAGGTAGAACAATACTTTTGAAATTGGTTAGAACAAGAACCAAGCTTGGGGATAGCCAAGAGGTAGGCCAAGGTGCACAAAACCCTGAGGCTAAATTGGATCATATTTCAAATTGTTGTAGTAACTAAGACTAGAGAAAGAATTGGAAACCTCAATCAAGAGGTAAGAGGAATGAAAAGGAAAGAACAAAAAGTTCCTAATGGAGAGGAAGGAGAAAATTCCCATGATCATAATTAGTCAAGTGAACATGAGGATGATGAATCCTAATCTAGGTTTGAAGGAAGCAAGAGGAAATGACTTGCAATTGAGCTATCCTGAGATATGACGAAGGTTACCCCTCCTAAGTTTGAGGGAACCATAAGTGGGGATGTAGCTAAATCATGGCTCATAGAAATGGAGAAGTATTTTGAGATAAGAAATTATTCTGAGATAACCAAGTCCATCTTGGGAGCCTTTCAGCTAGTTGTGGAAGCATCCACATGGTGGATGAATAAAAATATGGAGCTTGGGTTAAGTTTCTTGAGTCTTACTTGGGATGAATTCATGGAAATTTTCTGAAATAAGTGGCTACCTCAACTTTACTATGATTAGAACCTTATTGATTTTTAGAACTTGAAGAAAGGAGATTCCTCGGTAAATGAGTATTGGTAGAAATTCCCCTGTCTCCTAAGGTACGTTCCCATATACCAAAAGGATGAGCAATTTCATATAAGGAAGTTCATTATGCGCCTCAATGCCCAAATCAGAGGGAAATTAGATGTGCATGGTCCTACTACTATGGAATTGGTGTACGAGAAAGCCATTAAGCAAGAGAAAAGGCTTAAAGATATCTCTTCCTACCATTAAAAGAATCAATTTTTTTTTTAATTGATTGCAAGCTAATAAAACTCGGAAGAAGCCAAGTGATGGGTACGATTTTCCAATGAAAGGGGAAAAGGGATTCTTTAATAATTAGAATGAACCAAGAAAGGACCAAAAGGGGAATAGCAACAAAATAATAATAATAGTTTTGGTAGGAATGAAAGTAGTTCTGGAAAGCCTACATCAAGAAATAGGCCATTGAGAGGATATTTTACGTGTGGAGGAGATCACTACACAAATAAATTTCCTAAAAATCCATTAGGGACACAACCACATGAAAATAATCTACCTCCTCAATGAGCAACGTTTCAATAAAATTTTCATGTAGCGCTAGACGACCAATAGGTGGAGTACCAGATTACTCTCATGGAAATTCTAGATACTTTGGTACACCAATTTCAATTTTAGTTGATACTAGTGCTACTATTTTTTTTATTTCTCCTAGAATAGCTAGTAAAACTTCTAGAAAAGCTAGCTATATGAAAAGTTTTGGATTGTTGACTATGCAAACCAGACAAGAGCTAAGGTGGAGCAATGTTTATTTGAAACACAAGTTGAACTTCTGAGTTTTTCTATGGAAGTGAATTTATATCTAGCCCTCCTAGGTTCATATGGTGTCATTTTAGGAATTAATTGGCTATGGAAGCATAGATCCAAGGTAGATTGTCATGCAAAAACTATAGAATGTTTAGATGATCTTGGGAACTGGGTATTCTCACATCGAATTCTTGAGAAGATTATTTTTGATAGGGATGCTTGTGTAGCATATATGTTTTTAGCAAAACTTGTTTTCTTCGCTTGGGACATAATTGAACATAAATTTAACATATCATCTGGAAACTGATGGTTAAACTAAAAGAGTGAACCAAGTGTTAGAGGATCTATTGAGAATGTATTACATGGATCAACAATACAAGCGATAGGATTACCTACCATTGGTTGAATTTACATATAATAACTCTTACCATTCCACAATTTAGATGGCTCCATTTAAAGCATTGTATGGTAGGAAGCACAAAAATCCTATAAGCTAGGATAAGTTAGAGGGTAGGATAAGCCTTGGGCCATACATGCTATAAAAAATGGAGGAGGAAGTTGTTATAATTAAGAAAAGGCTAGTGGAAGAAAATTATGATAGGCATAAGAGTTATGTAGATTCCAAGTGGGTACCCAGACATTTCTTGGTAGGAGAAAAGGTTTTGTTAAGAGTTAAACCTCATGAGTTGTATAAAGTTTGGAAATTCATCCAAACTAGCTCCATGTTTCGTAGGTCCTTTTGAGGTTCTTGAAGAAATTAACCCTGTTTATTATCAAATTGCTTTGCCACTAGCTCTTGCAAGGATGCACAATGTATTTCATGTGTCATACCTTAAGAAGTATATGCCAGGGGATAATCATGTTATTGATTGGAATGCTTTACAAGTACATGAACTAGAAGTGGTAACAATCGAGCCTCTTAGAGTACTCAAAACTTGTAAGCTTCACTTACATAATAGAGAGGTTCAAAAATTCAAGGTCTAGTGGGATTAGTATACAAAAGATTCTACCACATGGGAGGACTATGCTGAGATGAAGCAAAAATTTCCTCATGTTTTGCTGGAATTTGAGAGTTCCTAAAAAAAAATGTTGTTATGTTTTATGTTTCATGTTTGATACTTAAAATTGTTGGGGATGATGATTCAAAAGGGGGGGAATATGTTACACCCCTATTGTGTTATTACCTATTTACTGTTACTTTGATGAGTTAAAATTCTTTATTACATGGTTGTCTTTTGTGTATATATATATTGATGGAAAATATGATGAATGAATGTGTAATGCAATATGAATGCTTTCAATGATTTGTTAATGCAAAATGATATTTGATCCATATGAATGTAATCCTATCAGCTAACTACTGTTGTGATGCTATCAGCTAACTAATGTTGTGATGCACTAAGTTGGATGCATGAAAATAATCAAACCTCCAAAAGAGAGGGGGAGTATCACTCAAGAGAAGAGCTTGATTTGGTAACCTTAACATTCCTATTTGAGCTCTCACACACTCACATCCTAGTTTGGTCAAGTTAGTTCAAGAAATGGTAAGTAACCTTCAATCATAGTTTGGGGATGATTTGTAATGGTTTTGGTTTTAGTATTTGACTATTCTTGATTTGGAATTTGTGATTAAGTCTTTATGTTAAGTTTAAGCTCTTCGTGTATTCATATTTATATATTAATCGATGAGTATATATATATGTACATGTTTATGATAACTCATACATGTGAGTATATATGTGCATGTGTATACATAGGTAGACATATTTACACATACTAGTGTACAAATATACCTTATGCATGAGAATATCAATTGGACATATAGACATATACATACATACATACATACATACAATGTATATATATACCAATCGATGAATATGTAAATACATGTGTATATTATGGATACTAAAACAATGGTATATGTATATAATATATGTATCAATATATATGTATAAGGGTATATTAATGTATATACATACATATTATTATATATATGATTATATATAATTGTTAATATATTTAAATACAGACCAATGAATTTTTATATGTATATATGAATATATATTATACTAATAGAATTATAATATATATATAATGTTTAAATACATTTGAAATATTATAAACTTGGCACATATATAGTGCCATCCATATAATAGAGGATGGATGTATAAAGCCAAGCAATATTTAATCATAAGTTACACAAAGTATGGCACACAGTTTATAATGTATTACATGCAAAAGTGAATGGAGTTTTTTCAAAGTTTATAAAGCACTTAAAACAACGCTATGCAAAGTAAGGAAATTCATCAAAGTTGCTAAGTATACAATGAAACCAGTGCACAACATAAAGGCGTATATTATGCAACACTATAATGAGAGTTTGAATGCAAATAAAAGATGAATGTTGTGTTGGAAAAAAGGCACACAAAGCAATTTTGGAGCTAAAATACTTTGTCAAAGCCATGAGCTCGCTGAAGCTTAAGAAGGTAGTCAAATTTCCTTGCAAATAGGAAACCTATAGCTGAACATTTCTCTATTTGACTTAGTAAAATGATAGTTGTTGTCAGTTAGAAAGAGGCAATTCATCCATATTAAGAGGCTAGATATATAGGGACTATTTATGTGTTTGCATACCAAGTGTTTGTGCAACCACATATCATCTCATTCAGCTTAGTCGATGCTTTTAGAAGGGAAGTTAGTTTTGTTGTTGTGCGATGACAACTTAAGAAGAGAAAAGGTGGTGGATTTAGGAGCTTATTTGTAGCATTGAGTTTCTTAGTTTTTAGTATAAATAGAGGCAAATTATCTACCTTTTGGTTCACTCATTCATTCAGATTCATTCATAATTTTGAAGTTCTTTGGTGTAGTTTTCTATGCAAGTAAGTTGTTGAGTTTTTTAGTGAGAAAGAGAGAGATTGTTTGGGAATTTGCATTGGTTGAGAGTTTTGTGAGAAGATAGTATTGGAGTTAGGCTGAGCTTAGTAGGAGCAACAAGCGTGACTATGGAAATTGAGCTTAGGATGTAACACAATCTTTTAAAGCTATAATTCCAGGTATGTTGATTTTACTACTCCATTCTTTTTATGTTAAAGTCATATTTTGTTTATGAATGCAAGTATTTGGAAAATGATGATTTATAATCATATTGAGTTGCTTGAATGAACATAAGTTATTTCTTATTTTGAAAGAGATTGCTTGAACTTTGGAGAAGTCTTGTTTAACGAAACCCTATTGAATGATATATTTATATATATTCTCTATGACTAAGTTGTGTGATTATGTTCACTATATCAACAATACCTAGGTAGTCATAAACCATGTATGCTTACATAGACTATGAAATATGGGAAATAATATTATCTCGAAGTACTTTGTTTAAGATGTCAGTTTTGAACATGGGTGGTTAACTTGGTTGTTCCTAGGGTTAGGATAATCCATGGATGGGAGTAACCTAGTTGATCTCTTAGTTATTTTATTACCTTTTTGGTTGAATATGTGTTATGATTAGAAAGAGTATGAATGGTCAAATACCAAATTGAGCTAAGGGGTGGGTGAACATATGAGTTCTCTTTCAAGTGAATGATTATATCAAACTTTGGACAAAGTAGTGTAAGTAGCCACTATTTACACTATTAGCTCACTATGAGCTAGGTTTGCATAATAGGCAACCCGAACATCATACATGTAGGCTGTAGCCAATGTATGGTAGCTCTAGTTATGTAGGAAACAACACCATATTTAGGGAGGCTAGAATTATTAGGTTACTAGACCAATCTCTTTGTCGAAGGGTAGGGCCATCTTACCAGTTAGGTAGATGTGTGGGGGATCGTAGTAAGTCTATGGTTGGTAGAAAAATTCTTGAGTGATGCTCTCCCTCAAATAGTTGACAATTAAAATTTGAGGATGTATGCCAACAAGGAAATCTAGACCATTTGTATCTTTGTTTCTTTAAAAGCTCTGGGAAATTATAAATGGGAAACTATTATCATTGAAATGAGGTTTATGTAATATGAAAGCATTACTTGGGATTTTGTAATATTTCTTTTGTAAATGAAATAGAAGTTTGAAATGGGATTGTTTCAAATGTGCATCATGCTTTTGAAATAGAAGATTTTTTATAGCTATAAATTGCAAGTGTAAACCATTTACATGTGGTTTAAAATGTAGGTAAATTCATTGGGATAAATATTAGGCATGTTACACATGGTATAAGAGCTATCAGGTTCAACTCTAGATCCTATGTGCTGGCTATGATTTCATCCAAAATTATATGAGTCTAATGTTTTGAATTCTTGTGTCAGGATGGTGCGTCTCAAGATGACTATAGAGAAGTCAGTAATCGGGAATGAGAGCTACCTTAAGGCCAAGACTGAAAGGGAAGCCATTGTTAGAACCATAGAGGGTTTGAACAATTATGACAACATAATATGGTTGAGCAATACTAATACCTTTAGTCATGAAC
Organism: Sequoiadendron giganteum; assembly: GCA_007115665.2. Lineage (NCBI taxonomy): Eukaryota > Viridiplantae > Streptophyta > Pinopsida > Cupressales > Cupressaceae > Sequoiadendron > Sequoiadendron giganteum. Next base: position 567,194,345 of record CM021102.1, on the reverse strand, counting down.
TATCCCACATCAGCGAAGAAATAAAGAGGATGCGTGAGGTTACTAACTTTGTACCTCCTATCTCTATTGTAAAATTAGATATTGTACCACTTTCGAGGGATATGCGTTTGGAATGGTATATTAGTCTTGCCATGATATTTAGGGACCCTCATGTTCTTCCAATGTTGAAAGTTATTGTAATTGCCTCTAGTGGTGAATTAGAGGGATATGTCCCCCAAAATTATTTATCTGAGAGTGAGTCTGAAGGTTATGCACCCTTCGACAATGTATTGGAGAAAATATTTGAGGGATACGTTCCACTTAGCTATGTATCGGAAAGTGAATATGAGGGATATTCTCCACTAGACTATTTGAATAGTCACTCTATGTAAATGCAAGGATATTGAAATCATTTGATCTTAATAAAAAAATTGATTTGGCAAAAAAATGTGTGCAAAACTCTTCTCTCAACTTCTTTGTGAATGAATGTATTTTTTTGAAATGTTTTTAGAATGCTAAGTAAACCTTCCTTGGATCTAATTAAAATGGAAACCTCTAAGTAGAGCGATACTTATGAAAATGGTTAGAACAATAACCGACCTTGGGGATAGCCAAGAGATAGGCCAAGGTGCAAAAACCCCTAAGACTAAATTGGATCATATTTTGGCCATGGTGACTAAGACTAGAGAAAGAATTGGAAACCTCAAGCAAGAGGTAAGAGGAACGATAAGGAAAGAACAAGAAGTTCCTAATAGAGAGGAAGGAGAAAATTCCCATGATCATACTTAGTCAAGTGAACATGAGAATGATGAATCCCAATCTAGGTTTGAGGGAAGCAAGAGGAAATAACTTGCAATTGAGTTATCATGAGATATGAGGAAGGTTACCCCTCCTAGGTTCGAGGTAACCACAAGTGGGGATGCAGCTAAAGCATGGCTCATGAAAATGGAGACGTATTTTGAGATAAAAAATTACTCTGAGATAACCAAGGCCGTCTGGGGAGCCTTTCAGCTAGCTAAGAGAGCATCCACATGGTGGATGAATAAAAATATGGAGCTTGGGTTAAGTTCCTTGAGTATTACTTGGGATGAATTCATGGAACTTTTCTGAAAGAGGTGGCTACCTCAGCTTTACTATGATCATAAGCTTATTGATTTTTTAGAACTTGAACCAAGGAGATTCCTCGATAAATGAATATTCATAGAAATTCACTCATCTCTTAAGGTACATGCTCATGTACCAAAAGGATGAGAAGTTTTACATAAGTTCATTATGTGCCTCAATGCCCAAATTAGAGGGGAAGTAGACGTGCACAATCCTGCTACTATGGATTTGGTGTATGAGAAAACCATTAAGCAAGAGCAAAGGCTTAAAGCTATCTCTTCCTACTATGAAAATAATCAATTTTTTTTTAATTGGTCACAAGCTAATAAAGCTTCGAAGAAGCCAAGTGATGGGTAGGATTTTCAAAGGAAATGGGACAAGGGATTCCATAATAATCAGAATGAACTAAGAAGATACCGAAGAGGGAATATCAACAACAACAACAACAACAATTCTAGTAGGAATGAAGGTAGTTTTGGAAATCCTACATTAAAAAATGGGCCATTGAGAGGGTGTTTTACGTGTGGAGATCACTACGCAATTTGATGTCCCAAAAAACCACTAGGGAAAAAACCACATGAAAATCCTCTACCTCATCAATGAGCAGTATTTTAGTAGAAGATTCATGCAGTGCTCAAAAACCAACAGGCAGAGTACTAGATTAATCTCATGGGAATTCCAGGTACTTTGTTTGGTACAACTATTTCATTTCTAGTTGATACCTGTGCTACATAAAATTTTATTTCTCCTAGTATAGCCAGTAAAATTTCTAGAAAAGCCAGTTGTATGGAAAAGTCTTGGATTATTGAGTATGCAAACTAGACAAGAGCTAACATGGAGGAATGTTTATTTGAAGCAAGGTTGAACTTCTGAGTTTCTCTATGGAAGTAAATTTGTATGCAGCCCCCCTAGGTTCATATGATGCAATTTTAGGAATAAATTGTATATGGAAGCATAGAGCCAAGGTAGATTATCATGCAAAAACTATAGAATGTCTAGATGATCTATGGAACTAGGTATTCTTACATGGAATTCTTGAGAAGATTATTTTTGACAGGGATGCTTGTGTAACATCTAGGTTTTGGAAAACCTTGTTTTCTTTGCTTGGGACACAATTGAACATAAGTTCAACATATCATCCAAAAAGTAATGGTCAAATTGAAAGAGTGAGCCAAGTGTTAGAGGATCTATTGAGAATGTATTGCATGGATCAACAATACAAGCAAGAGGATTACCTACCATTGGTTGAATTTGCATATAATAACTCTTACCATTCCACAATTAAGATGGCACTATTTGAAGCATTGTATGATAGGAAGTGCCAACCTCCTATAAGTTGGGATAAGCTAGAGGATAGGATAAGCCTTGGACAAAAAATGCTATAAAAAATGGAGGAGAAAGTTGTTATAATTAAGTAAAGGCTAGCAAAAGCTAATGATAGGCAGAAGAGTTATATAGATTCCAAGTGGATACCCAGACATTTCTCGATAGGAGAAAAGGTTTTGTTAAGAGTTAAACATCACAAGAGTTCTATAAATTTTGGAAATTCATCCAAATTAGCTCCATTTTTTGTAGGTCCTTTTGAGGTTCTTGAAGAAGTTAACCTTGTTGCTTAACAAATTGCTTTGCCACCAACTCTTTCCAGGATGCACAATGTCTTTCATGTGTCATACCTTAAGAATTATATGCCAAGGTATAATCATGTTATTGATTGGAATGCTTTACAAGTACATGAACTAGGAGTGGTAATGATTGATCCTCTCAGAGTACTTGAAACATGCAAGCTTCACTTATGTAATAAAGAGGTTCTACAATGCAAGGTCTAGTGGGATTACCATGCAAAAGATTCTACCACATGGGAGGACTATGCTGAGATGAAGCAAAAATTTCCTCATGTTTTGCTAGACTTTGAGAGTTCCTAAAAATAATGTTGTTATGTTTTATGTTGATAAATTTTATGTTTCATGTTTGATACTTAAAATCATTGGGGATGATGATTCACAAGGGGGGGAATATGTTACACCCCATTGTGTTATTACCTGTTTACTATTACTTTGATGAGTTAAAATGCTTTAATACATGGCTATATTTTGTATATATATTGATGGAAAATGTGATGAATGAATGTGCAATGCAATATGAATGCTTTCAATTCTTTGTTAATGCAAAATAATATTTGATGCATATGAATGCAATGCTATAAAGTAACTAATGTTGTCATGCATTAAGTTGGATGAATGAAAAAAAATTGAACATCCGAAAGAGAGGGGGAGTGTCAATTATGAGAATAACTTGGTTTGGTAGCCCTTAACATGCCTATTTGAGCTATCACACACTCACATCCTAGTTTTTTCAAGTTGTGTTAAGTTAGTTTGAGAAGAGGTAAGTAACCTTCAGTCATAGTTTAGGGATGATCCAAGTAGATATTTTCACCAAAAATTCAACTATTCCAAATGATCCAAGAATCAACACCATGTTAAAGAGATCTTTGATATGAACACAACACAATCTGAATCATCTAAAATGGATTTCATATGCTCAAGATATGCTTGGTCAAAGTTCGGTCAAAACAAGGGTTCCAAATGAAGATTCTAGGTCAGAAAATTGATCTTAAAATGGAAAGAAATGGAATCACATTGAAGAGCTCGTTGAAATGAATCCAACATTACTTGAATCATGTCAAATGAAGCTCGCACACAAAAGATATAGCCAGTCAAAGTTCACAGGAAGAGGTTGACCAGAACAGTACCATTACTAACATCAACATGATGAGATGGCATTCCGTATGTTGACATGGCTTGACATGGTCCAATCCTATCTCCACACATGGCATCTAAGTGGTTGATGATGTGACAATATGACAACTAAGTTGGCCCAATCTTAGAGTGACACAAGTCATGAGGGAGTGAATCAAATTTAACCACGTGGACTAATAGCTAGGCACCACTTGGTAGTCAATGATACATGGATCAATTTTGTTGGTCAAAATTTAAATTGGGGGAGCCGAACCCCCATCCAACATCTTTCTATCTCCCACGAATATCAATTACCATTGCGCCACACCATTCACTCTAAACCATCTTTGACACCGCTTTTATTTATAGAAGAAATCAACATCCTTCTATCTCCCACGAATATCAGTTACCATTGCACCACACAATTCACTCTAAACCATCTTTGACACCGCTTTTGTTTATAGAAGAAATAATTCCAAGTTGAGAGGTTGACAAGTTGGAACTGCCGACCTCACCCCCATAACCACCACCACTTTACTCATAGGCCATGCGCGCCCGACGTGGTAGGAAGGCAGGAGTTGATATTTATATTAGCTGCGCCCCTAAGTATAGCATCAAAATCATGATTATTCCCAATTTATTTAATGGAATTAAATTATACTAATCTTTAAATAAGATTTAAATCTCCTATAACAATTAAATAAACCCTTAAAATGCAACCTCAAATTCCAAAAATTAAGGGGTTCCAAACCATATTAAAAGATTTTTTTTTTTAAGGGGATTAAATTGGGATAAAGGTATATTTAGAAGATTCAAGAAATATTGGGAAAATATTATTGTTAACCCCTAAATGGAATATCAACTTGTATTTAAAGGGGGGGGTTTTGGGCTTAGAGGAAAATGGTGAGGAAATGGAGAGTTTGATAATGAAATTGTTTCTACTTTGTAAATTTAGTTAGGAAAGGCTATAAGCCACGTTGAGTTGTACTTGAAGGAGAGGATTTTGAACTTGTCATTATCATCTGAGAAGGCTTGAGAAGATTTGTAACAGACTGAAGTGCCTTGTAATATGCATTTGGAGCATAATCAAGGACTGACCACTCCATTGGAGAGGGACTCAGAGACGTAGCCAGTTGGCGAACTTAGTTATCAATCTATTGTCTTCATATTCTCTTCTTTGTTTTTCATATTCCTATTGTTTTAATTTTGTTAATGGTTTTTTAAAAGAATTTGAAACTAAGCTTAAGAATTTTATTTACTCATTTACATAAATTAACATTCATTAAGTAACAATAATAGATCCTAACAGATGAAGTTGGTATCAGAGCTTGTTTAACAAGTGATTGCAGAAGTGGATGTTAACGTGATCTAGGAGCTGGCGAGGTGAATGAACAATTACAAAGTTCAATCCTAAGATCGGTAAACGAAGAAATTTTCCACCACCAAAGATGGAAGAAATAGAAGCTAGAAAAAGTTCTGAGCTTGATGAGAAAATTTTTCAATGATCCTTTCTCGACATGAAGGTTATAGTGGAAGAGCTCTATCATGAAAGGAAAGAACAAAAGAAGTGTGAAAAAGGAGGATCGTTGAAATGAGAAAAGTGTGAGGACAATGAAGATCAAAAGGAAAAAGGGAAAATAGAAGAAGGTGATGACGAGCCTTCAAAAAATCCTTCATCTCCATCTCCATCTTCTCCTTCTAATTCTACTTCTTCTACTAATCCTTTCAAAAGTGCACATAAGCCTATGATAAAATTGGATGTAAAATTTGAACTACCTAAATATTATGGAGAGTTAAATGCTAAGAAATTAGATGATTAGGTTCAAAAAGTAGAAGTATATTGTAGGATTCAAGGTCTTTTATATGATGCTTCTAAAATCCAATTAGCTACTCTTCGGTTGGGAGGAACTGCTCTCTCCTAGTGGGAGAGTAAAACTTAGGCATATATTTCTTGACATGGTAGTGTCAATTTAACTTGGATGGAGTTTAAATTTTCCATTAAAAAATAGTTTTATCCCTTAGGCCATATGCAATAGTTAACTATGAACATGAAAAATTTTAGGCAGGGTAAAGGTCAATTTGTCCAAGACTATACTCATGAATTTAGGAAGCAAGCTATTGCACTTAATGTCCCATTATACACCCAAGACACATTGCTCAAGTATATAGGTGGAATTCACTCTTACTTAAGGCATAAAATTTGGTTTTAAATCCTAATAATCTAGATGAAGTATGTGTATAAGCCACACATTTGGAGTCGAGAGGTAAGAGTAGTTTCAATGAAAATTCTGTCAAGAAGCCATCTAAGCCTAAAGGTAAACCCAAGGGTAAAGGAAAGGGGAAAATTATAGCTACAACCAAGAAGGAGGGTGATAAGCCCACATAATCCCATTACAAGAAGGAGGGGCATGATGATTCAAAGTGTTGGAAGCTCCATCCATAACTAAGGCCAAAGAAGTATGGAGGAAACAAGGGCAAACAAAAGACTGCTTCTATAGTACAATAGGATCTTGGATATGAGTTTAGGGATGAGAAAAATATTGTTGTTGTCAGGATCCAAGGTAAAGGAAAAGGTATATCTCTTTCTTCTGAAACAAGTTTTTCAAATGCAAGTGCAAGTGCAAGTAAAGAAACTTCTCCACTTAAGATTGATATGCATCACAATGAGTTATTTCACATTCGGTTTGTAACAAAGCATACTAATGCTGAAACTTTGTTTGATATAGGATCTCAAGTAAATTTAATAATTGAATAAGGGAAGAAAATTTACTTGGCTACAATACCTCATCCAAATCCATATCCACTTGGATGGGTTTGCAATGATGCATAGTTGCAGGTAATGAAGCAATGTACATTAAGATTTTCCATCATTGCAAACTTCGTAGATGAGGTAGAAGTTGATGTAGTCCCTTTAGATATTTGTGTCCTTGTGCTAGGGATTCCCTATCTTTATGACCGTAAAACAATATTTTATAGGGGAGAAAACAAATATCACCTTTTTAAGGATAATAAAGAATTCATTGTACATGCACATAAGATTAAGACTAATCTAACATTGGTAAACATAGGAAAAATGAAGAGGTTAGTCAATGCTAGTAAGAAATTTGAATTGATGATTGTAAAAGCCAAAGAGAATGATAAATATGAGGCATTCAAAGGGTTTGATCCAAAGCACAAAGTTGAATTGGTCAAAGTATTTTCTGCCTATGATGATTTATTTTAGGAACCTAGTGGATTGCCACCAAAGAGAGAGATACAACATGAGATCTAGTTACAATAGGATGTGCCTCTTCCAAAAATCAACATGTACCATCTATCATTTATACAGAATGAGGAAATTAAGAAGCAGGTTCAGGAGTTGGTTGAGAAAGGAGTTATTCGTCCAAGTACCTCTCCTTGTGGTTCTCCAATTGTGTTGGTACCAAAGAAGGATGGGTCATGGAGAATGTGCATTGACTACAGAGCCCTAAACAAGATAATGGTAAAGAACATGTATCCTCTTTCTCGAATAGATGATTTACTTGAAAAATTGAAGCATGCAATTTGTTTTACTAAGTTGGACTTGCGTAGTGGATATCATCAAATAAGAATTGCAAAAAATAATATATGGAAAATTGTGTTTAAGAAAAAAAAGGACTGTATGAGTGGTTGGTCATGCCCTTTGGGATTTGTAATGCACCAAATACCTTTATGAGAGTCATGAATGATGTATTCCATCCATTTATAGATGATTTTTTCATAGTTTATTTGGATGATATACTTGTATTTAGTCAAACTTGGGAAGAACATGTAGATCATGTAAATAAAGTAGTGGATGTATTGAGAAAATAAAAATTGTATGCAAAGATGCCAAAATGTGAATTTGGAAAGACATCACTAGTGTATAACCTAGGCTATATTATAGGAGGAGGTCACTTGAAAGTGGATCTTACAAAGGTCACAGTCATTGTAAATTGGTCAAAGCCAAGTACAATTACAAAAGTCAGAATTTTTCTAGGTGCAATACAATATTGGAGAAAGTTCATAGCTAACTTCTCCTACATAGGATCTCCATTGTATGCACTCACAAGTGTGACTTGAAGTCTTTCCAATGAGGAGGTTCGTAGCAAAAGGCCTTCGATATTTTAAAGGAAAAGTTAAGCTCTGTGCTAGTTCTGGCTCTACCAGATCTGCAACAACCATTCAAAATTGAAATAGATGCTAGTGGATTTTCCATGGGAGAAATACTCATGCAAGGAGGTAAACCTACCTACTTTCATTCTAAAACTTTCACAACTACGGTAAGTAAATATCCCACATATGATAAAGAATTGTATGCATTAGCTCAAAGTGTAAATAAGTGGAAACATTATCTAATGGGTAAAGAAACAATAATACAAACAGATCATCAACCACTTCAATATTTGCACACAATCTAAATTGCAACAAATAAAGCACTTTAGGTGGATGGGTTTCCTACAATATTTTCATTTGGTTATAAAATAAAAGAAATGGGTTTAGAATAAAGTAGCAAATATGTTATCTAGGCCTCCTACAAATGCTACAGTTTTCTTAAAAGTAGTTCAATGGTGCATGAAAGTTATCAGAACAATATACTAAGGACAAAGAATTTAAGGATATATATGCAACATTAATTCAAGGCAAACATGTAGAAGAGAAAGCCTACTATGTGCAAGACAAGTTATTGTATCACTTAGGAAAGTTATGTATTCCACAAGATGAACAAGAACAGGTAATCAATAAAGCACATACATCATTGATTGCTGAACACTTTGGGGTAAGTAAGACAATGTTGCAACTACATAAATATTGTTATTGGACTTGTATGCAAGAAACTGTATCCAAGTATATTAGAGGATGTGTCATGCATGCAACAAGCAAGCCCAACAATAGGAAATTAGGGTTGTACACACCTCTACCTATACCATCCCATCCATGGGAGAGTGTCTTGATGAAATTTTTCGGGGGGCTACCAATGTCTAGAAAAGGGAATGATTATCTATTTGTGGTAGTGGATAGGTTCAGTAAAATGTGCATTCTAATGCCTTGTAAAAATCAGGTCATAATTGAACTGAAAACACATTTGTACTTTCAATTTGTATGGGTTCATGTTGGACTTCCTACTTCTATTGTATCGGATCAAGATTCTTGATTCTTGGGGGAATTTTGGTTAGCATTGTGGGAACTCATAGACACTAGACTAAAGAAGAGTACAAATTTCCATCCAGAGACTAATTGACAAACATAGGTAGTAAATAGGAAAGTTGTGCATCTTCTCAAAGATTACTACAATAAACATCTAAAGTTGTGGGATGAGAGTCTACATTATGTGCAACATGCATACAACCATACAAGACACTCTTCTACTCAAAGATCTCCTTTTGAGACTTGTTTCAGTTATCTACCAAATAAACCTATGGATTTTTCTTTTGGAAAGGAAGATGTTAAAGATGGACAACATGATGCAAACAAGGCCTTGAAGTTCATCCAGAAGATCCAATCAGTACATCAAACAATTGAATCATAGGTAGAGAAGAGCCAGACAAAGTATAAATCCTAGCATGATAAGCATTGTGTTGATAATCAATTTTAGGTTGGTGACAAAGTTTGGTTACACATCAGTAAGGAAATAATGCAAAGTGAAGGTAAAAATCTCAAGTCGATCAGGTATGGTCCCTTTGAGATCTTAGAAAAGATCGGTACCGATTCTTTTTGCCTAAATATACCTCCTTATATGCACATCTACTTAGTGGTTAATGTAGAAAATTTAAAGTTGTATGAATCTCCAATGATACTAGATGCGGAGGCTAATGTTCAAGTTCCTTATATTGATGCTTTATCACCTGAGTACATGAACGAGTTACAAGAAGATGTCATCCTAGACAGGAATGTCAGAACTTCACGAAGAGGAGCTGTTAAGTACCTCAGATTGGGACTGAAAGGGATGAATCCTAGAAAAGAAAAGTGGATGGAGGTTGGAAAAGTGAGGGACATCTACCCTCAATTAATTTTTTTGTAATCAAAGCTTTCGAAGGTCCAAAAGCTCTCTAGTGGGGAGGATTGATCCAGGTGGATATTTTCACTAAAAATTCAACTGCTCCAAATGCTCCAATAATTGGCACCATGTTAAAGAAATCTCTGATATGAACCTAACACAACTTGAATCATCTCAAAAGGAGTTCATATGCCCAAGATATGCTTGGTCAAATTTTGGTCAAAATAGGGGTTCCACATGAAGATTCTAGGTCAAAAAATTGATCATCTCAAAAATGGACAAAAATGACATCATACGAAAGAGCTTGTCGATAAGAATCCAATGCTGCTCGAATCACATCAAATGGAGCTTGTATGCATAAGATATAGCTGGTCAAAGTTCACAGGAAGAGGTTGACCATAACAATACCATTGCTGATGTCAACATGATGAAATGGCAGTCTGTACGCTGACGTGGCATGACGTGGACCAATCCTATCTCGACACGTGACATCTGAGTGGTTGATGATGCGGCAATATGGCAACTGAGTTTGTCCAATCATAGAGTGACACACATCATGAGGGAGCAAATCAAATTTAACCATGTGACCTAATGGTTGGGCGCCACGTGACAATCAACTGGATGCGGATCAAGTTTGTTGGTCAAAGTTTAAGTTGGGGGATTCGAACCCACAACCTCTTATCTCCCATAAATCTTGACTATCATTGTGCCACACAATTTACTCTAACACATATGTGACAACACTTTTATTTATAGAAGATATAATGCCAAGTTGGGAGGTCAAAGGGTTGTGCCAAACAATTCACTCTAAAACATATGTGACAACACTTTTATTTATAGAAGATATAATGCCAAGTTGGGAGGTCAAAGGGTTTGAACCATCAACCTCACCCCCATAACCACCGCCACTTTACCGATAGGCCATGAGCACTCGATGAGATAGGAAGGAAGGAGTTGATATTTAAATTAGTCGTGCCCCTAAGTATAGCATCAAAATCCTAATTATTCCCAATTTATTTAAGGGAATTAAATTATATTAATCTTTAAATAAGATTTAAATCTCCTATAACAATAAAATAAACCCTTAAAATGCAACCTCAAATTCTACAAATTAAGGGGTGTCAAACCATATTAAAAGATTTTTTTTTTTAAGGGGATTAAATTGGGATAAGGTATATTTAGGAGATATGGGAAATATTATTGTTAACCCCTAAATAGAATATCAAATTGTATTTAAAGGGGGGGATTTTGGGCTTAAAGGACAATGGTGAGGAAAAGGAGAGTTTGATAATGAAATTATTTCTACTCTATACATTTAGCTAGGAAAGGCTATAAGCCAAGTTGAGTTGTACTTGAAGGAGAGGATTTTGAACTTGTCATTATCATCCGAGAAGGCTCGAGAAGGCTTGTAATAGATTGAAGTGCCTTGTAATCTGCATTTGGAGCATAATCAAGGATCGGTCACTCTGCTGGAGAGGGACCTAGAAATGTAGATAGTTGGAAAACTCCATTATCAATCTACTTTTTTCGTCTTCTCTTCTTTGTTTTTCATATTCCTATTGTTTTAATAATTGTTATTTTTTTAAAAAATCATTTGAAACTAAGCTTAAGACTTTCATTTACTCGTTTACATAAATTAACATTCATTAAGCAACAGTCATAGACCCTAATAGATCAGGGGATGATTTGTAATGGTTTTGGTTTTAGTCATTGACTGTTCTTGATTTGGAATTGTGATTAAGTCTTTATGTTAAGTGTAATATCTTGTTAGTGTATTCATATTTATATATTGATTTAAATGAGTGTATACATAGAATATATATATGTATACATGTACATGTTTACGATAACTCATGCATGTGAGTATATAAATGCATGCGTATACATAGGTAGATGTATTTATGTATACGAGTATGTATGGATATACCATATGTATGAGAATATCGATTGGAAATATAGACATATATACATTAAATGTATATATATACCGATCAATGAATATGTCAATATATTTGTATATTATGGATACTAAAATAATGATATATGTATCAATATATATGTATATGGGTACGTTAATGTATATATCTATACATACATATTAGTATATATATATGATTATATATAATTGTTAATATATTTAAATACTGACAAATGAATTTTTATATGTATATATGTTAATATATATATGTATTATAATGATAGCATTATAATATAGATATATATTTATAAATATATAATGTTTAAATACATTCAAAATATTATAAAGTAAACTTGGCACATATATAGTGCAAGCCATATAATGGAGGATGGTTGTATAAAGCTAAGCAATATTTAATCATAAGCTACATAGAGTATGACATATATGTGAAGATGTTTAAATACAAGTGGAAGTGCATGAGTATAACACATAGTCTATAATGTATTATATGTAAAAGTGAATGGAGTTTATTAAAGTTTATAAAGCACTTAAACTAGCGCTATGCAAAGTAAGGAAATTCATCAAAGTTGCCGAGTATTCATTGAAACCAATGCACAACATAAAGGCATATATTATGCAACACTATAATGAGAGTTTGAATGCAAATAAAATACAAGTGTTGCATAGGAAAAAAGGCACTCATAGCTATTTTGAAGCTAAAAGAATGTGTCAAAGCCACAAGCTGGCTGAAACTTAAGAAGGTAGCCAAATTTCTTTGCAAATAGGAAACCTATAATTGAACATTTCTTTGTTTGAATCAGTAAAATGGTAGTTGCTATTAGTTAGAAAGAGGTGATTCATCCATATTAAGAAGCTGGAAATATAGGGAATGTTTATGTGTTTGTATACCAGATGTTTGAGTAGCCACATATCATCTCATTCAGCTTGGTCTATACTTTTAGAAGGGGACTTAGTTTTGACGTTGTGCGGTGGCAGTAAGAAGAGAAAAGGTGGCATATTTAGGAGCTTGTTTGTATCATTAAGTTTCTTAGTTTCTAGTATAAATAGAGGGAGCTTCTCTACCTTTTGGTTCACTCATTCAGTTTGATTCATTCATAATTTTGAAGTTCTTTGCTATAGTTTTTTGTGCAAGTAAGTTGTTGAGTGTTTTAGTGAGGAATAAAAAGATTTTTTGTGAATTTTCATTGGTTGAGAGTTTTGTGAGGAGCTAGTATTGGAGTTAGGATGAGCTTAGTAGGAGAAACAAACATGAATATGGGAATTGAGCTTAAGAAGCAGCATAATCTTTTGGAGCTATAATTCCAGGCATGCTACTTTTACTACTCCATTCTTTTTATGTTAAAATTGTATTTTATTTATGAATGCAAGTGTTTGGAAAAATATGATTTATATGCATACTGAGGTTCTTGAATGAACTTAAGTTATTTCTTATTTTGAATGAGATTGATTGAACTTTGGAGAAGTCTTGTTTGATGAAACCCTATTTGATATATTTATATATATTCTCTACAATGGAACTGTGTGATTATGTGCACTATATGAACAATACCTAGGTAGTCATAAACCATATGCATGTTTACATAGACTATGAAATACATGGGAACCAATATTATCTTGAAGTAATTTATTTAAGATTCCATATTTAAACATGGGTGGTTAACTTGGTTGTTCCTAGGGGTAGGATAATCCTTTGATGGGAGTAACATAGTTGATCTCTTAGTTATGTCATTGCCTTTTTGGTTGAATATGTGTTATGATTAGAAAGAGTATGAATGGTAAAATAAAAAATCAATCTAAGGTGTGGGTGAACATACAAATTTTATTTTGAGTGAATGATTATATCATAATTTGGCCAAAGTAGTGTAGGTAGCCACTGTTTACACTGTCGGTTCACTATGAGCTAGGTTTGCATACTAGGCTTGGGGAACATCATACATGTAGGTTGTAGCGAATGCATGGTAGCTCTAGTTATGTAGGAAAAAAACCATGCTTATGGAGGTTAGAATGATTAGGTTACCATACCAATATCTTTGTCAAAGGGTAGGGCCATCTTACCAGTTAGGTAGATGTGCAAGGGACTATAGTAAGTCTATGGTTGGCAGAAAAGCACTTGAGTGATGCTCTCCGTCATAAATTTGGCAGATGAAATTTGAGGATACATGCCAACAAGGACATCTGGACCATTTGTATCTTAGTTTCTTTCTTGGAAGCTATGTATGTTTTCATGTATCTCTATCTTTATTGAGAACTTATAAATGGGAAAATTTTATCATTGAAATGAGATTATGTAATATGAAATCATTACTTGGGATTTTGTAATGTTTCTTTTGTAAATGCAATGGAAGTCTGAAATGGGACTGTTTCAAATGTGCATCATGTTATTGAAATATAAAATAATTTTTTTATAGCTATAAATTGTAAGTGTAAACTATTTACATGTGGGTTAAAACATAGGTAAGTTCGTTGGGTTATACAATGCGTGGTTTATGATCATAGATGGATAGTTGAGGTTTTACCTTTCATACTCTCTCTACCTCATTACCATAATTGGATAAATCTCTATTCCTCTGAAGTATCCCTCTCTCTCCCAGGTCTCACTCCCTCCCATGCTATCGACTACTCTCTCTCACTCCAAATCCCTCTCTCAGGTCTTGTTCCCTCCCACCCTACCTAGATAAATCTATCTCACTCCAACCCCCTTTCTCAATCTCCCTCTCTCTCCCTCCCTCTGGTATTTTTGTCTCTCTCACTCCATATCCCTCTCTTAGGTTGTTATCTTTCTCTATCTCTCTCTCTCAAGTCTCTCCCTCCTACCCCCTCTCCATCTCTTAGGTCTCTCACTCACTCCCTCTATCTCTCTCCCACTCCCTCTCTCTCTCTCAGTCCCTCTATCTCTCCCTCCCTCTCTCTCTCTCTCACACACTCTCTCTCTCATTCTCTCTCAGTATCTCCCTCTCCCCTCTCTCACTCTCTCTCAAAGACGCACACTCTCTCTCTCACCTCCACATCTCTCTCCCACTCTCTCCCCCTCTCTCTCAAGTCTCTCCCACCCACCGCCTCTCCCTCTCTCTCAATCTCTCCCTCCTACCCCTCTCTCCCTCTCTCTCAAATCTCTCCCTCCCAGAACCTCTCCCTCTCTCTCCCTCTCCCACTCCCTCTATCTCTCTCCAACTCTATCTCCCCCCCTCTCTCTCAGGTCTCTCCATCCCACACCCTCTCCCCATTTCTCTTTCTCATTTATCTCCCTCCTACCCCCTCTCTCTCTCTCTCTTTGTCAAGTCTCCCCATCCTACACCCTCTCCCTTTCATAGTAACTCCTTCCATCTCTCTCCCACTCCTTCCCTCTCTCACCCCCTCTATATCTCCCCCTCTCCCTCTTTCTCTCTCTCAAGTATCTCCCTCTGACCACCTTTCCCTCTCTCTCTCAGGTGCCCCTCTCTCTCATGCCCTCTATCTCTCTCTCCCTCTCTCTCTATTCTCTCCCTCCCACCCCCTTTCCCTCCCTCCCTCTCTCAAGTCTCTCCCTCCTACCCCCTCTCCCTCTCTTAGGTCTCTCTCCATCTCTCTCACTCACTCCCTCTATCTCTCTCCCATGTCCTCACTCTCTCTCTCTCTCACTCCCTCTATCTCTCTCCATCACTCTCTCTCCCTCTCTCTCAGGTGTATCCAACTAACCCCTTCCCTATCTCTCTTTCTCCCTCTCTCTCAGGTATCTCCCCCCACCTCCCTCTCTCTCTCCCACTCCCTCCATCTCTCTCCTATCCCCCTATCTCAAGCACTCCCTCTCCTTCCTACCCCCTCTCCCTCTCTCAGGTCTATCTCTTTCACTCCTTGTATCTCTCACATCCCTTTATCTGCCAGTCCCTCTCTCTTCTACTCTCTCAGGTTTCTCCCTCCCACCCCCTCCCTCCCACTTTTATTCCCTCTCCCTCTCTCTCAGGTCTCTCCATCCCACCCTCTCTCCCTCCCTCTCTATCAAGTCTCTCCCTCCTACCCCTCTCCCTCCTCTCTCTCTTTCAAGTCTCTCCTCCTACCCCCCTCTCTCTCTTCCTCTCTCTCTCCCTCCTCTATCTCTCTTTGTATCTCTTTTTCTCTCCTCTCTCTTAGGTATCTCCTTCCCACCCCACCCTCTCTCTCTCTCTCTCTCTCCCTCTCTCTTAGGTATCTTCATCCCAGCCTCTCTCCCTGTCCCTGTCCCTCTCCCTCTCTTAAGTCTCTCCCTCCCACCTCCTCTCCCTCCCTCCTACCCCCTCTCCCTCTCAAGTCTCTCTATTTATCTCTCTCATAGACTCCATCTATATCTCTCCCACCCCCCCTCTCTCTCACTCCCTCTATCTCTCCCTCTTTCTCTCTCAATCCCTCTATCTCTCTCCCATCCCTCTCTCTCCCCCTCCCTCTCTCTCTCTCTCTCCCCCTCTCTTAGTTAGGAGGGAGAGACTTGAGAGAGAGTGAGAGAGAGAAAGAGGGTTTAGGGTTTAGGGTTGAGGGTATAGGGTTGATGGATTAGGTTTGAGGGTAGAGGGTACTGGGTAGAGGGTAGAGGATAGAGGGTTTAAGGGTTAAGGATTGAGGGTTTAGGGTTGAGTGTTTAAGGGTTTATGGGTTGAGGGTATAGGGTTGAGGGATTAGGGTAGAGAGGGAGGAATGGATGGAGGGAGAGATGGAGGAAGAAGTGAGATAGAGAGAAGGAGAGAAGATGAGGAAGGAATAGAGATATATGAGGATCGAGTATCAAATTTTTAGTTTAGAGGGTTTATAATTGAGGGCATAGGGTTGAGGATCTATAAGGGGTAGTGAGAGTGAGAGGGAGAGGGTTTAGGGTAGAGGGTAGAGGGTTAAGGGTAGAGGATAGAGGGTTTAAGGGTACAAGGTAGAGGGGAGATAAATAGAGGGAGTGAATGAGTGAGAGAGAGACCTGAGAGTGGGAAAAGGGGTAGGAGGGAGATACTAGAGAGAGAGAGGGAGTGTGCATGTGAGAGAGAGAGAAAGAGAGGGTCGAGGGTTGAGGGTAGAGGGTTTAAGGGTTAAGGGTAGAGGGTTTAAGGGTTGAGGGTATAGGGTTGAGGGATTAGGGTAGAGAGGGAGGAAGGGATGGAGGGAGAATTGAGATATAGAGAAGGAGAGAAGAGGAGGAAGGGATAGAGATAGATGAGGATTGAGGATCCAATGTTTAGGTTAGAGGGTTGATAATTGAGGGCATAGGGTTAAGGACCTATAGGGTTGATGGTTTAGGGTGGAGAGAGTGAGAGGGAGAGGGTTTAGAGTAGGGAGTAGAGGGTAGAGGGTAGAGGGTTTATGTTTTAAGGTTTAGGGTTTAAGGGTTTAAGGGTTGAGGGTTGAGGGTTGAGGGTTGAGGGTTGATGGTAGAGGGTAGAGGGTAGAGGGTAGAGGGTAGAGGGTAGAGGGTTGAGGGTTGAGGGTTGATGGTAGAGGGTAGAGGGTAGAGGGTAGAGAGAGGGTTGATGGTTTTATGGTTGAGAGTAGAGGGTAGAGGGTAGACAGTTTAAGGGTTTAGGGTTTAAGGGTTAAGGGTAGAGGGTTTAGGGTTTATGGATTACAGTTTACTGTTTAAGGGTAGAGGGTGTAGGGTTAGGAGAGAGAGGGAGGTTGAGGGTTTAAGGGTTGAAGGTTGAGGGTTTATGGTTTAAGGGTTGAGGGTAGAGGGTAGAGGGTAGAGAGATACAACGAGATAGAGAGAGGGTTGAGGGTTTTAGGGTTGATGGTAGAGGGTAGAGGGTTAAGGGTAGAAGGTAGAGGATAGAAAGTTTAAGGGTTTAGGGTTTAGGGATTATAGTTTATTGTTATAGGGTAGAGGGTGTAGGGTTGAGAGAGAGAGAGGGGTAGTTAAGGGTTTGAAGGTTTAAGGTTTGAGGGTAGAGGGTAGATGGTAGAGGGTTGAGGGTTGAGGGTTGAGGGTAGAGGGTAGAGGGTAGAGGGTAGATGGTTTAATGGTTTAGGGTTTAAGGGTTTTAGGGTTTACAGGTTGATGGTTTAGTGTAGAGGGTTAAGGGTTAAGGTTAGATGGTAGAGGGTTTAAGGATTTACGTTTTAAGGGTTTAGGTTTTAAGGGTTTAGGGTGTACGATTTAAGGGTTGACAGTTTAGGGTAGAGGGTTTATGGGTTATAGGGTTTAAGGGTCAAGGGTTTTAGGGTTTAGGGTTTAAGGGTTTTATAGTTTAGGGCTTATGGTTTAAGGGTAGAGGGTGTAGGGTGTAGGGTGTAGGGTTGAGAGAGAGAGAGAGAGATGGGGGGTTAAGGGTTTATGGTTTACAATTTAAGGGTAGAGGGTGTAGGGTTGAGAGAGAGAGAGGCTTGAGGATTTTAGTGTTGAAGGTAGAGGGTTTAAGGGTTTACGATTTAAGGGTTTTAGGGTTGAGGGTAGAGGGTTTAATGGTTTACGATTTATAGTTCAAGGGTAGAGGGTAGATAAATATATTTCACTCCAACCCCTCTCCCATTGTCAAGTCTTTCCCCCCACCCTAACTGGATAATTCTCTATCCCTCTCAAGTCTCTATCGCTCTCAGGTCTCAATCCCTACCATGCTACTTAAACTAATATCTCTCACTAATATCCCCTCTCCCTCTATCTCAAGTCTCACTCATAAGATCTTTATATTGTGAAATCATTTCAAAGAAACACATTTGGCGCTCTCCAAATTTTGTGAGCGCCAAATGTGTTTTACCTGGAAACAATAAAATAGGGGTTGACCTCATGATTCATGCCCACATGCTTCTTTATTTGTCTAGTTCAACGCTTTATCCGACACAAAAACACATTTTTTATGTAGTTGACACCCTATTGTACCAATATTTGCTTAATCCATCACATTTTTATCACCAATTTACATGCTAGACAACACAGATGAAGACATTTTGAAGTTTGTACATCATTTTACATTATCTCAGGTAATAAATTCATTTTGGTAAATTGAAATATTTATATTTAATATGTTTGTTTATTTTTGACAATAATCTAAATTCCTTTAATTTTTTTATTAATCATAACAATTGGACATAGAATTAAACATTGGATTAGATGGGCTTTGCATAAAAAAGTTTAATTTTTATGAGTTTGAAGAAAAAAATAAAAACATGACATAATTTAGATGAATTCATGTTTAAACTTATATAAACGATATCAACTTAATAAATTTTTTCTTATAAATTCTATTTTCATTGCTTATAGTAGATACAATAGGTGGAATGAGCCATTAATTCATTTTATGTCTTCAAAACCCTTAACTTGATTGTATAGACCCACCTATGATAAAATGCCAATAAAAAATTGAAAACTCAATGAAATATCTTCAATCCAAAGCCAAATTGGAGTTAACACACACACACACACACACACACACACACACACACACACACACACATATATATATAACAAATTCAAGAGCTTTCAAAGCAACATACTTTTGTACAAAACAATATAGTTGCTGGGAGCAACAAATTTGCAGAAAATTACACAAAAAAGAGATAATTTTTATTGATTCCTTCTTCAAAAATGATCAACCACCTCTTCCTTTGAGTTCCCCACATATTTAAATCTTAAAAAACCTTAAAAAAACTACCAAAACTGACTTTTGGGTTGTATGACTATTGGTCTCCCCCAAACTTGCATTTTTTTGCATTTTGCAACTTTTGAATATGACAACAATTTTCAAGATTTGCAAAATTTGCACAATGAACCCCAAAACCAACTAAAATGACTTATTACATTAAAAATTGGTCTAATATGACCTTATTCAATTGAAAAAACTCAAAACACAAAACTAACTTAAGGCTTCCATGAATCAAATTTGTTCAATAACCTTGGTGCCTGTGCACCAGTTTCATAAAATGCAATGTAATCAATGGTATGGATATGTTTAAAAAAATGAATTAAAAGTAATTTTATTGTGGTATGGAAGTAGATGTATGTATGGATTTTTTTTAGCATAGACATGTTTTATAAATCCAAACAACTCGCTGCCTTCTTTCATAATTTTTTTTGGTGTGTTCAATAAAATAAAATGTAATCAACATTATCAATATGTTTCATAAAATGCATTACTTAATTTTATTCTATGTGTGTTTGTGAACATGTAGCATTCAATTTCATGTAGTTAAAAATTCAAGGAGAAGAGAATAAAAAATTGCAGCTCATGAAGCAAATGAATTGCAACCCATACAACCAGAAATTCCCATGCAATCTAAGAGAGATGTCCAATTGGAAAAACAAAGGGCATGAGTGAACAAAGCTCATGGAAGGAAAAAAATGGATCCCCAATTTGGAGGCACATCATCAACCATAGATGAAGTTCAATGCACATCTCCAGCTGAAGAAACACCAACAACAACATGTGGTCTTCCAAGTACATCGGAAATCACATCTACAGTTGAAGACACACCATCAACAACATTGTGTTTTGAAAGTACATTAGAAAACACGCCTCTATTTGAAGTCCTCCACAAACAACATCTCAAGTTGGAGGTACAACATCGTTTATATGTAAATCTCAAGGTATTTCATAAATTGCACCTCTGGTTGAAGGTACGCGATCTATCCCCGATGTTGTTGACATTCCTAATGTTGACACAAATTTAGATTTGAGAAATCCTAGAGTTTTGCATAGAAAACCTAGATTTTTGATTGATATTGATTCCAATGTTTTGAAATGGATGCTTGTTAGGATTCCAAAACATTCATGTCAAATATATGCACAAAGGATATGAAGTTTATTTTTTGAGAAGCTAAGTGAGGGTGGAAGATGCCAACTATTTGTTGAAATGATGAGGCAACTCAAATTTAGGCCCACCATGAAGGCTCTTGGGTTGAGAGTTTTGAATGACTCAAGTAAAAATTCCATTGTAAAGAACTTGATGAGTGCATACGAGAGCATGGGTTCTACCTCACACATGAAGGATAGTTGTGCCACACAACGTATGATGACAACAACATTTATAAGCAATCAAACAAGGAACAAGGTGAAGCTTACAAATAAAAGTAAGTCTTTGAAAATAAGTAGATCATCTCTAATGAGAGCCAAAGGAAGGTGTGAAATATTGGAGGATCCAAATATCAATGAGCTATGGGAATTCTCAGGTAGAGTCCACAGAAAGATAAAATAATTTCTCAAGGCTTGATATCTTTAATAGTAGATTATTGGAAGGATAACACAAGGAACTATCCTAATAAAAGAGATGTTGTAAGAAGGAGAATTGGTAGTAAAATCCATAAGACACATCCAAAGCATTATTTGGATACCAATCAAACCCAATTTTTTGTTGATTTTGTATAGAAGTTTTTTGAAAAAAAATATGTCAAAGGTATTTTAAAATATTAAAGCATTTTCGTGTCAAAATAAATCACACATGCACTACTTGTTGTTGTAGAGTACACATTAAGTTTTCTAAAAATTATGATGTTTATCGACGTATATGTGTAGATATGCATACTAAAAATGTTTTACAAGAATGTACATAAGGTCTCCACCTAAATACTCAAGGGAATTCTTATATTTCATTTTATGTGAAAGAGAGGATGGTCAATTTTTTAGAACAAGTCATGCTTGGATGGCACATGTGATCATTGTGGTGGCATGCAACATTTGCCAATTTTCCAACACATGGCTAGTACACACACAATTGGAGACAAAATTGTCAAATTTAGAAAATACAAGATAGTGGCCTATAGTCTAAAAGATGGGAAAGAAGCAAAGAAGTGTGAACTGGTTAGTGATAAGATTCTAGTATATCAGTTTATGGGAATTTTCTGTGATCAGGTGGTCTATGAGTATGCAAGGCATACACATAGAGCTCAATGGTTGGACTCACATTTCAAGTTATGCAAGGACATGTTTCCATTTCATAACATAATTTTAGTTTTCGACTTCACAGAGAACTACACACTACAACCACAAAATGAGGTTCAATCATAGTACTAAAACTCCACATAGGTTGCTATATTTGTGCATATAGCATTCATTCATGCGAATGACAATACAAAGGATAATAGGAAAGTATTGTGGGAGTATCACTTTTACATTAGTGATGATCACACACATTCTACTGAGTTTGTGCAAGGTTGATTTTAGATGTTCTATGCTGATCTGGCTAGCAGGGGCATATCATTTAGTCAACATATCATATGGTTAGATAATTGTACATCACAATTAAAAAATTCCAGAATTTTTTACTAGTTGAGCAGGATGCAGAGGATCAGTGGTGTTCAACATATGTGGAACTTCTCAAAGGCTGAGCATGGAAAGGGGGAGCATGATGGAGCAGGTGCATATATCAAAAGAGCCCTAGCATGAGAAGAGTTAAAGTACAAAGAAAGTGTAAAGTTCACAAATGCAAGATCAATTGTCGAGTGGTGCAATCATGCAATGGGTCCAGGTAGTGAAGGTAATTCTTTAGTTCACATATTTTTTCATTTATTAGAGGATACTAACATTACAAAATATGAGGATTGTTGTACACTAATAGGATCGAGTGAGCTACACTCTTTTAGAAGCTCCAATGCAGGTACATGGAATATCCATATGTGGAAGATGAAATGCTTTTGTTCTGCATGGACACTTCAAGCATGGAATGATTACAAGTCAACAAAGTGGGTTGATGAATGGTCTGTAAGAAGTCTAACCCGACTTGACACTTATTAGCTCTTGACGGCTCTACAAATCATAGAGATGCAATCATCCATTGACTTTGATCATGTATCAGACGTTGTAGAACCAGGTAATATATTTTACTTATAGGTTCTATTTTGATGTAAATTAAATACATCTAACAAGATGAACATATCAATGTAGGGCACATTTATGTGGTGATTCTTAATAAAGACAATGAAGAGGGTACAAATTATTACCTGTTTCATTGTATTGAGGCCAAAACGAAATTGAAGGCCCCAATTATAGATGGAGAAAACATAGAATATCCTACAGGTTCGATGGTTGTTACTAGAACATGGATTAGAAGGTACCTAGTTAAGAATGTTGTAGTTTGGTTGTTTGAGGACTTCAACATGCATAAGAAGATTCTTCACTACTCGAACCTTGTCATCGCCACCAACATTCATATGATCAAATATAAGGGAAGACCTGCAAACAAGAACTTGTGGAAAGTGCGTGAGTCTGACCTCGAGAAAATACTTGACACAATAGAGACTAGAGAAGATCCAGATGATTCCTTGGATTGATTTGTAAGTATGATCTCTATTGACCAACTTTAAGTTGGTATTCTCTATCATCATTTGATGTCATATGTATTTAGGACTATCATTGATGCATTTGTGAATATAGGTTATACTTAAGTTTGTTAACTTAAGAAAATAAAAACATTGGTTGTTGCTGCAATTGTTCAGTGGTATGAGAAACATCGATTGTTGGTGCATTTTCTAGTTCTCAATCTTTTCTTTCTTTTCCATAGATTTCTAAGATTCTTATATGCTCCATGTTTTATGTTGATGGTGTCAGTCATATATTTGAATTTATACGTATGATCATCAAGAGACGAGAAAGTAGCAAAAGATGGGCCACACCACCATTGTAGGACCTTCAATCGATCTACTTACAACATGCATGAAGGTGATAATACATCTCATCAGAAGGTGTATGTCTGACATTATTCAGTTATTGGTCTTTTAATGATTTTTATGTGAGTCCATGTCTGAAATTGTTAGGATTTTGCAGGATTGTTGTGGACCAGATTCTAGTGATAGTACACAACCAGAGAGAGGCTACTACCCATGTGTTTCCAAGGGAGCAGGGGAAGTACATATTTTGAAGCATTTTGGAATGCAAATAACTGGGCCACCTGAGGTGGATTGGAGAAAAGAAACTGGGCAACAACTCCTTTTGTTTCTTCTTGTCTAATATATTTCATGACATGGGCTAAAAATGGGAGGATTATTTCCCTGCATGTATTGCTACAAATATTGAGAAATGAGAGGATTTTCAAGATGTTCTTCCATCACTATTGTAGTATTTGTTAGTGACTTAGTGTATTTTTTGATATACAAAAATTATGAGAAATTAATATATGTAAATGTGTATACTCCTTAATATATGCTCCATGATCATTATTTGTTTTAAGTCCTTCTATTGATATGTCACCTCTATCTATCAAGTATTGCACCAAATGTTTTAATTGCATACAATCATTTGTTTTATGACCTTTGCTTCTATGAAAATCACAGTAATATGCATCGTTCCACCATGATGGTTTGAATCTTGGTTCAAAATATTGTGTATCTAGTAATGTTATGATTTTGTGTGCAATAAGCTCTTTTAACACCGATTCAAGTGATTGCCCCAAGGGTGTAAATTTTCTTCGATATGGTGGTGGAGCTGGTTTAGATTCATTGTTGTTTTGATTGGTTTTGGGTGTAGTACCTGATAAATTCAAGACTGGTTTTACGTTATGTGTGTCAACTACACCATCGTTACCAACATTTTTATTCTTTGTCTAGAATTTGGATTTGTCATTGTTGTTATGATGGTTAGAAGAGTTTGTTCCTTCATTATAGATCTTCAATACTCCTCTTTTAACCAAGGATTTCTCAATCTTATGTCCATTTTCAATCAAATTTTCAAAATTGGGTGGACACTACAATTGGAGTCTATAACTCATCTCACTGTTGAGATTATCAATAAAGATATCCATCTTTTCTTTCTTAGGTATCAGAAAAACATATCTATCAAATAATCATTTCCATATTTGTAAGAATTTAAGAAATGGTTCACCATTTTTCTGCTTTGTGTTACAGAGATCCTTCATGGTTATTTCATGTTGAATGTTGTATGAATATTGGGAGATAAATTTATTTACCAACTTCTCAAATGATCTAATACTTGGTGGGAGTTTTGAAAACCATTCCTTGCATTGACCACCCAAAATTCTTAGAAATAATCTCATTAGATAGGTTTCTTCATGTGAAAATTCTAAACTCATGGTGCAAAATTCTCTTACATGATCTCGAGGATCAATTTTTCCATTGTATTTTTCATATCTTGGAAATTCATAATTTGGTAGAAAAGGTATCATAATCATATTTATGTCAAATGGATAAGAACATATGTCCTGCAACAAATATCTATTTGTTTTCCCCCTTTGCATGCATAGGATTTGTTGTTGAAGAGCTTGAATTTGTTGAGTTAAAGCATTCAATGGATCTTTGATTCATGAGTCAGTTTCTATTTTCTTGGGAGCTTCCTTCAATTGGTTGACATCAAAATCATTGGGTAGTTTTGCACCTTGATTTTCCAGCATCAAAAAGTATTTCTCTCCATCCTTTTCTAGAATTTTTTCCATGAACTTGTGAAATTTAGGGTCTTGTTGAGCTCTTCTGTTTAGAAACTATGTCTCAACTTCCAGCTTGAAGCCCAATCTTTCAAAGTCTTGGCAAATTTTTTTTCATTTCTAGCTTTATTGCCATACCACGGCGGTCCCCTTTGCTGTTCTGGCGGTACCGTAGTGAAGTGTTTGGTGGTTACCACCTTGCCGTGCATAGTCTACCTCCTCATCGCGGTGGTCGCGGTATCGGCTTTTCTGTCTAGCCTGGCGGTTACCGCCCTACTGTAGCCACGATAAGGCCGCCGGCAGCTTGGATGGAGGTTACTGCCCTACCGCAGCCAGCTAAGAGGCTGACCGCGGTAAGATCGCCAGCGGCCTAGCTTGCAGTTACCGCCTTACCGCGGCCAGCCAAGGGGCTAACCGTGGTGGCCACGGTAAGACCGCCAGCGGTCAGGCTAATGGTTACCGCTCTACCATAGGGTGGCCTCTCGGCCCCCACAGTAGCGTGGTAAGACTGTTAGCGGTCCCTCTGACTGGTCATAGCCATACCGCAATCTTGTCCTTTGACCGCAACGGTAGTGTGGTGGTTGCTTGGAGGCTTGGCTGGCGAGCTCGGTAGGCTTACACGAGTTGGTTGGATGGGATCGATGGTAGCGCGGTAAAGGTTGTGAGGAGTTCGGTGAGCTCAGTGACTGGGTTGACCATTTTGGACTCAAAGTCAAAAAGCGACAGTGAATACAAGATTGACACGTGGCTTAGTGCCAGGCGATTATTGGTTAAAGGCCAATGTAGTTATTGCAGCAGGTGTAGGTCAACCCAGGGTGGCGGAACATGACCCGATTTGGGTAATGGCATTAATGCCTGGGTGGCTCGATGAAGGAAGATTGGTATGGCAGATCATGGGTGCGATTGAATCAGAGAGGAATGTACCTTGTGATTGGTGGTTGACTGACAAACTTGAATGCAATGTGTGACTTGAGGAAGTGGATGACATGATTGCAAAGAGTAGTGAATTCGAACTGTATGTTTTTTGGAGAGAGAACATTGTAACAGTGAGATAATTCGAGTAGTGCTACTATGAGCTAATCAAAGAAGATTGTATTTTGTATGTAACTATTTTGTTACTGTAATACAATTAGTTTGGACTTTGTGTGGTGGGTTTTTTACGTGAAAAGGTTTTCCCACGTATATCTGGTGTCATCTATGAATGCTCATCTTTGTGTAATATTTACTTTACATGCTTGTACTCATCTCAAGTAGTTTTAGGAAGCTTTTGAAGTTGGTTTATTCTTTTCTACTCTATTGTATTAGTGGCTAAGGGAATGTATTCCGCACTGTTGGGTCTCTAGATCCATGCTTGTTTTCCCTTCAAGTGGTATCAGAGCTTGGCCAGTTGTGTTATCTTTGTAGGAAAGATCAGTTTTTTGTGCTACTACTGTTTCAGTGGGAGTCTTACATTGTTAGAACTTGTTTCTGTTTGAGATGGCGAGTACATCTGGTAGAGTAGACATTGAAAAATTCAATGAAAGTAACTTTGAGCTATGGAAACTCAAGATAGAAGACTTGCTTGTGGATAGAGACCTCTGGATTGTAGTGTCTGAAACTAAGCCACAAAGTACAATGCAAGAAGTTTGGGATCTTACTGATAGAAAAGCAAGAGGTTTGATAAGACTGAGTCTAGCCGATTCTGTACTCCTGAACGTCCATGAGGAGCAGTCTGCAGCTTCATTGTGGAAGAAGCTTTGTGATATTTATCAGAGAAAGTCTCTGGTAAATAAGTTATTCCTGAGGAAGAAGTTGTATTCCTTGAAGATGGAAGAAGTTGTATTCCTTGAAGATGGAAGAAGGTGTATCTATTGCAGACCATCTGAACTTGTTTAACATGAGTGTTACTCAGCTGGCTTCTGTAGGTGTAAAGATAGAGGAGGAGGATCATTGCATGCTCCTGTTGTGTTCGTTACTTGATAGTTGGGTTCATCTTGTGATGGCCATTGGAAGCACTACTGCTGCTTTCAAGATGGAAGACGTGGTTGCCTCACTGCTATCTGAAGAGATGTGGAGGAAGTCTTCAAAGATGGCCAAAGAGGCTCTTGTTGTTCGAGGTAGACCAAAGGAGAAGGGCAAGAAGAAAGACAAGAAGTCAAAATCCAAATTTGCAGGGAGATCAAAGTCTCCTGGTAAAAAGTTCAAGGTGAGATGCTGGAACTGTGGGCAACCTGGTCATATCAGGAAGGACTATAAGGAGAAGAAGAAGAAGAATGCTTTCAACAATGAATCTTCTCAAAGTGATGCAGACGCCTTCATTGTAGCAACCTTGACAACTCAGGCATCAGATGATGTCTGGTTAGTTGACTCAGGTGCTTCTTTTCACATGACGTCCAATAGAGAATGGTTCTCTAAATACAAGAAGTATGACGGTGGAAAGGTATACTTGGCAAGTGATTCAACATTGGAGATAGTTGGCAAAGGAAGAGTCAAAATTCAGTTTCCTGATGGGAGAGTTAAAGGTATTGCTGGCGTACTTCACATACTAGGTCTGGCTCGAAATCTTCTTTCTGTTAGTAAGTTAAATGATGTTGGTGTAGAAGTTTCTTTTTCAAGTAAGGGGTGTAAAATGGCTAGAGGTACAATGGTGCTGGCTAAGGGTGTTTGTACTGGCACTCTGTACAATCTGGATGCACGTCTTGTTCTTTGTAACAATGCCTCTGTAAAGTCATGTAATGTTGCACCTGTAGAGAAAGATGAAGACTCTCTTTGGCTGAAAATGCAATGGAGGTAAAACTCCTAGCTGAGAAGAATATGCTATGGCATCATAGACTTGGTCACATTGGTGAGAAAGGTTTAAAAACCTTGAAGAATAAAAATCTTGTAGAAGGTCTTGATGATTGTAACCTTGATTTTGATTTTTGCGAACATTGCATCTATGGAAAGCAACACTGTATTTCTCTTTATTCTAGTCCTCACAAATCTTCTGGTATACTAGATTATGTTCATTCTGATGTGTTTGGTCCAGTTAATGTTCCTTCGTTATCGAAGTCTAGATATTATGTTTCTTTTATTGATGACTGTTCAAGAAGGACATTTGTATACTTCATTAAAAATAAATCAAAAGTGTTTAGTTGGTTTAAAGAATTTAAATCCTTGGTTGAGAATCAAAATGGAAGGAAAATTAAGTGTTTGAGGACAGACAATGGTGGTGAATTCTGTTCTGTAGATTTCGAGAGGTATTGCACTAATCATGGAATTAAAAGGCACAAGACAATGCCTTACACTCCACAACAAAATGGATTTGCTGAAAGGTTGAACAGGATGTTGATGGAAAAGGCAAGGAGTATGCTAAGTGGTGCTGGTCTGGAGTAGAAGTTCTGGGCTGAGGCTATGGCTACAACATGTTATTTGATAAATAGATCTCCTTGTTCAGCTCTTGTTGACAAGACACCTTTGGAAGCATTGTCTGGTAAGAAGCCCTCTCTGAGACATGTTCGTGTGTTTGGCTATGAGGCATATGTTTATGTGCCAAATGAAAAGAGATCTAAATTGGATAACAAGGCTATCAAATGTATTCTCATCAACTATGGAGTTGGTGTGAAAGGATATAAGTTTTGGAACCCTGTTACTGAGAAGGTTTTGTACAGTAAAAGTGTGATATTTTGTGAGCTAAAACCTTCAATTAGTGATTAGCAGCTTGGGACAAATCAGAGTGACAAGAAGAAGGATGCAGTTGAAATTCCCCAAACTCCAGAAAGGGAAGAGTTGCATGGTGTACCTGAGACCGAGGAGAGCTCAAGCAACTTTAGAAGTTCTGATGATGAAGAACAACCTCAGCCTATAAGAATATCTACACGAGAAAGAAGATAACCTAATAGGTATGGTTTCTCTATGTTAGATTCAAACCTGTGCCTATGCTTTAATTACCAACATTGATGAACATAGGACTGTTAAAGAAGCAATCGACATGGCTGATTGAAATCCTTGGCTGGAAGCCATGAATGAAGAGATGGATTCTTTGAAAAAGAATGACACCTGGAATTTGGTACCACTGCCTAAAGGGCGAAAGCCTATTGGCTGTAAGTGGATATTAAAAAAGAAGACAGGTCTTGATGGCAGTGTTGAGAAGTACAAGGCACGACTGGTTGCAAAGGGCTTTTCTCAAATTGAGGGAATAGATTATGGAGATATTTTTTTCCCTGTAGCAAAGCTGACCATCAGATTTCTATTGTCTTTAGCAGCTGTGTATGATTTTGAAATTGAGCAAATGGATGTGAAGACAATGTTTCTCCATGGTGAGCTGGAAGAAAAAATCTACATGTCCCAGCCTGAGCATTTTGTTGAAAGAGGTAAACAAAATCTGGTTTGTAAATTAAATAAATCTCTCTATGGTTCAAAGCAATCTCCTAGAATGGGGTACCAAAAATTTGACACATTTGTGTTGTCAATTGGTTCTGTGAGATCAAAATTTGATCATTGCATTTATTATAAATCTGAAAATGATCATGTGCTTGTTATCACCATGTATGTGGATGATATGTTATTTATTGGAAATAGCAAGACTATGATTTTTGACCTTACTTCTCAGTTGTCTATAAAGTTCGAGATGAAAGATCTTGGTGTAGCTAGGTACATTATTAGAATGGAGATTACCAGGGATAAAACAAGCATAAAGCTTTGGGTCAGTCAAAGTAAGTATGTGAAGATAGTTCTGGAGAGGTTTAGCATGGATGACTATAAGTAGCTTGTTGTTCCAATCATGCATGGAACTAAGTTGTCTGTTGAAGATTGTCCAAAGTCTACTACTGAGATGGAGGACATGACTAGTGTGCCTTATGCAAGTGCTGTTGGCAGCTTGATGTATGCCATGGTCTGTACAAGACCAGATATTTCCCAAGCAGTGGGAGTTCTAAGCCGCTTTATGGAAAACCCAGGAAGATCACATTGGGATGCTGTGAAGAGAGTTTTCAGGTATTTGAAGGGGACTTCAGATTATGCACTGTGTTACCATGGCAACATGGTTGCATCACAGAGGAATCTCAACATCCTTGGGTATGTTGATTCAGATTGGGCAGGGGACATTGATAGCAGGCGATCCACTAGTGGATACACTTTCATGCTTAATGGTGGAGCTATTAGCTGGATGAGCAAGCGACAGGCTATAGTTGCTTTATCCATGACAGAGGTAGAGTACATGGCTGCAACTCACACATGTAAAGAGGCTGTTTGGTTAAATCATTTGTGCTCGGACATTGGATTCAATGTTGGGTAGATTTCAATTTGTTGTGACAGTCAGAGTGCCATTTGTTTGGCAAAGAATCCGACCTTTCACGCTAGGACCAAGCACATTGATGTGCAATATCATTTCATAAGGGATATGGTTGAAGATGACAAGGTTAGTCTAGAAAAGGTGGACACCCTGAAGAATGTTGCAGATGCTTTGACAAAGCCGGTTAGCACATACAAGTTCAGATGGTGCGCAAAATCGATGGGCCTTGGGGCCTATGATAGATAGTGATTTTTTGATGCATTAGGGTTGGCTAGAAATGTTCGCCAAGTGAGAGCTTGTTGAGAAACTATGTTTCAACTTCCAGCCTAAAGCCCAAACTTTCAAAGTCTTGGCAAAAAATTGTTCATTTCTAGCTTTACTGCCATACTGTGGTGGTCCCCTTTGCTGTTCTGGTGGTACCGTGGTGAAGTGTTTGGTGGTTACTGCCTTACCTTACACAGTCTACCTCCTCACCACGGTGGCTGCGGTATCAGCTTTTTTGTTTGGCCTGAAGATTACCACCCTACCGTGGCCAGCCAAGAGGATGACCGCGATAAAGCTGCTAGCGGTTTGGCTGGTGGTTACTGCCCTATCACGGCCAACCAAGAGGTTGACTGCGGTGGTCATGGTAAGGCCACTAGCGGCTTGGCTAGTGGTTACCGCCCTACCGCGGCCAGCCAAGAGGCTAACCGTGGTGGCTGCGATAAGACTGCCAGCGGCCTGGCTGGCGGTTACCACCTTATCGCAGCCAGCCAAGGGGTTGACCGTGGTGGCTGCGATAAGACCGCCAGTGGTCAGGTCGACGGTTATCGCTTTACCATGGGGTGGCCTCTCGGCCCCCACGGTAGCGTGGTAAGACCATCAACGGTCTCTCTGACTGGTCACCGCCATACCACGGTGTTGTCCTTTGACCACAGTGGTAGCGCGGTGGTTGCTTGGAGGCTTGGCTGGCGATCTCAGTAGGCTTACCGCCATACTGCGAGTTGGTCGGATGGGCTCGACGATAGCACGACAAAGGTTGTGAGGAGCTCGGTGAGCTCATTGATTGGGTTGACCGTTTTGGACTCAAAGTAAAAAAGTGACAGTGAATACAAGATCGACATGTTTCTCAGTGCTAGGTGATTATTGGTTAAAGGCCAATGTAGTTATTGCAGTAGGTGCAAGTCAACCCAGGGTGGCGTAACAAGACCCAATTTGGGTAATGGCATTAATGCCTGGGTGGCTTGATGAAGGAAGTTCGATATGGGCAGATGATGGGTGAGATTGAATCAGAGAGGAATGTACCTTCTGATCGGTGGTTGACTGACAGACTTGAATGCAACGTGTGACTTGAGGAAGTGGATGACATGATTGCAAAGAATAGTGAATTCAAACTGTATGTTTTTTGGAGAGAGAACATTGTAACAGTGAGATAATTTGAGTAGTCTTGCTGTGAGCTGATCAGAGAAGGCTGTATTTTGTATGTAGCTGTTTTGTTACTGTAATACAATTAGTCTGGACTTTTTGTGGTGGGTTTTTTACCTGAAAAGGTTTTCCCATGTATATCTGGTGTCATCTGTGAATGCTCATCTTTGTGTAATATTTATTTTACATGCTTGTACTCATCTCAAGTAGTTTTAGGAAGCTTTTGAAGTTGGTTTATGTTTTTCTCCTCTGTTGTATTAGTGGCTAAGGGAATGTATTCCGCACTGTTGGGTCTCTAGATCCATGCCTATTTTCCCTTCATCTTCAAATTTTCTCATCAATTATCTCATCTATTTTAGGTTGATGAAATTTGTGAAAAGGATTTTCTTCTCCTTCTACCATGATGGTTTGGGTTTCTATTTATTTGTCTCTAAGTTTTTTCTTTTGAGCCCTTGTTAAAATGGTCATGCAAGTGATAGATTTTTTCTATACTTTGATCTTTGTTTTGGGAGTGCCAATGAAATACCTAAGTCAAATAGGATGATAGATCCTATTGATGAGACTAGGCTAAATCTGATGTACAATGTTTGTTTTGTGATAAAGGATGATAGATCCTGATAATGAAACTCAACTAACAATCAGAGATGAGATTGGTGATTGGGAACTTTAAGTTGTTTGATCTAAGTTTAGTTAAAGGGATTGCACTTGCAAAAGCCAATTTCAATTTTAAACCAATGTTTTGACGGGAAATGATGTCTGTTCTGAAAAGGGTCCCTAAATATGATTCTAGTTGTCGGACATAAGTTCAATTTTTCTCTCTGTTTGAATATTAGGTGAATGCGTTAAACAAGTTGTATATGTGCTGAAAGATGGGGTAAATGCGCTAGAACATACCCTATATACACTAGAATGTAAATTGAATGCGCTAGAACAAAAAGATCATACGTTGAAAGATGGGATAAATGTGTTAGAACAAGAAATTTATGCGCTAAACTGTAAATGTCACCGTTTTGAAAGTTTGCTTGGTTTTCTTGTTTTTGAGTCGGTGAATTAAGTGTTTTGATGTATGATCTTCTAAAAAATGATTGGAAACATAAAAGAAAGTAATAAAATAGTTGTTTCAGCCTATGATCTAAACATCAAGTGTATGTTCTAGGATCTGGTCCGATCCCTTTGATTTCCACTGGTATTGAACAATAGCAAACATATCATTCAAAATATTCTAATGTCAAGGGTCATTAATAACATCACAACTCATAGCTTGGAACTACATCAACTCACACAACCCTATCACCCCCTAGAGGGTGCCCGTGTTTTTTCCTTTTTCGGGTCTTAACCAAATTAGATTTCTCCACTATTGGCCAAAAATCGTCGGTGGTTATAAAAGCTTGGAAAAGGCTTAGGAAGTATATGCAATAATTTTGGGATGTGTTTGAGATGTTTGAATGGCTATTGTGAGTAGGGAAGGTGAATTGAGTGTTTGGGCATGTTGCCTAATTGTCAAATTTGAGGGTTTTGAGTGAAATTTGATGGTTAGAGGAGGGAAATTGTAGAAAATCTTGGGGGCATAAATTTTTGATGAAATTTCAAGCATGTGCAGACACAACTAAAGGTGTTTGAGGCCTTGGTTGGTTGTGTAGAATCCCGAAACAATGTTTTTCAATAAACCCCCTTTAGAATGGCATGAAGTGAGGGTTTTGTAACTTGGGGTCTTGGTGAATGTTTTTCCTTTTGAAAATTGTTGATTTGGGTTTTTTGAGACCTGTGGAGAAGGTCAAAGAATTTTTTTGCAATTCGAAAAGTGATTGGATATGCATTACTTTGTAAATGTGGCCTAATTGGCCTAGTTGGGACAATGTAGAAGCCTTAGTTTGGAGGGTTTTTTCCAAATAAGTCATGATATCTTGTATTATGTTTTTGAAGGCCTTAATGGGTGTCTGAAACACCTTGGTTTTGTGAGTTTGAGTTGCCTTTTGTGAGATTTGAAGGGAAAACTAGGTGAAACTATGAAGAGTTAGTGTTATAGACTTTAAAGGGTTGAAAAGTTGTTTCAAGGATCAAATTGGGCCCCTCTATAATAACCTCTCTCGGTTTTTGTTATCTTGGAGTTATTTTTTTGTGGTGTCCAGTTTTCACTTGATGAAAAAGGTGTCAAATGGAAGTAGTTGAAAGTTGCAAAGTGGTGCAACTTTTGTTCTACATATCATGTGACCAAATGAACTCTTCCATTGCATCTGAGTGGGTATATTTATTCTAGGAATGGTCCTCTTTGGCATCCAAACATGGTGAATCGCTCCGAGCTACGTTCAACCGACTGGATCCCTTAAGAGTCTGAAGTGAAAAATGGCTATAAACTTCAACATATTGTTACTTAGACATCTTGATGCTTAGAAAATTCTCATCCAAGACTATTGGATCATGTTGTCCCCTTGTACAATAACCTCTCTCAGTTTTTGCTATCTTAGAGGCTTTTTCCTGTGGTGGCGACTTTTCGCTTGGGGAAAAAGTTGTCAAATGCAAGTAGTGCAAAGTTGCAAAGTGGTGCAACTTTCATTCTGTAGCTCATGTGACCAAATGAACTATTCTTACGCATCTGAGTGGGTACATTTATATTAGGAATGATCCTCTTCGACACTCAAACACGATGAATCACTTCGAGCTACGTTCAACCAACTGAATCCCTTAAGAGTATGAAGTTGAAAATGGCTGCAAACTTCAACATGTTGTTACTTAGACACCGTGATGCTTAAAAACTTATTGTCTAAGCCTATAGGATTGCGTTGGACCCCTCTACAAATAAATATCTTGATTTTCACTATCTCGGAGGCGTTTTCCCATGGTGGTGACTTTTCGCTTAGGGAAAAGTTGTCAAATGCAAGTAGTGCAAAGTTGCAAAGTGGTGCAACTTTTATTCTGTAACTCATGTGACCGAATGAACTCTTCCAACACATCTAAGTGGGTACATTTACACTAGGAATGGTCCTATTTTTCACCCAAACATGTCGAATCACTCTGAGCTACGTTCAACTGCTTGAATCCCTTAAGAGTCTGAAGTGTAAAATGGATGCAAACTTTAGCATGTTGTTACTCGGACATTGTGATGCTTAGAAACTTCTTGTCTGAGCATATGGGATCATGTTGGGCCCCTCTACAATAACCTCTCTCAGTTTTCACTATCTCGAAGGCGTTTTCCTGTGGTGGCGACTTTTCACTTGGGGAAAAAGTTATCAAATGCAAGTAGTGCAAAATTGCAAAGTGGTGCAACTTTCGTTCTGCGACTTGTGTGAAAAAATGAACTATTTTAATGTATTCAAGTGGGTAAATTTATGCTAGGAATGGTCCTCTTTAACACCCAAACACAGAGAAGCGCTCCGAGCTATGTTCAATCGGCTGAATCCCTTAAGAGTCTGAAGTACAAAATGGCTGCAAACTTCAGCATGTTGTTATTCAGACACCGTGATGCTTAGAAATTTCTCGTCCAAGCCTATGGTATCATGTTGGGCCCCTCTATAATAATCTCTCTCATTTTTTTCTATCTCAGAGGCATTTTCTTGTGGTGGTGACTTTTTGCTTAGGGAAAAAGTTGTCAAATGCAAGTAGTACAAAGTTGCAAAGTGGTGCAACTTTTGTTCTGCAACTCATGTGACCAAACAAACTATTCTAGCACGTTCAAGTGGGTAATTTTATGCTATGCATGGTTCTATTTTTCACCCAAACATGTCGAATCACTCCGAACTATGTTCAATTGCCTAAATCCCTTAGGAGTCCAAAGTGCAAAATGGCTGCAAACTTCAACATGTTGTTAGTCAGACACTGTGATTCTTAGAAAATTCTCATTTGAGCCTATGGGATTGTGTTGGGCCTCTCTACAATAACCTATCTTGGTTTTTATTATATCAAAGGAATTTTCCCATGGTGGCAACTTTTTTTTTGGGGAAAATTTTATCGAATGCAAGTTTTGCAAAGTTGCAAAATAGTGTAACTTTCATTTTGCAACTCGTGTGACCAAAAAACTATTCCAACACATATGAGTGGGTATCTTTACGCTAGGAATGATCCTCTTTCATACCCAAACACACCGAATCGCTTCGAGCTACGTTCAACTGCCTGAATCCTTTAAGAGTCTGAACTGCACTTGTTGTCACCGAATAGTGCACCCTTGCTGAGATGCAAAACTTAGCCTACTAGTGAAACATTGGATTTGAATATTCAATATTTATGACATATGGTTTGATGTGCTATGCTAATTTTCACATGAAGAAATGTGCTCTGGTGCAGGGACACCAAGTTCTTCATATTTTGCAAACATTGTCTAGTAAGGTCTGTTGATAAATTTTGGCATTTTAAGTATTTTGTCAAGAAAATAAGGTCATAATAGAAAATTTACAATGTAACTTGAGTCACTTGGTTAGTTGGGAGTTCATTTTTCAAATTTTGTCAAAAGTTGTAAAAAATGCAAAAAATTGCAAGATTGAGGAATACCAACGGTCAAGTAACTTAAAGGTTGGTTTGAGTCAGTTTTTTGGGTTGATTCTTTGTGTCTAGAGGTTAAATACAATGTATTGGGTCGAAGAGAGTTGTTGAATATTTGGTGTACATTTGGTGAAGAAAAGCAATAATAAACCTCATTTTTCTGTGTTTTCTGCAAATTTTACTATTTCAGATCTTTGTACGGTTCCATACTGATTGTACTTAAGCCCAAATGCAT
Source organism: Sequoiadendron giganteum (assembly GCA_007115665.2). Lineage (NCBI taxonomy): Eukaryota > Viridiplantae > Streptophyta > Pinopsida > Cupressales > Cupressaceae > Sequoiadendron > Sequoiadendron giganteum. The sequence continues at coordinate 567,157,940 of CM021102.1, read as the reverse complement.
TGAATCTTGTGGGAAGTAGATTTAAATTTCTTTTGACGTTCATTTGGGTTGATTGCATTAAGATTTGTGGTTTTTAGAAGCTTTTTACTGTAGGCGGGTTAAGAACTCTATTTTAAGGGTTTGAAGACACTAAAAAATGGATTGAACACCCATTCCACCATTAGATATATTTGTAACTTGGTGGAATGGGTGGTTTAGGGTAGGATTAGATGTCTATGTAGTTTTTTTGAGCAGGGAGGGTGATTAGGTGAGTTTTTTGATTCTTCCCTAGGTGAGTTTCCTTGAGTTATGCTTGAAAAATGATGGCTAAGTATGAGAGTTTAGAAAAAATGCATTGCTAGAGGTTGGGAGATGATTTTATAAGAATGTGTAGAAATATGGTAATGTGTTTGAGGCTTTGTAAAGGTGATATTGGTTTGGGAACATTGAGTTTCAATAAACCCCCTTGAAACTTGTCAAAAGTGAGGGTTTTGGGAATAGGTGACTTGGTGAGCATGTCCCCTAAGAAAAGTGGTTGATTTTGGCTATTTGTAGCCTTGTAATGATCATGCAATAGCTATTTAAGGTTAGAAGCATGTTTATATTGGTGATGCTTTGTAAAAGTGGCCTAATTGGCCAAGGAGGGCAGCATATCAACATTGTTTTGGAGGTATTGGTACAAAGTGACCTAATGATATTTTGAGATATGTTTTTGAAGGCCTTAATGGGTGTCTAGATTGTTATTTGGTTTGTGGGACTAATGAGAATTTTGTGAGATATGCACCAGATTCTCTAGTTGCATGGCTGCAAGGCAAATTGGAAGAAATTATGAAGAATTGATGAGATAGGGTTGTAACGGCAGAAGGATAGTTTGAGTTTTCTTATTTTGTGATTGTGAGAAGGCTTTCCTCCTTGCTCTGCATCATGCTCTCATGGTGATGGAATGACATGATGAATTCCAAGACAAGCAAATTGCTATAGATTGTCATGGCATTCCATCACCATGAGACCATATTTCTTTGAGGAAAATTTTCAACCAGATCACTGCCTTGTCTATGCTATTGCTTATTATTATGCTTTGATAGATTTTTTCAAAGCATTCATATCTTGTTTGAAATCACCTATTTTAGGCTTTTATCCATAACAACAAGGCAATGAACTATTTGATAAAATGCTTTGGTAGACATGTATGAAAAATGTGGTAGCATAAACAAGGTAGTGAACTTTTGAAAAAATGCCTCAAAGAAATGTGGTCACATGGTGTGATGGAATGCCATGACAAGCGAATTGCTATGGATTGTCATGGAATTCAATTACCATGAGACCACATTTCTTTGAGGCATTTTTTCAACCAGTTCACTTCCTTCTTTATGCTACTGCTTACTATTATTCTTTGATATATTTTTTCCAAGCATCCATTTCTTGTCTGAAAGCACTTATTGTAGGCTCTTAGCCATAGTAGCAAGACAATGAACTGTTCGATAAAATGCTTTGGTAGACATGTATGAAAAATGTGGTAGCATAGAAAAGGTAGTAAAATGTTTGAAAAAATGCCTCAAAGAAATGTGGTCTCATGGTGATGGAAGCCATGAAAATCCAGGGAATTTACTTGTCATGGCATTTAATCACCATGAGACCACATTTCTTTGACACATTTTTTCAAATAGTTCACTGCCTTCTCTATGCTATTGCTTATTAATATTCTTTGATAGATTTTTTCCAAGAATCCATAGCTTGTTTGGAAGCACCTATTTTAGGCTTTTAGCCATAATAGCAAGGTAGTGAACTGTTTGATAAAATGATTTGGTAAACATGTACGAAAAATGTGGTAGCATAGACAAGGTAGTGAATTTTTTGAAAAAATGCCTTAAAGAAACATGGTTCCATGGTGATAGAATTCCATGACAATCCATAGCAATTTTCTTGTCATGGATTTCCATCACCATGAGACCACATTTCTTTGAAGCATTTTTTTTCAAGCAGTTCATTGCCTTGTCTATGCTATTGCTTGCTATTATGCTTTGCTAGATTTTTTCCAAGCATCCATAGCTTGTTCAAAAGCATATGTTTTTAGGGTTTTATCCATAGAAGCAAGGGAATTAAATGTTTGATATAATGCTTTGATAGACATGTATGAAAAATGTGGTAGTGTAGAAGAGGCAGTGAACTCTTTGAAAAATGCCTAAAAGAAATGAGGTCTCATGGTGATGGAATGCCATGAAAATAAATATCTATTTGATTGTCATAGAATTCCATCAACATGAGACCACATTTCTTTGAGGAATATTTTCAAATAGTTCACTGCCTTGTCTATGGCTTGTCATGACATTCCATCACCACATTTATTTGATGCATTTTTTCAAACAATTCATTGTCTTGTCTATGCTATTGCTTATTATTATGCTTTTGATATATTTTTTCCAAGCATCCATAGCTTATTCGAAAGCACTTATTTTAGGATTTTAGCCATAGCAACAAGGCAGTGAACTATTTGAAAAGATGCTTTGGTAGACATGTATGAAAAATACGGTAACATAGATAAGACAATGAACTATTTGAAAAAATACCTCAAAGAAATTTGGTCTCATAGAATGCCATGATAAGAAAATGCAATTGGCAGGTGCTCCTAGTTATTAGTTATACAATGTGAAGTAATTGCATAAGTGATTAGGTTGACTTTGTAAAAACTATATTGTAATTGAAATTTTGTCATCTATCAGCATCTAGTTATTAGTTATGTAGTGTGAAGTAATGCTTTGACTTTGAAAGATGTGCAATGCAATGTAATCAATAGTATGAATATAAAATACAAAAATATATTTTTTACAATTAATTAGTTAAAATATTTATTTTATTTTCTCTCTATATCTCTATATGCTATGGAAATACCTTTCAATTTCAAAAAAAATATTTTATCTCTTGTTCTATAATTTTTTGTGTTTTTTTAAATATGATTTTTTCTCAATTTTTTCAAAAACTCTTATACTTTTTGTTTGTTGATTTTTTCCCCAAAATATTTTTGCTGCTATGAATTGGAAGCATGAAGCATACATGTGAATACACACAATATATGTGAAGTATAAATGTGAATAAGTGAGGCACAAGTAATTGAAGCATTCCAAAGGATATAAACCACTGGGAATGGAGCTTATTTACACAATACGCTTTAGATGGGGATTATTGAGCAATCAACAATAATTAATTAGGAATTAGATGTAAGAAAAATCCATGCCTACAACATTCAAGCATATAATTTACACAATACACATGATAACATCATTCAAGAATGACAACAGAAAAATTTAAGATTTTTTAATAAAAATATTGTAAGGTGCTATACAATGATATATATTGATAAAATTATATACAATATATCCAAAAATGCCATACATGCTTAGCACAAAGGAGCCATATGGACATAAAATATCATGTATATATCAATAGTACAAAAAATATGTTCCAAAATGCCACATAGGCATACAACAAACAACCCTAATACATAGTCATTTCCCTTTAGGGAAAGGAAATAGATCTTGTCCTGCCTTCAAAATTTGACTGGATGGAGTGACTATTGGTTCTCTTATATTTCAAACACGCTCGCTAGTCCTCCTCTCTTCACTCTAGACCTTCAACTGATACAATAAAAAGTAAAGATGTTATTATGTAGAAATTGAATCGTGAAATGACATATAACAAAATATAATCAGTACTTACCACATACATATAGTCATCATGCACATTTACAACATTACCACGTCCACGATCTGGAGTGACAACCACCTGTAGCAACCATCAAGATAGAAATTAAACCACATAAAAGTATTGTGAAAGTTTTCTATAATAGACCATAAAAGAGCAAATATAATGTCAAATCGACTAATCTGTTGCATACCTCTCTCAATGGATCAAAACTGACTATTGTTGGAACAACTACATGGTCCATCATGCCACCAACATCACCAGGGATTTTTGATGTCAACAACTGCAAATGGAACAATATATCTAATAGTAATATAAATGCAATCAAGGAATACAAATGCAATATTTTTTTTTTCTCATCAATATTTTAGATTTGTATATGCAAAAATACAAAAAATAGGTAACATTGTTTTACAACACCATTAATGAATAAAGGCTACTTGAGGAAATGAATTATGAGGTGTGGAGGTCGAAGGTCCACTAGGAAACTATTTGAAATCCAAATAATGTTATGAGACAAACATTCAAATATAAAATTCAACTGTTCAAATGCAATAATAATATCTTTAATACTAGTTGCATACCTATGGACTCAACGTCGAGAATGAATAAGGGTCTGTAGGAATGGGGCACATCTCATGAACACTTCAACCCTGCAATTTCATCATATCAAAATTCTACTAATTTACTTATTCTTAAATTTCAAAATATAATTTAATAAAAAAAATTAAATGAACTTGGTTGAATTTTATCTGAGTGTTAATGCCGAATGTATCATTTAGCAAATCATCTGTGAAAGACATCACCTCTGCAACTAATGTAGGTTGTGTAGCTACATCTTGTGCACTCTGATAATTGTACGTGCAAATAACACCACAAGTGCCACAATGGTGGGGTGGAGCTCAGGGCCTACACGTCTCCTCCACACCAGGCTCTACTAGAGGCCTCACACACTGTAAAATAGTCTGGGTGAGTGAGCCAATCGACTCCAGCATCTCCACCTCTACACTATACTTAACAATGGAAGGAACAAGGACATGCTCCACCATGGGTCTGGCCAAGGGTCTTAGTGCTAACTGTGGATTATGTCGTGCAATAGGTCTATCATGTGTGGATCCCCCACCTCTACCCTGAAAGTCTAAGATGTCAAAATAATTTGGAATCTTATTGAGGACAAACTCACAATAGAGTTTCCTCAAAAATTATTGTGGTACCTCATGGTTATTGCATGGAGGTTGGTCAAATACCATCCACCACCGCTTCCAAAATTGATTTTTAATTAACTCATGGTGGCACCAATGAATGGGGAACCTCCTGCATGCATGAGACAAAGGTGTATTGGTTCTTGGGTCTGTAAATAGGGCACACAAGTTGGCTTTGCTAAGTTTTTGTTTTTTAACATCTGCATATGACAAACCTCTAGCATAAAATTGTCTCATCTCATGCCTCTTATTTGACCAAAAAATTATTTTCTTGCTCATTTCTTCTACATGAGATACAATTGAATTCAATGATTCAAAAATCCCTCTCCTATAAGGGTGGGTTTGGACATGCTCAGTTAATCTTCCAATTAATTGTTCAATGTCTCTTTTATTGTTTTCAATTTGATTTAGAATATTTTCTTGTGTTCCTTGAGGATGCCTATGAATTCATGGAGGGGTTTTAGGTTGTTCTTGTATAGGAGGCTCTTCTTGAGGGGGTGATTGTGAATTCTCAATGTTTCAAGGTGGAGATTCATTCCCTAAGAATTATAACAAAATTTTATAATAAAAACCTATTTCAATCTACATTCTCAATCAAATTCGAAATAAATAAAATAAAAATACACACCTCTTCACAATATTCGATGTATTTGAATTGTTGGTAGCATCCTCATGAAAAATAGCAAGCTAAGAGTGCAAAAGATGGATGAGATTTGGAAAGCACGAGTTGTAGACCTCAAATCCTCCAAGCCAAGCCACAAGTTGAAATGAAAATGCAGGTTTGAAACACGTTTTTTGCTTTTAACTTAATTTTTTCATTTGGCGCGTGCCAAATGATTTATAGTCATTTGGCGTGCACCAAATTTGGTGTGTGCCACATGCTCAATTTCTAGCTTTTTTGTTTTTTTTTTTGGTTTGGCACCAAAATTGTGTCACGGATTGGTGCACTTACCCATGTCCTTATATTTGTGTTATATATTTTCTCACATACTTATCTTCACGCTCATTTGGTATTATATTCTTTGATCATTTCATTAACATAATGATGATTTCTACATGTATGCACAAATAAGATATAGAGATTAGTTAATGAAATTCGGGATTGCCATAACTTCATTAGGATTGTCATAACTTTATTAGGAGAGTGATAGTCTCATTACGACTATATGTTACATTCCTAGGATAGTGATAGGTTCATTAGGACAACCATAGGCTATTTAGGATAGTCATATGTTTGTTAGGACTATCATAATTTCATTATGATTGTCATATTTTTATTAGGACTTCCAATACCCTCAACCCTATAATCAATACCCTTAACCCTAAATCGTACATCCTATACCCTAAAACCTAAACCCTATATTAATACCCTTGACCCTATAACCCTATACCTTATACCTTATATCCTCAACCATAAATCCAATACCCTAAACCATATATACCTTAAACCCGATACCCTATGTACCCTAAACCTTGTACCATCAATATTGTACCCTAAACCCTATACCAATACCCCAAACCCTAAACCCTATACCCTATAATGTACCCTTAGAAACTTTGTACCATCAATCTTGTCCCCTAAACCCTATACTAGTACCCTAATCCCTAAACCATAGATCTTATACCCTATGTACCTTAAACCTTGTACCATCAATCTTGTACCCTAAATCCTATACCAATACCCTAAACCTTGAACCCTATACCATATACACTAAACTCTAACCCTATGTACCCTAAACCCTAAGCCTTATATCCTATACCCTATATCCTATACCTAGATGGGGGAGAGAGGGGTGAGATAAATAGATGGGGATAGGGACAACCCTAATGAAGTTTGTGGCTCGAGGTAGTCTTCTTTGGCACATGAATGAGGTAGATGCTAGCACTCGTCATATGACACTTATATAATCACAATCTTGCAAGATGGAGGAACTAACTGCTGACATGTTAAACACTATAGATAAACTTATCACTGATTTTGAGGTATTTCTTCAAGATCATGTTTCTATTTTAGGGATTATGGGGTCACAAAATAATACACCTAGGTCCTGACAAGACAAAAAAAAATAAAAAATCTAAATGCTACCGTTGAAGCTCCTCTTTGCACAATTATTGAAAGTAATAACGAGTCTCCTTACAATGAGGCATTTCTTATCAAATGACAAGAAACACACTTAGATTCAGTGAGAAAGGAAAGAAAGGGAAAAAAATTTAGCTTGGATCTTAACTCAAAATTTGAATTGGAGCAAGAGAAGCTTGACATTCCTACAACTAGAGTTGTTTTTCATAGCAATGCTTATAATAAAAATGGAAAATATAATGAGTTTTTAGGGATAAAAAAAATATGTTAGATGTCTTGAAAATCATAGTCTTTTGCATGGTGGTTGGCTTGAAGCAGAAGATTGTGGTACCCTATAGACAAGAAAGGGTGGATTAAATGCTATTAACAATGAAATCGCTAGTAATTTTGCTTGCTTGACTATAGATATCATAAATAAAGGGAGTGGGCTTTATGATGATCATGCAGTTTGTGCTTATAGAGGTATCAAAAGACCTTCATGTTATAATTTTTAAAATGTAGGTGGACAAGTGATAGTAAGAGAGAATATAGACAATAAAAAACTTAGGGACAAAAAAGTAGTCCTTCTTCTTGGGGTAAGGGTAAGTGATAGAAGAATATAAGCAATGCTTTGGTGAAAGAAAAGTTTAGGATCATAATTAGAAAGATGAAAATGTAAATAATTCAAAGAAGTTGATACATGATGGTAATGATTTTTATGTTGTTGATTCATTGAGCTCTAGATGTCTGGCATCACATTTGAAAAATAACACAAGCCATGTTACAACAAAAACTCTCATCTTCTCTATAGGCATGAAAGGTCTCATGGACCAGAATTTGGTAACGCAAGAAACATGAAAGTTTGTACATGATTAAAAATATATTTTTTGAACAAATTAAAGTGATGAGGTGCCACCACAGGAAATTCCTTGTGAAGTATTTGAAATTTCATCTAAAATATAGAGTCATATACCCCATCTACAAACTAATGTATCTTATGATATTAATGCCAAAAGATCTAGCTATTCAAATGAATCACATGGAAAGGTCAAAATAAGAAATGTCCCTTATGATACCTTTAGAGACTCAAATGATCATCTAGAATAGACCATGAACAAGGTGGATGTTTTAAAGGTTGCTACCACACATGCAAAATTTAACAGGTAGGAGAAAAGTTCACCAAGATTTCTGTCCATTGAAGAAAGTAACCAAGGAGCTTTGAGGAAGAAATGTGTTAATGGAATTATGGAATTAAATTGGAAACTTGATAATATTATTCAACTATAGGAAGGCTTATCTATGTAAAAAAGGAAGGTTGCACATATAAGAGAGGATGTCTCAAGAATGGACAAAATAGAAATGAATACAATCTTATAGATAACTTGTCTAAAGGTTAAAATAATCTACCTCCCATTTAAGATATCAACAACCACTATGCTTCTGAAAAGAACAATTATTGCTCCTCTAATGGTTTAGATGCTACCATTATGCCCTCTTTTGATAGTGAGAAAAATCTTGAAAGGTGTGAATCTCTTTTTCCTTCCAAAGACTGTGAAAAGTTAAGTTCAATTTTATTTAAGATTCACTCAAGGCCATATGTTTTGCACACTAAACAAAATATTTTGGCCACATGTGATCACCATAGATCATTCTCTGATAACAACATCATATATCACCATGAACATTCCTCACATACTTCAGAGTGTAGATGTTGTGATCCACATAGTTGTGATGCAAATGCATCATCAAAGAGAGAGATGAATAAGAATATTTGGAGGGAGAGGTAGATGTGGAGGGATTGAGGGAGAGAGGAGATAAAGGGGAAGAGAGGTGAGAGACCTAAAAGGGGAGAGAGAGGTGAGATGGAGGTTTAAGGAGGGAGGGGGAGAGAGAGATGGGGGTTTAAGGAGGGAGGGGGAGGTAGAGAGGGGGAGAGGAAGAAAGGGAGGGGATGAACTATAGAGGGGAGGGAGGGAGAAGAGGAGAGGCAAAATAAAAACTTGAGAGAGAGGAGTAACAAGGGATGGAGGGAGAGGTAGACATGGAGGGAGTGAGAGACCTAGGGAAGGAGGAGATATCGAGGTACTTGCAAAATGATTTGTATTGGGAAATACCAACCCTTTAGGTTGGATTTTCCTTGGGAATCCAACCCAAAGGGTTGGATGGCCATTTTATGCCAAAGATGCATTTTTTTGAAAAGGTAAAAAAATTCATATATTTTTGGTTGTGCTCTCCATTTGGTTTGCAGGTGTTCCAATGCAAATTTATAAAAGTACCATGATTATGTTAAGCTCTTTCTTAACTATTTAACCATATATTTTTTTCACATTTTGATTATGTTAACGTTTTCATCTTTAATTTCTTTTGTTAGTGTGTCCATTTTTTTGTCAAAAACCAACATGTGGCATTTTGGGTATAGTTTTTTACTTGTTCATCGAATTTTGAAACAAATTACATTTTTAGAAACTAGACTCTATTGTACATGTATTGGAAAATAAAATTTATTTTCAAAAAGTTTAGGGGGGATCATGCTTTGCAAATTTATATTTTTCAAGATGTGTCCACTTGAAAAATTAACTATAAAAAATCATATATTCATTAAACAATAGCTAAAAAATCTGGCATAAACTACATGGTGTTAGCTAATTTATCACCGAAGTGATTTTTAAATTTCTAAAAAAAAGTTAACATTTTAGGGGGAGCACAACAAACACTATGTTATGTTTAAAAAAATAGGACCACTTTGTGTGCTCCCCCTTTTTGAAACCCTTAATCTTCACCTTTTAAAAAAAAATTAGTGAACATTACAACTCTTGTTCTTGTTTCATCTTCAAATTTTAAGCATAACTATCTTCATTTTCTTATTGAATATCAGACTTTTCTGATTCAAAAAAAGTGGCATCTTAAGACACCCTTTTTGTATTACATCTTGGTGCACTTACCCTCAAGTTGACATTGGTATCGAAAATCCACCTTCAACCAACAATGATATCAAGATATTTCAACATCATATTGCAAAACATGGAAAAGGGGAATCCTCAAATAAATATAGTAATCCTAAAGTGGCCAATTATGCTTCCATTCCATATGAATACACCATAGCTCAAGTAGAAGGAATCTCTTCCATAAAAATGTAACTTTTGTTAGAATTTAGTACATGACATAAGATAGTTAAATATAATAGTTAATAGTTAAGTAAATAAATTAACATACTATTGTTAATTTAATAAATAAATTAGTTCATGTAGTTATATTCCCATAAATGGTTTTATATGGGAATAATGGCTTTATAATGCCAATAATTTGTAATAGTTTGTAGTTGAATGTGATTGACAATATTTTGATTCGAGAGAAATCTAAAATTTTCCTCTTTCATTTCATTATGGTATTAGAGTAGGTTTCTTCTTAGACCTCTCTTTTATTTCCCTCCATTCATCTGTTTTCATCCAAAGCGGTGTTTACAATGGTACTGTAGTGAGGACCATGTGCAACTGCTATTGTTTTCTTCCATTCTTGCATTCATCAATAGGTGAGAAATGTAGACTATGGATATTAAATTACCAAGCTCCCTTCAGGTGATTTTATTTTGCTTAAGTACCAGCCACACCCTCCTTTAAAAAAGCAATATCGAGCTCCTTTTACAAAGGCTTTATGCGAATGCTGCCACTTGTTAGCTAAATGCTCCTCACAATATTTCCTTCTCTCACTTTTCAAAAGACTCCACTATGCTTCCATGTGTCAACAATTCACAATCTTCAGTGCCTCTTTGCATCACTCTCCTTTTGGGCCTTGACCAAGTGCCATGTAGCATCAATCCGCACACATTTCTTGGTGCCCCCTACCTTCAACGCAAGTTTTTCATCGCATAAGGGGAAGGATGGATGTCAACCTCGACCGCTTACCACATGATCTTCTAAAGGCTTCATCGTGAAAGAGAATTAAGCAGGCGACAACCTCACACCAGGTGCCATGATTTGTAACTTTCACCATGAGTGGATAACATGTGTTGATGCTCTGATCTGTTGGGACCATTGCCATCATTCATAGGGGGTGCATCTAGCTCTAAGGCGTCCTCGTTCATGGCTCAAATATTTTCAGTTGCAACGACAAGGGGAAATTATTGCTAATACATCCTTTCTCATGATCAAGGGATCTTTTTTGTTACTGGCTCACCGAGGTGGGTTTTCATTATAAATACCGCTTCTTCTTTCGAAGCAAGAGTGTTCAAATTTTGATAGGAAAAATTGGTAAAATAACTAGACCTTTACCGCTTTTTAGATCATTGTAAAGACTTATAGACTGTGCCATTGTTTGGCCTTTTTGTTTTCTTAAATATTTTTGATAAAGTTTTACTATGCCATCATGGTACTAAATGTTTCATTTGTAGAAATTCTATAAATTTAATGCAATTTTTCTGGTTTAGATCATGTCTTTGACTCCTCTTTTCAGTAAATGAGCATGAATATTATTTTGTCATTGGGTGAATCATTTAGACTTCTATCTTTATTTTTTGTCATTCTGGAACATAACAGATTGCTGAACGAGCCCTTAGATTGCATCTACAAGATAAATCTTTCATGCCTTACATCTAGATGTTGGCGCATCACCCTAGTTAGATCCTTTTATTTTATATTTACTTCCTTTTCCCATTCAAAACCATAGTTATAGAAGAAGCCAACTTCTTTAAAATTTGGAGGTTACTTAGTTTAGCACAACAGGTGCCCCCTTTAATTGAGTTTCCCACAAAGGGCTGTTACCTTGTCATTTTTTGGCATCAATAGTTTTTTCTTTTTCCTGGCATGCCCAATGGGACCACTTAAATATACCAAATCAAAAGGGTGTACAAGTCAGAGGCCTGTTACTAGGTCATGAACCACAAATTATCATGGCTTGTTAGTTCCTCCACTAGTAACAACGCATACCCAAACTCGCATAGTATAACTTTCAGATCCCATCCATAATGTTGATTGTGAACCAAAATTATGTGGCTTGGGACGTCAGAAGTCCCCTTGTAGCCCTAGTCGCACCCACTATATGGGCCCCAATCCTAGTCTCTTCTCTCAAAGCTATTCCAAAGTTTACCAGAGATGGCTCAAGAACACCATCCGAACATTTGGAAGGTTTTGTAGATGTGTGTTTGGTGCATAGAGTGATAGATTAGAACATAGCGCTAAGATTGCTTTAAAATTCTTTGTGAGGAAGAGCACTAGATTGGTATCACACTTTGTTGACTAACTCTATCGATACCTGGGAACAACTCAAGGATCTTTTGTATGAAATGTTCTCTAATGACGAAGAAAGGTCTTTGCTATAACACCAACTATCAACAATCAAGTGAGCCCCATTTGAAGCCATGACCGATTTCAACGCTTGATTTCATACAACCTAGCAGAGGATCCAGAATGCCATCCGACCATCGAGCGAGTTAGAATTTATGTTCTACTTAAAGTCTATCAACGCTAACATCTCCATGATGATCCAGTCACTTGGCAGAACCACACTACTGGATGCATACAATATAGCAGTTAAAGCGAAGAACAAGCTGATCGATGCTGAGAAGTTGCCACCTCAGCCCATTATGTCGATATTCCCTAAAATATCAACTTCTACTCAAGAGATTCCATCTACAAGCACACCCACTCCGCCCCCATCTATGTACACACATTCGAGTGCGCCACAAAATGCCGCTTCTATATCTAGTGCCTCAAAGGATGAGATGAGCGACATAAGGGAGATGTTATGAAACTTAAAAAATGAAGTAACCACTATCAAGTGCAACCAGGCTGCTCTTCTAAGACCATCCTACCAAATTTATCAAAGTGGAAGACCCTCCTACCAACATAACCAATATCAAGGAGCTGCACACACAAATCCACTGACTCAGATAAATAACCAGATAGTACCAGAATGAACTCTATTGGGGGCTATTCAAAATAGTACAAGAAGAGAGTTGACTGTAGGGTAGAACAATCTCGCCGAAGATTTCAATCCCTATTGTTATCCCTGTGGTGATGCACATATACCTCAAAATTGTCTGCGTGGAAATTTTTAGCAAAACATTGTGGAGCAATGTATCCAAGGCATGAGGACAAATTTAGGAAATACATACGCCTCTTCCCAAATGGAGGATGCGGTTCTCACCACACAAATGCAAGGAATACCCTTAGAGCAAGAAAATGACATAGCTCTTGACCATGCTCTCCTCTCATGGATGGAAGGGGAGGAAGCAATGTTCACTTATGAAGCATCCACATCATCGACCCTGCAAGTACAATCTGACTACAACACTCGATCGAAGAGGAGATTCATAGGAAAAATGATCACTCCACAACCCAAAAATGTCCTGGACCAACCCCCAGGCCCTTCTACAATTACTCCACAACCGTAGCTGCACAAGGAGATTATCATCACCAAATCCAAGGAACAAAAGCTTCCAAATCCACCACCCTTCAATTTGGTGGAACAATTGAAGAAATATTTCGCTAATGTATCCCTTTGGGATATATTAACCATTCCAGAGAAGAAGTCATTACTACAGAAGGCCCTGTAGAAAGATACGACTGTGCAGCCAATAGGACAAGCTTCTGAAAACACTACTAACTCATCGCCTCTAGCCAAAGTTCTTGTGAATACGATAGAGGAGGATTGAATCAAAGCCAAGGAGGAGAAACCAAAACCAAAACCCTTTTTTTCGACTCTCATTATAGGGAAGAAACTGCTACACAACTCCATGACCGACTCTGGTGCTAGCACCACAGTCATGCCCAAGCAGATAGCTGAAGCTTTAGGGCTTAGCTATGAGCCCTTAAGGAGAGGAGTTATGCCGTTGAATGGGAACAAGGTAAAAATGGTAGGCCTCATCAAAGACATCCCCTTAACTTTGTTTTCCTTTTCTAGCATCATAGTGCCACAAGACACCGTGATCATTGATGTCCCTCCCATGTTCGGCCTTTGCCTGTCCTGGGAATTCACCTCAAAGATAGGAAAATACCTCTCTTTGAATTGGTCCCACCTAATTCTAAGAACTAAACATGAGGCTAAAATGAAGATAATATTGGAAAAATCTACATGCAGAACATGTAGCTGATGAAGCCATGATAAACTTCAAAGACACTCGTAACTCTGTCACCAAAGAAGAAGTAGTGGTAGTAAGCTATTGGGAGATGAGTAGGTGACCGAAGAAAAATCTGATTGAGATAAAGTCTTCTTAATCGAGTATGTAGGTGCCAATCCTTTCAAAAATTATCATGCTACAGGTTTGGGCACCTATGTCATCTATGATGAGGATCAAGAGTTCTCGAGGGTATTGAAGGACTCCACGATTGAAGAAGCCTTAGAGCTCTAGACTTTGCACTTCGACAGTGTGAGATGCAAGATTGGCATTGGTGCCAAGATATGCCTAATGTCTCCATCCAATGAGAAGATCTTCAGGTCTTTCCACTTCCAGTTTTCTTGCTCAAACGATGATGTTGAATATGAGGGTCTTGTGCAAGGACTAAGCCTCCCAGAGTGCATGGGTATCAAACAATTAGTGGTGTTCAGAGATTCTGAACTCGTAATCAATCATGTCAGAAACATATCCACCATGAAACATGTCCGTATGCGGTCTTATAGGCACATGGTATGGGACCTCATTTAAGGTTTCAAAGCTTTTAACATCCATGTGGTGCTAAGAGAGCAGAATTTAGATGTGTATCGCATGGCAACGATGTGATCTCAATTCGATCCTATCTCTGACTTGATTGAGAATGTACATTTTGTGTGAGTATTTGTCCGACCCTCCATTCTCGATAATGATCAGATCTGGAAAGTATTTGAAAGCGATGAACACATTTCTTCATTCATTCAAAAATTGGGAGAGTTCACCGATCAGTTTCAACCAAAAATTGAAGAAGCATACGAAGGGCAGATCATCCAGTTGAGATCAAACAAGCTTCTAAAAGGGTTGGTCACTCTCAAAAATATGTTCAAATGTGATGACACAAGGAATGATAGAAGGAAATTTGTAGCAGACTAGGTAGACTACACCGATCTCGAGGTCGGGAATGGAAGAAAACTGAAGGTCGAGAAAGAAGTTTCACAGTATGATAAAGATAGGCTTATACACTTCTGCAAAAAATATGAAGGGGTTGTGGCCTAGTCTTATATTGACCTTAGGGGATATGATCCTGGCATTATCCAACACACCGTTGAACTAATAGAAGGTGCTAAGCCTATCTAACAAAAACAAAGGCCCATCAATCCAAAGATTGAAGCTTTAATGGCACAAGAGCTAGAGAAGTTGATCCAGTCCAAGATTGTCTTTCCAATCAAGGACAATACGTGGGTATCTAACCTCATTTTGATTTGAAAGAAAAAATGAGACATTTGTCTCTGTGTTAACTTCTATGACCTAAACAGGGCATCACTAAAGGACCATTACCTGCTGCATTCCATGGAATCAATCTTGCAGACTATGGCAGGTTTAGAGATGTTTTCTCTATTAGATGGTTTCTCGGGCTACATTCAGGTTCGGGTTAAAGAAGAAGATCAACACAAGACAACATTCACCACCAAGTGGAGAACATTTGCATATGCCAAAATTCCTTTTGGCCTATCAAATGCGGGGGCCACCTTCCAATGAGCGATGGATATCGCCTTCAACAAATTGATCAACAAAATCATCCTCATCTACTTAGTTGACCTGACCATAGTTTTCAAATCTAAAGATGACCATTTTGATAATCTAGAAATGGTTTTCAAAAAATGCCAAGAGTTTGGGATATCCCTGAACCTGAAAAAATGTGTTTCAGAGTACCACAAGGAAAATTGTTGGGGCATGTAGTGTCCCAAGAAGGAATCTCTTTTGATCCCAAAAGGGTAAAAGCAATCAAAGAACTTCCTCTTCTGGTAAAAAAGAAAGGAGTCCAATCATTTTTGGGGATGGTTAACTTTGTAAGAAAGTTTATTTATGATTTTGTAGGAATAATTAGACCAATCACCCTGATGCTAAAAAAGAACAATTGTTCAAATGGACAAAAGAAGTGAGGGAATCCTTCGAGTGGGTGAAGGATGCTATTTCTTCGACTCATGTGTTGGAAAATCTGGACTTGTCAAAAGACTTCATAATATATGTTTTTAGTAGCAAGACAAACATAATCATTCTTCTGATTCAGAAAGATGATGAAGGAAAGGGAGAGCATCCTATAGCATTCCATTCCCAAACCTTGAAGGAGTACGAGATGAACTATAACTTCGTCAAAAGGCAAGCTTTCACAATTGTGAAGGGAATCAAGAAGTTCCAAAACCTTATAGCTTGCAATAAGGTGATCATTTATGTCACGCATTCTAGTGTGTGCGAGTACATCATGGAAGGAGAAATCACCGACAAAAGGGCCAACTGGATCTCTAAGATCCTAGAATATGACATTGAGGTCAAGCCTACAAAAACTGTTAAAGGAAGAGGGCTATGCAAATATTTGGCACACAATGAAGAAATACAAACTAAGGAAGAGTAAGTGAAGATAGAACCATAACAAATGAGTTCGAACCTGAAGGATGTTGGTTGGCAGATAGGGTAATATTTATGCACACAGGAAAGTATCCATTAGGATTTCTATCTCAAAGAAGAAGATTCTACCAGTTGCAAAATAGTGGATATTCACTTATTGAAGGAATCCTTTTTAAGAGGAATTTCAACGACGTCTTACTGCGATGCGTCACCACTGAGCAAGCGAAGAAAATTCTTGACACCTTCCACAACAGCCTGGAAGGAAGAAAATTCTCTGCTAAGACCACCGCCATCAAAATTTTGCGCACTGGGTAATTTTGGCCTACATTATTCAACGACTCCTACAAAATGATAAAAGTTTGCAAAGAATGAAATTTCTACATAGGGAGAAGAAAGAATTCCACCATGCCTCTCAATTCGATAGTAGCGGATGAACCATTTGCGCAATGGGGACTAGATTTCATTGGGATGATCAACCTTGCCTCCAGTGTGGGTCACAAGTGGATCCTCATAGCCATAAAATACTTCATAAGGTGGACCAAAGCCCTACCCTTGAAAAATGCGACAAAGGAAAAAACTGTGGAATTTCTTGAGGGGCTGGTAAGGAGATTTGACACACCAAAGAATATCATCTCGGACAACACCAAAGCTTTCTTAGGCTCCAAGGTATGTTAGTCCACAAATTAGAAAATGATATATTCTTGAAAACATCCTCAAACTTCTACCTGCAAGGAAATGACCTGGTTGAGTTAACTAACAAGAATCTAGTCCGACTCATTAAAAGTTTTAGTTCTGATCATGAGAAGGAATGGTATAAGAATCTCTGGGCAGCGTTATGGGTAGACCGCATAAATCCTAAGCAAGCCCTAAAGACTTCTCTATACGAGATAGTATATGGAAAGGAGGCATTGTTAGCAATCTCTATAGAGATACCTGCGTTACAGCTACTTAAGTCTCTAGAGATTAAAGATAATAGAGCTATGGAAGTTTGGTTGGCTGAACTGCTGGAGGTACAAGAAAAAAGGGAGAAAGCCCTAATAGCTATGAATAACCGCTAGCAAGTGGTTAAGAGGTGGTTCGACAAGAAATATTTAGACCAAGATCTAAAATATGGAGACTTGGTACTAAAGTTCAATGAAAGAGTCACAAAGCCTGGCCAACATGGAAAATTTGACAAACTGTGGGAAGGCCCTTTCAAAATAATTCAATGCAAACAAAATAATGCATTTGAATTAGAAAACATGGAACAAGAAGCACTGGGAATTCCGGTTAATGGAATTCACCTAAATTTATTCAATTAAGCTTTAGTTACTTCATACAGGTGTAAATATGTGATTAATGTAATTATTTTCCCTTTCATGTTTTTGTCATGCAGTTCTTTCTAACATTTTCACAGATACAGGAAGCAGAAAAATTCATGAGACCCATTATTACAAGAACAAAGAAAGAATATACTAATCATATTACATAAATTAACTTCATATGTGAGGAATTCAAATAAGATTATGGAGAGCATAGGAATGAAGCCAAAGAGTTGAAGATAAGCAAGTATATTCGTTATATATATATACTTTGATAGAAACATTGACAAAATGGCTCTATGGCCATGCACTCAAAAGTATGACTATATGTGCATCTTCCTTATATATATGTATGCACAAGCCCTCTTTTAGGTAGATATATACAAAAGGGAAAAAGGTGTATTAATCTTCAACTTGCTGGAACATGAGTATTGTCTTCATCAGCGTGAGCATTTTCTCCATCAGTAGGAACATTGTTAGAAGCAACAAGAGGGTTATCACCAATAGTGATGGGACCTAGAGCAGAAAAATCAACACCCGGAATGAGTAGTGGAGGGAACACAAGGTTCTTGAAGTTAGTGTACCAATCCACATCATAGAATAGCACTATATTATAGCAATGCAACAAAAAGTGGCATGCACAGGTGGCTCTCTCACGGTGCTCAACAAGTGAATGGAGCTGGAACCCACTCAAAAGTGGCACCCATGGTACCACCACATCTTCTTTTATATTCCTCTGTAAGTTGCTTGTAATCGAAAGGCCCAGGGTATACACTACATTGGTCACTGCTTGACCAAGGCCTCCGAGATACCTCTTTGGAAAAATCTGGAGCGTCAGGCGAAGTATCATGGATTTTCGAGCTTGAATGTCGAGTAACGAGGCAAAAAAATGGGAGCATATATTAGTGTTCACCCAATATTTATCTTCATACTCAATATAATCCCTGCTCAGAGCCCATTTCATGGCTATAATAGCCAGTGAGTGTTTGTTTTTGGTCATACATTTCAGGCGCCTAATGGGGATCTCGCCCAGAAAGGCCATTTGAGACTTGTTGCACACTAGCCTAATTAGAGTATTCATTGTGTCAGACTCTGCTAAAAAAACCTAAGTCTAGCACAATTAGCCTAATTGGAGTATTCATTGGGCAAGAAATCAAAGAAAAGCTAAGTGTCGCATGCAAAAAACTAGACATAGCCTAAAAATTCTTGAGAACACAAAGGGACTTAAAAAGAAAAAAATTGTTAAGAGAACCAAGTGTGGCACATCTAGCAATAAAGGAGCTAAACGCATAGGTAATTGTGGAGAATTCATTGCCCCAATTTGGATTAAACCCAAAATGAAAGGTTGTCTGATTATGAATTTAGAGCCTTGCGTTGTGTTTTGGGTTCCATTCATACCACTTCAGTGTGATTTTTGGACAAAAGGTTTGCAAAGGATGGTGACTGATCAAAGTTCTCAAGTAGAGACGCATGGAGAGGTCCAAAGTTTATTTAATATCATGTGCGCATCACCAAACACCTACATCTTTGAGGATGTCTCTTATGCTTCACCTGGAATACTAAACATGGGTGAATATGCAGGTTGCAAAAAAGAAGGGCCCTCACAAAGATAAGAAATGAATTAAAGAAGAATGGGAAAATATTCATGAACCCATTCTTTCAAGGAACCCTAAGACAGTTAGGGAGGCGTCCTGTGAAAGGATGAAAATTAATAGCGACCCAGATTCCTTGGCACATAAATGTTGGTATAGTGGGCTTCCATAATATATTGTCTCATCCATACACTACTGCCCTGAATTGGTCGACGAGGCCATCAAACACTTCAACCCAGATACCAACACCATTGAGAGTTAGGAGGTGAGTGTGGTTATCTACAAGGAAGCTATCTCGAATATGCTTTGTATCTCGGAGCGAAGCTCCAAAGTGCCTCAAATGGAGTCATTCACTCTAGCAAAAGGGGAGACCTATTGGAGGACCAGAGACCTTGCGATGAATTTTTATAACACAGAGACTCAAAGACCCAAAGTAGCTCAAAAAAGGCTAATGCAAATGCCAGTGATGCATAAGGGCTTCAAGGACGATATAAAGGATGCCTTCTCAATGATGGCATTTGTTTGCGGTCTGGACACTAACAAAGAGGTGTAGGAGTTTCAACTAGGTTTGGGTTTTAAATTACGCAAGCAACATTCTCTTTTTTGGTACGATTTCATTGAATTTCTCGTGCAGGAGATGCTTAGAAAGATAGTAGAATACCAACTTCAATGGAGGTTCAGGTTCTCATATTTTCTCACTTACATGTTCTTTCATCAGAATATCGACTTCTTCCAGAAGCATCTAGGGCTCTCCATTTTTTTATAAAAACTAGAGGAGGAAGTAGGTTTCCACATGGACTCCCCTCCTCTCTGTAACATTTGATTATTACTCATTTTTAGATTATTTCTTATATCCAATTTTGCAGGATTTAAGAGGAGACAACACTGTCTTACGGTTCAAGTCAAACCAAACTAAGTTCATGCTGAAATCCACTCCAAAGTGTGACTAGTTTCAGGGTGAAGACTTCACGTTCATCTGATTGTGCGGCTTCACCAAAGAGCCCTTCTGGCTTCCAAAATGTCTTATAGACCGAATAATGGCGTTGGAGGTATTCCGCTAGGTATCAATTATCAATGTCACCTTTTGCAGCAAAAAAGAAAAGAAGAAGGGATTTTTCAGTTGCCCAATGAGCTTTAAGACCGTAATCATGGCTAGGAGGAAGGCTCATGAATCACTGGAAGAAAAGCTGGCTCATCTGGGGTTGGTATGGATTTGTGATAAGTGGAATTACAAACCTGATGATGACTTGCCAAATAAATATTTCAAAGTAACACACTACCCCCGACCTTACTGGGAGAAGCGTTGGAATTCGGTATTAGATGCAAATGAATTTATAGTCAACCTAGCTTATATCCCTACTGAAGGTGGTCGACCTCCCTAGCTCAGATTCTACTACCTAACTGGGTAGTATGATAAGACAAGGCAGATGGGGACTACTCTTTGCAACAACCTGATAAAAAACTATAACTAGAAGGAAGAGAAGGTTAATGATTTTTGGATATATCGTTAGGAGACTCGACGAACTGATGCCCCTTATGATAGCGAGGAGATGGATGATAAGTTTAATTTTTTTTGGAACAAAAAGCATCTAGATTCCAATGAGAGTGATGAAAAAGACTCTAGTTTGGAGGAAGCCAAGTCATAGCCAGATGGAGGAGAAAAAATAGAAACAAAGACACAAGACACCTCGATGCAGCAAAAGGGAAAATCCGTGAAACAACCTAGCAAGGTCTCCTCTAATGTATGAGTTAATGTATCATGTGCGAGGTATTCACTAACTCGTACATGGAAATCAAGGAGGACCAGGGAAACCTAACTGCAACAACCTAAAACCTCAACGGTAGATGACTCGCCACCAACAAAGCATTAGTGAACTAAGGCATCTTCTAGAGAGTGTTCACAAGACCCTGAGGCATGTGAAGAGCCAAAAATAGGCCAAGGATCATAATCATCCGCATCGCAAGTATCTTTCCCTCCCTCTTCTCTTGTTTCAAAAACCTTATTTACCCTTGTTTTGTTCACAACACCTCTCATTTCATGCGCCGACCAATGCATTTCAACCTCTACATCAATGGTTGCGGGGGGTTTCACATAGTTCTCTCATGCGACCCCATTTTCCCTTACTCCACTATAGAACTTCACACCATTTTCCTTGGCTCATTCTATGTCCCAAAGCATCTCACACTCTGCCTCTACTACCTTCATCGATACATCTCATGCCACTGCAATGTCGGAACTAATCCACTCTTCCCAGCAAATATAAACCATCATGACTCCACTTCCTTCGAGTCCTAATGGTCCGTAGTTCGGGTATTGGAGTATCCATCCTTTCTCACCTCAGATTGTTAGGGTTCCAAAGAAGAAGTCTCCTAGGGATGCCACCCTTTCATTCCCTTTTTCCATTCCTCCTGGTGCACCTTTCGTAGGTAGACTCATTAGGTCACCCTCTGAATTCCTATCAGAAGGCGACAAAACTAGGCAAGAATGAGCAATCAAAGCCCAAAGGAAAAAAGCTAAAAATGCTAAGAGGCTGGCGGAGTCAAGGGTACAAACTATTTTTAATGAGGCTCAATAGTCACTACATTTTGCAACTATGTACCCAATTGTCAGCAAGCTGCAAGAAGAAATGCAACCAGACGAATATAACATGTACACCATGGGGCTCAATTAAGCATAGCCCAACCTCAAGATAAGGTGGAGCTCATGGAGGAAACATAGCGAGTGGTGACCATTGAATTTCTTAAGTCCAGTCACCAGCTAAAGAAAAGGGAAGAAGAGTTGAAAAACATAAAGAATAGAGTCGAGGTCTTGCTCGCCAAGGAAAAAGCTAGGGAGGTTGAATTTAAGCACTTATCCCAAAAAAAGGAGGTGGAACAAGCTAAGCTCCAAGAGGACCTTGCGAAGTTTCAATCCCTCGATCTTAACTTGGTCGCTAAGGTGTAGTGGAAGAAACAGGAATATAAAGACTAGTTGGAAAGGTTGGGGCAAGAAGTACGACAAAATGATGAGGAGTTTCATCGCCAACATGCTCAACTAGAGCAGAAAATGCAATAGAAAGATGTGGATTTTGAGATCCGTCGGGCCCAATTAGAGAATGAGATTACAAAAATAAATTATTCCTTAGAGAAAGCAGTTACAAAAAAGGAGTGAGCCGAGGCTAGCTGGGTCACAGAATCATAGATCCTACAAGGACAACTCACTATGGAAAACCAAAAGGTTGTGGAGCTCGCACATGATATAGAGAAAAGGGATACAAAGATTATCCTATTGAAGAGCTCTGCCTTACCTCCGTTCGATCAATCAGACCTTCTTCAAATAGCCCAACAGTTATGTGTTTCATACTGGGATAGAGTGAAGGATTTCTGCCTAACTCTAAAACCAACTCTCCAATTTATGATGGAGGCAACAAGCTTGGGCGGAAGGGTTCATCAAGCAATGAAGCAATTCCCTTAGTCCATCATAGAGAGAGTTCCAGAGGCCAAGAGATTATTGGACATGCTATATATGGTCCCAAATGAGGTCCTGGCAAGTGTGAGGATTGAAGATCGAAAGGTCGTTGCTAAAACAAATAATAGGTTCATCCATTGCCACATAGCTATCCTTCATGCCAACGAATATACAACCAAATTGGATCAGACCATGAATAGCATGCGGGCTAGGTTCTCTCACCTAACTCAGATGGGCTTACCATCTCCATTTCTTGAAGATGAATCAATGGCCACGGTGGAGCATATTGCAACAAAGATTGAGGAGAAGCAATGGGATGCGTCTACCTTTTAGAGTTTCAGTCAACCCCTTGCTACAAGAGATATTGAGAGTGTCAATCATCCAATTGCATGACTTCTTTTTCAATTCGAGTCATGGGCTAGTATATCGTCGATGCTGCCTTACAAAGAAGTGATCGATCTACATGGAATGTAAGAAAGTTTGCATGACATATTGACTCCATTTGAGGCTGAATGGCTGTCTCTATAGAACACCCTCTCTAAGCTTTGATCATGCCACCCAATGGATAAGGCTCTGGTCTACAAACCAATTTTTTTTGGGTTCCTCGTTCTGTAGGCGAAACACCCTTGATAAGTCACCAAAAGCTATGAATATGAAATACCCAAGCTCCCTTTGGGTGATTTTATTTTTCTTAAGTAACAACCACATCCTCCTTTAAAAAAGCAATATCAGGCTCCTTTCACAAAGGCTTTATACGAATGCTGCCACTTGTCAGCCAAGCACTCCTCACAAGGTTTCCTTCTCTCACTTTTTAAAAGTCGCCGCCATTCTTCCATGTGTTAGCAATTCACAATATTCAGTGCCTCTTTGCATCACTCTCCTTTCGGGCCTCGAATGTGTTGCATGTAGCATTAGTTCACGCACATTTCTTGGCGCCCCCACCTTCAGCTCAAGTTTTTCATCGCATAAGGGGAAGGATGGACGTCCGCCCTGACTGCTAGCCACGTGATCTTCTAAAGGATTCATTATGAAAGAGAATTAAGTAGGTGACAACCTCACACCAGCTACCATGCTTTGTAACTGCCACCATGAGTGGATAACACATGTTGATGCTCTCATCTGTTGGGACCACTGCCATCATTCGTAGGGGATGCATCCGACTCTAAGGCATCCTCATTCATGGCTCAAATATTTTCGGTTGCAATGGCAAGGGGAAATCATTTCTAATACATCCTTGCTCATGATCAGATGATCTTTTCTATTACTAGCTCACCAAGGTAGATTTTCATTATAAATACTACTTCTTTTGAATCAAGAGTGTTCAGATTTTGATAGGAAAAAATGGTAAAAGAACCAAGCCTTTACCACTTTTTAGATCATTGTAAAGAATTACAAACTGTGCCATTGTTCTGCCTTTCTATTTTCTTAAATATTTTTGATAAATTTTTATTGTGCCATTGTTCGGCCTTTCTATTTTCTTAAAGATTTTTGATAAATTTTTATTGTGCCATCATGGTACTAAATAGTTCATTTACAAAAGTTCTATAAATTTAATGTAAGTTTGCTGGTTTAGATCATGTCTTTGACTCCTCTTTTCAGTAAATACACATGAATATTATTTTATGTCATTGGGTGAATCATTTAGACTTCTATCTTTATTTTCTATCATTTTGCAACATAGCAAATTGCTGAACGGGCCCTTAGATCACATCTACAAGATAGATCTATCTTGCCTTACATCTAGATCTTGGTGCATCACCCTAGTTAGATCCTTTTATTTTATATTTTCTTCCTTTTCCCATTCAAAACCCCAGTTATAGAAGAAGACGACTTCTTTAAAATCTGGAAGTTACTCAGTTTAACGCAATAGGTCCCCCCTTTAACTGAGTTTCCCACAAAGGGCCATTACCTTGTCATTTTTTGGCATCAACATAGACTATGTGTAAAACCCTTTTGACTCCACCATTCATTTGCATTTCTTC
The DNA here is from genome assembly GCA_007115665.2 of Sequoiadendron giganteum. Classification (NCBI taxonomy): domain Eukaryota; kingdom Viridiplantae; phylum Streptophyta; class Pinopsida; order Cupressales; family Cupressaceae; genus Sequoiadendron; species Sequoiadendron giganteum. The sequence goes on along the minus strand of CM021102.1, from coordinate 567,133,188 downwards.
TCTTTCTCTCCACCATGTTCATTCTTTCCATTGTTTGACACTCCATTATGTTCATTGTTATCATCCCAAAAATTAAAAATTAAAAAATTATATATCCCCCAATCTATTGCAGAAGTGTGTTTATATCTAGTGTTAGAAACCAACAAGATGTTAAATTTGGAAGATTCACATTTTTTTATGTACATTGAAATATCCAACAACAAAGCACTATGCAATTCTCGTATGACATTCCCGTATATCTTCTTCCCCTATTCACATTTGTTGTTCTCGAAGCAATGAGTAGAGGTGATTGACAAAGGAGTGTTGGCCATGGCATCTTGATATTAGGATAGTCATTTGTTTCAACTCTATCATTGACACCATTGCCACTTGCTATTTATTCTCACTGCATCCTTGCTTTTGGCCAAGAATAATACAAACGAATCATATTCTATTTTTGAGAATATCATGTGTTCTATTGTGATTGAAGGAGGCATCTGTACATCTTTCAAATATATTTTAGTGTTGAAAACCTATGAATATATCTATTCTAAACATTACAGGTTCTTTATTGTGTATCATTGGATATGATTGATTATGGTAGTGACCAATTACGAGAGTGACCACTAATAAGCTCGATGATAATATTTTGGTGGCATTAGGAGTAAGCATTGGAGAACATATAGTTTGGGATAGCGATTAACGTAAGCCCATGATCAACTACCACCACAAATATGAGGAGTCTTCATACGGGGCCAATAACATATTTTGAAGAGACAAATCATTTCATACTCAATGTTGTGGAGGCGATTATCATATTGTGTGACATTTTTTATTTGGCTATATTTGTCATTTAGTTCATCAGGTATTGGAATGAATATAATAAAAGAGGTGGTTAGGGAATAAAAAATAGAATTTAAATCTTTATGAGTTTTTTCTCTTTATTTTTGTAAATATAGTGTCACATTTTATTCAACACATATGGATGATCAACTTATTGATTCTATATATGAACAACTAACACCTTCTCTAAGCACTGAAGGAATATGTATTGTTCGGGAAGGAGATCTAGTTAATGAAATGCTCTTTATTATCCGTGGTTACTTAGATAGTGCAACAACCAATGGAGGTAGAACTGGCTTCTTCAATTCAATTACTTTGGGTCCTGGTGACTTCTGTGGTGAGGAACTGCTCACTTGGGCATTGATTCCAAAATCTAGTTTAAACTTACCATCCTCAATGAGGACAATTAAAACATTCTAGTAGAAGTTGAAGATCTAAAGTTTGTTACAAACTAATTCAGGCGGTTGCACAACAAGAAACTTCAACATACATTTCTAGTTTATATCTATGTTAGTACTAAGGGGGGGTGTTAGAATTTAGTACATGACATACGATTGTTAAATAAAATATTTAATAGTTAAGTAAATAAATTAACATACTATTGTTAGTTTAATAAATAAATTAGTTTAGGTAGTTATATTCCCGTAAATGGTTTTATACAGGAATACTGACTTTATAATGCCAATAATTTGTAATAGTTTGTAGTTGAATGTGATTGATAGTATTTTTATTTGAAAGAAATATCTAATTTTCCTCTCTCATTTCATTAACTTTTGAGTGCATAGTTGCAACACATAGGGGGAAATATCACCCAATGATCCCCTTCCAAATCAAGATCAAAGTGTCCCTCCCATGCCATCTCATGATCCCATTCCTAACCAAGATCAAAATATCCTTTCCAATGAGACCTTTCCATCTCAAGATCAAGATATCTTCCTTCTTACACTTCATTAAATCCCACTCCATCTCTAGTCCTAAGTATCTCTTCCATGTCACCTCACAAGTAAGGTATCCTTTTCACTTCCATACCATCCTATGATTACTCTACAAATAAAAAGAAAACCATCCCTTCCACCTTATCTTCTATTTCCCTTCCAAATGAAGATCAATGCACACCTTCCATCCCATCCAATGATCCTATTCCATCTCCTGATACCATACCTTCCACTCCATGTAGTAATCTCCCCAAGTCAAGATCAAAACATCTTTCCATGTCATGATCCTAATCCTCCACAAGACCCCACTATCCATATCTAAGTAATTTATATTAAATCACTAACTAAATTGGCATCCAAAAAAGCTCATCAAGAACCCCCATCTATCCCTGATTCATCCTTTCAATAAAATATCCTTGAACCTATCCAAATACATCATTAATTCCTTCTTATGATCTTTATTATCCTATCCATAACCTTCATCATATGTCCATTATCCTATCCAGTTCATCCCCCTACACTTTCATCTTTTATCTTGATAAAACTGGGGTAAAAAAAATTCATATATGCTTTGAGAAATACAAAACCTTACTTCCTTTACAATCCATATCCTTTAGACACCATCCCTGCACCTCAAAAATCCTTTACTATTTTTTATTATCAATAATTTAATTTCTTTTCTTGGATTCATATGTATAGTTCAAGTAAACAATCCTTACCTTATTTGGTCACATTCTCATAAGTCTAGTCCAAGTAAATATTTTCTATCTCATTATCGTCTTTCTTGAAACTGGTAAGGTTAGTTCAAGTAAGCATATCTCTATCTTATAAAAATTATATCTCTATCTTATCAAAAAATATCTCTATGTTATCAAAAACATATCTCTATCTTATTAAAAGCATATCTTTATCTTAACAAAAAATATATTTATCTTATAAAAAATATCTCTATCTTATAAAAAACACATCATTATCTTATCAAAAACATATCTCTATTTTGATTTTATTTCTTGAAACTCTCAAGGTTAGTTCAAGTAAACATATATGTATCTTGATCTCTTTTCTTAAAACTTTCAAGGCTAGTTCAAGTAAACATATCTCTATCTTTTTTTTTGAAACTCACAAGCTTGATTCAAGTAAACAATATTTATCTCTACCTATAGTAAGAGTACCTTGTTTCTTTACAACATAATCTTTAGATATTCCATCTCCTTTGTTTCATTTATCCACCTAGCTACCTATCATATCCTGTTATCTATATCATAATAAGTGATACTAAAACTAATTGGGGGCACCTTTCCCTTGACCTAGGTTTTGGATTTGTTTCTTGTGTTTATCTTGAGAATTTTTTTTACACATGTACATGTCTAAAATTTGACACTAAAGTGAATGCAAACTATGCATCACAAAAGCATTGTGCTTTTGACAAACACAAAAAGTCTTAGTTTTTGAACTAGGTCTATGGCTTGCATAGCTTGTTACCTATCTTTTTTATTGCTATAAAAAATAATTCCTTAATGAAAAATTATCTTTCCTACGATAAGAACTATCAAAATAGACTAAGGCCTTAATGGATGCATCCTTCCTACAATGGGCCCTATCTATGAATACTGAGCTTATCTTTTGGCAAGAGATATGTTTGCTATTGATTTCTTTTGACAATGACTTTTTTTTTTAATGAAACTTGATTTTATATTTTATCTCCTATTTTCTAGATGAAAGCCTATGTTTGAATGAGCTTAGAGTAGATTGGAATGATGCATGGTCATTTTATTTAAATACCATGATTGTGTGTTGTGTCAAGGTCCACACAAGTGAATAAAGGATAAAAAAGACATCTCAATTTTATACCTTGATGCATGATATCCACTTGCTATGGTTTCTCTTCAAAGTAACAAATTTTTCTTTTCAATTATCATCCATTTTGCATATGGTTTCTTCATTGCATCTCCCATTTATAGGTTTCATTTTGATATTTGATCCTTTGTGGAGATTGATTTTTTTGCATATCCTACATCCAAAAATGTTAGCATACATCATAGTATCATAATCATAACATGTGCATCATAATCATCCATTATAATCACATTAAATCATCATAAACATCCATCACATGTACATATGTATCATCATCATATGATAATGTTTATCATAGACCTAGCTAATCCATCTTGTCATGAGATTGGCCAAACAAAAATTCTCTCTATCTAATCTCTCAAGGGGGAATCTTACCTCCATCCCTCGATTCATTGAGGCATGCTAGGGCAGTGCACCAACAAATTTTTCTTATAAATCTTTTTTCTTTGAAACAATACTATAAAACACATTTTCTCAAAGATGGGAAAAATGTAGACACCTAAAAATGATTAATGCATTTTTTATCTTATCATTTCTTCTATGTATAATTAATTAATTATTTAATAAAGCTAATAATCCTCCCTTTACATCTATAATAATTAAATAATTTTTAATTACGCAATTATCTTAATCTTTTTTATCATATCTATATTAAATAAATAAAATTTGATTATTTAATTCATTTATCATTTTTCCTCCAACATTAATTAAACACAATTTATCCTTGACCTTCTATAATTAAATAGTTTTAATTTTTTTTTTAAATAGCTAACACTCTTTTAAATAAATTAAAATAATTTATTTAAAATAATTTTTCCTTCTAAAATAAGTAAATTAATATTTATTTATTTCCTCACTATAATTTTGAATTAAATCATTTTTTATTTAATTCTTTTAACTTATCCTCATTCATTAAATTCAAATTATAGGTCTTACCCTAGACTTGAATATTCATATCCATTGATCTTTTTAATTGATCTCCACCATTAATCAAATATCAAGTGAAACATAGAAATATAAAGCTTTCATTCATTCAATCCCCTAGAAGCTAGATCATGATATTCTCAAGAGCACTATCAAGATTTTTCAAGCATTATCAAGAACTATAAGCATTAAAATTATCAAGCAAGCAAGTTAACATTGTCATTATCAAGCATAGATATCATTTATCATTATCATTGCATCATATTATCATTGTTCTTTCATGGTTATTGTTACTTTAAAGAGCAACTCACAATGGAACAATTCAAGATCTTTTCTATGATGACTTTGTTTGTTAATAATTTCTAAGCTAAGATCTTGAGCTTCATTAGTGATTGTTGAAGTGTGAATTTTATATTTGCATTACATTGTTACTATTTGTGATTCACATTTTCATCATCCAAAAATATAATAAAAAAGTAATATGTATATTTGTTGGTTGATGCTAATCATATGTCAACCCAAGTTACTCCTACACCATTGTTGACATTGTTATGTAATTATGTTAATGTATGTATATAAAATTCTTGATAGATGCTACTAAATTTTATATACAGTTTTAATTTTTGCAAGTTTAAAGATGGGTTTTTCATTGCAAGGAGAATGTGCAAAAGATATATACATATTCATATCCTTTTATGAGTGTCTAAAATATTATAATTCTATGTTGACAAATTTATTTACTTTTACCCTACTTTGACATGCATCTTCAAAGTAGTTCACATGCCAATGAAAGTGGGGGAAAATGTAATGATGAAAATTGCATTCCTTTCTCTTTTCTCATTCATTATGCTTACTTTGACCTACTCACCCTTTAACCAATTAGTAATGTACAAGTCACATGTTTTTGTGCTAAGAGTTAACATATTCACATTGAATCTAGCTCAATTTAACTTTCATGGGTCCTTAGGAACTTTTTTGATCCTCCTTTTAATCTATTTTCCTACTTAGTTTGATTTTGTGGCATAGAATTTAATCCAATTTGATTTTTTTTGGGATGAAATCGACCTTTGCCTTTTTAAATTTAAAATTCAAGTTGGGTCCATGTTATCCCCCTCCAACTTCCTATTAAATGTGCTAGATTGAAGCACAACATATTTCAAAGTATATTTTAGGGTGTTGTATTAAAAGAAAAGATAATTGGTCTATTCAAATTTTATATTTCTCTTATTACTTGCTTCATCATTTAAGGAGCACATCTCAATATTCATTGTCACATCAACATTTACAAAAGTTATAAGTAAATATGCATATTCCATGGTTGCTCTCTATCCTAAATATTTGTCTACCTAAAATTAAATTAATCTACCTATGGTTTTTGATTGAGGAGAACAAGAATGCCATTTTTCAAAAAGTAGAATTATAATTTAGAAACAATTATGTAAATAAAATAAAATAATTATTTAATAAAATACAAATTTATGTCTTTTGTATGCCTGATAAATAAAATGGTTTTGAAGTAAAATAAAACAACTCTTAATTAAAAAATATTTGATAAGTAAAATAACCTATAGTGATATTTGATGTTGTAATCATAAAATAATAGTTAAAAGGAAAACTATTTTGAATGGATATTTATTTTTAAAATATAAGGATACCAAAATTTTAAAATATATATTAATACATTCAAATAAAAATTAAAAAATAACCTATAGGTATTTAATATTTTCTACACTTTTCATTAAAAATAGAATAAAAAATATCAAAATAATGAATGATGGATTTTCAAAAATAAAACCAAAAGTTACATACAAAAAGTAAAACAAGTATATTACAAAAACACAAATAGTAACGTAGATAAAATAGAATAATTTTTAAATAAAAATGAAAAATTATGTAGGAAATAAAATCACTTTCTAAATTAAAATAAAATAATTTTAAAGCAAAATAAATTTGATTTTTTCATTTATTTAATTATTTAAATAGATAAATTAACATTTAATATTCATATAAAATAATATTTAAATAAATCTATCTAACTTGTGCTATAAATTTAAATAAATATTTTAGACTAATACCTTGATAGATGTTTTTTATATTTAATAATATCCAAAATAATACTATATTATTTATATTTTAATATTTTAAATAATTAAAATTTATTTTTTATATAGAAAAATAAATATCAACTAACATACATATCTTAAATACATTTATCTAAGATATGAGAGATATTCATCTTTATATATTTATATTAAATGTTTTATCAAGATATATCAATTTAGAGACATTTACTATCCTAAATTAAAAACTCAATACAAATTTCTCCAAAATGTTTTATCAAGAGATATCAATTTAGAGACACTTACTATCCTAAATAAAAAACTCAATACAAATTTCTCCAAATTGATATCTCTCACCATCTTTTAAATAAATGCTATCTATCATAAATAAAAAATTCAATTTAAACATCTCCAAACTAATATCTCTCAACATATTTTAAATAAATGTATTTAAATATCTATACTAAGAAATATATAATTCAAAGAAACTTATTTGCTTGTCTTCAAAAACATAAAATATACGATAAGACAAAAAAATCTACCTTTAATAATGTATCTTATCTTTTTGTAGGTGAAATAACAATTCTATTGGGAGCTATTGTGACTCATTTAGAAAGATCTTAAAAAACATTTGGTCTTTATTTTTCTTTGAAAATACAAAAGGATAAGACAAAAAGCTCTACCTTTAATAATGTATCTTATCTTTTTGTTAGGTGAAATAACAATTCTATTGGGAGCTAATATGACTCTCGCTTAAAAAGATCTTAAAAGAGGTTTGACTTATTCTACTATGTTTCAATTAGATTATATGATGTTAGTTCTAGGGAGATAGTATGTGGAACCATTTTAGTGGAAAGTTTGGCTTATTCTACCATGTTTCAATTAAATTATATTCAATGTTAGTTCCAAGAAGATATATGTGGAACCATTTTGGTGGAAGGTTTAGCTTATTCTACTACGTCTCAATTAGATTATATCATGTTAGCTCCAAAAAGATAATATATAGATTGATTTTGATGAAATAAATACACTTAATAGAATAAATACACTACCATCCTTACTTTGCCACCATATTAAATATCAGAAAATATAATATAAACTCTACCTCTTTATCCTAAATCTAAGGCTCATCTATAGGCATGGGAAGATGGGCCATCCAATCCTCGCAAAGGAAAGAAAAAAGAAGGGAAAATTATAAGTTGCCTAGATATAGAGAATGCTTTTATTCGTATAGAGAGGAAGCAGGTCCAAATGCATAATAACTGCACAACCCTAAAAATAGACCCTAATGCACGCTCGCAATGGGATTATTGGCACTAGTCACGGTTGATGTGACAATCATTTATTATCAGCAAACAATTCATTGGTTCTTCACAACACAAGTAAGCGGCTTCCATCTATAAATACTGAACAAGGGTAGTAGAAGAGCACATTACATACAACAATGGCTTCCAATTCCAAATCTGCCTTTGTTCTTGCGATCTCTTTCGCTAGTGTAGTAATGGCGGCAAGTGGTGGCAGAGCATCGCTTCCTCCTCCGTCTCCCACTATAGTAAAGGTCTGCAGCACTGCCCAATACAAAGACTTCTGCATTGGGTCGTTATCTTCTGCTCCAGGGCGTTGAAAGCAGATATGAAAGCGCTGGCTATGATAGCAGTAATGTTGAGCCTCAAGGAAGCGAAAGCTATTTCTCGCTATGTTGTAAATCTGAAGAAAGTGGACAGTAGTAATGGTGCCCTCAAGGACTGCGTGGAGCTTTTCAAAGACACTGTGTCTGAGCTCCATGACTCATTGTCCAGCTTGAAGAGCATGATGGGCAAGAAAGGTTCTGATATGGAGGATGATCTATCTGATGCGAGAACTTGGCTGAGTGCGGCTGACACAAATCCTGATAACTGTTTTGATGGGTTGTCTGGTCAGCAATCTATCTCTCGCCACCTCCAGAGTAGATCACTATATCTCTCAAAGTTGATGAGTGATGCTCTTGATGTTACTGCCAAGCTTGATGATGAAGACGACCCATGAGGGCATTTTGTATTGTATTGCTTTGGATATGTGTGCTTTGGTTTCTGTATAGTTTGAAGAATAATGAGATTATACCATTTCTGACATGTTAGAGAGTACTGATTCACTTGATCTATTGATGTTTCAATTAGGTTATATTGGTGTTTTAATCTAGTTTTCAATTAAGTTATATTGATTTTATAGATTAACGACGAGGCTATATTATTTCGATATGTTAAAACAGTATTGATTCACAATCTTTCTTTTTCTTTGAAAAGATGTTTTGATTAGGTTATATATTGGTTTATTAATCTTTTTATTTTCTTTGAAAAGATGATTCAATTAGATTATTGATTTTTAGTTTTTATTTTAAATAGATTATCACAAGAAATGGGTTGAACTACATTCATTTGAAACATAAAAAAATACCGTTATATATCTTGCAATGCTTGAAGTGTTGCTACATTCAACAATTTCCTGTTACAATCATATCAAAAATTGTAGAAATGAAAAATAAATTTACAAAAATAATAATAGAGACTTTCTTTATGCAACACCTATACCTGCATCTTATCTTTCATGTTCCCCACAAATTCATAACCATTCTACAACTAAACAAGACGGGAGTTGAAACTCGAGAAAAAATTTGCACATTTATAACCTTCAACAACCAAAAATAAAATAAAAAATGACACAAAAACATTTCATACATATACCATAGGGGTGAAACCCTAAATTTATAGGCTATAGCTCTTTCAAAATCCATAGCTCAAGATCAATTCCACCCAAAATGGATGCTCCAAATTGAAGGGAGCAATCAAAAATTACTCTTGATCAACGTGCGCAACACTTACACGCTGCAAAAAAGAAACATGGGAACTTGCTCTTCCTTGGTCAGCATTACACTTCGCTTAGCCATCGAAGCTTGGGATTTAGGCAAGTTGTGTGACATATCCCTTCACACTTTTCTTCATTGTTTTGGAATTAAAATTATTGGGCACCCAACAAAGCATAGGAAAGCCGCTAGGGGTTGTACTTTAGGCCTATCATGCAAAACTTTTCCCTGTGTCAAGCATCGAGCATCGAACCCAATGCATACCTCTTGCTTCCATCCTTCAGATCACCCTCCTTCCTTGCACCTTATACCTTGTTTGACTTAGCCAATTTTTTATTATTGAATGTGTGTACTTGACTAAGGCACAGAGAAGGAAAAACCATAAACCATAAATATATTTTGACCTAGTGACTCTTATGAGATTTCTTAGATCAGTTATTAATGAGGGATAGTGTTTCATTGGCATACACAATGAGGGGAACTAGAGTGAAAATGGAAAACACAAAATTGAGCTCCAATATTGGTTCTTATTGCGGACATAGAGAGAATCCAAAATCTTTGGGTAGACCAAAACAAGGAACAACTAGAAACCAAACCCACTCATGAAGGAAAAAAATCATGTACATGACATGATCACAGCCAATTAGAAAGATATATTATAGAAAAAAATGTATAAATATGAAATAAAATTTCAACATAGTGCAAGCCAACCCTATAGAGGAATGATAAAATTACTTTCCTTGATCAAAGACAAGTTTGTTGAAGGAACTAATTTCTCTCAATTCACAATTACCTCTCTCACATATTTGTAATAAATGGAACCTTCTCTAATCAAGCACAACCCTATTACTAACACTGAATAAATGGATACTTAATCCACTATTGATATTGTTATTGCATGGAAATCACAAAACATAGGCCACCACATTGCCTTGCATTACATTCTTGGAGAACATATTGTTTCTCAACATCATTGAAAGCTGCATGTTGGTCCCAAGTGAAGTATTCAAAATCAGGGATACTGCCATCTAAACTATGAGAAGCTATATATTCATCATAAAGGAAAGATTCAAACTCAATTACACTCACCTCAAGGATAACAAGCAACTGACCATGCCTTGGAGTCATTTATGTTTCAATGAAAACTTCATCAGTACAACTATTTAGATCATGACACTTCATGTGAAGAGTTGCACTCTTCAAATTGTCTCTTTATTTCAATCTCTTGGAAATATACTATGACACATGTGCTAAAAAATTAGATATGTGGCACACTTCTTGCATTCTCAACTCAACAATATTGCTTTCATATGACCTCTTGAAGTGCATTGTGCATGAGGAATACTACAAGTTTCACACCAAGAAAAAATTCTCCCATTTGCATCCATATGATCACCAACATCACACTCTTCAAGTATAATTTTTTTATAATAAATATTGTCAATTATACAAAAAATTATCTCTACATGTTTAATTTAATGTATAACTGCACTTATGCTATCCTTATGCAAATAATAAATGATAAATTCATTTAAATAAAAAAAGGGAAAAAAAAATTAAGAGACCAAACAAAAAGGTAACTTCTTGTTCACCACTTGCATCATCGACATGTGCATTCTTTGTATAATCAACTACCTGAGATGGTTCATTTGATGAATCTCTTGCATACACATCCTCTTCCACACTACTACAACAAAAAACATGGTCATACTCCTCGTTCAAAAACTAGAAATTATTATTGTTTTCTTCATTACATTCACCCATAGATGATTGATCTAGTTGAAGGTAGGTGCACACTGACATCTTCATCTATGTTTCTATCATACAATGCACCATTTAACTTGATTCTACCCACATGAAAAGATAATAATCACTTGATATTGTGCTTCTATTTGATGCCACCTCTACATAGTTGTTTACAATGAAAAAAACACTACTAATAACATCTATTTTTGAGGATAATAATTTTGTAACCATGTCCCTTCTCAGACTATCAATAAAATCAAGGAACTTGTATGCCTATTAAATGTTTTTGATTGATGAAAAAATAGGTTTTACAAAGACCCAAAACCACAAAGTTTATAGACCAATAAAAGATATATCAAAATAAAGTCCAGGAAAAGATAGTCTGCACACCATAGATAAACAGGAAATAATAGCAGCCACTAGCAAAACCCAACAAAAGGACAACAAAAAACCTTACGATAGTAGAAACACAACCAAAGCTAACCTAGAGACTTTAAGGTTTCTGCCACTTCCGTTTCCAGGATGTCCAAATCCCAAGCCACCATCTTCAGATCCTGAGTCTCCAGAGGCGTCGAATCCAGTTTTCTCTTCATGTTGGCTCTGGTTATCTTTGAAGGGCCCAATTCCTCCACCTTGTTTCTATTCTTCTCAGCATCCAGATCCACAATTAGAAGACTCTACTGAGTGTTATCCATTTTTTCCACCAAAGCTCTCAAGACAGTAGAGTTGTTTTTAACAATTATGTGGTTGTGTTCAATAGTGGCTTTCAGGGCTTCCTTGATCTTTTCAATGTCTTTTCCAAGGTTCTCACCATCTTTCTTAAGGTTTTTAGTGAAGTCTACCTCTTTTTGGAGGTAATCAACCATGGGCATCTTCTCTTTCGCAGTCCATAACACCTTAGCTGATTTTTACTTTACCACTTTAGCTTCTAGGATTTCCATTTTACTAGTAATAGCTCTATTTTTAAGATTTAGGTCCTTCATTTCATGAAAGGCCCACTTCAAAATTTTAAAATTATCAATCGCTCCCTTTCTGGCCATAGAAATGATATCACCATTAAAGTCCCTATCAAGTTCAAAAGCAGGGTCATCAGGGTTCAGATCCACATGAGAGATGGGCCCATCATCTCTGTCAACAGAGTGGAAAGTGGCAGAGGAGACCTCCTTCTCAGAAGGTTCCACAATGTTATCATCTGGAGAATCCTCCAAGTAGGCCACCAGTTTTTCCACAGGGGGGTAATCCCTTATCTTATCCTTTAAAATAGACACTTCATGAGGAATTTTCCAAGGATAATATTTTTAATTTGAGGGTTTACCAGAAGGGGCATTCTTCCTTTTTTTACTAGGAGGAGGAGTAATCTCATCCACCCAATCCATGTCTGAGCCCTTGATTTCCTCCAACGAGCTAGACTTTGTGTCATAGCCCTCCAAGGCCGAGGCAGTAATGGGGTTAGAGACAACCGACATATTTTTGAAGTGAGGCCAACATGCAGGACCATATTCTTTTTAGGATTTTTCCTAAACTCCTTAATACTATTGTTCAAAGAACACAACAGGTAGTAGGGGAAAGAAACCCTAACCTTATATCTGAAGTGGTTGAGTAACATGAAATGATACCTGTATACTCTGTAAATCTCCCATTCAGCGTAATATATTCCATTAAGACTCTGAGCACCTCCCTCCAAATTTTCTTGATTCTACTCAACTCGAAATAACTATTAGAGACTTTAACAAGTCTCTTATTCTCCTCCTCCAGCTTCAGAAAACTGATAACAACTTCATTCAAATTTTTCCTATCACGATAAAATTTCACTCCATCAATAGAGAGACCAATAACTTCTCCAATAAGCGCCTCATCCACCAAAATATTCCTCCCAAAAATGATAATCTCTCCTTTGTTCCAATGTTTGGAAAAATAATCATTAGCTCTGAGGTTTGGACCATGAAGTATTTCAATGAATAGTTGAAGCCTTACCTTCTAAATTTTCTTCCAAACCTTGGAATTATCCTTATTCTTTGTACACGTAGTAGGCTCAACTCTTTTCCTACTTCCTCCCATTGTCACCAATCTCTTGTTCTGATAGCCTACACCATGAAAATACAGACTTATGAGTTTGCAGCAAAACCAAAGCACCCACAAAATGTGCAAGCTCAACCCAACTGTCATATTCATTACGATTCTGCCATCAAATCTTATGAAATCATATTACTTGGTACCTTTCTCTTTAATCATATTTAAATGCAAATTCTCTCCCATAAGTGCAATCATAGCTGATTAGGGCTCTAATGTTAGCAGCCAAATCTTTGTAATTCTGCCACGTCACCTTTCTATTCAGTCTTATTCCCTCATTGGCAAAGAAGTCCGTCATTCCATTCCCTTCCCTATATATATGGGAAATTTTAACTTTCTTGAACTTGGATAACGTGGCCCTAGCTTCATCAATCCAGTATTCAATAGTCCAAGATGGGGGGGAAAAGCCAAGGAGGCAATCAATGATATTTTTGGAGTCGCGGGCTCTATCCAAATATTTTTAAAGTTCATACTATTAGCCAAAATAATGACTTGGTAGGCTCCTATAGCTTCAGCTAGATGATTAGTTTGTTTCCCCAAAGAGACAACTACCACAACAAAGAACATGTTAACCAAGTCAAATTATTCTTATATTTAACTCTGATAAAATTCATAAGCTTTGAAGAACAAATTAATCAAATCATGTGTATTAGAATATAAATCACTTGGAATCTTGGAAAGAGAAAAATAAAAAGTTTGTGATTGAAATCCATACTAGACACTCCCTTTCCATTTGATATTTTTTAATTCTTCAACAAGAGCAGTAGGGTCTTGATGCAAAGTAAATTCTTATTCAAATACAACCACAAGGTAATTCCATGAAGCAAAATAATCCTTAGGAAATACTAGCATACAAAATCTTTTCCTTTCCATTTAGTGACCTAAAAAATAATCTCATCTAGGTATGTCTTCATCTTCAAATCGATACATTTCCATGAAGTCCAAAAATGCACTAACATGTGTGTCCCCTACATTGACATCATACCCATCAAATCTAGGAATTTGGTTTTAGATCTTTGATATCATGACTTTCATTTCATAATCAACCCAAGACCTATCTAGCTATTTGTAAAGAGTGTCCAAGGAATGATAAGGGACTGAGTAACATGATCTTTTTTAGGAGCAGGAAGGACATTAGACTATGGTGTCTTGATTCCCTCTTTACATGGTATCTTGGACTATAGGGATAGCTAGGTGAGTTCCTTTGGATGTTATGTGTTGTGAGTAGGAAACTCATATTATTCTTCATCAACACTATACATATCTTGAAAAACCAAATCAGTTGCATCATAGTCATTGTATACATCTTTACCATTTATAAATTCATATCTTGACACATCATATTGATCATCCTCTTCTTCATAATACTAAGAAAAACCTCCGTTATAAGGAGGATCTTCCTCTCTACTCACTAAAAGGGATTTTGGATTCTTAAGGGTGAGAAGTTGAGCTTCTCACCACCTAGTGTTTGCAACAAGTTGTTGTTATTCTTTCTTAAGGTGATACAACACATTCTTATGTTCAATTCTTCATTTTATGATCTCTTGGGAGGATAGGGGTATTGACCAACATCATATGTTACTTCACCTAGATAGCTCATGCCATTTTTTTTTTAAGTAGAATATTTATCCATATTCATCTTGTAAAGAAGCATATTTGTTATTTTCAATTCAATCTCTTTTTTCTCAACAATTTCTATATGTTTATGTCCCTCCTCTTTGAGTTGATCTAGAAATTAATCTAGTTCATCATTATCATCATATGAAATGTCAGGAGAAGGGGAAGAGTGGTAAATAAGGTCTACAATACAAGATCTATCCTTATCCCTTCTACCAAAAACAATATCATTTATTTCTTCATAATAAATCCTAGAGATTTGTCTATGTTTCCTAATTATGTTGCTACTTGAATCCTCATAAGTGTACAAGTTTTTTTTAAAAAAAAAAGTCCGTACACAAATTATTTCTACCCATAAAGCTAACTTATGAGGTTTGATAGGTAGTTTTAAATGAATTACGATTACTTTGAGCTTTCCAAGATGGATGTCTTCGCACACTGGTGGAAGCTTCATTTTCTCCTTGTTGGCATCTAGGTTGTCTTCTTGTCTCCATAAAAAATAATTTGATTCGATTATTATTTCTAGGTTGACTAAAATAGAGTCATCACTCTTCACTTGGAAGAGATAGAGTATTTTTCAATAAATAATGCATCAAATACTAGGCAAGAAAACTTCCCAACTTTAAGTTATAGAGGTTTTTAAGATAAAACCAAAGTTCCTTATCCCTGAAAATGACATGCCAATTTGTTGGCATAAGTTAATGAGATTCTAATATTACCCAAAAAAAATACACAACTATAAATTTATATTACCAAGGTTCTCAAAATATAATTCCACTAGAAGAAATAGGAAAACAAGTTGTAGAGGTGATTCAAATATGCACTGGGCTCAAAATTCACCAAAAAGGGCTAAATTAACTTTTTCCCTAGCAATGTCACCATTCTATTAGGTGTAAAAAATGTTTCTCCACTTCTTAGAGAAATAATTTACTCACACAACAAGGGTTTTCATCATGCAAGTGAAACTATCTCATCAATAGATTATGGAGTGGTTAAGGGAAACTCTATAAGAGTGGGTTATCTCTCTTACATTTCAATCTCAACTTAGACTCAAGAGGTGTTCCTTGGGGTATGCCTTAATAGATATTGAAATAAAATAAATCTGAAAATAAAAACCACTACAACCAAACCTATATGTAATCTTAACCCCAAACATTATCACTAGGTTAAGAATAATTGGCTACATATAACCCCTAGATAGCTGATATGAATGTGCATGCATGACCCACATAAAATATATCTATTAAATATTCACTTGATAATGATTCCCTAGTTATATCAACAATTATGGGTTCATAGAAAGGACCACTTGAACTAAACTATTGATTATTTTTTTTGATTTGATGGATGATTTGAGATTGTCTAGGTGAGCTAGAGACCAATGATTATTTATTGGGTTACAAAGCCACAATCAACAAGAAATAAAACCATAGAAGAAGCATACAAGAAATATATGCCTTCAAATCATAAATATTACATGGAGAGCATGCTTAGTAATCCAAAATAAATTGGATACATCCATTTGAAACATTCAAAAGGCCATTATAAAGCTTGTAATATTTGGAATGCTATTACATTCACCAATTTTGAATGTTACAATTATACCAACAAATATGGAAAGGGAAAATATCTAAAACTATCAAAGATCTTCCTAGAGAAATATAAACAACAATGGAGACATTCTTTGAACAAAATCTATACATGCATCTTATCCTTCATGTGCCTCATGAATTCATAGGCATTTGACAACTAGAAAGTGTGTGAGTTGAAATCCTAGATGAAACTTTTCACTTGCATTGCCTCTAGTAGCCACTAGAAGAACCTTAAATTTCTACACTATAGCTCTCTCAAAATTCATGGCTAAAGATTAATTCCTCCCAAATTGGGTGCTCTAGATTGAAGGGAATAATTTACAATTACTCCCAGTTGATGGAAAGATGGTTCCATGAATAATTTTAGGTGGAGATGGTGGATGATACACACACAAAAATTACACACTACAAAACAAGCACCATGGGAACTTTCTCTTCCTTGGTTAGCATTAAAATTTTATTAACCATTATGGACTGGGCTTTAGAATTTTTGTGTGACATCTGCTTTCATGCTCTCCTTCAGTATTTTATCATTCAAATAATTACACCACTAACAAAGCATAGGTAAGTCATTGGGGGTTAGGCTTTAGACTTTCCACACCAAAATTTTCCATTTTTCGATCATCGAGCATCAAGCCCAACATATAACTCTTGCTTCTATTATTCAAGCTGCCCACCTTCCTTGCACCTTAGAACTTGTTTGATTTAGCCAAATTTTTATTATTGAATTTGTGTACTTGACTAAGGTTAAGGGAAGGGAAAACCACAAGCCATAAATAAGTTTTGACATGATGACCATGATGATATTTCTCAAATTGGTTATGGATGAGGGATCATATTTAATTAGCATACACAAGAGGGGAACCAGAGTGAAAATGGAAAACACAAAACCAAGCTCCAATAGGGTGAATTAGTTAATTACTTGTATTTTAAGAAAACTAATCTATTTTTATGAGATAAATAGATTATGCTCTAAAAACATATTCATAAATAAGTGATGTGAAGTAAACATCTTATTCTTTGGAAAACCTTTAAAATAACCATTAAAAATAATTTGTTGATAATGTCAAATAAAAACATCAAAATTAGAAAGAGAGATAGGGGTTTCAAAGAAGCCTACAACAATGAACTAATATCTATTAGGAACAATGGAGGCATAATTTATCTATTAGGGATGATGGGAGCTTGTAGTAAAGTAAAATAATATATATTTGGCATGGTTTTATCCTATAAAAGGAAGTTGATACTCATTGAGAATGGTAGAAACCAATATAATCATAAACTAATCACTAAAATCCTAATTATCAAAGAGCATTAGTGATATTGAATTCCCTTTCGATTGATTGTATGCAAGGGATGCAAAAGTCTCACATAACATCATGTGACAAGAAATCAATAAGATATATCAATATATAAGGTGTAGGCATTGTTAGCCTATTTTAATCAAAATAGACTTGAAATTATTAAGGGGGAGGGGCTTAAATCAAATACAAATGATTCCTGGGTGCAAAAACGAGATAAAATTTATGAAGGAAAAAGTAAAGTTTTTTCTTTTCTTTTGAAGGCATCAAGTTTTAGTTCACATGGAAAGGAATTCCTTTAGGGTTTTATCTCATAACATTGAAGGAGAGCTTTATTCTTGGCTCGAAAGCAACACCCTATTGCTTAGATTTCAAATCCACATTGATGGTAGGGTCCTGTAGTCATAGTTAATAAATGATAATCAATGTTCAAGAATAGTGATGAGGAGTAGTCAACAAATTATAAAATGAGAATAGGTGAGGATCATGAAAATTTAAGATGTTCATGGTATTTAAGTCTCAAATGGATACTGATAAAACCAATATATCTTATAGAGTCATAGCACAAAAGACATAAGACTCTTCCTCAATAGTCTGTTCATACATTAACAAGCAAGTGACAAATTTTTAAGTGCCTTTAATGGGATGGTGGGTTGTTTTATGTAGGACAGTCAAGTGTGAGCTAATGCATGCAAGTGTAAGGAGGTTGTGAGAGTATTTTGTAATATCAAGACTCCATAATAGTGTGAGAATTTTATGAATGACAATGTTATTGTACCTAAAGGTTATTGTGTCAGGTGTTAGAAAGGTAGTTTTAAGAGATTGTTAATGAATGGATGTCATCACAATGAACAATTATAGTCAGACATATACAAGGGAGTAAAGCAACACCATACAATCAACACTGTTTAGAAACCCATGATATGAATATCACTTCAATGACAATTATTAAGATGCAAAAGGACTATAGAAAGGATAAGATAGTCATAACAAGCACAATCTCTCAAGAAATCCCAAAGGGGCATGAGCATAATAATCAAGGGTAGTCAAATGTTATAGTGACCTAATACATGGGTAGATTCAAAAGAGTATGTGACAGTGAGCATGGATGAAGGTGATGCCATTAGGAGTATGGAGAAATTTCATATGAGTAGAGGACTGAATCCAAATGTGATGAGTGTAGCAAGTTTCAAAGAGGCAAAAGGACAAAGAATGATGGGTAGTTCAAGGATGGTCAAAAACATGAGTAGTGATAGTCATGTTAAGACATAGATGACAGTCCCTATGAAGGTAATATCAAAACTTGTTGCAAATTATTCTCTAGAAAATAATTACATAGATAGAGACACAAAGGCATGGAATACCATGGATATGCCAAATGTTGAAGGCGAAAAAGTACTCTAGTTCAAGTCAAAAGGAAGTTTCAGACTTAAAAAATGCAAATGAAAGAACAAGTGACCAAGTTGATAAATGTAGGGTGTTCAAAAAATGAGAAGGGATAGTCCTCAAACCATCATATGGAGTATGAAAGGATAGTAAAAGGGAAATATAGTGGCTGTGCATACATATTTCAAGAGGGTAACAATGGATAATGGACCGAGTTTTCATTAATTTATTTTAGATTATGTGTTCCTACATGGTGATAGTCCTATATAGTTACAATGATATGGACATAGTAATGAGGGGTCAACTAGAAAAATATGAGTATTGTCCTAAGGAGAGAGCTTGAGGATCATAAGCATGTGGAAAAACCTTTGACGGGTAGTGGTAGAGAAAGATCATGGACATTAGTTACACTTCACATTGAATTAACAAATAAAGATGGAAGTCCTTGGGTCGATGAAGAATGAAAACCTCATGGGATGGAGGGAGAGGTAGACATGAAGCACTGTGAGAGGCCTAGGGAAGGAGGAGATAGAGAGGTGATGACCTAATGAGGGGAGGGAGAGAGAAGAGGAGAGAGATAAGAATGAATATAAAGAGAGGGATAAGGAGGGATGGAGAGGTAGAAAAGAGTAACCAAGATAACTGGAGAGGGGAGAGGGGAGAGGTAAAGAGGTGAGAGGGATAGAGAATAAAATGAGAGAGAAGTTCACAAAGAGGGAAGATGGGTAAGGAGGGAGGGAGGGAGGTGGAGAGGGAGATAAATAACTAGAGAGGGGAGAGATATAGAGGCAAGAAAAATAAAAATTGGGGGGAGAGGGGTGAGAGGAATAGGGGATAGATAGAGGGGGGAGAGAGGTGGGTAATGAGATAAGGAGGGAGAGGTAAAGAGGGAAGGAGGGAGAGACATAAAGATGGGGAGAGAGAGGATGGGGGGAGAGGTAGTGATTGAGAGAATTGAAAAATATGGGAAAGAAATAATAATAGAGGAAGAGAGAAAAAGAGAGAGGTAGATAGGTAGGGATAGAGATGGGGGTAAGGAGGGAAGGTAAGGTAGAGATGAAGAGAGGGTGGGAGAGACCTAGAGAGGAGAGAGAGAGGTGAGAGAGAGAAGAGAGGGAGAGAAAGGGAACTATTAGTAGAGAGGGAAGAAGGTAGATAGGGAGTGAAAGGTAAAAGCTCAATTTTCCACCATCAATTGTAAACCCTGAAATCTAATCCTTAATCAAAGTGGGGGAGAGAGAAAGAGAAAGAGAATTTGGCTCTAGCATTCTAAAAAAATATTTTCATTTGGTGAGCACCAAATTTGGTGCTCGCCAAATGATTTGCATTGGGAAATACCAACCTTTGGGTTGGATGTACCTTGGGCATCCAAGCCAAAGGTTTGGACAACCATTTCATGCCAGAAGTGGTTTTTTGAAAATAAAAAAAATTCACACATTTTTGGTCACGTGCTCTTCATCAAGTTTGCAGGCATTCCAATGAAAATTTATAAAAATACCATGATGATGTTAAGCTCTCTCTTATCCATCTAACCATATAATTTTTTCACGTTTTGATTATGTCAAGGTTTTCATCTTTAATTTTTTTTGTCACTGTGTCCATTTTTTTGTCAAAAATCATGTGGTATTCTAGGTATATGTTTTTACTCGTTCATAATTAAAAAAAAAAAATACATTATTAGAAAACAGACTCTATTCTACACATATTAAAAAATAAATTATTTTCAATTATTTTAGGGGGGAGCACACTTTTATTTCTATTTTTCAGGATGTGTCCACTTTAAAATTAGAAAAAAATCATATATTCATTAAACATTTTTCTGAAAAATTTGGCATAAACCACATGGTGTTAGCAAATTTCTCACCAAAAGCAATTTTTTAAATTCTAAAATAGTTAACATTTTAGGGGGAGAACACCAAATGCTATGTGATGGACCTTCAAAATTTTGATATCTTTTGATAGTTTCCTTGACATTTTCATAATCTTTCACCTTGATGTTCATGGTTTGCCCAAAGGTGTTTTGGGTTTAATACCCTTGCTTCACATTTTTTAAATTTTATTGGGCCCCAAAAACCCTTTCGTTATATTTATTTGTTGACCCCCTTACTAGGTTTTTGGTTGTTTTAGTAATGGCTT
The DNA here is from genome assembly GCA_007115665.2 of Sequoiadendron giganteum. Taxonomy (NCBI): domain Eukaryota; kingdom Viridiplantae; phylum Streptophyta; class Pinopsida; order Cupressales; family Cupressaceae; genus Sequoiadendron; species Sequoiadendron giganteum. The sequence goes on along the minus strand of CM021102.1, from coordinate 567,111,903 downwards.
GTGTCATTTGTCCCATTGTTATTATCGACCCCTTTGCCTAAGCCTGCCGATCTTTGGTTTTTTTTATCAAACTTTATTATATTTCATGGGTCGGCATGAAATATTTCATCTTTAAAAGACTTATGTCCTAAGTCTTTATTTTGTTAAGGGGTCATTACCCATTACCTAGCTCATGGCCCCTTTCCTTTTAGAACAAGTAGAACGTGCATGTGCATAAAATATGAGCTGTCAGATCTAATCTTGGCCCTTGTGTGCACAACCGTGTAGTATTTAAAAATTGTATTTTGGCTGGGTCGCGCGATGTGCGGGTTTATGCCTTGCATCCCCCAGATTAGGTGGGACCCAATCTCCACTACTGACAAGGTCTTATCAATGGCTCCACACATACTGTCTGATCAAATATGAGCCGTAGAGCATGTACCACGCAGGTTATTAAAAAATGACACCTAATTTCGTGCATAGTTTGTGCGATGGTGCCACATGGATTCACCTGGAGGTGTATGGTTTGGATGGGGCCTATGGGTGATGACTGTGTTGTTTGACTAGGAATGACACCATTGGTCGATAGATTGGTCGTGCGATAGCTTCGAATTTTTGAGTATCTTTGATTTGATCTGAGTCATTCAAAGTGCCATCTCGACGATTGATCGATGGATCATATTCAAAATATAGAATTAGCCATGTGATGGTCGTTTGGATGCTGCAAATAGCAAAAATTAATGGCGTATTCTCTTCAGAGGATATCAACTTGATCTCCATGCGTGTGAAGAACTAATTCTTGGTAATTATGATGAATGGTACACCGATTTCCATATACCTCAAAATTAATGGTGATGAAGTAGGCACCAATGAATAATCACTTGTTCACTCATGCTCTTTGGGAGCATTGATGGTCGACATCATCAATTGAATCATAAATATGGATGACGACTCATCTTTTTTGTCATAGAAATTGGGAGTCTGAGTTTTCTGTGGTTAGCAATTTATCTTGTGAGGTTTCTGCAAGATGAGTCGGTTGAGCACATCTCCATCAGCTATGCATAGGTTAGCCAAAGGTAATGTTCAAAAATATGGTGATGAAAGGATACCACATGAACAAGATATTATTCAAGGTTCTCTCAGTCTGAAGATTAAATTTGCGAAGCCCATCCCAAGAGTTACTAGGTATAGCTCTTGGCTGAAAAGCTTGGCTACAGTTACAAAAGAGTTAGTGCATGGCCAAGAGGAAGAGTCTACGAGGTTTGAATGAAGGTTGAGGGCCAAAGTATGGTATGTTTGAGGTTCTTTGGGTAGGTAGAATTCACCTATTGAAATCTCTGATAGCTCTAATGATAGCGACACGAAGACTGATTCTACCTACGATAAATTCTTGGTGGCATTGACCGAGATGGCGGGTGTGAATGAAGAGGTGCTCACGATTTCTCCAATTTTTGCGGTGGAATCATGTGCTAATATTGGTTCTGATGTTGAGAGGTGTGTTGATGATGAGGAAGGAGTGTTGGCTTTTCCTCCTATAGTGGTGAAGACAGGAAGTGGGTGGAAGTACTGTGGCCTTGGTGCTGGTTTGGTTTGATGGTGATGGTGATGGTTCCCTATTTTTTTTGTGTTGTGCACTGGGTCTTCTTTTGGTTCAACATGAATATGATCAATGATCCTTAACAAAATTTTGAAATGGGTGGGGTAACATCAAATGGTTGCTACAAGTTTTTGATTCCCCATGTGTGGTACATGATTGCATCTAACTGTCTGGGATCTTGAAATGTGAATGAAATTTTGCATTGAAATGAAATTATGTTGAAATGTGACTGTGATGAAACCAATGCTTGTTGCTCTCTTGTGATATAAAAGAGATTTCAAGGCTCATCACAAAGGTTGGATTTTTTGAGTCCAGTAAGGTCTAGGTAGGGTAGAGTGAACACACAAAATGCATAATTCCTGATGAATCTGACACTAATTATCTTGAGTAGGGATTATGTATTAAATAGTCTTAAATGGTCTTATGAAATTATTGATATCGAAAGAAATATAAATAATTTAAAGTATGTTCTCTCCTATATGTTGTTATGAAAGACTATGAATGAAAGTATCAAGTGTAATTTCATTTATCTTTCAATGGTTTATTTGAATGTATGACTCTTTTTCTTGCTTCAACTCAATGAATTATTTAAATGCTTGAGGAAGAGTCATAAGCTTGTGATAATGTGCTAAGGATTTGATAAGAAGTGACACTTTAAGTACTGTGAAGTTTTATGATGTAATGCATTGTAAAAACATTCACTCATATCAAGATAAAGTATTAAGTATGACTGAATATTTCATGCTTGAATCCTGCTCAATTTGATGAGGCACTAGTTTATTCATTTAGAATTCTTATAGTTATTTGAACTCGAAAAATACCCATTTATGGATTCAATGTCAGAACACTACTTAATTCATTTTCTATCCATGTTGAGATACAAATCTCGAAAGTAGAAAATGTTCCTAGCAACTTAGAGGTCAGTTGTTTAAGGTTGGCCAAGCGTCTGATAAATAATGTCTAATTGCACTCATGATAGGGACAAATCTATGTGTGGAAGTGTTCTTGAGATATTGAATATCATATGAACACGGTAAGGAACACCATCCTTGGTTTCATAGAGCCTAAAGATTAGGAGTAAAGGCCTTAAGATATTTGCTTGTTGTGTTAGTCTTCTAGCCTCAAAATTTCTTGAATATAAGGCATGACACCCCTTTAGAGAAATTTGGGGTTTACCAAGAAAAAACACCAATAGAATGGCAACTTTGTTGAGGAGAACCTTTGAGAAATTTAAAAAAAAAAAATCTCAGGTGCAAATGGTAGCATCACAGAGTCAAGCGTAAGGTGAATCTGAACTTTTGGTTCAGATGTTGAAAAGTTTTTAGACCTAGAAAAGGTTTTGTTGCAGCAAACTTTCAAAGAATAGAATAGTGACTCCGTTGTTGGAGAAGACCCAAAATGAGATTTACTCTTAAAATAACTTCATGCTGCTTGAAGTTTGTTCCTCTATGAAAAGAGGTGGTGAATCTATCTAAAGAAC